>OX336388.2:1445094418-1446294418 GCA_946902985.2 Meconema thalassinum | reverse complement strand
GTTACTTGTACTAATTAGTAACGAAGTTACAGTTAACTGTCATAATTAGTATCGAAGTTACAGTTACCTGCCATAGTTTGTATCGAAATTACAGGGATTTGTCATAATTAGTAACGAAGTTACAGTTACCTGCCATAATTAGTATCGAAATTAAAGTTACTTGTCATAAATAGTAACGAAGTTACAGTTACCTGTCACATTTAGTATCGAAGTTACTGTTACCTGTCATAATTAGTATTGAAGTTTCAGTTACCTACCATAATTTTTTATCAAAATTACTGTTACTTGTCATAATTAGTAACGAAGTTAGAGTTTCTTGTCATAATTAGTATCCAAGTTACTGTTACCTGTCATAATTAGTATCGAAGTAACCGTTACCTGCCATAATTTGTATCGAAATTACAGGTCCTTGTCATAATTAGTATCGATGTTACAGTTACCTGTCATAATTAGTATCGAAGGTACTCTTACCTGCCATAATTTGTATCGAAATTACAGTTACTTGTCATAATTAGTTACGAAGTTACAGTTACCTGTCATAATTTGTATCGAAATTACAGTTACTTGTCATAATTAGCAACGAAGTTACAGTTACCTGTCATAATTAGTATCGATGTTACTGTTACCTGTCATAATTAGTAATGAGGTTACAGTTACCTGCCATAATTAGTATCGAAGTTACAGTTACCTGTCATAATAAGTATCGAAGTTACAGTTACCTGCCATAATTTGTATCGAAATTACAGTAACCTGTCATTATAAGTATCGAATTTACAGTTGCTTGTCCTAATAAGTATCGAGGTTACAGTTACTTGACATAATTAGTATCGATGTTACAGTAACCTGTCATAATTAGTATCGAAGTTACTGTTGCCTGTATTAATTAGTATCGAATTACAGTTACCTGCCATAATTTTTTTAATCAAAATTAGAGTTACTTGTCATATTTAGTAACGATGTTACATTTCCTTGTCATAATTAGTATCGACGTTACAGTTACCTGTCATAATTAGTATCGAAGGTACTGTTACCTGCCATAATTTGTATCGAAATTACAGTTACTTGTCATAATTAGTAACGAAGTTACAGTTACCTGTCATAATTTGTATCGAAATTACAGTTACTTGTCATAATTAGTAACGAAGTTACAGTTTCCTGTCATAATTAGTACCGAAGTTACTGTTACCTGACATAATTAGTATCGAAGTTACAGTTACCTGCCATAGTTTGTATCGAAATTACAGGGACTTGTCATTATTAGTAACGAAGTTACAGTTATCTGCCATAATTAGTGTCGAAATTAAAGTTACTTGTCATAATTAGTAACGAAGATACAGTTACCTGTCACATTTAGTATCGAAGATACTGTTACTTGTCATAATTAGTATTGAAGTTACAGTTACCTACCATAATTTTTTATCACAATTACTGTTACTTGTCATAATTAGTAACGAAGTTAGAGTTTCTTTTCATAATTAGTATCGAAGTTACATTTACCTGTTATAATTTGATTCGAAGTTATAGTTACTTGTCATAATTAGTATCGAAGTTACTGTCACTTGCCATAATTAATATCGAAGTAACTGTTACCTCTCATAATTAGTATCGAAGTTACAGTTACTTGTCATAATTAGTATCGAAGTTACCGTTACTTGTCATTATTAGTATCGAAGTTACAGTTATCTGCCTTAATTAGTATCGAAGTTACAGTTTCTTGTCATAATTAGTAATGAAGTTACAGTTACCTGTCATAATAAGTATCGAAGTTACAGTTACTTGTCATAATTAGTATCGAAGTTACAGTTACTTAACATAATTAGTAATGATGTTACAGTTTCCTGTCATAATTAGTATCGAAGTTAATGTTACCTGACATAATTAGTATCGAAGTTACAGTTACCTGCTATAATTTGTATCGAAATTACAGGGACTTGTCATAATTAGTAACGAAGTTACAGTTACCTGCCATAATTAGTATCGAAATTAAAGTTACTTGTCATAATTAGTAACGAAGTTACAGTTACCTGTCATAATTAGTATCGAAGTTACTGTTACCTGTCATAATTAGTATTGAAGTTACAGTTACCTACCATAATTTTTTATCAAAATTACTGTTACTTGTCATAATTAGTAACGAAGTTAGAGTTTCTTGTCATAATTAGTATCGAAGTTACAGTTACCTGTCATAATTTGTATCGAAGTTATAGTTACTTGTCATAATTAGTATCGAAGTTACTGTTACCTGTCATAATTAGTATGGTAGTTACAGTTACCTGCCATAATTTTATCGAAATTACAGTTACTTGTCATAATAAGTAACGAAGTTACAGTTACCTGTAATAATTATTATCGAAGTTACAGTTACGTGTCATAATTAGTATCGAAGTGACTGTTACCTGTCATAATTAGTATCGAAGTTATAGTTACCTGCCAAAATTTGTATCGAAATTACAGTTACTTGTCATAATTAGTAACGAAGTTACAGTTAACTGTCATAATTAGTATCGAAGTTACAGTTACTTAACATAATTAGTATCGAAGTTACTGTTACTTGTCATAATTAGTATCGAAGTTACTGTTACCTGTCATAATTATTATCGAAATTACAATTACCTGCCATAATTTGTATCGAAATTACGGTTACCTATCATAATTAGTAACGAAGTTTCAGTTACCTGTCATAATTAGTATCGAAGTTACAGTTACTTGTCATAATTAGTAACGAAGTTACAGTTACCTGTGATAATTTGTATCGAAGTTACAGTTACTTGTCATAAATAGTATCGAAGTTACTGTTACCTGTCATAATAAGTATCGAAGATACAGTTACATGCCATTATTTGTATAGAAATTACAGTTACTTGTACTAATTAGTAACGAAGTTACAGTTAACTGTCATAATTAGTATCGAAGTTACAGTTACCTGCCATAATTTGTATCGAAATTACAGTTACTTGTCATAATTAGTAACGAAGTTACTGTTACTTGTCATAATAATATCGTAGTTACTGTTACCTGTCATAATTAGTATCGAAATTACAGTTACCTGCCATAATTTGTATCGAAATTACTGTTACTTGTCATAATTAGTAACGAAGTTACAGTTACTTGCCATAATTAGTATAAAAATTACAGTTACTTGTCATAATTAGTAACGAAGTTACAGTTACTTGTCATAATTATTATCGAAGTTACAGTTACTTGTCATAATTAGTATCGAAGTGACTGTTACCTGTCATAATTAGTATCGAAGTTATAATTACCTGCCAAAATTTGTATCGAAATTACAGTTACTTGTCATAATTAGTAACGAAGTTACTGTTTCCTGTCATAATTATTATCGAAATTACAATTACCTGCCATAATTTGTATCGAAATTACAGTTACTTGTCATAATTAGTAACGAAGTTACAGTTACCTGTCATAATTAGTATCGAAGTTACAGTTACTTGTCATAATTAGTAACGAAGTTAGAGTTTCTTGACATAATTAGTATCGAATTTACAGTTACCTGTCATAATTTGTATCGAATTTACAGTTACTTGTCATAATTAGTATCGAAGTTACTGTTACCTGTCATAATTAGTATGGAAGTTAAAGTTACCTGCCATAATTTGTATCGAAATTTCAGTTACTTGTCATAATTAGTAACGAAGTTACAGTTACTTGTCATAATTATTATCGAAGTTACAGTTACTTGTCATAATTAGTATCGAAGTGACGCTTACCAGTCATATTTAGTATCGAAGTTATAATTACCTGCCAAAATTTTTATCGAAATTACAGTTACTTGTCATAATTAGTAACGAAGTTACTGTTACCTGTCATAATTATAATCGAAATTACAATTACCTGCCATAATTTGTATCGAAATTACAATTACTTGTCATAATTAGTAACGAAGTTACAGTTACCTGTCATAATTAGTATCGAAGTTACAGTTACTTGTCGTAATTAGTAACGAAGTTAGAGTTTCTTGAAATAATTAGTATCGAAGTAACAGTTACCTGTCAAAATTTGTATCGAAGTTATAGTTACTTGTCATAATTAGTATCGAAGTTACTGTTACTTGTCATAATTAGTATCGAAGTTACTGTTACTTTTCATAATTATTATCGAAATTACAATTACCTGCCATAATTTGTATCGAAATTACAGTTACTTGTCATAATTAGTAACGAAGTTACTGTTACCTGTCATAATTATTATCGAAATTACAATTACCTGCCATAATTTGTATCGAAATTACAGTTACTTTTCATAATTAGTAACGAAGTTTCATTTACCTGTCATAATTAGTATCGAAGTTACAGTTACTTGTCATAATTAGTAACGAAGTTACAGTTACCTGTGATAATTAGTATCGAAGTTACAGTTACTTGTCATAATTAGTATCTAAGTTACTGTTACCTGTCATAATTAGTATCGAAGTTACAGTTACATGCCATAATTTGTATCGAAATTACAGTTACTAGTCATAATTAGTAACGAAGTTACAGTTAACTCTCATAATTAGTATCAATGTTACAGTTACCTGCCATAATTATTATCGAAGTTTTTGTTACCTGTCATAATTAGTATCGAAGTTACTGTTTTCTGTCATAATTAGTATCGAAGTTACTGTCATAATTAGTATCGAAGTTACAGTTACCTGCCATAATTTGTATCGAAGTTACAGTTACTTGTCATAATTAGTAACGAAGTTACAGTTACCTGTGATAATTAGTATCGAAGTTACTGTTACTTGTCATAATTAGTATCTAAGTTACTGTTACCTGTCATAATTAGTATCGAAATTACAGTTACCTGCCATAATTTGTATCGAAATTACAGTTAATTGTCATAATTAGTAACGAAGTTACAGTTACTTGCCATAATTAGTATAGAAATTACAGTTACTTGTCATAATTAGTAACGAAGTTGCAGTTACCTGTCATAATTAGTATCGAAGTTACTGTTACCTGTCATAATTAGTATCGAATTTACAGTTACCTGCCATATTTTGTATCGAAATTACAGTTACTTGTCATAATTAGTATCGAAGTTACTGTTACTTGTCATAATTAATATCGAAGATACTGTTACCTGTCATAATTAGTATCGAAGTTACAGTTACTTGTCATAATAAGTATCGAAGTTACAGTTACTTGTCATAATAAGTATCGAAGTAACAGTTACCTGTCATAATTAGTATCGAAGTTACTGTTTCTTGTCATAATTCGTAAAGAACTTACAGTTACCTGTCATAATAAGTATCGAAGTTACAGTTTCTTGTCACAATTAGTATCGAAGTTACAGTTACTTGACATAATTAGTAACGAAGTTACAGTAACCTGTCATAATTCGTATCGAAGTTACTGTTACCTGTATTAATTAGTATCGAAGTTACTGTTACCTGACATAATTAGTATCGAAGTTACAGTTACCTGCCATAATTTGTATCGAAATTACAGGGACTGGTCATAATTAGTAACGAAGTTACAGTTACCTGCCATAATTAGTATGGAAATTAAAGTTACTTGTCATAATTAGTAACGAAGTTACAGTTACCTGTCATAATTAGTATCGATGTTACTGTTACCTGTCATAATTAGTAATGAAGTTACAGTTACCTGCCATAATTAGTATCGAAGTTACAGTCACCTGTCATAATAAGTATCGAAGTTACAGTTACCTGCCATAATTTGTATCGAAATTACAGTAACCTGGCATAATAAGTATCGAAGTTACAGTTACTTGTCATAATTAGTATCGAAGTTACAGTTACTTGACATAATTAATAACGATGTTACAGTAACCTGTCATAATTAGTATCGAAGTTACTGTTGCCTGTATTAATTAGTATCGAAGTTACAGTTACCTGCCATAATTATTTTTATCAAAATTAGAGTTACTTGTCATAATTAGTAACGAAGTTAGAGTTACTTGTCATAATTAGTATCGAAGTTACTGTTACCTGTCATAATTAGTATCGAAGTTACAGTTACCTGCCATAATTTGTATCGAAGTTACAGTTCCTTGTCATAATTAGTATCGAAGTTACAGTTACCTGTCATAATTAGTATCGAAGGTACTGTTACCTGCCATAATTTGTATCGAAATTACAGTTATTTGTCATAATTAGTAACGAAGTTACAGTTACCTGTCATAATTTGTATCGAAATTACAGTAACTCGTCATAATTAGTAACGAAGTTACAGTTTCCTGTCATAATTAGTACCGAAGTTACTGTTACCTGACATAATTAGTATCGAAGTTACAGTTACCTGCCAAAGTTTGTATCGAAATTACAGGGACTTGTCATAATTAGTAACGAAGTTACAGTTACCTGCCATAATTAGTATCGAAATTAAAGTTACTTGTCATAATTAGTGACGAAGTTACAGTTACCTGTCACATTCAGTATCGAAGTTACTGTTACCTGTCATAATTAGTACTGAAGTTACAGTTACCTACCATAATTTTTTTATCAAAATTACTGTTACTTGTCATAATTAGTAACGAAAGTAGAGTTTCTTGTCATAATTAGTATCGAAGTTACAGTTACCTGTCATAATTTGATTCGAAGTTATAGTTACTTGTCATAATTAGTATCGAAGTTACTGTTACCTGTCATAATTAGTATCGAAGTTACAGTTACCTGTCATAATTAGTTTCGAAGGTACTCTTACCTGCCATAATTTGTATCGAAATTACAGTTACTTGTCATAATTAGTATCGAAGTTACTGTTACTTGTCATAATTAATATCGAAGATACTGTTACCTGTCATAATTAGTATCGAAGTTACAGTTACTTGTCATAATAAGTATTGAAGTTACAGTTACTTGTCATAATAAGTATCGAAGTAACAGTTACCTGTCATAATTAGTATCGAAGTTACTGTTTCTTGTCATAATTCGTAAAGAACTTACAGTTACCTGTCATAATAAGTATCGAAGTTACAGTTTCTTGTCACAATTAGTATCGAAGTTACAGTTACTTGACATAATTAGTAACGAAGTTACAGTAACCTGTCATAATTCGTATCGATGTTACTGTTACCTGTATTAATTAGTATCGAAGTTACTGTTACCTGACCAAATTAGTATCGAAGTTACAGTTACCTGCCGTAGTTTGTATCGAAATTACAGGGACTTGTCATAATTAGTAACTAAGTTACAGTTATCTGCCATAATTAGTATCGAAATTAAAGTTACTTGTCATAATTAGTAACGAAGTTACAGTTACCTGTCACATTTAGTATCGAAGATACTGTTACTTGTCATAATTAGTATTGAAGTTATAGTTACCTACCATAATTTTTTTATCAAAATTACTGTTACTTGTCATAATTAGTAACGAAGTTAAAGTTTCTTTTCATAATTAGTATCGAAGTTACAGTTACCTGTTATAATTTGATTCGAAGTTATAGTTACTTGTCATAATTAGTATCGAAGTTACTGTCACTTGTCATAATTAATATCGAAGTAACTGTTACCTCTCATAATTAGTATCGATGTTACAGTTACTTGTCATAATTAGTATCGAAGTTACCGTTACTTGTCATAATTAGTATCGAAGTTACAGTTACCTGCCTTAATTAGTATCGAAGTCACAGTTTCTTGTCATAATTAGTAATGAAGTTACAGTTACCTGTCATAATAAGTATCGAAGTTACAGTTACTTGTCATAATTAGTATCGACGTTACAGTTACTTGACATAATTAGTAATGGTGTTACAGTTTCCTGTCATAAATAGTATCGAAGTTAATGTTACCTGACATAATTAGTATCGAAGTTACAGTTACCTGCTATAATTTGTATCGAAATTACAGGGACTTGTCATAATTAGTAACGAAGTTACAGTTACCTGCCATAATTAGTATCGAAATTAAAGTTACTTGTCATAATTAGTAACGAAGTTACAGTTACCTGTCATAATTAGTATCGAAGTTACTGTTACCTGTCATAATTAGTATTGAAGTTACAGTTACCTACCATAATTTTTTATCAAAATTACTGTTACTTGTCATAATTAGTAACGAAGTTAGAGTTTCTTGTCATAATTAGTATCGAAGTTACTGTTACCTGTCATAATTAGTATGGTAGTTACAGTTACCTGCCATAATTGCTATCGAAATTACAGTTACTTGTCATAATAAGTAACGAAGTTACAGTTACCTGTAATAATTATTATCGAAGTTACAGTTACTTGTCATAATTAGTATCGAAGTGACTGTTACCTGTCATAATTAGTATCGATGTTATAGTCACCTGCCAAAATTTGTATCGAAATTACAGTTACTTGTCATAATTAGTAACGAAGTTACAGTTACCTGTCATAATTAGTATCGAAGTTACAGTTACTTAACATAATTATTATCGAAGTTACTGTTACTTGTCATAATTAGTATCGAAGTTACTGTTACCTGTCATAATTATTATCGAAATTACAATTACCTGCCATAATTTGTATCGAAATTACAGTTACTTATCATAATTAGTAACGAAGTTTCAGTTACCTGTCATAATTAGTATCGAAGTTACAGTTACTTGTCATAATTAGTAACGAAGTTACAGTTACCTGTGATAATTTGTATCGAAGTTACAGTTACTTGTCATAACTAGTATCGAAGTTACTGTTACCTGTCATAATAAGTTTCGAAGTTACAGTTACATGCCATTATTTGTATAGAAATTACAGTTACTTGTACTAATTAGTAACGAAGTTACAGTTAACTGTCATAATTAGTATCGAAGTTACAGTTACCTGCCATAATTTGTATCGAAATTACAGTTACTTGTCATAATTAGTAACGAAGTTACTGTTACTTGTCATAATAAGTATCGAAGTTACTGTTACCTGTCATAATTAGTATCGAAATTACAGTTACCTGCCATAATTTGTATCGAAATTACTGTTACTTGTCATAATTAGTAACGAAGTTACAGTTACTTGCCATAATTAGTATAAAAAATACAGTTACTTGTCATAATTAGTAACGAAGTTGCAGTTACCTGTCATACTTAGTATCGAAGTTACTGTTACCTGTCATAATAAGTATCGAATTTACTGTTACCTGCCATAATTTGTATCGAAATTACACTTACTTGTCATAATTAGTAACGAAGTTACAGTTACTTGTCATAATTATTATCGAAGTTACAGTTACTTGTCATAATTAGTATCGAAGTGACTGTTACCTGTCATAATTAGTATCGAAGTTATAATTACCTGCCAAAATTTGTATCGAAATTACAGTTACTTGTCATAATTAGTAACGAAGTTACTGTTTCCTGTCATAATTATTATCGAAATTACAATTACCTGCCATAATTTGTATCGAAATTACAGTTACTTGTCATAATTAGTAATGAAGTTACAGTTACCTGTCATAATAAGTATCGAAGTTACAGTTACTTGTCATAATTAGTATCGAAGTTACAGTTACTTAACATAATTAGTAATGATGTTACAGTTTCCTGTCATAATTAGTATCGAAGATAATGTTACCTGACATAATTAGTATCGAAGTTACAGTTACCTGCTATAATTTGTATCGAAATTACAGGGACTTGTCATAATTAGTAACGAAGTTACAGTTACCTGCCATAATTAGTATCGAAATTAAAGTTACTTGTCATAATTAGTAACGAAGTTACAGTTACCTGTCATAATTAGTATCGAAGTTACTGTTACCTGTCATAATTAGTATTGAAGTTACAGTTACCTACCATAATTTTTTATCAAAATTACTGTTACTTGTCATAATTAGTAACGAAGTTAGAGTTTCTTGTCATAATTAGTATCGAAGTTACAGTTACCTGTCATAATTTGTATCGAAGTTATAGTTACTTGTCATAATTAGTATCGAAGTTACTGTTACCTGTCATAATTAGTATGGTAGTTACAGTTACCTGCCATAATTTTATCGAAATTACAGTTACTTGTCATAATAAGTAACGAAGTTACAGTTACCTGTAATAATTATTATCGAAGTTACAGTTACGTGTCATAATTAGTATCGAAGTGACTGTTACCTGTCATAATTAGTATCGAAGTTATAGTTACCTGCCAAAATTTGTATCGAAATTACAGTTACTTGTCATAATTAGTAACGAAGTTACAGTTACCTGTCATAATTAGTATCGAAGTTACAGTTACTTAACATAATTAGTATCGAAGTTACTGTTACTTGTCATAATTAGTATCGAAGTTACTGTTACCTGTCATAATTATTATCGAAATTACAATTACCTGCCATAATTTGTATCGAAATTACGGTTACCTATCATAATTAGTAACGAAGTTTCAGTTACCTGTCATAATTAGTATCGAAGTTACAGTTACTTGTCATAATTAGTAACGAAGTTACAGTTACCTGTGATAATTTGTATCGAAGTTACAGTTACTTGTCATAACTAGTATCGAAGTTACTGTTACCTGTCATAATAAGTATCGAAGTTACAGTTACATGCCATTATTTGTATAGAAATTACAGTTACTTGTACTAATTAGTAACGAAGTTACAGTTACCTGCCATAATTTGTATCGAAATTACTGTTACTTGTCGTAATTAGTAACGAAGTTACAGTTACTTGCCATAATTAGTATAAAAATTACAGTTACTTGTCATAATTAGTAACGAAGTTGCAGTTACCTGTCATACTTAGTATCGAAGTTACTGTTACCTGTCATAATAAGTATCGAATTTACTGTTACCTGCCATAATTTGTATCGAAATTACAGTTACTTGTCATAATTAGTAACGAAGTTACAGTTACTTGTCATAATAATTATCGAAGTTACAGTTACTTGTCATAATTAGTATCGAAGTGACTGTTACCTGTCATAATTAGTATCGAAGTTATAATTACCTGCCAAAATTTGTATCGAAATTACAGTTACTTGTCATAATTAGTAACGAAGTTCCTGTTTCCTGTCATAATTATTATCGAAATTACAATTACCTGCCATAATTTGTATCGAAATTACAGTTACTTGTCATAATTAGTAACGAAGTTACAGTTACCTGTCATAATTAGTATCGAAGTTACAGTTACTTGTCATAATTAGTAACGAAGTTAGAGTTTCTTGACATAATTAGTATCGAATTTACAGTTACCTGTCATAATTTGTATCGAATTTACAGTTACTTGTCATAATTAGTACCGAAGTTACTGTTACCTGTCATAATTAGTATGGAAGTTACAGTTACCTGCCATAATTTGTATCGAAATTTCAGTTACTTGTCATAATTAGTAACGAAGTTACAGTTACTTGTCATAATTATTATCGAAGTTACAGTTACTTGTCATAATTAGTATCGAAGTGACGCTTACCTGTCATATTTAGTATCGAAGTTATAATTACCTGCCAAAATTTTTATCGAAATTACAGTTACTTGTCATAATTAGTAACGAAGTTACTGTTACCTGTCATAATTATAATCGAAATTACAATTACCTGCCATAATTTGTATCGAAATTACAGTTACTTGTCATAATTAGTAACGAAGTTACAGTTACCTGTCATAATTAGTATCCAAGTTACAGTTACTTGTCATAATTAGTAACGAAGTTAGAGTTTCTTGAAATAATTAGTATCGAAGTTACAGTTACCTGTCAAAATTTGTATCGAAGTTATAGTTACTTGTCATAATTAGTATCGAAGTTACTGTTACTTGTCATAATTAGTATCGAAGTGACTGTTACTTTTCATAATTATTATCGAAATTACAATTACCTGCCATAATTTGTATCAAAATTACAGTTACTTGTCATAATTAGTAACGAAGTTACTGTTACCTGTCATAATTATTATCGAAATTACAATTACCTGCCATAATTTGTATCGAAATTACAGTTACTTTTCATAATTAATAACGAAGTTTCATTTACCTGTCATAATTAGTATCGAAGTTACAGTTACTTGTCATAATTAGTAACGAAGTTACAGTTACCTGTGATAATTAGTATCGAAGTTACAGTTACTTGTCATAATTAGTATCTAAGTTACTGTTACCTGTCATAATTAGTATCGAAGTTACAGTTACATGCCATAATTTGTATCGAAATTACAGTTACTAGTCATAATTAGTAACGAAGTTACAGTTAACTGTCATAATTAGTATCAATGTTACAGTTACCTGCCATAATTATTATCGAAGTTTTTGTTACCTGTCATAATTAGTATCGAAGCTACTGTTTTCTGTCATAATTAGTATCGAAGTTACTGTCATAATTAGTATCGAAGTTACAGTTACCTGCCATAATTTGTATCGAAGTTACAGTTACTTGTCATAATTAGTAACGAAGTTACAGTTACCTGTGATAATTAGTATCGAAGTTACAGTTACTTGTCATAATTAGTATCTAAGTTACTGTTACCTGTCATAATTAGTATCGAAATTACAGTTACCTGCCATAATTTGTATCGAAATTACAGTTAATTGTCATAATTAGTAACGAAGTTACAGTTACTTGCCATAATTAGTATAGAAATTACAGTTACTTGTCATAATTAGTAACGAAGTTGCAGTTACCTGTCATAATTAGTATCGAAGTTACTCTTACCTGTCATAATTAGTATCGAATTTACAGTTACCTGCCATAATTTGTATCGAAATTACAGTTACTTGTCATAATTAGTATCGAAGTTACTGTTACTTGTCATAATTAATATCGAAGATACTGTTACCTGTCATAATTAGTATCGAAGTTACAGTTACTTGTCATAATAAGTATCGAAGTTACAGTTACTTGTCATAATAAGTATCGAAGTAACAGTTACCTGTCATAATTAGTATCGAAGTTACTGTTTCTTGTCATAATTCGTAAAGAACTTACAGTTACCTGTCATAATAAGTATCGAAGTTACAGTTTCTTGTCACAATTAGTATCGAAGTTACAGTTACTTGACATAATTAGTAACGAAGTTACAGTAACCTGTCATAATTCGTATCGAAGTTACTGTTACCTGTATTAATTAGTATCGAAGTTACTGTTACCTGACATAATTAGTATCGAAGTTACAGTTTTCTGCCATAATTTGTATCGAAATTACAGGGACTGGTCATAATTAGTAACGAAGTTACAGTTACCTGCCATAATTAGTATGGAAATTAAAGTTACTTGTCATAATTAGTAACGTAGTTACAGTTACCTGTCATAATTAGTATCGATGTTACTGTTACCTGTCATAATTAGTAATGAAGTTACAGTTACCTGCCATAATTAGTATCGAAGTTACAGTCACCTGTCATAATAAGTATCGAAGTTACAGTTACCTGCCATAATTTCTATCGAAATTACAGTAACCTGGCATAATAAGTATCGAAGTTACAGTTACTTGTCATAATTAGTATCGAAGTTACAGTTATTTGACATAATTAATAACGATGTTACAGTAACCTGTCATAATTAGTATCGAAGTTACTGTTGCCTGTATTAATTAGTATCGAAGTTACTGTTACCTGCCATAATTTGTATCGAAGTTACAGTTCCTTGTCATATTTAGTATCGAAGTTACAGTTACCTGTCATAATTAGTATCGAAGGTACTGTTACCTGCCATAATTTGTATCGAAATTACAGTTATTTGTCATAATTAGTAACGAAGTTACAGTTACCTGTCATAATTTGTATCGAAATTACAGTTACTCGTCATAATTAGTAACGAAGTTACAGTTTCCTGTCATAATTAGTACCGAAGTTACTGTTACCTGACATAATTAGTATCGAAGTTACAGTTACCTGCCATAGTTTGTATCGAAATTACAGGGACTTGTCATAATTAGTAACGAAGTTACAGTTACCTGCCATAATTAGTATCGAAATTAAAGTTACTTGTCATAATTAGTAACGAAGTTACAGTTACCTGTCACATTTAGTATCGAAGTTACTGTTACCTGTCATAATTAGTATTGAAGTTACAGTTACCTACCATAATTTTTTAATCAAAATTACTGTTACTTGTCATAATTAGTAACGAAAGTAGAGTTTCTTGTCATAATTAGTATCGAAGTTACAGTTACCTGTCATAATTTGATTCGAAGTTATAGTTACTTGTCATAATTAGTATCGAAGTTACTGTTACCTGTCATAATTAGTATCGAAGTTACAGTTACCTGTCATAATTAGTTTCGAAGGTACTCTTACCTGCCATAATTTGTATCGAAATTACAGTTACTTGTCATAATTAGTATCGAAGTTACTGTTACTTGTCATAATTAATATCGAAGATATTGTTACCTGTCATAATTAGTATCGAAGTTACAGTTACTTGTCATAATAAGTATCGAAGTTACAGTTACTTGTCATAATAAGTATCGAAGTAACAGTTACCTGTCATAATTAGTATCGAAGTTACTGTTTCTTGTCATAATTCGTAAAGAACGTACAGTTACCTGTCATAATAAGTATTGAAGTTACAGTTTCTTGTCACAATTAGTATCGAAGTTACAGTTACTTGACATAATTAGTAACGAAGTTACAGTAACCTGTCATAATTAGTATCGAAGTTACTGTTACCTGTATTAATTAGTATCGAAGTTACTGTTACCTGACATAATTAGTAACGAAGTTACAGTTACCTGCCATAATTTGTATCGAAATTACAGGGACTTGTCATAATTAGTAACGAAGTTACAGTTACCTGCCATAATAAGTATGGAAATTAATGTTACTTGTCATAATTAGTAACGAAGTTACAGTTACCTGTCATAATTAGTATCGATGTTACTGTTACCTGTCATAATTAGTAATGAAGTTACAGTTACCTGCCATAATTAGTATCGAAGTTACAGTCCCCTGTCATAATAAGTATCGAAGTTACAGTTACCTGCCATAATTTGTATCGAAATTACAGTAACCTGGCATAATAAGTATCGAAGTTACAGTTACTTGTCATAATTAGTATCGAAGTTACAGTTACTTGACATAATTAATAACGATGTTACAGTAACCTGTCATAATTAGTATCGAAGTTACTGTTGCCTGTATTAATTAGTATCGAATTACAGTTACCTGCCATAATTTTTTTAATCAAAATTAGAGTTACTTGTCATATTTAGTAACGATGTTACAGTTCCTTGTCATAATTAGTATCGAAGTTACAGTTACCTGTCATAATTAGTACCGAAGGTACTGTTACCTGCCATAATTTGTATCGAAATTACAGTTACTTGTCATAATTAGTAACGAAGTTACAGTTACCTGTCATAATTTGTATCGAAATTACAGTTACTTGTCATAATTAGTAACGAAGTTACAGTTTCCTGTCATAATTAGCACCGAAGTTACTGTTACCTGACATAATTAGTATCGAATTTACTGTTACCTGCCATAATTTGTATCGAAATTACACTTACTTGTCATAATTAGTAACGAAGTTACAGTTACTTGTCATAATTATTATCGAAGTTACAGTTACTTGTCATAATTAGTATCGAAGTGACTGTTACCTGTCATAATTAGTATCGAAGTTATAATTACCTGCCAAAATTTGTATCGAAATTACAGTTACTTGTCATAATTAGTAACGAAGTTACTGTTTCCTGTCATAATTATTATCGAAATTACAATTACCTGCCATAATTTGTATCGAAATTACAGTTACTTGTCATAATTAGTAACGAAGTTACAGTTTCCCGTCATAATTAGTATCGAAGTTACAGTTACTTGTCATAATTAGTAACGAAGTTAGAGTTTCTTGACATAATTAGTATCGAAGTTACAGTTACCTGTCATAATTTGTATCGAAGTTATAGTTACTTGTCATAATTAGTATCGAAGTTACTGTTACCTGTCATAATTAGTATGGAAGTTACAGTTACCTGCCATAATTTGTATCGAAATTTCAGTTACTTGTCATAATTAGTAACGAAGTTACAGTTACTTGTCATAATTATTATCGAAGTTACAGTTACATGTCATAATTAGTATCGAAGTGGCGCTTACCTGTCATATTTAGTATCGAAGTTATAATTACCTGCCAAAATTTGTATCGAAATTACAGTTACTTGTCATAATTAGTAACGAAGTTACAGTTACCTGTCATAATTTATATCGAAATTTCAGTTACTTGTCATAATTAGTAACGAAGTTACAGTTACTTGTCATAATTATTATCGAAGTTACAGTTACTTGTCATAATTAGTATCGAAGTGGCGCTTACCTGTCATATTTAGTATCGAAGTTATAATTACCTGCCAAAATTTGTATCGAAATTACAGTTACTTGTCATAATTAGTAACGAAGTTACTGTTACCTGACATAATTAGTATCGAAGTTACAGTTACATGCCATAGTTTGTAACGAAATTACAGGGACTTGTCATAATTAGTAACGAAGTTACAGTTATCTGCCATAATTAGTATCGAAATTAAAGTTACTTGTCATAATTAGTAACGAAGTTACAGTTACTTGTCATAATTAGTATCGAAGTTACAGTTACTTGTCATAATTAGTATCGAAGTTACAGTTACCTGCCATAATTAGTATCGACGTTACAGTTTCTTGTCATAATTAGTTATGAAGTTACAGTTACCTGTCATAATAAGTATCGAAGTTACAGTTACTTGTCATAATTAGTATCGAAGTTACAGTTACTTGACATAATTAGTAACGATGTTACTGTTTCCTGACATAATTAGTATCGAAGTTACTGTTACCTGACTTAATTAGTATCGAATTTACAGTTACCTGCCATAATTTGTATCGAAATTACAGGGACTTGTCATAATTAGTAACGAAGTTACAGTTACCTGCCATAATTAGTATCGAAATTAAAGTTACTTATCATAATTAGTAACGAAGTTACAGTTACCTGTCATAATTAGTATCGAAGTTACTGTTACCTGTCATAATTAGTATTGAAGTTACAGTTACCTACCATAATTTTTTATCAAAATTACTGTTACTTGTCATAATTAGTAACGAAGTTAGAGTTTCTTGTCATAATTATTATCGAAGTTACAGTTACCTGTCATAATTTGTATCGAAGTTATAGTTACTTGTCATAATTAGTATCGAAGTTACTGTTACCTGTCATAATTAGTATGGTAGTTAGAGTTACCTGCCATAATTTGTATCGAAATTACAGTTACTTGTCATAATAAGTAACGAAGTTACAGTTACCTGTAATAATTATTATCGAAGTTACAGTTACTTGTCATAATTAGTATCGAAGTGACTGTTACCAGTCATAATTAGTATCGAAGTTATAGTTACCTGCCAAAATTTGTATCGAAATTACAGTTACTTGTCATAATTAGTAACGAAGTTACAGTTTTAATTAGTATCGAAGTTACAGTTACTTAACATAATTAGTATCGAAGTTACTGTTACTTGTCATAATTAGTATCGAAGTTACTGTTACCTGTCATAATTATTATCGAAATTACAATTACCTGCCATAATTTGTATCGAAATTACAGTTACATGTCATAATTAGTAACGAAGTTTCAGTTACCTGTCATAATTAGTATCGAAGTTACAGTTACTTGTCATAATTAGTAACGAAGTTACAGTTACCTGTGATAATTAGTATCGAAGTTACAGTTACTTGTCATAATTAGTATCGAAGTTACTGTTACCTGTCATAATTAGTATCGAAGTTACAGTTACATGCCATTATTTGTATCGAAATTACAGTTACTTGTACTAATTAGTAACGAAGTTACAGTTAACTGTCATAATTAGTATCGAAGTTACAGTTACCTGCCATAGTTTGTATCGAAATTACAGGGATTTGTCATAATTAGTAACGAAGTTACAGTTACCTGCCATAATTAGTATCGAAATTAATGTTACTTGTCATAAATAGTAACGAAGTTACAGTTACCTGTCACATTTAGTATCGAAGTTACTGTTACCTGTCATAATTAGTATTGAAGTTTCAGTTACCTACCATAATTTTTTATCAAAATTACTGTTACTTGTCATAATTAGTAACGAAGTTAGAGTTTCTTGTCATAATTAGTATCCAAGTTACAGTTACCTGTCATAATTTGATTCGAAGTTATAGTTACTTGTCATAATTAGTATCGAAGTTACTGTTACCTGTCATAATTAGTATCGAAGTAACCGTTACCTGCCATAATTTGTATCGAAATTACAGGTCCTTGTCATAATTAGTATCGAAGTTACAGTTACCTGTCATAATTAGTATCGAAGGTACTCTTACCTGCCATAATTTGTATCGAAATTACAGTTACTTGTCATAATTAGTTACGAAGTTACAGTTACCTGTCATAATTTGTATCGAAATTACAGTTACTTGTCATAATTAGCAACGAAGTTACAGTTACCTGTCATAATTAGTATCGATGTTACTGTTACCTGTCATA
This sequence comes from Meconema thalassinum, assembly GCA_946902985.2. Classification (NCBI taxonomy): domain Eukaryota; kingdom Metazoa; phylum Arthropoda; class Insecta; order Orthoptera; family Tettigoniidae; genus Meconema; species Meconema thalassinum. Next base: position 1,446,276,088 of record OX336388.2, on the reverse strand, counting down.
ATTAGTAATGAGGTTACAGTTACCTGCCATAATTAGTATCGAAGTTACAGTTACCTGTCATAATAAGTATCGAAGTTACAGTTACCTGCCATAATTTGTATCGAAATTACAGTAACCTGTCATTATAAGTATCGAATTTACAGTTACTTGTCCTAATAAGTATCGAGGTTACAGTTACTTGACATAATTAGTATCGATGTTACAGTAACCTGTCATAATTAGTATCGAAGTTACTGTTGCCTGTATTAATTAGTATCGAATTACAGTTACCTGCCATAATTTTTTAAATCAAAATTAGAGTTACTTGTCATATTTAGTAACGATGTTACATTTCCTTGTCATAATTAGTATCGACGTTACAGTTACCTGTCATAATTAGTATCGAAGGTACTGTTACCTGCCATAATTTGTATCGAAATTACAGTTACTTGTCATAATTAGTAACGAAGTTACAGTTACCTGTCATAATTTGTATCGAAATTACAGTTACATGTCATAATTAGTAACGAAGTTACAGTTTCCTGTCATAATTAGTACCGAAGTTACTGTTACCTGACATAATTAGTATCGAAGTTACAGTTACCTGCCATAGTTTGTATCGAAATTACAGGGACTTGTCATAATTAGTAACGAAGTTACAGTTATCTGCCATAATTAGTATCGAAATTAAAGTTACTTGTCATAATTAGTAACGAAGATACAGTTACCTGTCACATTTAGTATCGAAGATACTGTTACTTGTCATAATTAGTATTGAAGTTACAGTTACCTACCATAATTTTTTATCAAAATTACTGTTACTTGTCATAATTAGTAACGAAGTTAGAGTTTCTTTTCATAATTAGTATCGAAGTTACAGTTACCTGTTATAATTTGATTCGAAGTTTTAGTTACTTGTCATAATTAGTATCGAAGTTACTGTCACTTGCCATAATTAATATCGAAGTAACTGTTACCTCTCATAATTAGTATCGAAGTTACAGTTACTTGTCATAATTAGTATCGAAGTTACCGTTACTTGTCATTATTAGTATCGAAGTTACAGTTATCTGCCTTAATTAGTATCGAAGTTACAGTTTCTTGTCATAATTAGTAATGAAGTTACAGTTACCTGTCATAATAAGTATCGAAGTTACAGTTACTTGTCATAATTAGTATCGAAGTTACAGTTACTTAACATAATTAGTAATGATGTTACAGTTTCCTGTCATAATTAGTATCGAAGTTAATGTTACCTGACATAATTAGTATCGAAGTTACAGTTACCTGCTATAATTTGTATCGAAATTACAGGGACTTGTCATAATTAGTAACGAAGTTACAGTTACCTGCCATAATTAGTATCGAAATTAAAGTTACTTGTCATAATTAGTAACGAAGTTACAGTTACCTGTCATAATTAGTATCGAAGTTACTGTTACCTGTCATAATTAGTATTGAAGTTACAGTTACCTACCATAATTTTTTATCAAAATTACTGTTACTTGTCATAATTAGTAACGAAGTTAGAGTTTCTTGTCATAATTAGTATCGAAGTTACAGTTACCTGTCATAATTTGTATCGAAGTTATAGTTACATGTCATAATTAGTATCGAAGTTACTGTTACCTGTCATAATTAGTATGGTAGTTACAGTTACCTGCCATAATTTTATCGAAATTACAGTTACTTGTCATAATAAGTAACGAAGTTACAGTTACCTGTAATAATTATTATCGAAGTTACAGTTACGTGTCATAATTAGTATCGAAGTGACTGTTACCTGTCATAATTAGTATCGAAGTTATAGTTACCTGCCAAAATTTGTATCGAAATTACAGTTACTTGTCATAATTAGTAACGAAGTTACAGTTACCTGTCATAATTAGTATCGATGTTACAGTTACTTAACATAATTAGTATCGAAGTTACTGTTACTTGTCATAATTAGTATCGAAGTTACTGTTACCTGTCATAATTATTATCGAAATTACAATTACCTGCCATAATTTGTATCGAAATTACGGTTACCTATCATAATTAGTAACGAAGTTTCAGTTACCTGTCATAATTAGTATCGAAGTTACAGTTACTTGTCATAATTAGTAACGAAGTTACAGTTACCTGTGATAATTTGTATAGAAGTTACAGTTACTTGTCATAACTAGTATCGAAGTTACTGTTACCTGTCATAATAAGTATCGAAGTTACAGTTACATGCCATTATTTGTATAGAAATTACAGTTACTTGTACTAATTAGTAACGAAGTTACAGTTAACTGTCATAATTAGTATCGAAGTTACAGTTACCTGCCATAATTTGTATCGAAATTACAGTTACTTGTCATAATTAGTAACGAAGTTACTGTTACTTGTCATAATAAGTATCGAAGTTACTGTTACCTGTCATAATTAGTATCGAAATTACAGTTACCTGCCATAATTTGTATCGAAATTACTGTTACTTGTCATAATTAGTAACGAAATTACAGTTACTTGCCATAATTAGTATAAAAATTACAGTTACTTGTCATAATTAGTAACGAAGTTGCAGTTATCTGTCATACTTAGTATCGAAGTTACTGTTACCTGTCATAATAAGTATCGAATTTACTGTTACCTGCCATAATTTGTATCGAAATTACAGTTACTTGTCATAATTATTATCGAAGTTACAGTTACTTGTCATAATTAGTATCGAAGTGACTGTTACCTGTCATAATTAGTATCGAAGTTATAATTACCTGCCAAAATTTGTATCGAAATTACAGTTACTTGTCATAATTAGTAACGAAGTTACTGTTTCCTGTCATAATTATTATCGAAATTACAATTACCTGCCATAATTTGTATCGAAATTACAGTTACTTGTCATAATTAGTAACGAAGTTACAGTTACCTGTCATAATTAGTATCGAAGTTACAGTTACTTGTCATAATTAGTAATGAAGTTAGAGTTTCTTGACATAATTAGTATCGAATTTACAGTTACCTGTCATAATTTGTATCGAATTTACAGTTACTTGTCATAATTAGTATCGAAGTTACTGTTACCTGTCATAATTAGTATGGAAGTTACAGTTACCTGCCATAATTTGTATCGAAATTTCAGTTACTTGTCATAATTAGTAACGAAGTTACAGTTACTTGTCATAATTATTATCGAAATTACAGTTACTTGTCATAATTAGTATCGAAGTGACGCTTACCTGTCATATTTAGTATCGAAGTTATAATTACCTGCCAAAATTTTTATCGAAATTACAGTTACTTGTCATAATTAGTAACGAAGTTACTGTTACCTGTCATAATTATAATCGAAATTACAATTACCTGCCATAATTTGTATCGAAATTACAGTTACTTGTCATAATTAGTAACGAAGTTACAGTTACCAGTCATAATTAGTATCGAAGTTACAGTTACTTGTCATAATTAGTAACGAAGTTAGAGTTTCTTGACATAATTAGTATCGAAGTTACAGTAACCTGTCAAAATTTGTATCGAAGTTATAGTTACTTGTCATAATTAGTATCGAAGTTACTGTTACTTGTCATAATTAGTATCGAAGTTACTGTTACTTTTCATAATTATTATCGAAATTACAATTACCTGCCATAATTTGTATCGAAATTACAGTTACTTGTCATAATTAGTAACGAAGTTACTGTTACCTGTCATAATTATTATCGAAATTACAATTACCTGCCATAATTTGTATCGAAATTACAGTTACTTTTCATAATTAGTAACGAAGTTTCATTTACCTGTCATAATTAGTATCGAAGTTACAGTTACTTGTCATAATTAGTAACGAAGTTACAGTTACCTGTGATAATTAGTATCGAAGTTACAGTTACTTGTCATAATTAGTATCTAAGTTACTGTTACCTGTCATAATTAGTATCGAAGTTACAGTTACATGCCATAATTTGTATCGAAATTACAGTTACTAGTCATAATTAGTAACGAAGGTACAGTTAACTGTCATAATTAGTATCAATGTTACAGTTACCTGCCATAATTATTATCGAAGTTTTTGTTACCTGTCATAATTAGTATCGAAGTTACTGTTTTCTGTCATAATTAGTATCGAAGTTACTGTCATAATTAGTATCGAAGTTACAGTTACCTGCCATAATTTGTATCGAAGTTACAGTTACTTGTCATAATTAGTAACGAAGTTACAGTTACCTGTGATAATTAGTATCGAAGTTACAGTTACTTGTCATAATTAGTATCTAAGTTACTGTTACCTGTCATAATTAGTATCGAAATTACAGTTACCTGCCATAATTTGTATCGAAATTACAGTTAATTGTCATAATTAGTAACGAAGTTACAGTTACTTGCCATAATTAGTATAGAAATTACAGTTACTTGTCATAATTAGTAACGAAGTTGCAGTTACCTGTCATAATTAGTATCGAAGTTACTGTTACCTGTCATAATTAGTATCGAATTTACAGTTACCTGCCATAATTTGTATCGAAATTACAGTTACTTGTCATAATTAGTATCGAAGTTACTGTTACTTGTCATAATTAATATCGAAGATACTGTTACCTGTCATAATTAGTATCGAAGTTACAGTTACTTGTCATAATAAGTATCGAAGTTACAGTTACTTGTCATAATAAGTATCGAAGTAACAGTTACCTGTCATAATTAGTATCGAAGTTACTGTTTCTTGTCATAATTCGTAAAGAACTTACAGTTACCTGTCATAATAAGTATCGAAGTTACAGTTTCTTGTCACAATTAGTATCGAAGTTACAGTTACTTGACATAATTAGTAACGAAGTTACAGTAACCTGTCATAATTCGTATCGAAGTTACTGTTACCTGTATTAATTAGTATCGAAGTTACTGTTACCTGACATAATTAGTATCGAAGTTACAGTTACCTGCCATAATTTGTATCGAAATTACAGGGACTGGTCATAATTAGTAACGAAGTTACAGTTACCTGCCATAATTAGTATGGAAATTAAAGTTACTTGTCATAATTAGTAACGAAGTTACAGTTACCTGTCATAATTAGTATCGATGTTACTGTTACCTGTCATAATTAGTAATGAAGTTACAGTTACCTGCCATAATTAGTATCGAAGTTACAGTCACCTGTCATAATAAGTATCGAAGTTACTGTTACCTGCCATAATTTGTATCGAAATTACAGTAACCTGGCATAATAAGTATCGAAGTTACAGTTACTTGTCATAATTAGTATCGAAGTTACAGGTACTTGACATAATTAATAACGATGTTAGAGTAACCTGTCATAATTAGTATCGAAGTTACTGTTGCCTGTATTAATTAGTATCGAAGTTACAGTTACCTGCCATAATTTTTTTTATCAAAATTAGAGTTACTTGTCATAATTAGTAACGAAGTTAGAGTTACTTGTCATAATTAGTATCGAAGTTACTGTTACCTGTCATAATTAGTATCGAAGTTACAGTTACCTGCCATAATTTGTATCGAAGTTACAGTTCCTTGTCATAATTAGTATCGAAGTTACAGTTACCTGTCATAATTAGTATCGAAGGTACTGTTACCTGCCATAATTTGTATCGAAATTACAGTTATTTGTCATAATTAATAACGAAGTTACAGTTACCTGTCATAATTTGTATCGAAATTACAGTTACTCGTCATAATTAGTAACGAAGTTACAGTTTCCTGTCATAATTAGTACGAAGTTACTGTTACCTGACATAATTAGTATCGAAGTTACAGTTACCTGCCATAGTTTGTATCGAAATTACAGGGACTTGTCATAATTAGTAACGAAGTTACAGTTACCTGCTATAATTTGTATCGAAATTACAGGGACTTGTCATAATTAGTAACGAAGTTACAGTTACCTGCCATAATTAGTATCGAAATTAAAGTTACTTGTCATAATTAGTAACGAAGTTACAGTTACCTGTCATAATTAGTATCGATGTTACAGTTACTTAACATAATTAGTATCGAAGTTACTGTTACTTGTCATAATTAGTAACGAAGTTACAGTTACTTGTCATAATTATTATCGAAGTTACAGTTACTTGTCATAATTAGTATCGAAGTGACTGTTACCTGTCATAATTAGTATCGAAGTTATAATTACCTGCCAAAATTTGTATCGAAATTACAGTAACTTGTCATAATTAGTAACGAAGTTACTGTTTCCTGTCATAATTATTATCGAAATTACAATTACCTGCCATAATTTGTATCGAAATTACAGTTACTTGTCATAATTAGTAACGAAGTTACAGTTACCTGTCATAATTAGTATCGAAGTTACAGTTACTTGTCATAATTAGTAACGAAGTTAGAGTTTCTTGACATAATTAGTATCGAATTTACAGTTACCTGTCATAATTTGTATCGAATTTACAGTTACTTGTCATAATTAGTATCGAAGTTACTGTTACCTGTCATAATTAGTATGGAAGTTACAGTTACCTGCCATAATTTGTATCGAAATTTCAGTTACTTGTCATAATTAGTAACGAAGTTACAGTTACTTGTCATAATTATTATCGAAATTACAGTTACTTGTCATAATTAGTATCGAAGTGACGCTTACCTGTCATATTTAGTATCGAAGTTATAATTACCTGCCAAAATTTTTATCGAAATTACAGTTACTTGTCATAATTAGTAACTAAGTTACTGTTACCTGTCATAATTATAATCGAAATTACAATTACCTGCCATAATTTGTATCGAAATTACAGTTACTTGTCATAATTAGTAACGAAGTTACAGTTACCTGTCATAATTAGTATCGAAGTTACAGTTACTTGTCATAATTAGTAACGAAGTTAGAGTTTCTTGACATAATTAGTATCGAAGTTACAGTAACCTGTCAAAATTTGTATCGAAGTTATAGTTACTTGTCATAATTAGTATCGAAGTTACTGTTACTTGTCATAATTAGTATCGAAGTTACTGTTACTTTTCATAATTATTATCGAAATTACAATTACCTGCCATAATTTGTATCGAAATTACAGTTACTTGTCATAATTAGTAACGAAGTTACTGTTACCTGTCATAATTATTATCGAAATTACAATTACCTGCCATAATTTGTATCGAAATTACAGTTACTTTTCCTAATTAGTAACGAAGTTTCATTTACCTGTCATAATTAGTATCGAAGTTACAGTTACTTGTCATAATTAGTAACGAAGTTACAGTTACCTGTGATAATTAGTATCGAAGTTACAGTTACTTGTCATAATTAGTATCTAAGTTACTGTTACCTGTCATAATTAGTATCGAAGTTACAGTTACATGCCATAATTTGTATCGAAATTACAGTTACTAGTCATAATTAGTAACGAAGTTACAGTTAACTGTCATAATTAGTATCAATGTTACAGTTACCTGCCATAATTATTATCGAAGTTTTTGTTACCTGTCATAATTAGTATCGAAGTTACTGTTTTCTGTCATAATTAGTATCGAAGTTACTGTCATAATTAGTATCGAAGTTACAGTTACCTGCCATAATTTGTATCGAAGTTACAGTTACTTGTCATAATTAGTAACGAAGTTACAGTTACCTGTGATAATTAGTATCGAAGTTACAGTTACTTGTCATAATTAGTATCTAAGTTACTGTTACCTGTCATAATTAGTATCGAAATTACAGTTACCTGCCATAATTTGTATCGAAATTACAGTTAATTGTCATAATTAGTAACGAAGTTACAGTTACTTGCCATAATTAGTATAGAAATTACAGTTACTTGTCATAATTAGTAACGAAGTTGCAGTTACCTGTCATAATTAGTATCGAAGTTACTGTTACCTGTCATAATTAGTATCGAATTTACAGTTACCTGCCATAATTTGTATCGAAATTACAGTTACTTGTCATAATTAGTATCGAAGTTACTGTTACTTGTCATAATTAATATCGAAGATACTGTTACCTGTCATAATTAGTATCGAAGTTACAGTTACTTGTCATAATAAGTATCGAAGTTACAGTTACTTGTCATAATAAGTATCGAAGTAACAGTTACCTGTCATAATTAGTATCGAAGTTACTGTTTCTTGTCATAATTCGTAAAGAACTTACAGTTACCTGTCATAATAAGTATCGAAGTTACAGTTTCTTGTCACAATTAGTATCGAAGTTACAGTTACTTGACATAATTAGTAACGAAGTTACAGTAACCTGTCATAATTCGTATCGAAGTTACTGTTACCTGTATTAATTAGTATCGAAGTTACTGTTACCTGACATAATTAGTATCGAAGTTACAGTTACCTGCCATAATTTGTATCGAAATTACAGGGACTGGTCATAATTAGTAACGAAGTTACAGTTACCTGCCATAATTAGTATGGAAATTAAAGTTACTTGTCATAATTAGTAACGAAGTTACAGTTACCTGTCATAATTAGTATCGATGTTACTGTTACCTGTCATAATTAGTAATGAAGTTACAGTTACCTGCCATAATTAGTATCGAAGTTACAGTCACCTGTCATAATAAGTATCGAAGTTACTGTTACCTGCCATAATTTGTATCGAAATTACAGTAACCTGGCATAATAAGTATCGAAGTTACAGTTACTTGTCATAATTAGTATCGAAGTTACAGTTACTTGACATAATTAATAACGATGTTAGAGTAACCTGTCATAATTAGTATCGAAGTTACTGTTGCCTGTATTAATTAGTATCGAAGTTACAGTTACCTGCCATAATTTTTTTTATCAAAATTAGAGTTACTTGTCATAATTAGTAACGAAGTTAGAGTTACTTGTCATAATTAGTATCGAAGTTACTGTTACCTGTCATAATTAGTATCGAAGTTACAGTTACCTGCAATAATTTGTATCGAAGTTACAGTTCCTTGTCATAATTAGTATCGAAGTTACAGTTACCTGTCATAATTAGTATCGAAGGTACTGTTACCTGCCATAATTTGTATCGAAATTACAGTTATTTGTCATAATTAGTAACGAAGTTACAGTTACCTGTCATAATTTGTATCGAAATTACAGTTACTCGTCATAATTAGTAACGAAGTTACAGTTTCCTGTCATAATTAGTACGAAGTTACTGTTACCTGACATAATTAGTATCGAAGTTACAGATACCTGCCATAGTTTGTATCGAAATTACAGGGACTTGTCATAATTAGTAACGAAGTTACAGTTACCTGCTATAATTTGTTTCGAAATTACAGGGACTTGTCATAATTAGTAACGAAGTTACAGTTACCTGCCATAATTAGTATCGAAATTAAAGTTACTTGTCATAATTAGTAACGAAGTTACAGTTACCTGTCATAATTAGTATCGAAGTTACTGTTACCTGTCATAATTAGTATTGAAGTTACAGTTACCTACCATAAATTTTTATCAAAATTACTGTTACTTGTCATAATTAGTAACGAAGTTAGAGTTTCTTGTCATAATTAGTATCGAAGTTACAGTTACCTGTCATAATTTGTATCGAAGTTATAGTTACATGTCATAATTAGTATCGAAGTTACTGTTACCTGTCATAATTAGTATGGTAGTTACAGTTACCTGCCATAATTTTATCGAAATTACAGTTACTTGTCATAATAAGTAACGAAGTTACAGTTACCTGTAATAATTATTATCGATGTTACAGTTACGTGTCATAATTAGTATCGAAGTGACTGTTACCTGTCATAATTAGTATCGAAGTTATAGTTACCTGCCAAAATTTGTATCGAAATTACAGTTACTTGTCATAATTAGTAACGAAGTTACAGTTACCTGTCATAATTAGTATCGATGTTACAGTTACTTAACATAATTAGTATCGAAGTTACTGTTACTTGTCATAATTAGTATCGAAGTTACTGTTACCTGTCATAATTATTATCGAAATTACAATTACCTGCCATAATTAGTATCGAAGTTACAGTTACCTGTGATAATTTGTATAGAAGTTACAGTTACTTGTCATAACTAGTATCGAAGTTACTGTTACCTGTCATAATAAGTATCGAAGTTACAGTTACATGCCATTATTTGTATAGAAATTACAGTTACTTGTACTAATTAGTAACGAAGTTACAGTTAACTGTCATAATTAGTATCGAAGTTACAGTTACCTGCCATAATTTGTATCGAAATTACAGTTACTTGTCATAATTAGTAACGAAGTTACTGTTACTTGTCATAATAAGTATCGAAGTTACTGTTACCTGTCATAATTAGTATCGAAATTACAGTTACCTGCCATAATTTGTATCGACATTACTGTTACTTGTCATAATTAGTAACGAAGTTACAGTTACTTGCCATAATTAGTATAAAAATTACAGTTACTTGTCATAATTAGTAACGAAGTTGCAGTTATCTGTCATACTTAGTATCGAAGTTACTGTTACCTGTCATAATAAGTATCGAATTTACTGTTACCTGCCATAATTTGTAACGAAGTTACAGTTACTTGTCATAATTATTATCGAAGTTACAGTTACTTGTCATAATTAGTATCGAAGTGACTGTTACCTGTCATAATTAGTATCGAAGTTATAATTACCTGCCAAAATTTGTATCGAAATTACAGTTACTTGTCATAATTAGTAACGAAGTTACTGTTTCCTGTCATAATTATTATCGAAATTACAATTACCTGCCATAATTTGTATCGAAATTACAGTTACTTGTCATAATTAGTAACGAAGTTACAGTTACCTGTCATAATTAGTATCGAAGTTACAGTTACTTGTCATAATTAGTAACGAAGTTAGAGTTTCTTCACATAATTAGTATCGAATTTACAGTTACCTGTCATAATTTGTATCGAATTTACAGTTACTTGTCATAATTAGTATCGAAGTTACTGTTACCTGTCATAATTAGTATGGAAGTTACAGTTACCTGCCATAATTTGTATCGAAATTTCAGTTACTTGTCATAATTAGTAACGAAGTTACAGTTACTTGTCATAATTATTATCGAAATTACAGTTACTTGTCATAATTAGTATCGAAGTGACGCTTACCTGTCATATTTAGTATCGAAGTTATAATTACCTGCCAAAATTTTTATCGAAATTACAGTTACTTGTCATAATTAGTAACGAAGTTACTGTTACCTGTCATAATTATAATCGAAATTACAATTACCTGCCATAATTTGTATCGAAATTACAGTTACTTGTCATAATTAGTAACGATGTTACAGTTACCTGTCATAATTAGTATCGAAGTTACAGTTACTTGTCATAATTAGTAACGAAGTTAGTGTTTCTTGACATAATTAGTATCGAAGTTACAGTAACCTGTCAAAATTTGTATCGAAGTTATAGTTACTTGTCATAATTAGTATCGAAGTTACTGTTACTTGTCATAATTAGTATCGAAGTTACTGTTACTTTTCATAATTATTATCGAAATTACAATTACCTGCCATAATTTGTATCGAAATTACAGTTACTTGTCATAATTAGTAACGAAGTTACTGTTACCTGTCATAATTATTATCGAAATTACAATTACCTGCCATAATTTGTATCGAAATTACAGTTACTTTTCATAATTAGTAACGAAGTTTCATTTACCTGTCATAATTAGTATCGAAGTTACAGTTACTTGTCATAATTAGTAACGAAGTTACAGTTACCTGTGATAATTAGTATCGAAGTTACAGTTACTTGTCATAATTAGTATCTAAGTTACTGTTACCTGTCATAATTAGTATCGAAGTTACAGTTACATGCCATAATTTGTATCGAAATTACAGTTACTAGTCATAATTAGTAACGAAGTTACAGTTAACTGTCATAATTAGTATCAATGTTACAGTTACCTGCCATAATTATTATCGAATTTTTTGTTACCTGTCATAATTAGTATCGAAGTTACTGTTTTCTGTCATAATTAGTATCGAAGTTACTGTCATAATTAGTATCGAAGTTACAGTTACCTGCCATAATTTGTATCGAAGTTACAGTTACTTGTCATAATTAGTAACGAAGTTACAGTTACCTGTGATAATTAGTATCGAAGTTACAGTTACTTGTCATAATTAGTATCTAAGTTACTGTTACCTGTCATAATTAGTATCGAAATTACAGTTACCTGCCATAATTTGTATCGAAATTACAGTTAATTGTCATAATTAGTAACGAAGTTACAGTTACTTGCCATAATTAGTATAGAAATTACAGTTACTTGTCATAATTAGTAACGAAGTTGCAGTTACCTGTCATAATTAGTATCGAAGTTACTGTTACCTGTCATAATTAGTATCGAATTTACAGTTACCTGCCATAATTTGTATCGAAATTACAGTTACTTGTCATAATTAGTGTCGAAGTTACTGTTACTTGTCATAATTAATATCGAAGATACTGTTACCTGTCATAATTAGTATCGAAGTTACAGTTACTTGTCATAATAAGTATCGAAGTTACAGTTACTTGTCATAATAAGTATCGAAGTAACAGTTACCTGTCATAATTAGTATCGAAGTTACTGTTTCTTGTCATAATTCGTAAAGAACTTACAGTTACCTGTCATAATAAGTATCGAAGTTACAGTTTCTTGTCACAATTAGTATCGAAGTTACAGTTACTTGACATAATTAGTAACGAAGTTACAGTAACCTGTCATAATTCGTATCGAAGTTACTGTTACCTGTATTAATTAGTATCGAATTTACTGTTACCTGACATAATTAGTATCGAAGTTACAGTTACCTGCCATAATTTGTATCGAAATTACAGGGACTGGTCATAATTAGTAACGAAGTTACAGTTACCTGCCATAATTAGTATGGAAATTAAAGTTACTTGTCATAATTAGTAACGAAGTTACAGTTACCTGTCATAATTAGTATCGATGTTACTGTTACCTGTCATAATTAGTAATGAAGTTACAGTTACCTGCCATAATTAGTATCGAAGTTACAGTCACCTGTCATAATAAGTATCGAAGTTACTGTTACCTGCCATAATTTGTATCGAAATTACAGTAACCTGGCATAATAAGTATCGAAGTTACAGTTACTTGTCATAATTAGTATCGAAGTTACAGTTACTTGACATAATTAATAACGATGTTAGAGTAACCTGTCATAATTAGTATCGAAGTTACTGTTGCCTGTATTAATTAGTATCGAAGTTACAGTTACCTGCCATAATTTTTTTTATCAATATTAGAGTTACTTGTCATAATTAGTAACGAAGTTAGAGTTACTTGTCATAATTAGTATCGAAGTTACTGTTACCTGTCATAATTAGTATCGAAGTTACAGTTACCTGCCATAATTTGTATCGAAGTTACAGTTCCTTGTCATAATTAGTATCGAAGTTACAGTTACCTGTCATAATTAGTATCGAAGGTACTAATACCTGCCATAATTTGTATCGAAATTACAGTTATTTGTCATAATTAGTAACGAAGTTACAGTTACCTGTCATAATTTGTATCGAAATTACAGTTACTCGTCATAATTAGTAACGAAGTTACAGTTTCCTGTCATAATTAGTACGAAGTTACTGTTACCTGACATAATTAGTATCGAAGTTACAGTTACCTGCCATAGTTTGTATCGAAATTACAGGGACTTGTCATAATTAGTAACGAAGTTACAGTTACCTGCCATACTTAGTATCGAAATTAAAGTTACTTGTCATAATTAGTAACGATGTTACAGTTACCTGTCACATTTAGTATCGAAGTTACTGTTACCTGTCATAATTAGTATTGAAGTTACAGTTACCTACCATAATTTTTTTATCAAAATTACTGTTACTTGTCATAATTAGTAACGAAAGTAGAGTTTCTTGTCATAATTAGTATCGAAGTTACAGTTACCTGTCATAATTTGATTCGAAGTTATAGTTACTTGTCATAATTCGTATCGAAGTTACTGTTACCTGTATTAATTAGTATCGAAGTTACTGTTACCTGACATAATTAGTATCGAAGTTACAGTTACCTGCCATAATTTGTATCGAAATTACAGGGACTTGTCATAATTAGTAACGAAGTTACAGTTACCTGCCATAATAAGTATGGAAATTAAAGTTACTTGTCATAATTAGTAACGAAGTTACAGTTACCTGTCATAATTAGTATCGATGTTACTGTTACCTGTCATAATTAGTAATGAAGTTACAGTTACCTGCCATAATTAGTATCGAAGTTACAGTCCCCTGTCATAATAAGTATCGAAGTTACAGTTACCTGCCATAATTTGTATCGAAATTACAGTAACCTGACATAATTAGTATCGAAGTTACAGTTACCTGCCATAGTTTGTATCGAAATTACAGGGACTTGTCATAATTAGTAACGAAGTTACAGTTACCTGCCATACTTAGTATCGAAATTAAAGTTACTTGTCATAATTAGTAACGATGTTACAGTTACCTGTCACATTTAGTATCGAAGTTACTGTTACCTGTCATAATTAGTATTGAAGTTACAGTTACCTACCATAATTTTTTTATCAAAATTACTGTTACTTGTCATAATTAGTAACGAAAGTAGAGTTTCTTGTCATAATTAGTATCGAAGTTACAGTTACCTGTCATAATTTGATTCGAAGTTATAGTTACTTGTCATAATTAGTATCGAAGTTACTGTTACCTGTCATAATTAGTATCGAAGTTACAGTTACCTGTCATAATTAGTTTCGAAGGTACTCTTACCTGCCATAATTTGTATCGAAATTACAGTTACTTGTCATAATTAGTATCGAAGTTACTGTTACTTGTCATAATTAATATCGAAGATACTGTTACCTGTCATAATTAGTATCGATGTTACAGTTACTTGTCATAATAAGTATCGAAGTTACAGTTACTTGTCATAATAAGTATCGAAGTAACAGTTACCTGTCATAATTAGTATCGAAGTTACTGTTTCTTGTCATAATTCGTAAAGAACTTACAGTTACCTGTCATAATAAGTATCGAAGTTACAGTTTCTTGTCACAATTAGTATCGAAGTTACAGTTACTTGACATAATTAGTAACGAAGTTACAGTAACCTGTCATAATTCGTATCGAAGTTACTGTTACCTGTATTAATTAGTATCGAAGTTACTGTTACCTGACATAATTAGTATCGAAGTTACAGTTACCTGCCATAATTTGTATCGAAATTACAGGGACTTGTCATAATTAGTAACGAAGTTACAGTTACCTGCCATAATAAGTATGGAAATTAAAGTTACTTGTCATAATTAGTAACGAAGTTACAGTTACCTGTCATAATTAGTATCGATGTTACTGTTACCTGTCATAATTAGTAATGAAGTTACAGTTACCTGCCATAATTAGTATCGAAGTTACAGTCCCCTGTCATAATAAGTATCGAAGTTACAGTTACCTGCCATAATTTGTATCGAAATTACAGTAACCTGGCATAATAAGTATCGAAGTTACAGTTACTTGTCATAATTAGTATCGAAGTTACAGTTACTTGACATAATTAATAACGATGTTACAGTAACCTCTCATAATTAGTATCGAAGTTACTGTTGCCTGTATTAATTAGTATCGAAGTTACAGTTACCTGCCATAATTTTTTTTATCAAAATTAGAGTTACTTGTCATAATTAGTAACGAAGTTAGAGTAACTTGTCATAATTAGTATCGAAGTTACTGTTACCTGTCATAATTAGTATCAAAGTTACAGTTACCTGCCATAATTTGTATCGAAGTTACAGTTCCTTGTCATAATTAGTATCGAAGTTACAGTTACCTGTCATAATTAGTATCGAAGGTACTGTTACCTGCCATAATTTGTATCGAAATTACAGTTATTTGTCATAATTAGTAACGAAGTTACAGTTACCTGTCATAATTTGTATCGAAATTACAGTTACTCGTCATAATTAGTAACGAAGATACAGTTTCCTGTCATAATTAGTACCGAAGTTACTGTTACCTGACATAATTAGTATCGAAGTTACAGTTACCTGCCATAGTTTGTATCGAAATTACAGGGACTTGTCATAATTAGTAACGAAGTTACAGTTACCTGCCATAATTAGTATCGAAATTAAAGTTACTTGTCATAATTAGTAACGAAGTTACAGTTACCTGTCACATTTAGTATCGAAGTTACTGTTACCTGTCATAATTAGTATTGAAGTTACAGTTACCTACCATAATTTTTTTATCAAAATTACTGTTACTTGTCATAATTAGTAACGAAAGTAGAGTTTCTTGTCATAATTAGTATCGAAGTTACAGTTACCTGTCATAATTTGATTCGAAGTTATAGTTACTTGTCATAATTAGTATCGAAGTTACTGTTACCTGTCATAATTAGTGTCGAAGTTACAGTTACCTGTCATAATTAGTTTCGAAGGTACTCTTACCTGCCATAATTTGTATCGAAATTACAGTTACTTGTCATAATTAGTTACGAAGTTACAGTTACCTGTCATAATTTGTATCGAAGTTATAGTTATTTGTCATAATTAGTATCGAAGTTACTGTTACCTGTCATAATTAGTATGGAAGTTACAGTTACCTGCCATAATTTGTATCGAAATTACAGTTACTTGTCATAATTAGTAACGAAGTTACAGTTACCTGTCATAATTATTATCGAAGTTACAGTTACTTGTCATAATTAGTATCGAATTGACTGTTACCTGTCATAATTAGTATCGAAGTTATAGTTACCTGCCAAAATTTGTATCGAAATTACAGTTACTTGTCATAATTAGTATCGAAGTTACAGTTACCTGTCATAATTAATATCGAAGTTACTGTTTCATGTCATAATTAGTAAAGAACTTACAGTTATCTGTCATAATAAGTATCGAAGTTAGAGTTACTTGTCATAATTAGTATCGAAGTTACAGTTACTTGACATAATTAGTAACGATGTTACAGTAACCTGTCATAATTAGTATCGAAGTTACTGTTACCTGTATTAATTAGTATCGAAGTAACTGTTACCTGACATAATTATTATCGAAGTTACAGTTACCTGCCATAATTTGTATCGAAATTAAAGTTACTTGTCATAATTAGTAACGAAGTTACAGTTACCTGTCATAATTAGTATCGATGTTACTGTTACCTGTCATAATTAGTAATGAAGTTACAGTTACCTGCCATAATTAGTATCGAAGTTACAGTTACCTGTCATAATAAGTATCGAAGTTACAGTTACCTGCCATAATTTGTATCGAAATTACAGTAACCTGTCATAATAAGTATCGAAGTTACAGTTACTTGTCATAATTAGTATCGAAGTTACTGTTGCCTGTATTAATTAGTATCGAAGTTACAGTTACCTGCCAAAATTTTTAAAATCAAAATTTGAGTTACTTGTCATAATTAGTAACGAAGTTACAGTAACTTGTCAAAATTAGTATCGAAGTTACTGTTACCTGTCATAATTAGTATCAAAGTAACAGTTACCTGCCATAATTTGTATGGAAGTTACAGTTCCTTGTCATAATTAGTATCGAAGTTACAGTTACCTGTCATAATTAGTATCGAAGGTACTGTTACCTGCCATAATTTGTATCGAAATTACAGTTACTTGTCATAATTAGTAACGAAGTTACAGTTACCTGTCATAATTTGTATCGAAATTACAGTTACTTGTCATAATTAGTAACGAAGTTACAGTTTCCTGTCATAATTAGTACCGAAGTTACTGTTACCTGACATAATTAGTATCGAAGTTACAGTTACCTGCCATAGTTTGTATCGAAATTACAGGGATTTGTCATAATTAGTAACGAAGTTACAGTTACCTGCCATAATTAGTATCGAAATTAAATTTACTTGTCATAAATAGTAACGAAGTTAGAGTTAACTGTCACATTTAGTATCGAAGTTACTGTTACCTGTCATAATTAGTGTTGATGTTACAGTTACCTACCATAATTTTTTATCAAAATTACTGTTACTTGTCATGATTAGTAACGAAGTTAGAGTTTCTTGTCATAATTAGTATCGAAGTTACAGTTACCTGTCATAATTTGATTCGAAGTTATAGTTACTTGTCATAATTAGTATCGAAGTTACTGTTACCTGTCATAATTAGTATCGAAGTAAAAGTTACCTGCCATAATTTGTATCGAAATTACAGTTCCTTGTCATAATTAGTATCGAAGGTACTCTTACCTGCCATAATTTGTAACGAAATCACAGTTACTAGTCATAATTCGTTACGAAGTTACAGTTACCTGTCATAATCTGTATCGAAATTACAGTTACTTGTCATAATTAGCAACGAAGTTACAGTTACCTGTCATAATTAGTATCGATGTTACTGTTACCTGTCATAATTAGTAAGGAAGTTACAGTTACCTGCCATAATTAGTATCGAAGTTACAGTTACCTGTCATAATAAGTATCGAAGTTACAGTTACCTGCCATAATTTGTATCGAAATTACAGTAACCTGTCATTATAAGTATCGAATTTACAGTTACTTGTCATAATAAGTATCGAAGTTACAGTTACTTGACATAATTAGTAACGATGTTACAGTAACCTGTCATAATTAGTATCGAAGTTACTGTTGCCTGTATTAATTAGTATCGAAGTTACAGTTACCTGCCATAATTTTTTAAATCAAAATTAGAGTTACTTGTCATATTTAGTAACGATGTTACAGTTACTTGTCATAATTAGTATCGAAGTGACTGTTACCTGTCATATTTATTATTAAAGTTACAGTTACCTGCCATAATTTGTATCGAAGTTACAGTTCCTTGTCATAATTAGTATCGAAGTTACAGTTACCTGTCATTATTTGTATCGAAGGTACTGTTACCTGCCATAATTTGTATCGAAATTACAGTTACTTGTCATAATTAGTAACGAAGTTACAGTTACCTGTCATAATTTGTATCGAAATTACAGTTACTTGTCATAATTAGTAACGAAGTTACAGTTTCCTGTCATAATTAGTACCGAAGTTACTGTTACCTGACATAATTAGTATCGAAGTTACAGTTACCTGCCATAGTTTGTATCGAAATTACAGGGACTTGTCATAATTAGTAACGAAGTTTCAGTTATCTGCCATAATTAGTATCGAAATTAAAGTTACTTGTCATAATTAGTAACGAAGTTACAGTTACCTGTCACATTTAGTATCGAAGATACTGTTACCTGTCATAATTAGTATTGAAGTTACAGTTACCTACCATAATTTTTTATCAAAATTACTGTTACTTGTCATAATTAGTAACGAAGTTAGAGTTTCTTTTCGTAATTTGTATCGAAGTTACAGTTACCTGTTATAATTTGATTTTAAGTTATAGTTACTTGTCATAATTAGTATCGAAGTTACTGTCACTTGTCATAATTAATATCGAAGTTACTGTTACCTCTCATAATTAGTATCGAAGTTACAGTTACTTTTCATAATTAGTATCGAAGTTACAGTTACTTGTCATAATTAGTATCGAAGTTACAGTTACCTGCCATAATTAGTATCGAAGTTACAGTTTCTTGTCATAATTAGTAATGACGTTACAGTTACCTGTCATAATAAGTATCGAAGTTACAGTTACTTGTCATAATTAGTATCGAAGTTACAGTTACTTGACATAATTAGTAACGATGTTACTGTTTCCTGTCATAATTAGTATCGAAGTTACTGTTACCTGACATAATTAGTATCGAAGTTACAGTTACCTGCCATAATTTGTATCGAAATTACAGGGACTTGTCATAATTAGTAACGAAGTTACAGTTACCTGCCATAATTAGTATCGATATTAAAGTTACTTATCATAATTAGTAACGAAGTTACAGTTACCTGTCATAATTAGTATCGAAGTTACTGTTACCTGTCATAATTGGTATTGAAGTTACAGTTACCTACCATAATTTTTTATCAAAATTACTGTTACTTGTCATAATTAGTAACGAAGTTTGAGTTTCTTGTCATAATTAGTATCGAAGTTACAGTTACCTGTCATAATTTGTATCGAAGTTATAGTTACTTGTCATAGTTAGTATCGAAGTTACTGTTACCTGTCATAATTAGTATGGTAGTTACATTTACCTGCCATAATTTGTATCGAAATTACAGTTACTTGTCATAATAAGTAACGAAGTTACAGTTACCTGTAATAATTATTATCGAAGTTACAGTTACTTGTCATAATTAGTATCGAAGTGACTGTTACCTGTCATAATTAGTATCGAAGTTGTAGTAGCCTGCCAAAATTTGTATCGAAATTACAGTTACTTGTCATAATTAGTAACGAAGTTACTGTTACCTGTCATAATTAGTATCGAAGTTACAGTTACTTAACATAATTAGTATCGAAGTTACTGTTACTTGTCATAATTAGTATCGAAGTTACTGTTACCTGTCATAATTATTATCGAAATTACAATTACCTGCCATAATTTGTATCCAAATTACAGTTACTTGTCATAATTAGTAACGAAGTTTCAGTTACCTGTCATAAATAGTATCAAAGTTACAGTTACTTGTCATAATTAGTAACGAAGTTACAGTTACCTGTGATAATTAGTATCGAAGTTACAGTTACTTGTCATAATTAGTATCGAAGTTACTGTTACCTGTCATAATTAGTATCGACGGTACAGTTACTTGCCATTATTTGTATCGAAATTACAGTAACTTGTACTAATTAGTAACGAAGTTACAGTTAACTGTCATAATTAGTATCGAAGTTACAGTTACCTGCCATAGTTTCTATCGAAATTACAGGGATTTGTCATAATTAGTAACGAAGTTACAGTTACCTGCCATAATTAGTATCGAAATTAAAGTTACTTGTCATAAATAGTAACGAAGTTACAGTTACCTGTCACATTTAGTATCGAAGTTACTGTTACCTGTCATAATTAGTATTGAAGTTACAGTTACCTACCATAATTTTTTATCAAAATTACTGTTACTTGTCATAATTAGTAACGAAGTTAGAGTTTCTTGTCATAATTAGTATCGAAGTTACAGTTACCTGTCATAATTTGATTCGAAGTTATAGTTACTTGTCATAATTAGTATCGAAGTTACTGTTACCTGTCATAATTAGTATCGAAGTAACTGTTACCTGCCATAATTTGTATCGAAATTACAGTTCCTTGTCATAATTAGTATCGAAGTTACAGTTACCTGTCATAATTAGTATCGAAGGTACTCTTACCTGCCATAATTTGTATCGAAATTACAGTTACTTGTCATAATTAGTTACGAAGTTACAGTTACCTGTCATAATTTGTATCGAAATTACAGTTACTTGTCATAATTAGCAACGAAGTTACAGTTACCTGCCATAATTAGTATCGATGTTACTGTTACCTGTCATAATTAGTAATGAGGTTACAGTTACCTGCCATAATTAGTATCGAAGTTACAGTTACCTGTCATAATAAGTATCGAAGTTACAGTTACCTGCCATAATTTGTATCGAAATTACAGTAACCTGTCATTATAAGTATCGAATTTACAGTTACTTGTCCTAATAAGTATCGAAGTTACAGTTACTTGACATGATTAGTAACGATGTTACAGAAACCTGTCATAATTAGTATCGAAGTTACTGTTGCCTGTATTAATTAGTATCGAATTACAGTTACCTGCCATAATTTTTTTTATCAAAATTAGAGTTACTTGTCATATTTAGTAACGATGTTACAGTTACTTGTCATAATTAGTATCGAAGTTACTGTTACCTGTCATATTTAGTATCAAAGTTACAGTTACCTGCCATAGTTTGTATCGAAATTACAGGGACTTGTCATAATTAGTAACGAAGTTACAGTTATCTGCCATAATTAATATCGAAATTAAAGTTACTAGTCATAATTAGTAACGAAGTTACAGTTACCTGTCACATTTAGTATCGAAGATACTGTTACTTGTCATAATTAGTATTGAAGTTACAGTTACCTACCATAATTTTTTTATCAAAATTACTGTTACTTGTCATAATTAGTAACGAAGTTAGAGTTTCTTTTCATAATTAGTATCGAAGTTACAGTTACCTGTTATAATTTGATTCGAAGTTATAGTTACTTGTCATAATTAGTATCGAAGTTACTGTCACTTGTCATAATTAATATCGAAGTTACTGTTACCTCTCCTAATTAGTATCGAAGTTACAGTTACTTGTCCTAATTAGTATCGAAGTTACAGTTACTTGTCATAATTAGTATCGATGTTACAGTTACCTGCCTTAATTAGTATCGAAGTTACAGTTTCTAGTCATAATTAGTAATGAAGTTACAGTTACCAGTCATAATAAGTATCGAAGTTACAGTTACTTGCCATAATTAGTATCGAAGTTACAGTTACTTGACATAATTAGTAATGATGTTACAGTTTCCTGTCATAATTAGTATCGAAGTTACTGTTACCTGACATAATTAGTATCGAAGTTACAGTTACCTGCCATAATTTGTATCGAAATTACAGGGACTTGTCATAATTAGTAACGATGTTACAGTTACCTGCCATAATTAGTATCGAAATTAAAGTTACTTGTCATAATTAGTAACGAAGTTACAGTTACCTGTCATAATTAGTATCGAAGTTACTGTTACCTGTCATAATTGGTATTGAAGTTACAGTTACCTACCATAATTTTTTATCAAAATTACTGTTACTTGTCATAATTAGTAACGAAGTTAGAGTTTCTTGTCATAATTAGTATAGAAGTTACAGTTACCTGTCATAATTTGTATCGAAGTTGTAGTTACTTGTCATAATTAGAATCGAAGTTACTGTTACCTGTCATAATTAGTATGGTAGTTACAGTTACCTGCCATAATTTGTATCGAAATTACAGTTACTTGTCATAATAAGTAACGAAGTTACAGTTACCTGTAATAATTATTATCGAAGTTACAGTTACTTGTCATAATTAGTATCGAAGTGACTGTTACCTGTCATAATTAGTATCGAAGTTATAGTTACCTGCCAAAATTTGTATCGAAATTACAGTTACTTGTCATAATTAGTAACGAAGTTACAGTTACCTGTCATAATTATTATCGAAGTTACAGTTACAGAACATAATTAGTATCGAAGTTAATGTTACTTGTCATAATTAGTATCGAAGTTACTGTTACCTGTCATAATTATTATCGAAATTACAATTACCTGCCATAATTTGTATCGAAATTACAGTTACTTGTCATAATTAGTAACGAACTTTCAGTTACCTGTCATAATTAGTATCGAAGTTACAGTTACTTGTCATAATTAGTAACGAAGTTACAGTTACCTGTGATAATTAGTATCGAAGTTACAGTTACTTGTCATAACTAGTATCGAAGTTACTGTTACCTGTCATAATAAGTATCGAAGTTACAGTTACATGCCATTATTTGTAACGAAATTACAGTTACTTGTACTAATTAGTAATGAAGTTACAGTTAACTGTCATAATTAGTATCGAAGTTACAGTTACCTGCCATAATTTGTATCGAAATTACAGTTACTTGTCATAATTAGTAACGAAGTTACTGTTACTTGTCATAATAAGTATCGAAGTTACTGTTACCTGTCATAATTAGTATCGAAATTACAGTTACCTGCCATAATTTGTATCGAAATTACTGTTACTTGTCATAATTAGTAACGAAGTTACAGTTATTTGCCATAATTAGTATAAAAATTACAGTTACTTGTCATAATTAGTAACGAAGTTGCAGTTACCTGTCATACTTAGTATCGAAGTTACTGTTACCTGTCATAATAAGTATCGAATTTACTGTTACCTGCCATAATTTGTATCGAAATTACAGTTACTTGTCATAATTAGTAACGAAGTTACAGTTACTTGTCATAATTATTATCGAAGTTACAGTTACTTGACATAATTAGTATCGAAGTGAATGTTACCTGTCATAATTAGTATCGAAGTTATAATTACCTGCCAAAATTTGTATCGAAATTACAGTTACTTGTCATAATTAGTAACGAAGTTACTGTTTCCTGTCATAATTATTATCGAAATTACAATTACCTGCCATAATTTGTATCGAAATTACAGTTACTTGTCATAATTAGTAACGAAATTACAGTTACCTGTCATAATTAGTATCGAAGTTACAGTAACTTGTCATAATTAGTAACGAAGTTAGAGTTTCTTGACATAATTAGTATCGAAGTTACAGTTACCTGTCATAATTTGTATCGAAGTTATAGTTACTTGTCATAATTAGTATCGAAGTTACTGTTACCTGTCATAATTAGTATGGAAGTTACAGTTACCTGCCATAATTTGTATCGAAATTTCAGTTACCTGTCATAATTAGTAACGAGGTTACAGTTACTTGTCATAATTATTATCGAAGTTACAGTTACTTGTCATAATTAGTATCGAAGTGACTGTTACCTGTCATATTTAGTATCGAAGTTATAATTACCTGCCAAAATTTGTATCGAAATTACAGTTACTTGTCGTAATTAGTAACGAAGTTACTGTTACCTGTCATAATTATTATCTAAATTACAATTACCTGCCATAATTTGTATCGAAATTACAGTTACTTGTCATAATTAGTAACGAAGTTACAGTTACCTGTCATAATTAGTATCGAAGTTACAGTTACTTGTCATAATTAGTAACGAAGTTAGAGTTTCTTGACATAATTAGTATCGAAGTTACAGTTACCTGTCATAATTTGTATCGAGTTATAGTTACTTGTCATAATTAGTATCGAAGTTACTTTTACTTGTCATAATTAGTATCGAAGTTACTGTTACTTGTCATAATTATTATCGAAATTACAATTACCTGCCATAATTTGTATCGAAATTACAGTTACTTGTCATAATTAGTAACGAAGTTACTGTTACCTGTCATAATTATTATCGAAATTACAATTACCTGCCATAATTTGTATCGAAATTACAGTTACTTTTCATAATTAGTAACGAAGTTTCATTTATCTGTCATAATTAGTATCGAAGTTACAGTTACTTGTCATAATTAGTAACGAAGTTACAGTTACCTGTGATAATTAGTATCGAAGTTACAGTTACTTGCCATAATTAGTATCTAAGTTACTGTTACCTGTCATAATTAGTATCGAAGTTACAGTTACATGCCATAATTTGTATCGAAATTACAGTTACTTGTCATAATTAGTAACGAAGTTACAGTTAACTGTCATAATTAGTATCAATGTTACGGTTACCTGCCATAATTATTATCGAAGTTTTTGTTACCTGTCATAAATAGTTACGAAGTTACTGTTTTCTGTCATAATTAGTATCGAAGTTACTGTTACCTGTCATAATTAGTATCGAAGATACAGTTACCTGCCATAATTTGTATCGAAATTACAGTTACTTGTCATAATTAGTAACGAAGTTACTGTTACTTGTCATAATAAGTATCGAAGTTACTGTTACCTGTCATAATTAGTATCGAAATTACAGTTACCTGCCATAATTTGTATCGAAATTACAGTTAATTGTCATAATTAGTAAAGAAGTTACAGTTACTTGCCATAATTAGTATAGAAATTACAGTTACTTGTCATAATTAGTAACGAAGTTGCAGTTACCTGTCATAATTAGTATCGAAGTTACTGTTACCTGTCATAATTAGTATCGAATTTACAGTTACCTGCCATAATTTGTATCGAAATTACAGTTACTTGTCATAATTAGTATCGAAGGTACTGTTACTTGTCATAATTAATATCGAAGATACTGTTACCTGTCATAATTAGTATCGAAGTTACAGTTACTTGTCATAATAAGTATCGAAGTTACAGTTACTTGTCATAATTAGTATAGAAGTAACAGTTACCTGTCATAATTAGTATCGGAGTTACTGTTTCTTGTCATAATTAGTAAAGAACTTCCAGTTACCTGTCATAATAATTATCGAAGTTACAGTTTCTTGTCACAATTAGTATCGAAGTTACAGTTACTTGACATAATTAGTAACGATGTTACAGTAACCTGTCATAATTCGTATCGAAGTTACTGTTACCTGTATTAATTAGTATCGAAGTTACTGTTACCTGACATAATTAGTATCGAAGTTACAGTTACCCGCCATAATTTGTATCGAAATTACAGGGACTTGTCATAATTAGTAACGAAGTTACAGTTACCTGCCATAATTAGTATCGAAATTAAAGTTACTTGTCATAATTAGTAACGAAGTTACAGTTACCTGTCATATTTAGTATCGATGTTACTGTTACCTGTCATAATTAGTAATGAAGTTACAGTTACCTGCCATAATTAGTATCGAAGTTACAGTCACCTGTCATAATAAGTATCGAAGTTACAGTTACCTGCCATAATTTGTATCGAAATTACAGAAACCTGGCATAATAAGTATCGAAGTTACAGTTACTTGTCATAATTAGTATCGAAGTTACAGTTACTTGACATAATTAATAACGATGTTACAGTAACCTGTCATAATTAGTATCGAAGTTACTGTTGCCTGTAATGATTAGTATCGAAGTTACAGTTACCTGCCATAATTTTTTTAATCAAAATTAGAGTTATTTGTCATAATTAGTAACGAAGATAGAGTTACTTGTCATAATTAGTATCGAAGTTACTGTTACCTGTCATAATTAGTATCAAATTTACAGTTACCTGCCATAATTTGTATCGAAGTTACAGTTCCTTGTCATAATTAGTATCGAAGTTACAGTTACCTGTCATAATTAGTATCGAAGGTACTGTTACCTGCCATAATTTGTATCGAAATTACAGTTACTTGTCAAAATTAGTAACGAAGTTACAGTTACCTGTCATAATTTGTATCGAAATTACAGTTACTCGTCATAATTAGTAACGAAGTTACAGTTTCCTGTCATAATTAGTACCGAAGTTACTGTTACCTGACATAATTAGTATCGAAGTTACAGTTACCTGCCATAGTTTGTATCGAAATTACAGGGACTTGTCATAATTAGTAACGATGTTACAGTTACCTGTCACATTTAGTATCGAAGTTACTGTTACCTGTCATAATTAGTATTGAAGTTACAGTTACCTACCATAATTTTTTATCAAAATTACTGTTACTTGTCATAATTAGTAACGAAGTTAGAGTTTCTTGTCATAATTAGTATCGAAGTTACAGTTACCTGTCATAATTTGATTCGAAGTTATAGTTACTTGTCATAATTAGTATCGAAGTTACTGTTACCTGTCATAATTAGTATCGAAGTTACAGTTACCTGTCATAATTAGTTTCGAAGGTACTCTTACCTGCCATAATTTGTATCGAAATTACAGTTACTTGTCATAATTAGTTACGAAGTTACAGTTACCTGTCATAATTTGTATCGAAGTTATAGTTATTTGTCATAATTAGTATCGAAGTTACTGTTACCTGTCATAATTAGTATGGAAGTTACAGTTACCTGCCATAATTTGTATCGAAATTACAGTTACTCGTCATAATTAGTAACGAAGTTGCAGTTACCTGTCATAATTATTATCGAAGTTACAGTTACTTGTCATAATGAGTATCGAATTGACTGTTACCGGTCATAATTAGTATCGAAGTTATAGTTACCTGCCAAAATTTGTATCGAAATTACAGTTACTTGTCATAATTAGTAACGAAGTTACAGTTACCTGTCATAATTAGTATCGAAGTTACAGTTACTTGTCATAATTAGTAACGAAGTTACAGTTACCTTTGATAATTAATATCGATGTTACAGTTACATGCCATAAATTGTATCGAAATTACAGTTACTTGTCATAATTAGTAACGAAGTTACTGTTACCTGTCATAATTATTATCGAAATTACAATTACCTGCCATAATTTGTATCGAAATTACAGTTACTTTTCATAATTAGTAACGAAGTTTCATTTACCTGTCATAATTAGTATCGAAGTTACAGTTACTTGTCATAATTAGTAACGAAGTTACAGTTACCTGTGATAATTAGTATCGAAGTTACAGTTACTTGTCATAATTAGTATCTAAGTTACTGTTACCTGTCATAATTAGTATCGAAGTTATAGTTACATGCCATAATTTGTATCGAAATTACAGTTACTAGTCATAATAAGTAACGAAGTTACAGTTTACTGTCATAATTAGTATCAATGTTACAGTTACCTGCCATAATTATTATCGAAGTTTTTGTTACCTGTCATAATTAGTATCGAAGTTACTGTTTTCTGTCATAATTAGTATCGAAGTTACTGTCATAATTAGTATCGAAGTTACAGTTACCTGCCATAATTTGTATCGAAGTTACAGTTACTTGTCATAATTAGTAACGAAGTTACAGTTACCTGTGATAATTAGTATCGAAGTTACAGTTACATGTCATAATTAGTATCTAAGTTACTGTTACCTGTCATAATTAGTATCGAAATTACAGTTACCTGCCATAATTTGTATCGAAATTACAGTTAATTTTCATAATTAGTAACGAAGTTACAGTTACTTGCCATAATTAGTATAGAAATTACAGTTACTTGTCATAATTAGTAACGAAGTTGCAGTTACCTGTCATAATTAGTATCGAAGTTACTGTTACCTGTCATAATTAGTATCGAATTTACAGTTACCTGCCATAATTTGTATCGAAATTACAGTTACTTGTCATAATTAGTATCGAAGTTACTGTTACTTGTCATAATTAATATCGAAGATACTGTTACCTGTCATAATTAGTATCGAAGTTACAGTTACTTGTCATAATAAGTATCGAAGTTACAGTTACTTGTCATAATAAGTATCGAAGTAACAGTTACCTGTCATAATTAGTATCGAAGTTACTGTTACCTGACTTAATTAGTATCGAATTTACAGTTTCTTGTCATAATTAGTATCGAAGTTACAGTTACCTGTCATAATTTGATTCGAAGTTATAGTTACTTGTCATAATTAGTATCGAAGTTACTGTTACCTGTCATAATTAGTATCGAAGTTACAGTTACCTGTCATAATTAGTTTCGAAGGTACTCTTACCTGCCATAATTTGTATCGAAATTACAGTTACTTGTCATAATTAGTTACGAAGTTACAGTTACCTGTCATAATTTGTATCGAAGTTATAGTTATTTGTCATAATTAGTATCGAAGTTACTGTTACCTGTCATAATTAGTATGGAAGTTACAGTTACCTGCCATAATTTGTATCGAAATTACAGTTACTCGTCATAATTAGTAACGAAGTTGCAGTTACCTGTCATAATTATTATCGAAGTTACAGTTACTTGTCATAATGAGTATCGAATTGACTGTTACCGGTCATAATTAGTATCGAAGTTATAGTTACCTGCCAAAATTTGTATCGAAATTACAGTTACTTGTCATAATTAGTAACGAAGTTACAGTTACCTGTCATAATTAGTATCGAAGTTACAGTTACTTGTCATAATTAGTAACGAAGTTACAGTTACCTTTGATAATTAATATCGATGTTACATTTACATGCCATAAATTGTATCGAAATTACAGTTACTTGTCATAATTAGTAACGAAGTTACTGTTACCTGTCATAATTATTATCGAAATTACAATTACCTGCCATAATTTGTATCGAAATTACAGTTACTTTTCATAATTAGTAACGAAGTTTCATTTACCTGTCATAATTAGTATCGAAGTTACAGTTACTTGTCATAATTAGTAACGAAGTTACAGTTACCTGTGATAATTAGTATCGAAGTTACAGTTACTTGTCATAATTAGTATCTAAGTTACTGTTACCTGTCATAATTAGTATCGAAGTTATAATTACCTGCCAAAATTTGTATCGAAATTACAGTTACTTGTCATAATTAGTAACGAAGTTACTGTTACCTGTCATAATTAGTATTGAAGTTACAGTTACCTACCATAATTTTTTATCAAAATTACTGTTACTTGTCATAATTAGTAACGAAAGTAGAGTTTCTTGTCATAATTAGTATCGAAGTTACAGTTAACTGTCATAATTTGATTCGAAGTTATAGTTACTTGTCATAATTAGTATCGAAGTTACTGTTACCTGTCATAATAAGTATCGAAGTTACAGTTACCTGTCATAATTAGTTTCGAAGGTACTCTTACCTGCCATAATTTGTATCGAAATTACAGTTACTTGTCATAATTAGTATCGAAGTTACTGTTACTTGTCATAATTAATATCGAAGATACTGTTACCTGTCATAATTAGTATCGATGTTACAGTTACTTGTCATAATAAGTATCGAAGTTACAGTTACTTGTCATAATAAGTATCGAAGTAACAGTTACCTGTCATAATTAGTATCGAAGTTACTGTTTCTTGTCATAATTCGTAAAGAACTTACAGTTACCTGTCATAATAAGTATCGAAGTTACAGTTTCTTGTCCCAATTAGTATCGAAGTTACAGTTACTTGTCATAATTAGTAACGAAGTTACAGTAACCTGTCATAATTCGTATCGAAGTTACTGTTACCTGTATTAATTAGTATCGAAGTTACTGTTACCTGACATAATAAGTATCGAAGTTACAGTTACCTGCCATAATTTGTATCGATATTACAGGGACTTGTCATAATTAGTAACGAAGTTACAGTTACCTGCCATAATAAGTATGGAAATTAAAGTTACTTGTCATAATTAGTAACGAAGTTACAGTTACCTGTCATAATTAGTATCGATGTTACTGTTACCTGTCATAATTAGTAATGAAGTTACAGTTACCTGCCATAATTAGTATCGAAGTTACAGTCCCCTGTCATAATAAGTATCGAAGTTACAGTTACCTGCCATAATTTGTATCGAAATTACAGTAACCTGGCATAATAAGTATCGAAGTTACAGTTACTTGTCATAATTAGTATCGAAGTTACAGTTACTTGACATAATTAATAACGATGTTACAGTAACCTGTCATAATTAGTATCGAAGTTACTGTTGCCTGTATTAATTAGTATCGAATTACAGTTACCTGCCATAATTTTCTTAATCAAAATTAGAGTTACTTGTCATATTTAGTAACGATGTTACAGTTCCTTGTCATAATTAGTATCGAAGTTACAGTTACCTGTCATAATTAGTACCGAAGGTACTGTTACCTGCCATAATTTGTATCGAAATTACAGTTACTTGTCATAATTAGTAACGAAGTTACAGTTACCTGTCATAATTTGTATCGAAATTACAGTTACTTGTCATAATTAGTAACGAAGTTAGAGTTTCTTGTCATAATTAGTATCGAAGTTACTGTTACCTGTCATAATTAGTATGGTAGTTACAGTTACCTGCCATAATTGCTATCGAAATTACAGTTACTTGTCATAATAAGTAACGAAGTTACAGTTACCTGTAATAATTATTATCGAAGTTACAGTTACTTGTCATAATTAGTATCGAAGTGACTGTTACCTGTCATAATTAGTATCGAAGTTATAGTTACCTGCCAAAATTTGTATCGAAATTACAGTTACTTGTCATAATTAGTAACGAAGTTACAGTTACCTGTCATAATTAGTATCGAAGTTACAGTTACTTAACATAATTATTATCGAAGTTACTGTTACTTGTCATAATTAGTATCGAAGTTACTGTTACCTGTAATAATTATTATCGAAATTACAATTACCTGCCATAATTTGTATCGAAATTACAGTTACTTATCATAATTAGTAACGATGTTTCAGTTACCTGTCATAATTAGTATCGAAGTTACAGTTACTTGTCATAATTAGTAACGAAGTTACAGTTACCTGTGATAATTTGTATCGAAGTTACAGTTACTTGTCATAACTAGCATCGAAGTTACTGTTACCTGTCATAATAAGTTTCGAAGTTACAGTTACATGCCATTATTTGTATAGAAATTACAGTTACTTGTACTAATTAGTAACGAAGTTACAGTTAACTGTCATAATTAGTATCGAAGTTACAGTTACCTGCCATAATTTGTATCGAAATTACAGTTACTTGTCATAATTAGTAACGAAGTTACTGTTACTTGTCATAATAAGTATCGAAGTTACTGTTACCTGTCATAATTAGTATCGAAATTACAGTTACCTGCCTTAATTTGTATCGAAATTACTGTTACTTGTCATAATTAGTAACGAAGTTACAGTTACTTGCCATAATTAGTTTAAAAATTACAGTTACTTGTCATAATTAGTAACGAAGTTGCAGTTACCTGTCATACTTAGTATCGAAGTTACTGTTACCTGTCATAATAAGTATCGAATTTACTGTTACCTGCCATAATTTGTATCGAAATTACACTTACTTGTCATAATTAGTAACGAAGTTACAGTTACTTGTCATAATTATTATCGAAGTTACAGTTACTTGTCATAATTAGTATCGAAGTGACTGTTACCTGTCATAATTAGTATCGAAGTTATAATTACCTGCCAAAATTTGTATCGAAATTACAGTTACTTGTCATAATTAGTAACGAAGTTACTGTTTCCTGTCATAATTATTATCGAAATTACAATTACCTGCCATAATTTGTATCGAAATTACAGTTACTTGTCATAATTAGTATCGAAGTGACAGTTACTTGTCATAATTAGTAACGAAGTTAGAGT
Source organism: Meconema thalassinum (assembly GCA_946902985.2). Lineage (NCBI taxonomy): Eukaryota > Metazoa > Arthropoda > Insecta > Orthoptera > Tettigoniidae > Meconema > Meconema thalassinum. The sequence goes on along the minus strand of OX336388.2, from coordinate 1,446,243,631 downwards.
TTCTTGACATAATTAGTATCGAAGTTACAGTTACCTGTCATAATTCGTATCGAAGTTATAGTTACTTGTCATAATTAGTATCGAAGTTACTGTTACCTGTCATAATTAGTATGGAAGTTACAGTTACTTGTCATAATTAGTATCGAAGTGGCGCTTACCTGTCATATTTAGTATCGAAGTTATAATTACCTGCCAAAATTTGTATCGAAATTACAGTTACTTGTCATAATTAGTAACGAAGTTACAGTTACCTGTCATAATTTATATCGAAATTTCAGTTACTTGTCATAATTAGTAACGAAGTTACAGTTACTTGTCATAATTAGTATCGAAGTGGCGCTTACCTGTCATATTTAGTATCGAAGTTATAATTACCTGCCAAAATTTGTATCGAAATTACAGTTACTTGTCATAATTAGTAACGAAGTTACTGTTACCTGACATAATTAGTATCGAAGTTACAGTTACATGCCATAGTTTGTATCGAAATTACAGGGACTTGTCATAATTAGTAACGAAGTTACAGTTATCTGCCATAATTAGTATCGAAATTAAAGTTACTTGTCATAATTAGTAACGAAGTTACAGTTACTTGTCATAATTAGTATCGAAGTTCCAGTTACTTGTCATAATTAGTTTCGAAGTTACACAGTTACCTGCCATAATTAGTATCGAAGTTACAGTTTCTTGTCATAATTAGTAATGAAGTTACAGTTACCTGTCATAATAAGTATCGAAGTTACAGTTACTTGTCATAATTAGTATCGAAGTTACAGTCACTTGACATAATTAGTAACGATGTTACTGTTTCCTGTCATAATTAGTATCGAAGTTACTGTTACCTGACTTAATTAGTATCGAATTTACAGTTACCTGCCATAATTTGTATCGAAATTACAGGGACTTGTCATAATTAGTAACGAAGTTACAGTTACCTGCCATAATTAGTATCGAAATTAAAGTTACTTATCATAATTAGTAACGAAGTTACAGTTACCTGTCATAATTAGTATCGAAGTTACTGTTACCTGTCATAATTAGTATTGAAGTTACAGTTACCTACCATAATTTTTTATCAAAATTACTGTTACTTGTCATAATTAGTAACGAAGTTAGAGTTTCTTGTCATAATTATTATCGAAGTTACAGTTACCTGTCATAATTTGTATCGAAGTTATAGTTACTTGTCATAATTAGTATCGAAGTTACTGTTACCTGTCATAATTAGTATGGTAGTTAGAGTTACCTGCCATAATTTGTATCGAAATTACAGTTACTTGTCATAATAAGTAACGAAGTTACAGTTACCTGTAATAATTATTATCGAAGTTACAGTTACTTGTCATAATTAGTATCGAAGTGACTGTTACCAGTCATAATTATTATCGAAGTTATAGTTACCTGCCAAAATTTGTATCGAAATTACAGTTACTTGTCATAATTAGTAACGAAGTTACAGTTTTAATTAGTATCGAAGTTACAGTTACTTAACATAATTAGTATCGAAGTTACTGTTACTTGTCATAATTAGTATCGAAGTTACTGTTACCTGTCATAATTATTATCGAAATTACAATTACCTGCCATAATTTGTATCGAAATTACAGTTACTTGTCATAATTAGTAACGAAGTTTCAGTTACCTGTCATAATTAGTATCGAAGTTACAGTTACTTGTCATAATTAGTAACGAAGTTACAGTTACCTGTGGTAATTAGTATCGAAGTTACAGTTACATGTCATAATTAGTATCGAAGTTACTGTTACCTGTCATAATTAGTATCGAAGTTACAGTTACATGCCATTATTTGTATCGAAATTACAGTTACTTGTACTAATTAGTAACGAAGTTACAGTTAACTGTCATAATTAGTATCGAAGTTACAGTTACCTGCCATAGTTTGTATCGAAATTACAGGGATTTGTCATAATTAGTAACGAAGTTACAGTTACCTGCCATAATTAGTATCGAAATTAATGTTACTTGTCATAAATAGTAACGAAGTTACAGTTACCTGTCACATTTAGTATCGAAGTTACTGTTACCTGTCATAATTAGTATTGAAGTTTCAGTTACCTACCATAATTTTTTATCAAAATTACTGTTACTTGTCATAATTAGTAACGAAGTTAGAGTTTCTTGTCATAATTAGTATCCAAGTTACAGTTACCTGTCATAATTTGATTCGAAGTTATAGTTACTTGTCATAATTAGTATCGAAGTTACTGTTACCTGTCATAATTAGTATCGAAGTAACCGTTACCTGCCATAATTTGTATCGAAATTACAGGTCCTTGTCATAATTAGTATCGAAGTTACAGTTACCTGTCATAATTAGTATCGAAGGTACTCTTACCTGCCATAATTTGTATCGAAATTACAGTTACTTGTCATAATTAGTTACGAAGTTACAGTTACCTGTCATAATTTGTATCGAAATTACAGTTACTTGTCATAATTAGCAACGAAGTTACAGTTACCTGTCATAATTAGTATCGATGTTACTGTTACCTGTCATAATTAGTAATGAGGTTACAATTACCTGCCATAATTAGTATCGAAGTTACAGTTACCTGTCATAATAAGTATCGAAGTTACAGTTACCTGCCATAATTTGTATCGAAATTACAGTAACCTGTCATTATAAGTATCGAATTTACAGTTACTTGTCCTAATAAGTATCGAGGTTACAGTTACTTGACATAATTAGTATCGATGTTACAGTAACCTCTCATAATTAGTATCGAAGTTACTGTTGCCTGTATTAATTAGTATCGAATTACAGTTACCTGCCATAATTTTTTTAATCAAAATTAGAGTTACTAGTCATATTTAGTAACGATGTTACAGTTCCTTGTCATAATTAGTATCGAAGTTACTGTTTCTTGTCATAATTCGTAAAGAACTTACAGTTACCTGTCATAATAAGTATCGAAGTTACAGTTTCTTGTCACAATTAGTATCGAAGTTACAGTTACTTGTCATAATTAGTAACGAAGTTACAGTAACCTGTCATAATTCGTATCGAAGTTACTGTTACCTGTATTAATTAGTATCGAAGTTACTGTTACCTGACATAATAAGTATCGAAGTTACAGTTACCTGCCATAATTTGTATCGATATTACAGGGACTTGTCATAATTAGTAACGAAGTTACAGTTACCTTCCATAATAAGTATGGAAATTAAAGTTACTTGTCATAATTAGTAACGAAGTTACAGTTACCTGTCATAATTAGTATCGATGTTACTGTTACCTGTCATAATTAGTAATGAAGTTACAGTTACCTGCCATAATTAGTATCGAAGTTACAGTCCCCTGTCATAATAAGTATCGATGTTACAGTTACCTGCCATAATTTGTATCGAAATTACAGTAACCTGGCATAATAAGTATCGAAGTTACAGTTACTTGTCATAATTAGTATCGAAGTTACAGTTACTTGACATAATTAATAACGATGTTACAGTAACCTGTCATAATTAGTATCGAAGTTACTGTTGCCTGTATTAATTAGTATCGAATTACAGTTACCTGCCTTAATTTTTTTAATCAAAATTAGAGTTACTTGTCATATTTAGTAACGATGTTACAGTTCCTTGTCATAATTAGTATCGAAGTTACAGTTACCTGTCATAATTAGTACCGAAGGTACTGTTACCTGCCATAATTTGTATCGAAATTACAGTTACTTGTCATAATTAGTAACGAAGTTACAGTTACCTGTCATAATTTGTATCGAAATTACAGTTACTTGTCATAATTAGTAACGAAGTTACAGTTTCCTGTCATAATTAGTACCGAATTTACTGTTACCTGACATAATTAGTATCGAAGTTACAGTTACCTGCCGTAGTTTGTATCGAAATTACAGGGACTTGTCATAATTAGTAACGAAGTTAGAGTTTCTTGTCATAATTAGTATCGAAGTTACTGTTACCTGTCATAATTAGTATGGTAGTTACAGTTACCTGCCATAATTGCTATCGAAATTACAGTTACTTGTCATAATAAGTAACGAAGTTACAGTTACCTGTAATAATTATTATCGAAGTTACAGTTACTTGTCATAATTAGTATCGAAGTGACTGTTACCTGTCATAATTAGTATCGAAGTTATAGTTACCTGCCAAAATTTGTATCGAAATTACAGTTACTTGTCATAATTAGTAACGAAGTTACAGTTACCTGTCATAATTAGTATCGAAGTTACAGTTACTTAACATAATTATTATCGAAGTTACTGTTACTTGTCATAATTAGTATCGAAGTTACTGTTACCTGTCATAATTATTATCGAAATTACAATTACCTGCCATAATTTGTATCGAAATTACAGTTACTTATCATAATTAGTAACGATGTTTCAGTTACCTGTCATAATTAGTATCGAAGTTACAGTTACTTGTCATAATTAGTAACGAAGTTACAGTTACCTGTGATAATTTGTATCGAAGTTACAGTTACTTGTCATAACTAGTATCGAAGTTACTGTTACCTGTCATAATAAGTTTCGAAGTTACAGTTACATGCCATTATTTGTATAGAAATTACAGTTACTTGTACTAATTAGTAACGAAGTTACAGTTAACTGTCATAATTAGTATCGAAGTTACAGTTACCTGCCATAATTTGTATCGAAATTACAGTTACTTGTCATAATTAGTAACGAAGTTACTGTTACTTGTCATAATAAGTATCGAAGTTACTGTTACCTGTCATAATTAGTATCGAAATTACAGTTACCTGCCTTAATTTGTATCGAAATTACTGTTACTTGTCATAATTAGTAACGAAGTTACAGTTACTTGCCATAATTAGTATAAAAATTACAGTTACTTCTCATAATTAGTAACGAAGTTGCAGTTACCTGTCATACTTAGTATCGAAGTTACTGATACCTGTCATAATAAGTATCGAATTTACTGTTACCTGCCATAATTTGTATCGAAATTACACTTACTTGTCATAATTAGTAACGAAGTTACAGTTACTTGTCATAATTATTATCGAAGTTACAGTTACTTGTCATAATTAGTATCGAAGTGACTGTTACCTGTCATAATTAGTATCGAAGTTATAATTACCTGCCAAAATTTGTATCGAAATTACAGTTACTTGTCATAATTAGTAACGAAGTTACTGTTTCCTGTCATAATTATTATCGAAATTACAATTACCTGCCATAATTTGTATCGAAATTACAGTTACTTGTCATAATTAGTATCGAAGTTACAGTTACTTGTCATAATTAGTAACGAAGTTAGAGTTTCTTGACATAATTAGTATCGAAGTTACAGTTACCTGTCATAATTCGTATCGAAGTTATAGTTACTTGTCATAATTAGTATCGAAGTTACTGTTACCTGTCATAATTAGTATGGAAGTTACAGTTACTTGTCATAATTAGTATCGAAGTGGCGCTTACCTGTCATATTTAGTATCGAAGTTATAATTACCTGCCAAAATTTGTATCGAAATTACAGTTACTTGTCATAATTAGTAACGAAGTTACAGTTACCTGTCATAATTTATATCGAAATTTCAGTTACTTGTCATAATTAGTAACGAAGTTACAGTTACTTGTCATAATTAGTATCGAAGTGGCGCTTACCTGTCATATTTAGTATCGAAGTTATAATTACCTGCCAAAATTTGTATCGAAATTACAGTTACTTGTCATAATTAGTAACGAAGTTACTGTTACCTGACATAATTAGTATCGAAGTTACAGTTACATGCCATAGTTTGTATCGAAATTACAGGGACTTGTCATAATTAGTAACGAAGTTACAGTTATCTGCCATAATTAGTATCGAAATGAAAGTTACTTGTCATAATTAGTAACGAAGTTACAGTTACTTGTCATAATTAGTATCGAAGTTCCAGTTACTTGTCATAATTAGTTTCGAAGTTACACAGTTACCTGCCATAATTAGTATCGAAGTTACAGTTTCTTGTCATAATTAGTAATGAAGTTACAGTTACCTGTCATAATAAGTATCGAAGTTACAGTTACTTGTCATAATTAGTATCGAAGTTACAGTTACTTGACATAATTAGTAACGATGTTACTGTTTCCTGTCATAATTAGTATCGAAGTTACTGTTACCTGACTTAATTAGTATCGAATTTACAGTTACCTGCCATAATTTGTATCGAAATTACAGGGACTTGTCATAATTAGTAACGAAGTTACAGTTACCTGCCATAATTAGTATCGAAATTAAAGTTACTTATCATAATTAGTAACGAAGTTACAGTTACCTGTCATAATTAGTATCGAAGTTACTGTTACCTGTCATAATTAGTATTGAAGTTACAGTTACCTACCATAATTTTTTATCAAAATTACTGTTACTTGTCATAATTAGTAACGAAGTTAGAGTTTCTTGTCATAATTATTATCGAAGGTACAGTTACCTGTCATAATTTGTATCGAAGTTATAGTTACTTGTCATAATTAGTATCGAAGTTACTGTTACCTGTCATAATTAGTATGGTAGTTAGAGTTACCTGCCATAATTTGTATCGAAATTACAGTTACTTGTCATAATAAGTAACGAAGTTACAGTTACCTGTAATAATTATTATCGAAGTTACAGTTACTTGTCATAATTAGTATCGAAGTGACTGTTACCAGTCATAATTATTATCGAAGTTATAGTTACCTGCCAAAATTTGTATCGAAATTACAGTTACTTGTCATAATTAGTAACGAAGTTACAGTTTTAATTAGTATCGAAGTTACAGTTACTTAACATAATTAGTATCGAAGTTACTGTTACTTGTCATAATTAGTATCGAAGTTACTGTTACCTGTCATAATTATTATCGAAATTACAATTACCTGCCATAATTTGTATCGAAATTACAGTTACTTGTCATAATTAGTAACGAAGTTTCAGTTACCTGTCATAATTAGTATCGAAGTTACAGTTACTTGTCATAATTAGTAACGAAGTTACAGTTACCTGTGATAATTAGTATCGAAGTTACAGTTACTTGTCATAATTAGTATCGAAGTTACTGTTACCTGTCATAATTAGTATCGAAGTTACAGTTACATGCCATTATTTGTATCGAAATTACAGTTACTTGTACTAATTAGTAACGAAGTTACAGTTAACTGTCATAATTAGTATCGAAGTTACAGTTACCTGCCATAGTTTGTATCGAAATTACAGGGATTTGTCATAATTAGTAACGAAGTTACAGTTACCTGCCATAATTAGTATCGAAATTAATGTTACTTGTCATAAATAGTAACGAAGTTACAGTTACCTGTCACATTTAGTATCGAAGTTACTGTTACCTGTCATAATTAGTATTGAAGTTTCAGTTACCTACCATAATTTTTTATCAAAATTACTGTTACTTGTCATAATTAGTAACGAAGTTAGAGTTTCTTGTCATAATTAGTATCCAAGTTACAGTTACCTGTCATAATTTGATTCGAAGTTATAGTTACTTGTCATAATTAGTATCGAAGTTACTGTTACCTGTCATAATTAGTATCGAAGTAACCGTTACCTGCCATAATTTGTATCGAAATTACAGGTCCTTGTCATAATTAGTATCGAAGTTACAGTTACCTGTCATAATTAGTATCGAAGGTACTCTTACCTGCCATAATTTGTATCGAAATTACAGTTACTTGTCATAATTAGTTACGAAGTTACAGTTACCTGTCATAATTTGTATCGAAATTACAGTTACTTGTCATAATTAGCAACGAAGTTACAGTTACCTGTCATAATTAGTATCGATGTTACTGTTACCTGTCATAATTAGTAATGAGGTTACAATTACCTGCCATAATTAGTATCGAAGTTACAGTTACCTGTCATAATAAGTATCGAAGTTACAGTTACCTGCCATAATTTGTATCGAAATTACAGTAACCTGTCATTATAAGTATCGAATTTACAGTTACTTGTCCTAATAAGTATCGAGGTTACAGTTACTTGACATAATTAGTATCGATGTTACAGTAACCTGTCATAATTAGTATCGAAGTTACTGTTGCCTGTATTAATTAGTATCGAATTACAGTTACCTGCCATAATTTTTTTAATCAAAATTAGAGTTACTTGTCATATTTAGTAACGATGTTACATTTCCTTGTCATAATTAGTATCGACGTTACAGTTACCTGTCATAAATAGTATCGAAGGTACTGTTACCTGCCATAATTTGTATCGAAATTACAGTTACTTGTCATAATTAGTAACGAAGTTACAGTTACCTGTCATAATTTGTATCGAAATTACAGTTACTTGTCATAATTAGTAACGAAGTTACAGTTTCCTGTCATAATTAGTACCGAAGTTACTGTTACCTGACATAATTAGTATCGAAGTTACAGTTACCTGCCATAGTTTGTATCGAAATTACAGGGACTTGTCATAATTAGTAAAGAAGTTACAGTTATCTGCCATAATTAGTATCGAAATTAAAGTTACTTGTCATAATTAGTAACGAAGATACAGTTACCTGTCACATTTAGTATCGAAGATACTGTTACTTGTCATAATTAGTATTGAAGTTACAGTTACCTACCATAATTTTTTATCAAAATTACTGTTACTTGTCATAATTAGTAACGAAGTTAGAGTTTCTTTTCATAATTAGTATCGAAGTTACAGTTACCTGTTATAATTTGATTCGAAGTTATAGTTACTTGTCATAATTAGTATCGAAGTTACTGTCACTTGCCATAATTAATATCGAAGTAACTGTTACCTCTCATAATTAGTATCGAAGTTACAGTTACTTGTCATAATTAGTATCGAAGTTACCGTTACTTGTCATTATTAGTATCGAAGTTACAGTTATCTGCCTTAATTAGTATCGAAGTTACAGTTTCTTGTCATAATTAGTAATGAAGTTACAGTTACCTGTCATAATAAGTATCGAAGTTACAGTTACTTGTCATAATTAGTATCGAAGTTACAGTTACTTAACATAATTAGTAATGATGTTACAGTTTCCTGTCATAATTAGTATCGAAGTTAATGTTACCTGACATAATTAGTATCGAAGTTACAGTTACCTGCTATAATTTGTATCGAAATTACAGGGACTTGTCATAATTAGTAACGAAGTTACAGTTACCTGCCATAATTAGTATCGAAATTAAAGTTACTTGTCATAATTAGTAACGAAGTTACAGTTACCTGTCATAATTAGTATCGAAGTTACTGTTACCTGTCATAATTAGTATTGAAGTTACAGTTACCTACCATAATTTTTTATCAAAATTACTGTTACTTGTCATAATTAGTAACGAAGTTAGAGTTTCTTGCCATAATTAGTATCGAAGTTACAGTTACCTGTCATAATTTGTATCGAAGTTATAGTTACATGTCATAATTAGTATCGAAGTTACTGTTACCTGTCATAATTAGTATGGTAGTTACAGTTACCTGCCATAATTTTATCGAAATTACAGTTACTTGTCATAATAAGTAACGAAGTTACAGTTACCTGTAATAATTATTATCGAAGTTACAGTTACGTGTCATAATTAGTATCGAAGTGACTGTTACCTGTCATAATTAGTATCGAAGTTATAGTTACCTGCCAAAATTTGTATCGAAATTACAGTTACTTGTCATAATTAGTAACGAAGTTACAGTTACCTGTCATAATTTGTATCGAAGTTACAGTTACTTGTCATAATTAGTAACGAAGTTACAGTTACCTGTGATAATTTGTATCGAAGTTACAGTTACTTGTCATAACTAGTATCGAAGTTACTGTTACCTGTCATAATAAGTATCGAAGTTACAGTTACATGCCATTATTTGTATAGAAATTACAGTTACTTGTACTAATTAGTAACGAAGTTACAGTTAACTGTCATAATTAGTATCGAAGTTACAGTTACCTGCCATAATTTGTATCGAAATTACAGTTACTTGTCATAATTAGTAACGAAGTTACAGTTACTTGCCATAATTAGTATAAAAATTACAGTTACTTGTCATAATTAGTAACGAAGTTACTGTTACTTGTCATAATAAGTATCGAAGTTACTGTTACCTGTCATAATTAGTATCGAAATTACAGTTACCTGCCATAATTTGTATCGAAATTACTGTTACTTGTCATAATTAGTAACGAAGTTACAGTTACTTGCCATAATTAGTATAAAAATTACAGTTACTTGTCATAATTAGTAACGAAGTTACTGTTACTTGTCATAATAAGTATCGAAGTTACTGTTACCTGTCATAATTAGTATCGAAATTACAGTTACCTGCCATAATTTGTATCGAAATTACAGTTAATTGTCATAATTAGTATCGAAGTGACTGTTACCTGTCATAATTAGTATCGAAGTTATAATTACCTGCCAAAATTTGTATCGAAATTACAGTTACTTGTCATAATTAGTAACGAAGTTACAGTTACCTGTCATAATTAGTATCGAAGTTACAGTTACTTGTCATAATTAGTAACGAAGTTAGAGTTTCTTGACATAATTAGTATCGAATTTACAGTTACCTGTCATAATTTGTATCGAATTTACAGTTACTTGTCATAATTAGTATCGAAGTTACTGTTACCTGTCATAATTAGTATGGAAGTTACAGTTACCTGCCATAACTTGTATCGAAATTTCAGTTACTTGTCATAATTAGTAACGAAGTTACAGTTACTTGTCATAATTATTATCGAAATTACAGTTACTTGTAATAATTAGTATCGAAGTGACGCTTACCTGTCATATTTAGTATCGAAGTTATAATTACCTGCCAAAATTTTTATCGAAATTACAGTTACTTGTCATAATTAGTAACGAAGTTACTGTTACCTGTCATAATTATAATCGAAATTACAATTACCTGCCATAATTTGTATCGAAATTACAGTTACTTGTCATAATTAGTAACGAAGTTACAGTTACCTGTCATAATTAGTATCGAAGTTACAGTTACTTGTCATAATTAGTAACGAAGTTAGAGTTTCTTGACATAATTAGTATCGAAGTTACAGTTACCTGTCAAAATTTGTATCGAAGTTATAGTTACTTGTCATAATTAGTATCGAAGTTACTGTTACTTGTCATAATTAATATCGAAGTTACTGTTACTTTTCATAATTATTATCGAAATTACAATTACCTGCCATAATTTGTATCGAAATTACAGTTACTTGTCATAATTAGTAACGAAGTTACTGTTACCTGTCATAATTATTATCGAAATTACAATTACCTGCCATAATTTGTATCGAAATTACAGTTACTTTTCATAATTAGTAACGAAGTTTCATTTACCTGTCATAATTAGTATCGAAGTTACAGTTACTTGTCATAATTAGTAACGAAGTTACAGTTACCTGTGATAATTAGTATCGAAGTTACAGTTACTTGTCATAATTAGTATCTAAGTTAATGTTACCTGTCATAATTAGTATCGAAGTTACTGTTTTCTGTCATAATTAGTATCGAAGTTACTGTCATAATTAGTATCGAAGTTACAGTTACCTGCCATAATTTGTATCGAAGTTACAGTTACTTGTCATAATTAGTAACGAAGTTACAGTTACCTGTGATAATTAGTATCGAAGTTACAGTTACTTGTCATAATTAGTATCTAAGTTACTGTTACCTGTCATAATTAGTATCGAAATTACAGTTACCTGCCATAATTTGTATCGAAATTACAGTTAATTGTCATAATTAGTAACGAAGTTACAGTTACTTGCCATAATTAGTATAGAAATTACAGTTACTTGTCATAATTAGTAACGAAGTTGCAGTTACCTGTCATAATTAGTATCGAAGTTACTGTTACCTGTCATAATTAGTATCGAATTTACAGTTACCTGCCATAATTTGTATCGAAATTACAGTTACTTGTCATAATTAGTATCGAAGTTACTGTTACTTGTCATAATTAATATCGAAGATACTGTTACCTGTCATAATTAGTATCGAAGTTACAGTTACTTGTCATAATAAGTATCGAAGTTACAGTTACTTGTCATAATAAGGATCGAAGTAACAGTTACCTGTCATAATTAGTATCGAAGTTACTGTTTCTTGTCATAATTCGTAAAGAACTTACAGTTACCTGTCATAATAAGTATCGAAGTTACAGTTTCTTGTCACAATTAGTATCGAAGTTACAGTTACTTGACATAATTAGTAACGAAGTTACAGTAACCTGTCATAATTCGTATCGAAGTTACTGTTACCTGTATTAATTAGTATCGAAGTTACTGTTACCTGACATAATTAGTATCGAAGTTACAGTTACCTGCCATAATTTGTATCGAAATTACAGGGACTGGTCATAATTAGTAACGAAGTTACAGTTACCTGCCATAATTAGTATGGAAATTAAAGTTACTTGTCATAATTAGTAACGAAGTTACAGTTACTTGACATAATTAATAACGATGTTAGAGTAACCTGTCATAATTAGTATCGAAGTTACTGTTGCCTGTATTAATTAGTATCGAAGTTACAGTTACCTGCCATAATTTTTTTTATCAAAATTAGAGTTACTTGTCATAATTAGTAACGAAGTTAGAGTTACTTGTCATAATTAGTATCGAAGTTACTGTTACCTGTCATAATTAGTATCGAAGTTACAGTTACCTGCCATAATTTGTATCGAAGTTACATTTCCTTGTCATAATTAGTATCGAAGTTACAGTTACCTGTCATAATTAGTATCGAAGGTACTGTTACCTGCCATAATTTGTATCGAAATTACAGTTATTTGTCATAATTAGTAACGAAGTTACAGTTACCTGTCATAATTTGTATCGAAATTACAGTTACTCGTCATAATTAGTAACGAAGTTACAGTTTCCTGTCATAATTAGTACGAAGTTACTGTTACCTGACATAATTAGTATCGAAGTTACAGTTACCTGCCATAGTTTGTATCGAAATTACAGGGACTTGTCATAATTAGTAACGAAGTTACAGTTACCTGCCATAATTAGTATCGAAATTAAAGTTACTTGTCTTAATTAGTAACGAAGTTACAGTTACCTGTCACATTTAGTATCGAAGTTACTGTTACCTGTCATAATTAGTATTGAAGTTACAGTTACCTACCATAATTTTTTTATCAAAATTACTGTTACTTGTCATAATTAGTAACGAAAGTAGAGTTTCTTGTCATAATTAGTATCGAAGTTACAGTTACCTGTCATAATTTGATTCGAAGTTATAGTTACTTGTCATAATTAGTATCGAAGTTACTTTTACCTGTCATAATTAGTATCGAAGTTACAGTTACCTGTCATAATTAGTTTCGAAGGTACTCTTACCTGCCATAATTTGTATCGAAATTACAGTTACTTGTCATAATTAGTATCGAAGTTACTGTTACTTGTCATAATTAATATCGAAGATACTGTTACCTGTCATAATTAGTATCGAAGTTACAGTTACTTGTCATAATAAGTATCGAAGTTACAGTTACTTGTCATAATAAGTATCGAAGTAACAGTTACCTGTCATAATTAGTATCGAAGTTACTGTTTCTTGTCATAATTCGTAAAGAACTTACAGTTACCTGTCATAATAAGTATCGAAGTTACAGTTTCTTGTCACAATTAGTATCGAAGTTACAGTTACTTGACATAATTAGTAACGAAGTTACAGTAACCTGTCATAATTCGTATCGAAGTTACTGTTACCTGTATTAATTAGTATCGAAGTTACTGTTACCTGACATAATTAGTATCGAAGTTACAGTTACCTGCCATAATTTGTATCGAAATTACAGGGACTTGTCATAATTAGTAACGAAGTTACAGTTACCTGCCATAATAAGTATGGAAATTAAAGTTACTTGTCATAATTAGTAACGAAGTTACAGTTACCTGTCATAATTAGTATCGATGTTACTGTTACCTGTCATAATTAGTAATGAAGTTACAGTTACCTGCCATAATTAGTATCGAAGTTACAGTCCCCTGTCATAATAAGTATCGAAGTTACAGTTACCTGCCATAATTTGTATCGAAATTACAGTAACCTGGCATAATAAGTATCGAAGTTACAGTTACTTGTCATAATTAGTATCGAAGTTACAGTTACTTGACATAATTAATAACGATGTTACAGTAACCTGTCATAATTAGTATCGAAGTTACAGTTGCCTGTATTAATTAGTATCGAAGTTACAGTTACCTGCCATAATTTTTTTAAATCAAAAATTAGAGTTACTTGTCATAATTAGTAACGAAGTTAGAGTTACTTGTCATAATTAGTATCGAAGTTACTGTTACCTGTCATAATTAGTATCAATGTTACAGTTACCTGCCATAATTTGTATCGAAGATACAGTTCCTTGTCATAATTAGTATCGAAGTTACAGTTACCTGTCATAATTAGTATCGAAGGTACTGTTACCTGCCATAATTTGTATCGAAATTACAGTTATTTGTCATAATTAGTAACGAAGTTACAGTTACCTGTCATAATTTGTATCGAAATTACAGTTACTCGTCATAATTAGTAACGAAGTTACAGTTTCCTGTCATAATTAGTACCGAAGTTACTGTTACCTGACATAATTAGTATCGAAGTTACAGTTACCTGCCATAGTTTGTATCGAAATTACAGGGACTTGTCATAATTAGTAACGAAGTTACAGTTACCTGCCGTAATTAGTATCGAAATTAAAGTTACTTGTCATAATTAGTAACGAAGTTACAGTTACCTGTCACATTTAGTATCGAAGTTACTGTTACCTGTCATAATTAGTATTGAAGTTACAGTTACCTACCATAATTTTTTTATCAAAATTACTGTTACTTGTCATAATTAGTAACGAAAGTAGAGTTTCTTGTCATAATTAGTATCGAAGTTACAGTTACCTGTCATAATTTGATTCGAAGTTATAGTTACTTGTCATAATTAGTATCGAAGTTACTGTTACCTGTCATAATTAGTATCGAAGTTACAGTTACCTGTCATAATTAGTTTCGAAGGTACTCTTACCTGCCATAATTTGTACCGAAATTACAGTTACTTGTCATAATTAGTTACGAAGTTACAGTTACCTGTCATAATTTGTATCGAAGTTATAGTTATTTGTCATAATTAGTATCGAAGTTACTGTTACCTGTCATAATTAGTATGGAAGTTACAGTTACCTGCCATAATTTGTATCGAAATTACAGTTACTTGTCATAATTAGTAACGAAGTTACAGTTACCTGTCATAATTATTATCGAAGTTACAGTTACTTGCCATAATTAGTATCGAATTGACTGTTACCTGTCATAATTAGTATCGAAGTTATAGTTACCTGCCAAAATTTGTATCGAAATTACAGTTACTTGTCATAATTAGTATCGAAGTTACAGTTACCTGTCATAATTAATATCGAAGTTACTGTTTCATGTCATAATTAGTAAAGAACTTACAGTTATCTGTCATAATAAGTATCGAAGTTAGAGTTACTTGTCATAATTAGTATCGAAGTTACAGTTACTTGACATAATTAGTAACGATGTTACAGTAACCTGTCATAATTAGTATCGAAGTTACTGTTACCTGTATTAATTAGTATCGAAGTAACTGTTACCTGACATAATTATTATCGAAGTTACAGTTACCTGCCATAATTTGTATCGAAATTAAAGTTACTTGTCATAATTAGTAACGAAGTTACAGTTACCTGTCATAATTAGTATCGATGTTACTGTTACCTGTCATAATTAGTAATGAAGTTACAGTTACCTGCCATAATTAGTATCGAAGTTACAGTTACCTGTCATAATAAGTATCGAAGTTACAGTTACCTGCCATAATTTGTATCGAAATTACAGTAACCTGTCATAATAAGTATCGAAGTTACAGTTACTTGTCATAATTAGTATCGAAGTTACTGTTGCCTGTATTAATTAGTATCGAAGTTACAGTTACCTGCCAAAATTTTTAAAATCAAAATTAGAGTTACTTGTCATAATTAGTAACGAAGTTACAGTAACTTGTCAAAATTAGTATCGAAGTTACTGTTACCTGTCATAATTAGTATCAAAGTAACAGTTACCTGCCATAATTTGTATGGAAGTTACAGTTCCTTGTCATAATTAGTATCGAAGTTACAGTTACCTGTCATAATTAGTATCGAAGGTACTGTTACCTGCCTTAATTTGTATCGAAATTACAGTTACTTGTCATAATTAGTAACGAAGTTACAGTTACCTGTCATAATTTGTATCGAAATTACAGTTACTTGTCATAATTAGTAACGAAGTTACAGTTTCCTGTCATAATTACTACCGAAGTTACTGTTACCTGACATAATTAGTATCGAAGTTACAGTTACCTGCCATAATTTGTATCGAAATTACAGGGACTTGTCATAATTAGTAACGATGTTACAGTTACCTGCCATAATTAGTATCGAAATTAAAGTTACTTGTCATAATTAGTAACGAAGTTACAGTTACCTGTCATAATTAGTATCGAAGTTACTGTTACCTGTCATAATTAGTATTGAAGTTACAGTTACCTACCATAATTTTTTATCAAAATTACTGTTACTTGTCATAATTAGTAACGAAGTTAGAGTTTCTTGTCATAATTAGTATAGAAGTTACAGTTACCTGTCATAATTTGTATCGAAGTTGTAGTTACTTGTCATAATTAGAATCGAAGTTACTGTTACCTGTCATAATTAGTATGGTAGTTACAGTTCCTGCCATAATTTGTATCGAAATTACAGTTACTTGTCATAATAAGTAACGAAGTTACAGTTACCTGTAATAATTATTATCGAAGTTACAGTTACTTGTCATAATTAGTATCGAAGTGACTGTTACCTGTCATAATTAGTATCGAAGTTATAGTTACCTGCCAAAATTTGTATCGAAATTACAGTTACTTGTCATAATTAGTAACGAAGTTACAGTTACCTGTCATAATTAGTATCGAAGTTACAGTTACTTAACATAATTAGTATCGAAGTTAATGTTACTTGTCATAATTAGTATCGAAGTTACTGTTACCTGTCATAATTATTATCGAAATTACAATTACCTGCCATAATTTGTATCGAAATTACAGTTACTTTTCATAATTAGTAACGAACTTTCAGTTACCTGTCATAATTAGTATCGAAGTTACAGTTACTTGTCATAATTAGTAACGAAGTTACAGTTACCTGTGATAATTAGTATCGAAGTTACAGTTACTTGTCATAAGTAGTATCGAAGTTACTGTTACCTGTCATAATAAGTATCGAAGTTACAGTTACATGCCATTATTTGTAACGAAATTACAGTTACTTGTACTAATTAGTAATGAAGTTACAGTTAACTGTCATAATTAGTATCGAAGTTACAGTTACCTGCCATAATTTGTATCGAAATTACAGTTACTTGTCATAATTAGTAACGAAGTTACTGTTACTTGTCATAATAAGTATCGAAGTTACTGTTACCTGTCATAATTAGTATCGAAATTACAGTTACCTGCCATAATTTTTTATCGAAATTACTGTTACTTGTCATAATTAGTAACGAAGTTACATTTATTTGCCATAATTAGTATAAAAATTACAGTTACTTGTCATAATTAGTAACGAAGTTGCAGTTACCTGTCATACTTAGTATCGAAGTTACTGTTACCTGTCATAATAAGTATCGAATTTACTGTTACCTGCCATAATTTGTATCGAAATTACAGTTACTTGTCATAATTAGTAACGAAGTTACAGTTACTTGTCATAATTATTATCGAAGTTACAGTTACTTGACATAATTAGTATCGAAGTGAATGTTACCTGTCATAATTAGTATCGAAGTTATAATTACCTGCCAAAATTTGTATCGAAATTACAGTTACTTGTCATAATTAGTAACGAAGTTACTGTTTCCTGTCATAATTATTATCGAAATTACAATTACCTGCCATAATTTGTATCGAAATTACAGTTACTTGTCATAATTAGTAACGAAGTTACAGTTACCTGTCATAATTAGTATCGAAGTTACAGTTACTTGTCATAATTAGTAACGAAGTTAGAGTTTCTTGACATAATTAGTATCGAAGTTACAGTTACCTGTCATAATTTGTATCGAAGTTATAGTTACTTGTCATAATTAGTATCGAAGTTACTGTTACCTGTCATAATTAGTATGGAAGTTACAGTTACCTGCCATAATTTGTATCGAAATTTCAGTTACCTGTCATAATTAGTAACGAGGTTACAGTTACTTGTCATAATTATTATCGAAGTTACAGTTACTTGTCATAATTAGTATCGAAGTGACTGTTACCTGTCATATTTAGTATCGAAGTTATAATTACCTGCCAAAATTTGTATCGAAATTACAGTTACTTGTCGTAATTAGTAACGAAGTTACTGTTACCTGTCATAATTATTATCTAAATTACAATTACCTGCCATAATTTGTATCGAAATTACAGTTACTTGTCATAATTAGTAACGAAGTTACAGTTACCTGTCATAATTAGTATCGAAGTTACAGTTACTTGTCATAATTAGTAACGAAGTTAGAGTTTCTTGACATAATTAGTATCGAAGTTACAGTTACCTGTCATAATTTGTATCGAGTTATAGTTACTTGTCATAATTAGTATCGAAGTTACTTTTACTTGTCATAATTAGTATCGAAGTTACTGTTACTTGTGATAATTATTATCGAAATGACAATTACCTGCCATAATTTGTATCGAAATTACAGTTACTTGTCATAATTAGTAACGAAGTTACTGTTACCTGTCATAATTATTATCGAAATTACAATTACCTGCCATAATTTGTATCGAAATTACAGTTACTTTTCATAATTAGTAACGAAGTTTCATTTATCTGTCATAATTAGTATCGAAGTTACAGTTACTTGTCATAATTAGTAACGAAGTTACAGTTACCTGTGATAATTAGTATCGAAGTTACAGTTACTTGCCATAATTAGTATCTAAGTTACTGTTACCTGTCATAATTAGTATCGAAGTTACAGTTACATGCCATAATTTGTATCGAAATTACAGTTACTTGTCATAATTAGTAACGAAGTTACAGTTAACTGTCATAATTAGTATCAATGTTACGGTTACCTGCCATAATTATTATCGAAGTTTTTGTTACCTGTCATAATTAGTATCGAAGTTACTGTTTTCTGTCATAATTAGTATCGAAGTTACTGTTACCTGTCATAATTAGTATCGAAGTTACAGTTACCTGCCATAATTTGTATCGAAATTACAGTTACTTGTCATAATTAGTAACGAAGTTACTGTTACTTGTCATAATAAGTATCGATGTTACTGTTACCTGTCATAATTAGTATCGAAATTACAGTTACCTGCCATAATTTGTATCGAAATTACAGTTCATTGTCATAATTAGTAACGAAGTTACAGTTACTTGCCATAATTAGTATAGAAATTACAGTTACTTGTCATAATTAGTAACGAAGTTGCAGTTACCTGTCATAATTAGTATCGAAGTTACTGTTACCTGTCATAATTAGTATCGAATTTACAGTTACCTGCCATAATTTGTATCGAAATTACAGTTACTTGTCATAATTAGTATCGAAGGTACTGTCACTTGTCATAATTAATATCGAAGATACTGTTACCTGTCATAATTAGTATCGAAGTTACAGTTACTTGTCATAATAAGTATCGAAGTTACAGTTACTTGTCATAATTAGTATAGAAGTAACAGTTACCTGTCATAATTAGTATCGAAGTTACTGTTTCTTGTCATAATTAGTAAAGAACTTCCAGTTACCTGTCATAATAATTATCGAAGTTACAGTTTCTTGTCACAATTAGTATCGAAGTTACAGTTACTTGACATAATTAGTAACGATGTTACAGTAACCTGTCATAATTCGTATCGAAGTTACTGTTACCTGTATTAATTAGTATCGAAGTTACTGTTACCTGACATAATTAGTATCGAAGTTACAGTTACCCGCCATAATTTGTATCGAAATTACAGGGACTTGTCATAATTAGTAACGAAGTTACAGTTACCTGCCATAATTAGTATCGAAATTAAAGTTACTTGTCATAATTAGTGACGAAGTTACAGTTACCTGTCATATTTAGTATCGATGTTACTGTTACCTGTCATAATTAGTAATGAAGTTACAGTTACCTGCCATAATTAGTATCGAAGTTACAGTCACCTGTCATAATAAGTATCGAAGTTACAGTTACCTGCCATAATTTGTATCGAAATTACAGTAACCTGGCATAATAAGTATCGAAGTTAAAGTTACTTGTCATAATTAGTATCGAAGTTACAGTAACTTGACATAATTAATAACGATGTTACAGTAACCTGTCATAATTAGTATCGAAGTTACTGTTGCCTGTATAAATTAGTATCGAAATTACAGTTACCTGCCATAATTTTTTATCAAAATTAGAGTTACTTGTCATAATTAGTAACGAAGTTAGAGTTACTTGTCATAATTAGTATCGAAGTTACTGTTACCTGTCATAATTAGTATCAAATTTACAGTTACCTGCCATAATTTGTATCGAAGTTACAGTTCCTTGTCATAATTAGTATCGAAGTTACAGTTACCTGTCATAATTAGTATCGAAGGTACTGTTACCTGCCATAATTTGTATCGAAATTACAGTTACTTATCATAATTAGTAACGAAGTTACAGTTACCTGTCATAATTTGTATCGAAATTACAGTTACTCGTCATAATTAGTAACGAAGTTACAGTTTCCTGTCATAATTAGTACCGAAGTTACTGTTACCTGACATAATTAGTATCGATGTTACAGTTACCTGCCATAGTTTGTATCGAAATTACAGGGACTTGTCATAATTAGTAACGATGTTACAGTTACCTGTCACATTTAGTATCGAAGTTACTGTTACCTGTCATAATTAGTATTGAAGTTACAGTTACCTACCATAATTTTTTATCAAAATTACTGTTACTTGTCATAATTAGTAACGAAGTTAGAGTTTCTTGTCATAATTAGTATCGAAGTTACAGTTACCTGTCATAATTTGATTCGAAGTTATAGTTACTTGTCATAATTAGTATCGAAGTTACTGTTACCTGTCATAATTAGTATCGAAGTTACAGTTACCTGTCATAATTAGTTTCGAAGGTACTCTTACCTGCCATAATTTGTATCGAAATTACAGTTGAAATGAAAATCCACAGCCTGCTTCCAGTCTCCGACCGGGTCAGGAATGGAATGAATGAAGCCCCCATCTAGCGGCGAGGATATGAAATGTGCCGGCTGCCGAGGCCTGACGCACTCCTCTGGGGCAATGATTAAATGAATGACAGATGAAATGAAATGATAGTGGAGAGTGTTGCTGGAATGAAATTGTGACAGGGAAAACCGGAGTACCCGGAGAAAAACCTGTCTGCCTCCGTTTTGTCCAGCACAGATCTCACATGGAGTGACCGGGATTTGAACCACGGACCCAGCGGTGAGAGGCCGGCGTGCTGCCGCCTAAGCCACGGAGGCTTCCCCGAAATTACAGTTACTTGTCATAATTAGTTACGAAGTTACAGTTACCTGTCATAATTTGTATCGAAGTTATAGTTATTTATCATAATTAGTATCGAAGTTACTGTTACCTGTCATAATTAGTATGGAAGATACAGTTACCTGCCATAATTTGTATCGAAATTACAGTTACTCGTCATAATTAGTAACGAAGTTACAGTTACCTGTCATAATTATTATCGAAGTTACAGTTACTTGTCATAATGAGTATCGAATTGACTGTTACCTGTCATAATTAGTATCGAAGTTATAGTTACCTGCCAAAATTTGTATCGAAATTACAGTTACTTGTCGTAATTAGTAACGAAGTTACAGTTACCTGTCATAATTAGTATCGAAGTTACAGTTACTTGTCATAATTAGTAACGAAGTTACAGTTACCTTTGATAATTAATATCGATGTTACAGTTACATGCCATAAATTGTATCGAAATTACAGTTACTTGTCATAATTAGTAACGAAGTTACAGTTAACTGTCATAATTAGTATCGAAGTTACAGTTATCTGCAATAATTATTATCGAAGTTTTTGTTACCTGTCATAATTAGTATCGAAGTTACTCTTTTCTGTCATAATTAGTATCGAAGTTACTGTTACCTGTCATAATTAGTATCGAAGTTACAGTTACCTGCCAAATTTGTATCGAAATTACAGTTACTTGTCATAATTAGTAACGAAGTTACTGTTACTTGTCATAATAAGTATCGAAGTTACTGTTACCTGTCATAATTAGTATCGAAGTTACAATTACCTGCCATAATTTGTATCGAAATTACAGTTACTTGTCATAATTAGTAACGAAGTTACAGTTACCTGTCATAATTAGTATCGAAGTTACAGTTACTTGTCATAATTAGTAACGAAGTTAGTGTTTCTTGACATAATTTGTATCGAAGTTACAGTTTCCTGTCATAATTTGTATCGAGTTATAGTTACTTGTCATAATTAGTATCGAAGTTACTTTTACTTGTCATAATTAGTATCGAAGTTACTGTTACCTGTCATAATTAGTATCGAAGTAACCGTTAC
Source organism: Meconema thalassinum (assembly GCA_946902985.2). Lineage (NCBI taxonomy): Eukaryota > Metazoa > Arthropoda > Insecta > Orthoptera > Tettigoniidae > Meconema > Meconema thalassinum. The sequence continues at coordinate 1,446,221,076 of OX336388.2, read as the reverse complement.
CTGCCATAATTTGTATCGAAATTACAGGTCCTTGTCATAATTAGTATCGAAGTTACAGTTACCTGTCATAATTAGTATCGAAGGTACTCTTACCTGCCATAATTTGTATCGAAATTACAGTTACTTGTCATAATTAGTTACGAAGTTACAGTTACCTGTCATAATTTGTATCGAAATTACAGTTACTTGTCATAATTAGCAACGAAGTTACAGTTACCTGTCATAATTAGTATCGATGTTACTGTTACCTGTCATAATTAGTAATGAGGTTACAATTACCTGCCATAATTAGTATCGAAGTTACAGTTACCTGTCATAATAAGTATCGAAGTTACAGTTACCTGCCATAATTTGTATCGAAATTACAGTAACCTGTCATTATAAGTATCGAATTTACAGTTACTTGTCCTAATAAGTATCGAGGTTACAGTTACTTGACATAATTAGTATCGATGTTACAGTAACCTGTCATAATTAGTATCGATGTTACTGTTGCCTGTATTAATTAGTATCGAATTACAGTTACCTGCCATAATTTTTTAAATCAAAATTAGAGTTACTTGTCATATTTAGTAACGATGTTACATTTCCTTGTCATAATTAGCTTCGACGTTACAGTTACCTGTCATAAATAGTATCGAAGGTACTGTTACCTGCCATAATTTGTATCGAAATTACAGTTACTTGTCATAATTAGTAACGAAGTTACAGTTACCTGTCATAATTTGTATCGAAATTACAGTTACTTGTCATAATTAGTAACGAAGTTACAGTTTCCTGTCATAATTAGTACCGAAGTTACTGTTACCTGACATAATTAGTATCGAAGTTACAGTTACCTGCCATAGTTTGTATCGAAATTACAGGGACTTGTCATAATTAGTAACGAAGTTACAGTTATCTGCCATAATTAGTATCGAAATTAAAGTTACTTGTCATAATTAGTAACGAAGATACAGTTACCTGTCACATTTAGTATCGAAGATACTGTTACTTGTCATAATTAGTATTGAAGTTACAGTTACCTACCATAATTTTTTATCAAAATTACTGTTACTTGTCATAATTAGTAACGAAGTTAGAGTTTCTTTTCATAATTAGTATCGAAGTTACAGTTACCTGTTATAATTTGATTCGAAGTTATAGTTACTTGTCATAATTAGTATCGAAGTTACTGTCACTTGCCATAATTAATATCGAAGTAACTGTTACCTCTCATAATTAGTATCGAAGTTACAGTTACTTGTCATAATTAGTATCGAAGTTACCGTTACTTGTCATTATTAGTATCGAAGTTACAGTTATCTGCCTTAATTAGTATCGAAGTTACAGTTTCTTGTCATAATTAGTAATGAAGTTACAGTTACCTGTCATAATAAGTATCGAAGTTACAGTTACTTGTCATAATTAGTATCGAAGTTACAGTTACTTAACATAATTAGTAATGATGTTACAGTTTCCTGTCATAATTAGTATCGAAGTTAATGTTACCTGACATAATTAGTATCGAAGTTACAGTTACCTGCTATAATTTGTATCGAAATTACAGGGACTTGTCATAATTAGTAACGAAGTTACAGTTACCTGCCATAATTAGTATCGAAATTAAAGTTACTTGTCATAATTAGTAACGAAGTTACAGTTACCTGTCATAATTAGTATCGAAGTAACTGTTACCTGTCATAATTAGTATTGAAGTTACAGTTACCTACCATAATTTTTTATCAAAATTACTGTTACTTGTCATAATTAGTAACGAAGTTAGAGTTTCTTGCCATAATTAGTATCGAAGTTACAGTTACCTGTCATAATTTGTATCGAAGTTATAGTTACATGTCATAATTAGTATCGAAGTTACTGTTACCTGTCATAATTAGTATGGTAGTTACAGTTACCTGCCATAATTTTATCGAAATTACAGTTACTTGTCATAATAAGTAACGAAGTTACAGTTACCTGTAATAATTATTATCGAAGTTACAATTACGTGTCATAATTAGTATCGAAGTGACTGTTACCTGTCATAATTAGTATCGAAGTTATAGTTACCTGCCAAAATTTGTATCGAAATTACAGTTACTTGTCATAATTAGTAACGAAGTTACAGTTACCTGTCATAATTTGTATCGAAGTTACAGTTACTTGTCATAATTAGTAACGAAGTTACAGTTACCTGTGATAATTTGTATCGAAGTTACAGTTACTTGTCATAACTAGTATCGAAGTTACTGTTACCTGTCATAATAAGTATCGAAGTTACAGTTACATGCCATTATTTGTATAGAAATTACAGTTACTTGTACTAATTAGTAACGAAGTTACAGTTAACTGTCATAATTAGTATCGAAGTTACAGTTACCTGCCATAATTTGTATCGAAATTACAGTTACTTGTCATAATTAGTAACGAAGTTACAGTTACTTGCCATAATTAGTATAAAAATTACAGTTACTTGTCATAATTAGTAACGAAGTTACTGTTACTTGTCATAATAAGTATCGAAGTTACTGTTACCTGTCATAATTAGTATCGAAATTACAGTTACCTGCCATAATTTGTATCGAAATTACTGTTACTTGTCATAATTAGTAACGAAGTTACAGTTACTTGCCATAATTAGTATAAAAATTACAGTTACTTGTCATAATTAATAACGAAGTTACTGTTACTTGTCATAATAAGTATCGAAGTTACTGTTACCTGTCATAATTAGTATCGAAATTACAGTTACCTGCCATAATTTGTATCGAAATTACAGTTAATTGTCATAATTAGTATCGAAGTGACTGTTACCTGTCATAATTAGTATCGAAGTTATAATTACCTGCCAAAATTTGTATCGAAGTTACAGTTACTTGTCATAATTAGTAACGAAGTTAGAGTTTCTTGACATAATTAGTATCGAATTTACAGTTACCTGTCATAATTTGTATCGAATTTACAGTTACTTGTCATAATTAGTATCGAAGTTACTGTTACCTGTCATAATTAGTATGGAAGTTACAGTTACCTGCCATAACTTGTATCGAAATTTCAGTTACTTGTCATAATTAGTAACGAAGTTACAGTTACTTGTCATAATTATTATCGAAATTACAGTTACTTGTCATAATTAGTATCGAAGTGACGCTTACCTGTCATATTTAGTATCGAAGTTATAATTACCTGCCAAAATTTTTATCGAAATTACAGTTACTTGTCATAATTAGTAACGAAGTTACTGTTACCTGTCATAATTATAATCGAAATTACAATTACCTGCCATAATTTGTATCGAAATTACAGTTACTTGTCATAATTAGTAACGAAGTTACAGTTACCTGTCATAATTAGTATCGAAGTTACAGTTACTTGTCATAATTAGTAACGAAGTTAGTGTTTCTTGACATAATTAGTATCGAAGTTACAGTTACCTGTCAAAATTTGTATCGAAGTTATAGTTACTTGTCATAATTAGTATCGAAGTTACTGTTACTTGTCATAATTAGTATCGAAGTTACTGTTACTTTTCATAATTATTATCGAAATTACAATTACCTGCCATAATTTGTATCGAAATTACAGTTACTTGTCATAATTAGTAACGAAGTTACTGTTACCTGTCATAATTATTATCGAAATTACAATTACCTGCCATAATTTGTATCGAAATTACAGTTACTTTTCATAATTAGTAACGAAGTTTCATTTACCTGTCATAATTAGTATCGAAGTTACAGTTACTTGTCATAATTAGTAACGAAGTTACAGTTACCTGTGATAATTAGTATCGAAGTTACAGTTACTTGTCATAATTAGTATCTAAGTTAATGTTACCTGTCATAATTAGTATCGAAGTTACAGTTACATGCCATAATTTGTATCGAAATTACAGTTACTAGTCATAATTAGTAACGAAGTTACAGTTAACTGTCATAATTAGTATCAATGTTACAGTTACCTGCCATAATTATTATCGAAGTTTTTGTTACCTGTCATAATTAGTATCGAAGTTACTGTTTTCTGTCATAATTAGTATCGAAGTTACTGTCATAATTAGTATCGAAGTTACAGTTACCTGCCATAATTTGTATCGAAGTTACAGTTACTTGTCATAATTAGTAACGAAGTTACAGTTACCTGTGATAATTAGTATCGAAGTTACAGTTACTTGTCATAATTAGTATCTAAGTTACTGTTACCTGTCATAATTAGTATCGAAATTACAGTTACCTGCCATAATTTGTATCGAAATTACAGTTAATTGTCATAATTAGTAACGAAGTTACAGTTACTTGCCATAATTAGTATAGAAATTACAGTTACTTGTCATAATTAGTAACGAAGTTGCAGTTACCTGTCATAATTAGTATCGAAGTTACTGTTACCTGTCATAATTAGTATCGAATTTACAGTTACCTGCCATAATTTGTATCGAAATTACAGTTACTTGTCATAATTAGTATCGAAGTTACTGTTACTTGTCATAATTAATATCGAAGATACTGTTACCTGTCATAATTAGTATCGAAGTTACAGTTACTTGTCATAATAAGTATCGAAGTTACAGTTACTTGTCATAATAAGGATCGAAGTAACAGTTACCTGTCATAATTAGTATCGAAGTTACTGTTTCTTGTCATAATTCGTAAAGAACTTACAGTTACCTGTCATAATAAGTATCGAAGTTACAGTTTCTTGTCACAATTAGTATCGAAGTTACAGTTACTTGACATAATTAGTAACGAAGTTACAGTAACCTGTCATAATTCGTATCGAAGTTACTGTTACCTGTATTAATTAGTATCGAAGTTACTGTTACCTGACATAATTAGTATCGAAGTTACAGTTACCTGCCATAATTTGTATCGAAATTACAGGGACTGGTCATAATTAGTAACGAAGTTACAGTTACCTGCCATAATTAGTATGGAAATTAAAGTTACTTGTCATAATTAGTAACGAAGTTACAGTTACTTGACATAATTAATAACGATGTTAGAGTAACCTGTCATAATTAGTATCGAAGTTACTGTTGCCTGTATTAATTAGTATCGAAGTTACAGTTACCTGCCATAATTTTTTTTATCAAAATTAGAGTTACTTGTCATAATTAGTAACGAAGTTAGAGTTACTTGTCATAATTAGTATCGAAGTTACTGTTACCTGTCATAATTAGTATCGAAGTTACAGTTACCTGCCATAATTTGTATCGAAGTTACAGTTCCTTGTCATAATTAGTATCGAAGTTACAGTTACCTGTCATAATTAGTATCGAAGGTACTGTTACCTGCCATAATTTGTATCGAAATTACAGTTATTTGTCATAATTAGTAACGAAGTTACAGTTACCTGTCATAATTTGTATCGAAATTACAGTTACTCGTCATAATTAGTAACGAAGTTACAGTTTCCTGTCATAATTAGTACGAAGTTACTGTTACCTGACATAATTAGTATCGAAGTTACAGTTACCTGCCATAGTTTGTATCGAAATTACAGGGACTTGTCATAATTAGTAACGAAGTTACAGTTACCTGCCATAATTAGTATCGAAATTAAAGTTACTTGTCTTAATTAGTAACGAAGTTACAGTTACCTGTCACATTTAGTATCGAAGTTACTGTTACCTGTCATAATTAGTATTGAAGTTACAGTTACCTACCATAATTTTTTTATCAAAATTACTGTTACTTGTCATAATTAGTAACGAAAGTAGAGTTTCTTGTCATAATTAGTATCGAAGTTACAGTTACCTGTCATAATTTGATTCGAAGTTATAGTTACTTGTCATAATTAGTATCGAAGTTACTTTTACCTGTCATAATTAGTATCGAAGTTACAGTTACCTGTCATAATTAGTTTCGAAGGTACTCTTACCTGCCATAATTTGTATCGAAATTACAGTTACTTGTCATAATTAGTATCGAAGTTACTGTTACTTGTCATAATTAATATCGAAGATACTGTTACCTGTCATAATTAGTATCGAAGTTACAGTTACTTGTCATAATAAGTATCGAAGTTACAGTTACTTGTCATAATAAGTATCGAAGTAACAGTTACCTGTCATAATTAGTATCGAAGTTACTGTTTCTTGTCATAATTCGTAAAGAACTTACAGTTACCTGTCATAATAAGTATCGAAGTTACAGTTTCTTGTCACAATTAGTATCGAAGTTACAGTTACTTGACATAATTAGTAACGAAGTTACAGTAACCTGTCATAATTCGTATCGAAGTTACTGTTACCTGTATTAATTAGTATCGAAGTTACTGTTACCTGACATAATTAGTATCGAAGTTACAGTTACCTGCCATAATTTGTATCGAAATTACAGGGACTTGTCATAATTAGTAACGAAGTTACAGTTACCTGCCATAATAAGTATGGAAATTAAAGTTACTTGTCATAATTAGTAACGAAGTTACAGTTACCTGTCATAATTAGTATCGATGTTACTGTTACCTGTCATAATTAGTAATGAAGTTACAGTTACCTGCCATAATTAGTATCGAAGTTACAGTCCCCTGTCATAATAAGTATCGAAGTTACAGTTACCTGCCATAATTTGTATCGAAATTACAGTAACCTGGCATAATAAGTATCGAAGTTACAGTTACTTGTCATAATTAGTATCGAAGTTACAGTTACTTGACATAATTAATAACGATGTTACAGTAACCTGTCATAATTAGTATCGAAGTTACTGTTGCCTGTATTAATTAGTATCGAAGTTACAGTTACCTGCCATAATTTTTTTAAATCAAAATTAGAGTTACTTGTCATAATTAGTAACGAAGTTAGAGTTACTTGTCATAATTAGTATCGAAGTTACTGTTACCTGTCATAATTAGTATCAATGTTACAGTTACCTGCCATAATTTGTATCGAAGTTACAGTTCCTTGTCATAATTAGTATCGAAGTTACAGTTACCTGTCATAATTAGTATCGAAGGTACTGTTACCTGCCATAATTTGTATCGAAATTACAGTTATTTGTCATAATTAGTAACGAAGTTACAGTTACCTGTCATAATTTGTATCGAAATTACAGTTACTCGTCATAATTAGTAACGAAGTTACAGTTTCCTGTCATAATTAGTACCGAAGTTACTGTTACCTGACATAATTAGTATCGAAGTTACAGTTACCTGCCATAGTTTGTATCGAAATTACAGGGACTTGTCATAATTAGTAACGAAGTTACAGTTACCTGCCATAATTAGTATCGAAATTAAAGTTACTTGTCATAATTAGTAACGAAGTTACAGTTACCTGTCACATTTAGTATCGAAGTTACTGTTACCTGTCATAATTAGTATTGAAGTTACAGTTACCTACCATAATTTTTTTATCAAAATTACTGTTACTTGTCATAATTAGTAACGAAAGTAGAGTTTCTTGTCATAATTAGTATCGAAGTTACAGTTACCTGTCATAATTTGATTCGAAGTTATAGTTACTTGTCATAATTAGTATCGAAGTTACTGTTACCTGTCATAATTAGTATCGAAGTTACAGTTACCTGTCATAATTAGTTTCGAAGGTACTCTTACCTGCCATAATTTGTATCGAAATTACAGTTACTTGTCATAATTAGTTACGAAGTTACAGTTACCTGTCATAATTTGTATCGAAGTTATAGTTATTTGTCATAATTAGTATCGAAGTTACTGTTACCTGTCATAATTAGTATGGAAGTTACAGTTACCTGCCATAATTTGTATCGAAATTACAGTTACTTGTCATAATTAGTAACGAAGTTACAGTTACCTGTCATAATTATTATCGAAGTTACAGTTACTTGCCATAATTAGTATCGAATTGACTGTTACCTGTCATAATTAGTATCGAAGTTATAGTTACCTGCCAAAATTTGTATCGAAATTACAGTTACTTGTCATAATTAGTATCGAAGTTACAGTTACCTGTCATAATTAATATCGAAGTTACTGTTTCATGTCATAATTAGTAAAGAACTTACAGTTATCTGTCATAATAAGTATCGAAGTTAGAGTTACTTGTCATAATTAGTATCGAAGTTACAGTTACTTGACATAATTAGTAACGATGTTACAGTAACCTGTCATAATTAGTATCGAAGTTACTGTTACCTGTATTAATTAGTATCGAAGTAACTGTTACCTGACATAATTATTATCGAAGTTACAGTTACCTGCCATAATTTGTATCGAAATTAAAGTTACTTGTCATAATTAGTAACGAAGTTACAGTTACCTGTCATAATTAGTATCGATGTTACTGTTACCTGTCATAATTAGTAATGAAGTTACAGTTACCTGCCATAATTAGTATCGAAGTTACAGTTACCTGTCATAATAAGTATCGAAGTTACAGTTACCTGCCATAATTTGTATCGAAATTACAGTAACCTGTCATAATAAGTATCGAAGTTACAGTTACTTGTCATAATTAGTATCGAAGTTACTGTTGCCTGTATTAATTAGTATCGAAGTTACAGTTACCTGCCAAAATTTTTAAAATCAAAATTAGAGTTACTTGTCATAATTAGTAACGAAGTTACAGTAACTTGTCAAAATTAGTATCGAAGTTACTGTTACCTGTCATAATTAGTATCAAAGTAACAGTTACCTGCCATAATTTGTATGGAAGTTACAGTTCCTTGTCATAATTAGTATCGAAGTTACAGTTACCTGTCATAATTAGTATCGAAGGTACTGTTACCTGCCTTAATTTGTATCGAAATTACAGTTACTTGTCATAATTAGTAACGAAGTTACAGTTACCTGTCATAATTTGTATCGAAATTACAGTTACTTGTCATAATTAGTAACGAAGTTACAGTTTCCTGTCATAATTACTACCGAAGTTACTGTTACCTGACATAATTAGTATCGAAGTTACAGTTACCTGCCATAATTTGTATCGAAATTACAGGGACTTGTCATAATTAGTAACGATGTTACAGTTACCTGCCATAATTAGTATCGAAATTAAAGTTACTTGTCATAATTAGTAACGAAGTTACAGTTACCTGTCATAATTAGTATCGAAGTTACTGTTACCTGTCATAATTAGTATTGAAGTTACAGTTACCTACCATAATTTTTTATCAAAATTACTGTTACTTGTCATAATTAGTAACGAAGTTAGAGTTTCTTGTCATAATTAGTATAGAAGTTACAGTTACCTGTCATAATTTGTATCGAAGTTGTAGTTACTTGTCATAATTAGAATCGAAGTTACTGTTACCTGTCATAATTAGTATGGTAGTTACAGTTCCTGCCATAATTTGTATCGAAATTACAGTTACTTGTCATAATAAGTAACGAAGTTACAGTTACCTGTAATAATTATTATCGAAGTTACAGTTACTTGTCATAATTAGTATCGAAGTGACTGTTACCTGTCATAATTAGTATCGAAGTTATAGTTACCTGCCAAAATTTGTATCGAAATTACAGTTACTTGTCATAATTAGTAACGAAGTTACAGTTACCTGTCATAATTAGTATCGAAGTTACAGTTACTTAACATAATTAGTATCGAAGTTAATGTTACTTGTCATAATTAGTATCGAAGTTACTGTTACCTGTCATAATTATTATCGAAATTACAATTACCTGCCATAATTTGTATCGAAATTACAGTTACTTTTCATAATTAGTAACGAACTTTCAGTTACCTGTCATAATTAGTATCGAAGTTACAGTTACTTGTCATAATTAGTAACGAAGTTACAGTTACCTGTGATAATTAGTATCGAAGTTACAGTTACTTGTCATAACTAGTATCGAAGTTACTGTTACCTGTCATAATAAGTATCGAAGTTACAGTTACATGCCATTATTTGTAACGAAATTACAGTTACTTGTACTAATTAGTAATGAAGTTACAGTTAACTGTCATAATTAGTATCGAAGTTACAGTTACCTGCCATAATTTGTATCGAAATTACAGTTACTTGTCATAATTAGTAACGAAGTTACTGTTACTTGTCATAATAAGTATCGAAGTTACTGTTACCTGTCATAATTAGTATCGAAATTACAGTTACCTGCCATAATTTTTTATCGAAATTACTGTTACTTGTCATAATTAGTAACGAAGTTACAGTTATTTGCCATAATTAGTATAAAAATTACAGTTACTTGTCATAATTAGTAACGAAGTTGCAGTTACCTGTCATACTTAGTATCGAAGTTACTGTTACCTGTCATAATAAGTATCGAATTTACTGTTACCTGTCATAATTAGTATTGAAGTTACAGTTACCTACCATATTTTTTTTATCAAAATTACTGTTACTTGTCATAATTAGTAACGAAAGTAGAGTTTCTTGTCATAATTAGTATCGAAGTTACAGTTACCTGTCATAATTAGTATCGATGTTTCTGTTACCTGTCATAATTAGTAATGAAGTTACAGTTACCTGCCATAATTAGTATCGAAGTTACAGTTACCTGTCATAATAAGTATCGAAGTTACAGTTACCTGCCATAATTTGTATCGAAATTACAGTAACCTGTCATAATAAGTATCGAAGTTACAGTTACGTGTCATAATTAGTATCAAAGTTACAGTTACTTGACATAATTAATAACGATGTTACAGTAACCTGTCATAATTAGTATCGAAGTTAATGTTGCCTGTAATAATTAGTATCGAAGTTACAGTTACCTGCCATAATTTTTTAAATCAAAATTAGAGTTACTTGTCATAATTAGTAACGAAGTTAGAGTTACTTGTCATAATTAGTATCGAAGTTACTCTTACCTGTCATAATGTGTATCAACGTTACAGTTACCTGCCATAATTTGTATCGAAGTTACAGTTCCTTGTCATAATTAGTATCGAAGTTACAGTTACCTGTCATAATTAGTATCGAAGGTACTGTTACCTGCCATAATTTGTATCGAAATTACAGTTACTTGTCATAATTAGTAACGAAGTTACAGTTACCTGTCATAATTTGTATCGAAATTACAGTTACTCGTCATAATTAGTAACGAAGTTACAGTTTCCTCTCATAATTAGTACCGAAGTTACTGTTGCCTGACATAATTAGTATCAAAGTTACAGTTACCTGTCATAATTAGTATCGAAATTACAGTTACCTGCCATAATTTGTATCGAAATTACAGTTACTTGTCATAATAGTTTGTATCGAAATCACAGGGACTGGTCATAATTAGTAACGAAGTTACAGTTACCTGCCATAATTAGTATCGAAATTAAAGTTACTTGTCATAATTAGTTACGAAGTTACAGTTACCTGTCATAATTTGTATCGAAGTTATAGTTATTTGTCATAATTAGTATCGAAGTTACTGTTACCTGTCATAATTAGTATGGAAGTTACAGTTACCTGCCATAATTTGTATCGAAATTACAGTTACTTGTCATAATTAGTAACGAAGTTACAGTTACCTGTCATAATTATTATCGAAGTTACAGTTACTTGTCATAATTAGTATCGAATTGACTGTTACCTGTCATAATTAGTATCGAAGTTATAGTTACCTGCCAAAATTTGTATCGAAATTACAGTTACTTGTCATAATTAGTAACGAAGTTACAGTTACCTGTCATAATTAGTATCGAAGTTACAGTTACTTGTCATAATTAGTAACGAAGTTACAGTTACCTGTGATAATTAGTATCGAAGTTACAGTTACTTGTCATCATTATTATCGAAGTTACTGTTACCTGTCATAATAAGTACCGAAGTTACAGTTACATGCCATAATTTGTATCGAAATTACAGTTACTTGTCATAATTAGTAACGAAGTTACAGTTAACTTTCATAATTAGTATCGAAGTTACAGTTACCTGCCATAATTATTATCGAAGTTTTTTTACCTGTCATAATTAGTATCGAAGTTACTCTTTTCTGTCATAATTAGTATCGAAGTTACTGTTACCTGTCATAATTAGTATCGAAGTTACAGTTACCTGCCATAATTTGTATCGAAATTACAGTTACTTGTCATAATTAGTAACGAAGTTACTGTTACTTGTCATAATAATTATCGAAGTTACTGTTACCTGTCATAATTAGTATCGAAATTACAGTTACCTGCCATAATTTGTATCGAAATTACAGTTACTTGTAATAATTAGTAACGAAGTTACAGTTGCTTGCCATAATTAGTATAGAAATTACAGTTAGGCCTACTTGTCATAATTAGTAACCAAGTTGCAGTTACCTGTCATAATTAGTATCGAAGTTACTGTTACCTGTCATAATTAGTATCGAATTTACAGTTACCTGTGATAATTTGTATCGAAGTTACAGTTACTTGTCATAATTAGTATCGAAGTTACAGTTACCTGTCATAATTAATATCGAAGTTACTGTTTCATGTCATAATTAGTAAAGAACTTACACTTACCTGTCATAATAAGTATCGAAGTTACAGTTACTTGTCATAATTAGTATCGAAGTTACTCTTTTCTGTCATAATTAGTATCTAAGTTACTGTTACCTGTCATAATTAGTATCGAAGTTACAGTTACCTGTCATAATTAATATCGAAGTTACTGTTTCATGTCATAATTAATATCGAAGTTACAGTTACTTGACATAATTAGTAACGATGTTACAGTAACCTGTCATAATTTGTATCGAAGTTACTGTTACCTGTATTAATTAGTATCGAAGTTACAGTTACTTGTCATAATTACTATCGAAGTTACTGTTTCCTGTCATAATTAGTATCGAAGTTACAGTTACCTGCCAAAATTTGTATCGAAATTACAGTTACTTGTCATAATTAGTATGGAAGTTAATGTTACATGTCATAATTAATATCGAAGTTACTGTTACCTGCCATAATTTGTATCGAAATTACAGTTACTTGTCATAATTAGTAACGAAGTTACTGTTACTTGTCATAATAAGTATCGAAGTTACTGTTACCTGTCATAATTAGTATCGAAATTACAGTTACCTGCCATAATTTGTATCGAAATTACAGTTACTTGTAATAATTAGTAACGAAGTTACAGTTACTTGCCATAATTAGTATAGAAGTTACAGTTAGGCCTATTGTCATAATTAGTAACCAAGTTGCAGTTACCTGTCATAATTAGTATCGAAGTTACTGTTACCTGTCATAATTAGTATCGAATTTACAGTTACCTGTGATAATTTGTATCGAAGTTACAGTTACTTGTCATAATTAGTATCGAAGTTACAGTTACCTGTCATAATTAATATCGAAGTTACTGTTTCATGTCATAATTAGTAAAGAACTTACACTTACCTGTCATAATAAGTATCGAAGTTACAGTTACTTGTCATAATTAGTATCGAAGTTACTCTTTTCTGTCATAATTAGTATCTAAGTTACTGTTACCTGTCATAATTAGTATCGAAGTTACAGTTACCTGTCATAATTAATATCGAAGTTACTGTTTCATGTCATAATTTATATCGAAGTTACAGTTACTTGACATAATTAGTAACGATGTTACAGTAACCTGTCATAATTTGTATCGAAGTTACTGTTACCTGTATTAATTAGTATCGAAGTTACAGTTACTTGTCATAATTACTATCGAAGTTACTGTTACCTGTCATAATTAGTATCGAAGTTACAGTTACCTGCCAAAATTTGTATCGAAATTACAGTTACTTGTCATAATTAGTATGGAAGTTAATGTTACATGTCATAATTAATATCGAAGTTACTGTTACCTGTCATAATTAGTATCGAAGTTACAGTTACTTTTCATAATAAGTATCGAAGTTACAGTTACTTGTCATAATTAGTATCGAAGTTACAGTTACCTGTCATAATTAATATCGAAGTTACTGTTTCATGTCATAATTAGTAAAGAACTTACTGTTACCTGTCATAATAAGTATCGAATTTACAGTTACTTGTCATAATTAGTATCGAAGTTACAGTTACTTGACATAATTAGTAACGATGTTTCAGTAACCTGTCATAATTTGTATCGATGTTACTGTTACCTGTATTAATATGTATCGAAGTTACTGTTACCTGACATAATTAGTATCGAAGTTACAGTTACCTGCCATAATTAGTATCGAAATTAAAGTTACTTGTCATAATTAGTAACGAAGTTACAGTTACCTGTCATAATTAGTAACGATGATTCAGTAACCTGTCATAATTTGTATCGAAGTTACTGTTACCTGTATTAATTAGTATCGATGTTACTGTTACCTCTCATAATTAGTAATGAAGTTACAGTTACCTGCCATAATTAGTATCGAAGTTACAGTTACCTGTCATAATAAGTATCGAAGTTACAGTTACCTGCCACAATTTGTGTCGAAATTACAGAAACCTGTCATAATAAGTATCGAAGTTACAGTTACTTGTCATAGTAAGTATCGAAGTTACAGTTACTTGACATAATTTGTAACGATGTTACAGTAACCTGTCATAATTAGTATCGATGTTACTGTTGCCGGTATTAATTAGTATCGAAGTTACAGTTACCTGCCATAATTTTTTAAATCAAAATTAGAGTAACATGTCATAATTAGTAACGAAGTTACAGTTCCTTGTCGTAATTAGTATCGAAGTTACTGTTACCTGTCATAATTAGTATCAAAGTTACAGTTACCTGCCATAATTTGTATCGAAGTTACAGTTCCTTGTCATAATTAGTGACGAAGTTACAGTTACCTGTCATAATTAGTATCGAAGGTACTGTTACCTGCCATAATTTGTATCGAAATTACAGTTACTTGTCATAATTAGTAACGAAGTTACAGTTACCTGTCATAATTTGTATCGAAATTACAGTTACTTGTCATAATTAGTAACGAAGTTACAGTTTCCTGTCATAATTAGTACAGAAGTTACTGTTACCTGACATAATTAGTATCGAAGTTACAGTTACCTGCCATAGTTTGTATCGAAATTACAGGGACTTGTCATAATTAGTAACGAAGTTACAGTTACCTGCCATAATTTGTATCGAAATTAAAGTTACTTGTCATAATTAGTAACGAAGTTACAGTTAACTGTCACATTTAGTATCGAAGTTACTGTTACCTGTCATAATTAGTATTGAAGTTACAGTTACCTACCATAATTTTTTATCAAAATTACTGTTACTTGTCATAATTAGTATCGAAGTTACTGTTACCTGTCATAATTAGTATCGAAGTTACAATTACCTGCCATAATTTGTATCGAAATTACAGTTCCTTGTCATAATTAGTATCGAAGTTACAGTTACCTGTCATAATTAGTATCGAAGGTACTCTTACCTGCCATAATTTGTATCGAAATTACAGTTACATGTCATAATTAGTTACGTAGTTACAGTTACCTGTCATAATTTGTATCGAAATTACAGTTACTTGTCATAATTAGCAACGAAGTTACAGTTACCTGTCATAATTAGTATCGATGTTACTGTTACCTGTCGTAATTAGTAATGAAGTTACAGTTACCTGCCATAATTAGTATCGAAGTTACAGTTACCTGTCATAATAAGTATCGAAGTTACAGTTACCTGCCATAATTTGTATCGAAATTACAGTAACCTGTCATAATAAATATCGAATTTACAGTTACTTGTCATAATCAGTATCGAAGTTACAGTTACTTGACATAATTACTAACGATGTTACAGTAACCTGTCATAATTAGTATCGAAGTTACTGTTGCCTGTATTAATTAGTATCGAAGTTACAGTTACCTGCCATAATTTTTTTAATCAAAATTAGAGTTACTTGTCATAATTAGTAACGAAGTTACAGTTACTTGTCAAAATTAGTATCGAATTTACTGTTACCTGTCATATTTAGTATCAAAGTTACAGTTACCTGCCATAATTTGTATCGAAGTTACAGTTCCTTGTCATAATTAGTATCGAAGTTACAGTTACCTGTCATAATTAGTATCGAAATTACAGTTACTTGTCATAATTAGTATGGAAGTTAATGTTACTTGTCATAATTAATATCGAAGTTACTGTTACCTGTATTAATTAGTATCGAAGTTACTGTTACCTGACATAATTAGTATCGAAGTTACAGTTACCTGTCATAATTAGTATCGATGTTACTGTTACCTCTCATAATTAGTAATGAAGTTACAGTTACCTGCCATAATTAGTATCGAAGTTACAGTTACCTGTCATAATAAGTATCGAAGTTACAGTTACCTGCCACAATTTGTATTGAAATTACAGTAACCTGTCATAACAAGTATCGAAGTTACAGTTACTTGTCATAATTAGTATCGAAGTGACAGTTACTTGACATAATTTGTAACGATGTTACAATAACCTGTCATAATTAGTATTGAAGTTACTGTTGCCTGTATTAATTAGTATCGAAGTTAGAGTTACCTGCCATAATTTCTTAAATCAAAATTAGAGTAACTTGTCATAATTAGTAACGAAGTTACAGTTCCTTGTCGTAATTAGTATCGAAGTTACTGTTACCTGTCATAATTAGTATCAAAGTTACAGTTACCTGCCATAATTTGTATCGAAGTTACAGTTCCTTGTCATAATTAGTATCGAAGTTACAGTTACCTGTCATAATTAGTATCGAAGGTATTGTTACCTGCCATAATTTGTATCGAAATTACAGTTACTTGTCATAATTAGTAACGAAGTTACAGTTTCCTGTCATAATTAGTACCGAAGTTACTGTTACCTGACATAATTAGTATCAAAGTTACAGTTACCTGCCATAGTTTGTATCGAAATTACAGGGACTTGTCATAATTAGTAACGAAGTTACAGTTACTTGTCATAATTATTATCGAAGTTACAGTTACTTGTCATAATTAGTATCGAAGTGACAGTTACCTGTCATAATTAGTATCGAAGTTATAATTACCTGCCATAATTTGTATCGAAATTACAGTTACTTGTCATAATTAGTAACGAAGTAACAGTTACCTGTCATAATTAGTATCGAAGTTATAGTTACTTGTCATAATTAGTAACGAAGTTAGAGTTTTTTGACATAATTAGTATCGAAGTTACAGTTACCTGTCATAATTTGTATCGAAGTTATAGTTACTTGTCATAATTAGTATCGAAGTTACAGTTACTTGTCATAATTAGTATCGAAGTTACTGTTACTTGTCATAATTAGTACCGAAGTTACTGTTACCTGTCATAATTATTATCGAAATTACAATTACCTGCCGTAATTTGTATCGAAATTACAGTTACTTTTCATAATTAGTAACGAAGTTACAGTTACCTGTGATAATTAGTATCGAAGTTACAGTTACTTGTCATAATTAGTATCGAAGTTACTGTTACCTGTCATAATTAGTATCGAAGTTACAGTTACATGCCATAATTATTATCGAAGTTTTTGTTACCTGTCATAATTAGTATCGAAGTTACTGTTTTCTGTCATAATTAGTATCGAAGTTACTGTTACCTGTCATAATTAGTATCGAAGTTACAGTTACCTGCCATAATTTGTATCGTAATTACAGTTACTTGTCATAATTAGTAACGAAGTTACTGTTACTTGTCATAATAAGTATCGAAGTTACTGTTACCTGTAATAATTAGTATCGAAATTACAGTTACCTGCCATAATTTGTATCGAAATTACAGTTATTTGTCATAATTAGTAACGAAGTTACAGTTACTTGCCATAATTAGTATAGAAATTACAGTTACTTGTCATAATTAGTAACGAAGTTGCAGTTACCTGTCATAATTAGTATCGAAATTACTGTTACCTGTCATAATTAGTATCGAATTTACAGTTACCTGCCATAATTTGTATCGAAATTACAGTTATTTGTCATAATTAGTATCGAAGTTACTGTTACTTGTCATAATTAATATCGAAGATACTGTTACCTGTCATAATTAGTATCGAAGGTACAGTTACTTGTCGTAATAAGTATCGAAAGTTACAGTTACTTGTCATAATTAGTATCGAAGTAACAGTTACCTGTCATAATTAGTATCGAAGTTACTGTTTCTTGTCATAATTAGTAAAGAACTTACAGTTACCTGTCATAATAAGTATCGAAGTTACAGTTTCTTGTCACAATTAGTATCGAAGTTACAGGTACTTGACATAATTAATAACGATGTTACAGTAACCTGTCATAATTCGTATCGAAGTTACAGGGACTTGTCATAATTAGTAACGAAGTTACAGTTACCTGCCATAATTAGTATCGAAATTTAAGTTACTTGTCATAATTAGTAACGAAGTTACAGTTACCTGTCATAATTAGTATCGATGTTACTCTTACCTGTCATAATTAGTAATGAAGTTACAGTTATCTGCCATAATTAGTATCGAAGTTACAGTTACCTGTCATAATAAGTATCGAAGTTACAGTTACCTGCCATAATTTGTATCGAAATTACAGTAACCTGTCATAATAAGTATCGAAGTAACAGTTACGTGTCATAATTAGTATCAAAGTTACAGTTACTTGACATAATTAATAACGATGTTACAGTAACCTGTCATAATTAGTATCAAAGTTACTGTTGCCTATAATAATCTTATCGAAGTTACAGTTACCTGCCATAATTTTTTTTTAATCAAAATTAGAGTTACTTGTCATAATTAGTAACGAAGTTAGAGTTACTTGTCATAATTAGTATCGAAGTTACTGTTACCTGTCATAATGTGTATCAAAGTTACAGTTACCTGCCATAATTTGTATCGAAGTTACAGTTCCTTTTCATAATTAGTATCGAAGTTACAGTTACCTGTCATAATTAGTATCGAAGGTACTGTTACCTGCCATAATTTGTATCGAAATTACAGTTACTTGTCATAATTAGTAACGAAGTTACAGTTACCTGTCATAATTTGTATCGAAATTACAGTTACTCGTCATAATAAGTAACGAAGTTACAGTTTCCTCTCATAATTAGTACCGAAGTTACTGTTGCCTGACATAATTAGTATCAAAGTTACAGTTACCTGTCATAATTAGTATCGAAATTACAGTTACCTGCCATAATTTGTATCGAAATTACAGTTACTTGTCATAATAGTTCGTATCGAAATTACAGGGACTTGTCATAATTAGTAACGAAGTTACAGTTACCTGCCATAATTAGTATCGAAGGTACTCTTACCTGCCATAATTTGTATCGAAATTACAGTTACTTGTCATAATTAGTAACAAAGTTACAGTTACCTGTCATAATTATTATCGAAGTTACAGTTACTTGTCATAATTAGTATCGAAGTGACTGTTACCTGTCATAATTAGTATCGAAGTTATAGTTACCTGCCAAAATTTGTATCGAAATTACAGGTACTTGTCATAATTAGTAACGAAGTTACAGTTACCTGTCATAATTAGTATCGAAGTTACAGTTACTTGTCATAATTAGTATCGAAGTTACTGTTACTTGTCATAATTAGTATCGAAGTTACTGTTACCTGTCATAATTATTATCGAAATTACAATTACCTGTCATAATTTGTATCGAAATTAGAGTTACTTGTCGTAATTGGTAACGAAGTTTCAGTTACCTGTCATAATTAGTATCGAAGTTACAGTTATTTGTCATAATTAGTAACGAAGTTACAGTTACCTGTGATAATTATTATCGAAGTTAGAGTTACTTGTCATAATTAGTATCGAAGTTACTGTTACCTGTCATAATTAGTACCGAAGTTACAGTTACCTGCCATAATTTGTATCGAAATTACAGTTACTTGTCATAGATAGTAACGAAGTTACTGTTAATTGTCATAATAAGTATCGAAGTTACTGTTACCTGTCATAATTAGTATAGAAATTACAGTTACCTGCCACAATTTGTATCGAAATTACAGTTACTTGTCATAATTAGTAACGAATTTACAGTTACCTGTCATAATTAGTATCGAAGTTACAGTTACTTGTCACAATTAGTATCGAAGTTACTGTTACCTGTCATAATTAGTATCGAAGTTACAGTTACCTGCCAAAATTTGTATCGAAATTACAGTTACTTGTCATAAGTAGTATCGAAGTTACTGTTACTTGTCATAATTAATATCGAAGTTACTGTTACCTCTCATAATTAGTATCGAAGTTACAGTTAATTGTCATAATTAGTATCGAAGTTACAGAGTCACTTGTCATAATTAGTATCGAAGATACAGTTACCTGTCATAATTAGTATCGAAGTTACAGTTTCTTGTCATAATTAGTAATGAAGTTACAGTTACCTGTCATAATAAGTATCGAAGTTACAGTTACTTGTCATAATTAGTATCGAAGTTACAGTTACTTGACATAATTAGTAACGATGTTACAGTTTCCTGTCCTAATTAGCATCGAAGTTACTGTTACCTGACATAATTAGTATCGAAGATACAGTTACCTGCCATAATTTGTATCGAAATTACAGGGACTTGTCATAATTAGTAACGAAGTTACAATTACCTGCCTTAATTATTATCGAAATTAAAGTTACTTGTCATAATTAGTAACGATGTTACAGTTACCTGTCATAATTAGTATCTAAGTTACTGTTACCTGTCTTAATTAGTATTGAAGTTACAGTTACCTGTTATAATTTGTATCGAAGTTATAGTTACTTGTCATAATTAGTATCGAAGTTACTGTTACCTGTCATAATTAGAATGGAAGTTACAGTTACCTGCCATAATTTGTATCGAAATTACAGTTACTTGTCATAGTTAGTAACGAAGTTACTGTTACCTGTCATACTTATTATCGAAATTACAATTACCTGCCATAATTTGTATCGATATTACAGTTACTTGTCATAATTAGTAACGAAGTTACAGTTACCTGTCATAATTAGTATCGAAGTTACAGTTACTTGTCATAATTAGTAACGAAGTTAGAGTTTCTTGACAGAATTAGTATCGAAGTTACAGTTACCTGTCATAATTTGTATCGAAGTTATAGTTACTTGTCATAATTAGTATCGAAGTTACAGTTACTTGTCATAATTAGTATCGAAGACACTGTCACTTGTCATAATAAGTAA
Organism: Meconema thalassinum; assembly: GCA_946902985.2. Taxonomy (NCBI): domain Eukaryota; kingdom Metazoa; phylum Arthropoda; class Insecta; order Orthoptera; family Tettigoniidae; genus Meconema; species Meconema thalassinum. The sequence goes on along the minus strand of OX336388.2, from coordinate 1,446,200,149 downwards.
CGAAGTTACAGTTACCTGTCATAATTAGTATCTAAGTTACTGTTACCTGTCTTAATAAGTATTGATGTTACAGTTACCTACCATAATTTTTTATCAAAATTACTGTTACTTGTCATAATTAGTAACGAAGTTAGAGTTTCTTGACATAATTAGTATCGAAGTTACAGTTACCTGTCATAATTTGTATCGAAGTTATAGTTACTTGTCATAATTAGTATCGAAGTTACTGTTACCTGTCATAATTAGTATGGAAGTTACAGTTACCTGCCATAATTTGTATCGAAATTACAGTTACTTGTCATATTTAGTAACGAAGTTACAGTTACTTGTCATAATTATTATCGAAGTTACAGTTACTTGTCATAATTAGTATCGAAGTGACAGTTACCTGTCATAATTAGTATCGAAGTTATAATTACCTGCCAAAATTTGTATCGAAATTACAGTTACTTGTCATAATTAGTAACGAAGTTACTGTTACCTGTCATAATTATTATCGAAATTAAAATTACCTGCCATAATTTGAATCGAAATTACAGTTACTTGTCATAATTAGTAACGAAGTTACAGTTACCTGTCATAATTAGTATCGAAGTTACAGTTACTTGTCATAATTAGTAACGAAGTTAGAGTTTCTTGACATAATTAGTATCGAAGTTACAGTTACCTGTCATAATTTGTATCGAAGTTATAGTTACTTGTCATAATTAGTATCGAAGTTACAGTTACTTGTCATAATTAGTATCGAAGTTACTGTTACTTGTCATAATTAGTATCGAAGTTACTGTTACCTGTCATAATTATTATCGAAATTACAATTACCTGCCATAATTTGTATCGAAATTACTGTTACTTTTCATAATTAGTAACGAAGTTTCAGTTACCTCTCATAATTAGTATCGAAGTTACAGTTACTTGTCATAATTAGTAACGAAGTTACAGTTACCTGTGATAATTAGTATCGAAGTTTCAGTTACTTGTCATAATTAGTATCGAAGTAACTGTTACCTGTCATAATTAGTATCGAAGTTACAGTTACATGCCATAATTTGTATCGAAATTACAGTTACTTGTCATAATTAGTAACGAAGTTACAGTTAACTGTCATTATTAGTATCGAAGTTAAAGTTACCTGCCATAATTATTATCGAAGATTTTGTTACCTGTCATAATTAGTATCGAAGTTACTGTTTTCTGTCATAATTAGTATCGAAGTTACTGTTACCTGTCATAATTAGTATCGAAGTTACAGTTACCTGCCATAATTTGTATCGAAATTACAGTTACTTGTCATAATTAGTAACGAAGTTACTGTTACTTGTCATAATAAGTATCGAAGTTACTGTTACCTGTCATAATTAGTATCGAAATTACAGTTACCTGCCATAATTTGTATCGAAATTACAGTTACTTGTCATAATTAGTAACGAAGTTACAGTTACTTGCCATAATTAGTATAGAAATTACAATTACTTGTCATAATTAGTAACGAAGTTGCAGTTACCTGCCATAATTAGTATCGAAGTTACTCTTACCTGTGTTAATTAGTATCGAATTTAAAGTTACCTGCCAAAATTTGTATCGAAATTACAGTTACTTGTCATAATTAGTATCGAAGTTACTGTTACTTGTCATAATTAATATCGAAGATACTGTTACCTGTCTTAATTAGTATCGAAGTTACAGTTACTTGTCATAATAAGTATCGAAGTTACAGTTACTTGTCATAATTAGTATCGAAGTAACAGTTACCTGTCATAATTAGTATCGAAGTTACTGTTTCTTGTCATAATTAGTAAGTAGCTTACAGTTACCTGTCATAATAAGTATCGAAGTTACAGTTTCTTGTCACAATTAGTATCGAAGTTACAGTTACTTGACATAATTAGTAACGATGTTACAGTAACCTGTCATAATTCGTATCGAAGTTACTGTTACCTGTATTAATTAGTATCGAAGTTACTGTTACCTGACATAATTAGTATCGAAGTTACAGTTACCTGCCATAATTTGTATCGAAATTACAGGAACTTGTCATAATTAGTAACGAAGTTACAGTTACCTGCCATAATTAGTATCGAAACTAAAGTTACTTGTCATAATTAGTAACGAAGTTACAGTTACCTGTCATAATTAGTATCGATGTTACTGTTACCTGTCATAATTAGTAATGAAGTTACAGTTACCTGCCATAATTAGTATCGAAGTTACAGTTACCTGTCATAATAAGTATCGAAGTTACAGTTACCTGCCATAATTTGTATCGAAATTACAGTAACCTGTCCTAATAAGTATCGAAGTTACAGTTACTTGTCATAATTAGTATCGAAGTTACAGTTACTTGACATAATTAATAACGATGTTACAGTAACCTGTCATAATTAGTATCGAAGTTACTGTTGCCTGTATTAATTAGTATCGAAGTTAGTTACCTGCCATATTTTTTTTTATCAAAATTAGAGTTACTTGTCATAATTAGTAACGAAGTTAGAGTTACTTGTCATAATCAGTATCGAAGTTACTCTTACCTGTCGTAATTAGTATCAAAGTTACAGTTACCTGCCATAATTTGTATCGAAGTTACAGTTCCTTGTCATAATTAGTATCGAAGTTACAGTTACCTGTCATAATTAGTATCGAAGGTACTGTTACCTGCCATAATTTGTATCGAAATTACAGTTACTTGTCATAATTAGTAACGAAGTTACAGTTAACTGTCATAATTTGTATCGAAATTACAGTTACTCGTCATAATTAGTAACGAAGTTACAGTTTCCTGTCATAATTAGTACCGAAGTTACTGTTACTTGTCACAATTAGTATCGAAGTTACTGTTACCTGTCATAATTAGTATCGAAGTTACAGTTACCTGCCAAAATTTGTATCGAAATTAAAGTTACTTGTCATAATTAGTATCGAAGTTACTGTTTCTTGTCATAATTAGTAATGAAGTTACAGTTACCTGTCATAATAAGTATCGAAGTTACAGTTACTTGTAATAATTAGTATCGAAGTTACAGTTACTTGACATAATTAGTAACGATGTTACAGTTTCCTGTCCTAATTAGTATCGAAGTTACTGTTACCTGACATAATTAGTATCGAAGATACTGTTACCTGCCATAATTTGTATCGAAATTACAGGGACTTGTCATAATTAGTAACGAAGTTACAATTACCTGCCTTAATTATTATCGAAATTAAAGTTACTTGTCATAATTAGTAACGAAGTTACAGTTACCTGTCATAATTAGTATCTAAGTTACTGTTACCTGTCTTAATTAGTATTGAAGTTACAGTTACCTACCATAATTTTTTATCAAAATTACTGTTACTTGTCATAATTAGTAACGAAGTTAGAGTTTCTTGACATAATTAGTATCGAAGTTACAGTTACCTGTCATAATTTGTATCGAAGTTATAGTTACTTGTCATAATTAGTATCGAAGTTACTGTTACCTGTCATAATTAGTATGGAAGATACAGTTACCTGCCATAATTTGTATCGAAATTACAGTAACTTGTCATAATTAGTAACGAAGTTACAGTTACTTGTCATAATTATTATCGAAGTTACAGTTACTTGTCATAATTAGTATCGAAGTTACAGTTACTTGTCATAATTAGTATCGAAGTTACTGTTACTTGTCATAATAAGTACCGAAGTCACTGTTACCTGTCATAATTATTATCGAAATTACAATTACCTGCCGTAATTTGTATCGAAATTACAGTTACTTTTCATAATTAGTAACGAAGGTTCAGTTACCTGTCATAATTAGTATCGAAGTTACAGTTACTTGTCATAATTAGTAACGAAGTTACAGTTACTTGTCATAATTAGTATCGAAGTTACAGTTACTTGTCATAATTAGTATCGAAGTTACTGTTACCTGTCATAATTAGTATCGAAGTTACAGTTACATGCCATAATTATTATCGAAGTTTTTGTTACCTGTCATAATTAGTATCGAAGTTACTGTTTTCTGTCATAATTAGTATCGAAGTTACTGTTACCTGTCATAATTAGTATCGAAGTTACAGTTACCTGCCATAATTTGTATCGAAATTACAGTTACTTGTCATAATTAGTAACGAAGTTACTGTTACTTGTCATAATAAGTATCGAAGTTACTGTTACCTGTAATAATTAGTATCGAAATTACAGTTACCTGCCATAATTTGTATCGAAATTACAGTTACTTGTCATAAGTAGTAACGAAGTTACAGTTACTTGCCATAATTAGTATAGAAATTACAGTTACTTGTCATAATTAGTAACGATGTTGCAGTTACCTGTCATAATTAGTATCGAAATTACTGTTACCTGTCATAATTAGTATCGAATTTACAGTTACCTGCCATAATTTGTATCGAAATTACAGTTACTTGTCATAATTAGTATCGAAGTTACTGTTACTTGTCATAATTAATATCGAAGATACTGTTACCTGTCATAATTAGTATCGAAGTTACAGTTACTTGTCATAATAAGTATCGAAGTTACAGTTACTTGTCATAATTAGTATCGAAGTAACAGTTACCTGTCATAATTAGTATCGAAGTTACTGTTTCTTGTCATAATTAGTAAAGAACTTACAGTTACCTGTCATAATAAGTATCGAAGTTACAGTTTCTTGTCACAATTAGTATCGAAGTTACAGGTACTTGACATAATTAATAACGATGTTACAGTAACCTGTCATAATTCGTATCGAAGTTACAGGGACTTGTCATAATTAGTAACAATGTTACAGTTACCTGCCATAATTAGTATCGAAATTTAAGATACTTGTCATAATTAGTAACGAAGTTACAGTTACCTGTCATAATTAGTATAGATGTTACTGTTACCTGTCATAATTAGTAATGAAGTTACAGTTACCTGCCATAATTAGTATCGAAGTTACAGTTACCTGTCATAATAAGTATCGAAGTTACAGTTACCTGCCATAATTTGCATCGAAATTACAGTAACCTGTCATAATAAGTATCGAAGTAACAGTTACGTGTCATAATTAGTATCAAAGTTACAGTTACTTGACATAATTAATAACGATGTTACAGTAACCTGTCATAATTAGTATCGAAGTTACTGTTGCCTATAATAATTAGTATCGAAGTTACAGTTACCTGCCATAATTTTTTTTATCAAAATTAGAGTTACTTGTCATAATTAGTAACGAAGTTAGAGTTACTTGTCATAATAAGTATCGAAGTTACTGTTACCTGTCATAATTATTATCGAAGTTACAGTTACTTGTCATAATTAGTATCGAATTGACTGTTACCTGTCATAATTAGTATCGAAGTTATAGTTACCTGCCAAAATTTGTATCGAAATTACAGTTACTTGTCATAATTAGTAACGAAGTTACAGTTACCTGTCATAATTAGTATCGAAGTTACAGTTACCTGTCATAATTAGTAACGAAGTTACAGTTACCTGTGATAATTAGTATCGAAGTTACAGTTACTTGTCATAATTATTATCGAAGTTACTGTTACCTGTCATAATAAGTATCGAAGTTACAGTTACATGCCATAATTTGTATCGAAATTACAGTTACTTGTCATAATTAGTAACGAAGTTACAGTTAACTTTCATAATTAGTATCGAAGTTACAGTTACCTGCCATAATTATTATCGAAGTTTTTTTACCTGTCATAATTAGTATCGAAGTTACTCTTTTCTGTCATAATTAGTATCGAAGTTACTGTTACCTGTCATAATTAGTATCGAAGTTACAGTTACCTGCCATAATTTGTATCGAAATTACAGTTACTTGTCATAATTAGTAACGAAGTTACTGTTACTTGTCATAATAAGTATCGAAGTTACTGTTACCTGTCATAATTAGTATCGAAATTACAGTTACCTGCCATAATTTGTATCGAAATTACAGTTACTTGTCATAATTAGTAACGAAGTTACAGTTACTTGCCATAATTAGTATAGAAATTACAGTTACTTGTCATAATTAGTAACCAAGTTGCAGTTACCTGTCATAATTAGTATCGAAGTTACTGTTACCTGTCATAATTAGTATCGAATTTACAGTTACCTGTCATAATTTGTATCGAAGTTACAGTTACTTGTCATAATTGGTATCGAAGTTACAGTTACCTGTCATAATTAATATCGAAGTTACTGTTTCATGTCATAATTAGTAAAGAACTTACAGTTACCTGTCATAATAAGTATCGAAGTTACAGTTACTTGTCATAATTAGTATCGAAGTTACTCTTTTCTGTCATAATTAGTATCTTAGTTACTGTTACCTGTCATAATTAGTATCGAAGTTACAGTTACCTGTCATAATTAATATCGAAGTTACTGTTTCATGTCATAATTAATATCGAAGATACAGTTACTTGACATAATTAGTAACGATGTTACAGTAACCTGTCATAATTTGTATCGAAGTTACTGTTACCTGTATTAATTAGTATCGAAGTTACAGTTACTTGTCATAATTACTATCGAAGTTACTGTTACCTGTCATAATTAGTATCGAAGTTACAGTTACCTGCCAAAATTTGTATCGAAATTACAGTTACTTGTCATAATTAGTATGGAAGTTAATGTTACTTGTCATAATTAATATCGAAGTTACTGTTACCTGTCATAATAAGTATCGAAGTTACAGTTACTTTTCATAATAAGTATCGAAGTTACAGTTACTTGTCATAATTAGTATCGAAGTTACAGTTACCGTCATAATTAATATCGATGTTACTGTTTCATGTCATAATTAGTAAAGAACTTACAGTTACCTGACATAATAAGTATCGAAGTTACAGTTACTTGTCATAATTAGTATCGAAGTTACAGTTACTTGACATAATTAGTAACGATGTTTCAGTAACCTGTCATAATTTGTATCGAAGTTACTGTTACCTGTATTAATTAGTATCGAAGTTACTGTTTCATGTCATAATTAATATCGAAGATACAGTTACTTGACATAATTAGTAACGATGTTACAGTAACCTGTCATAATTTGTATCGAAGTTACTGTTACCTGTATTAATTAGTATCGAAGTTACAGTTACCTGCCATAATTAGTATCGAAATTAAAGTTACTTGTCATAATTAGTAGCGAAGTTCCAGTTACCTGTCATAATTAGTATCGAACTTACAGTTACTTGTCATAATTAGTATCGATGTTACTGTTACCTCTCATAATTAGTAATGAAGTTACAGTTACCTGCCATAATTAGTATCGAAGTAACAGTTACCTGTCATAATAAGTATCGAAGTTAGAGTTACCTGCCACAATTTGTATCGAAATTACAGAAACCTGTCATAATAAGTATCGAAGTTACAGTTACTTGTCATAATTAGTATCGAAGTTACAGTTACTTGACATAATTTGTAACGATGTTACAGTAACCTGTCATAATTAGTATCGATGTTACTGTTGCCTGTATTAATTAGTATCGAAGTTACAGTTACCTGCCATAATTTTTTAAATCAAAATTAGAGTAACTTGTCATAATTAGTAACGAAGTTACAGTTCCTTGTCGTAATTAGTATCGAAGTTACTGTTACCTGTCATAATTAGTATCAAAGTTACAGTTACCTGCCATAATTTGTATCGAAGTTACAGTTCCTTGTCATAATTAGTGACGAAGTTACAGTTACCTGTCATAATTTGTATCGAAATTACAGTTACTTGTCATAATTAGTAACGAAGTTACAGTTTCCTGTCATAATTAGTACCGAAGTTACTGTTACCTGACATAATTAGTAACGAAGTTACAGTTACCTGCCATAGTTTGTATCGAAATTACAGGGACTTGTCATAATTAGTAACGAAGTTACAGTTACCTGCCATAATTAGTATCGAAATTAAAGTTACTTGTCATAATTAGTAACGAAGTTACAGTTACCTGTCACATTTAGTATCGAAGTTACTGTTACCTGTCATAATTAGTATTGAAGTTACAGTTACCTACCATAATTTTTTATCAAAATTACTGTTACTTGTCATAATTAGTATCGAAATTACTGTTACCTGTCATAATTAGTATCGAAGTTACAGTTACCTGCCATTATTTGTATCGAAATTACAGTTCCTTTTCATAATTAGTATCGAAGTTACAGTTACCTGTCATAATTAGTATCGAAGGTACTCTTACCTGCCATAATTTGTATCGAAATTACAGTTACATGTCATAATTAGTTACGAAGTTACAGTTACCTGTCATAATTTGTATCGAAATTACAGTTACTTGTCATAATTAGCAACGAAGTTACAGTTACCTGTCAAAATTAGTATCGATGTTACTGTTACCTGTCGTAATTAGTAATGAAGTTACAGTTACCTGCCATAATTAGTATCGAAGTTACAGTTACCTGTCATAATAAGTATCGAAGTTACAGTTACCTGCCATAATTTGTATCGAAATTAGAGTAACCTGTCATAATAAGTATCGAATTTACAGTTACTTGTCATAATCAGTATCGAAGTTACAGTTACTTGACATAATTAGTAACGATGTTACAGTAACCTGTCATAATTAGTATCGAAGTTACTGTTGCCTGTATTAATTAGTATCGAAGTTACAGTTACCTGCCATAATTTTTTTAATCAAAATTAGAGTTACTTGTCATAATTAGTAATGAAGTTACAGTTACTTGTCATAATTAGTATCGAAGTTACTGTTACCTGTCATATTTAGTATCAAAGTTACAGTTACCTGCCATAATTTGTATCGAAGTTACAGTTCCTTGTCATAATTAGTATCGAAGTTACAGTTACCTGTCATAATTAGTATCGAAATTACAGTTACTTGTCATAATTAGTATGGAAGTTAATGTTACTTGTCATAATTAATATCGAAGTTACTGTTACCTGTATTAATTAGTATCGAAGTTACTGTTACCTGACATAATTAGTATCGAAGTTACAGTTACCTGCCATAATTTGTATCGAAATTACAGGGACTTGTCATAATTAGTAACGAAGTTGCAGCTACCTGCCATAATTAGTATCGAAATTAAAGTTACTTGTCATAATTAGTAACGAAGTTACAGTTACCTGTCATAATTAGTATCGATGTTACTGTTACCTCTCATAATTAGTAATGAAGTTACAGTTACCTGCCATAATTAGTATCGAAGTTACAGTTACCTGTCATAATAAGTATCGAAGTTACAGTTACCTGCCACAATTTGTATCGAAATTACAGTAACCTGTCATAATAAGTATCGAAGTTACAGTTACTTGTCATAATTAGTATCGAAGTTACAGTTACTTGACATAATTTGTAACGATGTTACAGTAACCTGTCATAATTAGTATTGAAGTTACTGTTGCCTGTATTAATTAGTATCGAAGTTACAGTTACCTGCCATAATTTCTTAAATCAAAATTAGAGTAACTTGTCATAATTAGTAACGAAGTTACAGTTCCTTGTCGTAATTAGTATCGAAGTTACTGTTACCTGTCATAATTAGTATCAAAGTTACAGATACCTGCCATAATTTGTATCGAAGTTACAGTTCCTTGTCATAATTAGTATCGAAGTTACAGTTACCTGTCATAATTAGTATCGAAGGTACTGTTACCTGCCATAATTTGTATCGAAATTACAGTTACTTGTCATAATTAGTAACGAAGTTACAGTTTCCTGTCATAATTAGTACCGAAGTTACTGTTACCTGACATAATTAGTATCAAAGTTACAGTTACCTGCCATAGTTTGTATCGAAATTACAGGGACTTGTCATAATTAGTAACGAAGTTACAGTTACCTGCCTTAATTAGTATCGAAATTAAAGTTACTTGTCATAATTAGTAACGAAGATACAGTTACCTGTCACATTTAGTATCGAAGTTACTGTTACCTGTCATAATTAGTATTGAAGTTACAGTTACCTACCATAATTTTTTATCAAAATTACTGTTACTTGTCATAATTAGTATCGAAGTTACTGTTACCTGTCATAATTAGTATCGAAGTTACAGTTACCTGCCATAATTTGTATCGAAATTACAGTTCCTTGTCATAATTAGTATCTAAGTTACAGTTACCTGTCATAATTAATATCGAAGGTACTCTTACCTGCCATAATTTGTATCGAAATTACAGTTACTTGTCATAATTAGTTACGAAGTTACAGTTACCTGTCATAATTTGTATCGAAATTACAGTTACTTGTCATAATTAGCAACGAAGTTACATTTATCTGTCATAATTAGTATCGATGTTACTGTTACCTGCCGTAATTAGTAATGAAGTTACAGTTACCTGCCATAATTAGTATCGAAGTTACAGTTACCTGTCATAATAAGTATCGAAATTACAGTTACCTGCCATAATTTGTATCGAAATTACAGTAACCTGTCATAATAAGTATCGAATTTACAGTTACTTGTCATAATCAGTATCGAAGTTACAGTTACTTGACATAATTAGTAACGATGTTACAGTAACCTGTCATAATTAGTATCGAAGTTACTGTTGCCTGTATTAATTAGTATCGAAGTTACAGTTACCTGCCATAATTTTTTTAATCAAAATTAGAGTTACTTGTCATAATTAGTAACGAAGTTACAGTTACTTGTCATAATTAGTATCGAAGTTACTGTTACCTGTCATATTTAGTATCAAAGTTACAGTTACCTGCCATAATTTGTATCGAAGTTACAGTTCCTTGTCATAATTAGTATCGAAGTTACAGTTACCTGTCATAATTAGTATCGAAATTACAGTTACTTGTCATAATTAGTAACGAAGTTACAGTTACCTGTCATAATTTGTATCGAAATTACAGTTACTTGTCATAATTAGTAACGAAGTTACAGTTTCCTGTCATAATTAGTACCGAAGTTACTGTTACCTGCCATAATTAGTATCGAAGTTACAGTTACCTGTCATAATAAGTATCGAAGTTACAGTTACCTGCCACAATTTGTATCGAAATTACAGTAACCTGTCATAATAAGTATCGAATTTACAGTTACTTGTCATAATCAATATCGAAGTTACAGTTACTTGACATAATTAGTAACGATGTTACAGTAACCTGTCATAATTAATATCGAAGTTACTGTTACCTGTTATATTTAGTATCAAAGTTACAGTTACCTGCCATAATTTGTATCGAAATTACAGTTACTTGTCATAATTAGTAACGAAGTTACAGTTACTTGCCATAATTAGTATAGAAATTACAGTTACTTGTCATAATTAGTAACGAAGTTGCAGTTACCTGTCATAATAAGTATCGAAGTTACTGTTACCTGACATAATTAGTATCGAATTTACAGTTACCTGCCACAATTTGTATCGAAATTACAGTTACTTGTCATAATTAGTAACGAAGTTACTGTTACTTGTCATAATAAGTATCGAAGTTACTGTTACCTGTCATAATTAGTATCGAAATTACAGTTACCTGCCATAATTTGTTTCGAAATTGCAGTTACTTGTCATAATTAGTAACGAAGTTACAGTTACTTGCCATAATTAGCATAGAAATTACAGTTACTTGTCATAATTAGTAACGAAGTTGCAGTTACCTGTCATAATTAGTATCGAAGTTACTGTTACCTGTCATAATTAGTATCGAATTTACAGTTACCTGCCATAATTTGTATCGAAATTACAGTTACTTGTCATAATTAGTAACGAAGTTACAGTTACCTGTCATAATTAGTATCGAAGTTACAGTTACTTGTCATAATTACTATCGAAGTTACTGTTACCTGTCATCATTAGTATCGAAGTTACAGTTACCTGCCAAAATTTGTATCGAAATTACAGTTACTTGTCATAATTAGTATGGAAGTTAATGTTACTTGTCATAATTAATATCGAAGTTACAGTTACTTGTCATAATAAGTATCGAAGTTACAGTTACTTGTCATAATTAGTATCGAAGTTACAGTTACCTGTCATAATTAATATCGAAGTTACTGTTTCATGTCATAATTAGTAAAGAACCTACAGTTACCTGTCATAATAAGAATCGAAGTTACAGTTACTTGTCATAATTAGTATCGAAGTTACAGTTACTTGACATAATTAGTAACGATGTTACAGTAACCTGTCATACTTTGTATCGAAGTTACTGTTACCTGTATTAATTAGTATCGAAGTTACAGTTACCTGCCATAATTTTTTAAATCAAAATTAGAGTTACTTGTCATAATTAGTAACGAAGTTACAGTTACTTGTCATAATTAGTATCGAAGTTACTGTTACCTGTCATATTTAGTATCAAAGTTACAGTTACCTGCCATAATTTGTATCGAAGTTACAGTTCCTTGTCATAATTAGTATCCAAGTTACAGTTACCTGTCATAATTAGTATCGAAGGTACTGTTACCTGCCATAATTTGTATCGAAATTACAGTTACTTGTCATAATTAGTAACGGAGTTGCAGTTACCTGTCATAATTAGTATCGAAGTTACTGTTACCTGTCATAATTAGTATCGAATTTACAGTTACCTGCCATAATTTGTATCGAAATTACAGTTACTTGTCATAATTAGTAACGAAGTTACAGTTACCTGTCATAATTAGTATCGAAGTTACAGTTACTTTTCATAATTACTATCGAAGTTACTGTTACCTGTCATAATTAGTATCAAAGTTACAGCTACCTGCCAAAATTTGTATCCAAATTACAGTTACTTGTCATAATTAGTATGGAAGTTAATGTTACTTGTCATAATTAATATCGAAGATACAGTTACCTGTCATAATTAGTATCGAAGTTACAGTTACTTGTCATAATAAGTATCGAAGTTACAGTTACTTGTCATAATTAGTATCGAAGTTACAGTTACCTGTCATAATTAATATCGAAGTTACTGTTTCATGTCATAATTAGTAAAGAACTTACAGTTACCTGTCATTATAAGTATCGAAGTTACAGTTACCTGCCATAATTTGTATCGAAATTACAGTTACTTGTCATAATTAGTAACGAAGTTACAGTTACCTGTCATAATTAGTATCGAAGTTACAGTTACTTGTCATAATTACTATCGAAGTTACTGTTACCTGTCATAATTAGTATCGAAGTTACAGTTACCTGCCGAAATTTGTATCGAAATTACAGTTACTTGTCATAATTAGTATGGAAGTTAATGTTACTTGTCATAATTAATATCGAAGTTACAGATACCTGTCATAATTAGTATCGAATTTACAGTTACCTGCCATAATTTGTATCGAAATTACAGTTACTTGTCATAATTAGTATCGAAGTTACTGTTACCTGTCATAATTAGTATCGATGTTATTGTTACCTCTCATAATTAGTAATGAAGTTACAGTTACCTGCCATAATTAGTATCGAAGTTACAGTTACCTGTCATAATAAGTATCGAAGTTACAGTTACCTGCCACAATTTGTATCGAAATTACAGTAACCTGTCATAATAAGTATCGATGTTACAGTTACTTGTCATAATTAGTATCGAAGTTACAGTTACTTGACATAATTTGTAACGATGTTACAGTAACCTGTCATAATTAGTATCGAAGTTACTGTTGCCTGTATTAATTAGAATCGAAGTTACAGTTACCTGCCATAATTTTTTAAATCAAAATTAGAGTAACTTGTCATAATTAGTAACGAAGTTACAGCTACTTGTCGTAATTAGTATAGAAGTTACTGTTACCTGACATAATTAGTATCAACGTTTCAGTTACCTGCCATAATTTGTATCGAAGTTACAGTTTCCTGTCATAATAAGTACCGAAGTTACTGTTACCTGACATAATTAGTATCGAAGTTACAGTTTCCTGCCATAGTTTGTATCGAAATTACAGGGACTTGTCATAATTAGTAACGAAGTTACAATTACCTGCCATAATTAGTATCGAAATTAAAGTTAATTGTCATAATTAGTAACGAAGTTACAGTTACCTGTCACATTTAGTATCGAAGTTACTGTTACCTGTCATAAATAGTATTGAAGTTACAGTTACCTACCATAATTATTTATCAAAATAACTGTTACTTGTCATAATTAGTAACGAAGTTACTGTTACCTGTCATAATTAGTATCGAAGTTACAGTTACCTGCCATAATTTGTATCGAAATTACAGTTCCTTGTCATAATTAGTATCGAAGTTACAGTTACCTGTCGTAATTAGTATCGAAGGTACTCTTACCTGCCATAATTTGTATCGAAATTACAGTTACTTGTCATAATTAGTTACGAAGTTACAGTTACCTGTCATAATTTGTATCGAAATTACAGTTACTTGTCATAATTAGCAACGAAGTTACAGTTACCTATCATAATTAGTATCGATGTTACTGTTACCTGTCGTAATTAGTAATGAAGTTACAGTTACCTGCCATAATTAGTATCGAAGTTACAGTTACCTGTCATAATAAGTATCGAAGTTACAGTTACCTGCCATAATTTGTATCGAAATTACAGTAACCTGTCATAATAAGTATCGAATTTACAGTTACTTGTCATAATCAGTATCGAAGTTACAGTTACTTGACATAATTAGTAACGTTGTTACAGTAACCTGTCATAATTAGTATCGAAGTTACTGTTGCCTGTATTAATAAGTATCGAAGTTACAGTTACCTGCCATAATTTTTTTAATCAAAATTAGAGTTACTTGTCATAATTAGTAACGAAGTTACAGTTACTTGTCATAATTAGTAACGAAGTTACTGTTACTTGTCATAATAAGTATCGAAGTTACTGTTACCTGTCATAATTTGTATCGAAATTACAGTTACTTGTCATAATTAGTAACGAAGTTACAGTTTCCTGTCATAGTTAGTACCGAAGTTACTGTTACCTGCCATAATTAGTATAGAAGTTACAGTTACCTGTCATAATAAGTATCGAAGTTACAGTTACCTGCCATAATTTGTATCGAAATTACAGTAACCTGTCATAATAAGTATCGAATTTACAGTTACTTGTCATAATCAGTATCGAAGTTACAGTTACTTGACATAATTAGTAACGATGTTACAGTAACCTGTCATAATTAATATCGAAGTTACTGTTACCTGTTATATTTAGTATCAAAGTTACAGTTACCTGCCATAATTTGTATCGAAATTACAGTTACTTGTCATAATTTGTAACGAAGTTACAGTTACTTGCCATAATTAGTATAGAAATTACAGTTACTTGTCATAATTAGTAACGAAGTTGCAGTTACCTGTCATAATAAGTATCGAAGTTACTGTTACCTGACATAATTAGTATCGAATTTACAGTTACCTGCCATAATTTGTATCGAAATTACAGTTACTTGTCATAATTAGTAACGAAGTTACTGTTACTTGTCATAATAAGTATCGAAGTTACTGTTACCTGTCATAATTAGTATCGAAATTACAGTTACCTGCCATAATTTGTATCGAAATTACAGTTACTTGTCATAATTAGTAACGAAGTTACAGTTACTTGCCATAATTAGTATAGAAATTACAGTTACTTGTCATAATTAGTAACGAAGTTGCAGTTACCTGTCATAATTAGTATCGAAGTTACTGTTACCTGTCATAATTAGTATCGAATTTACAGTTACCTGCCATAATTTGTATCGAAATTACAGTTACTTGTCATAATTAGTAACGAAGTTACAGTTACCTGTCATAATTAGTATCGAAGTTACAGTTACTTGTCATAATTACTATCGAAGTTACTGTTACCTGTCATAATTAGTATCGAAGTTACAGTTACTTGTCATAATAAGTATCGTAGTTACAGTTACTTGTCATAATTAGTATCGAAGTTACAGTTACCTGTCATAATTAATATCGAAGTTACTGTTTCATGTCATAATTAGTAAAGAACTTACAGTTACCTGTCATAATAAGAATCGAAGTTACAGTTACTTGTCATAATTAGTATCGAAGTTACAGTTACTTGACGTAATTAGTAACGATGTTACAGTAACCTGTCATAATTTGTATTGAAGTTACTGTTACCTGTATTAATTAGTATCGAAGTTACAGTTACCTGCCATAATTTTTTTAATCAAAATTAGAGTTACTTGTCATAATTAGTAACGATGTTACAGTTACTTGTCATAATTAGTATCGAAGTTACTGTTACCTGTCATATTTAGTATCAAAGTTACAGTTACCTGCCATAATTTGTATCGAAGTTACAGTTCCTTGTCATAATTAGTATCGAAGTTACAGTTACCTGTCATAATTAGTATCGAAGGTACTGTTACCTGCCATAATTTGTATCGAAATTACAGTTACTTGTCATAATTAGTAACGAAGTTACAGTTACCTGCCATAATTTGTATCGAAATTACAGTTACTTGTCATAATTAGTAACGAAGTTACAGTTACTTGCCATAATTAGTATAGAAATTACAGTTACTTGTCATAATTAGTAACGGAGTTGCAGTTACCTGTCGTAATTAGTATCGAAGTTACTGTTACCTGTCATAATTAGTATCGAATTTACAGTTACCTGCCATAATTTGTATCGAAATTACAGTTACTTGTCATAATTAGTAATGCAGTTACAGTTACCTGTCATAATTAGTATCGAAGTTACAGTTACTTTTCATAATTACTATTGAAGTTACTGTTACCTGTCATAATAAGTATCGAAGTTACAGTTACCTGCCAAAATTTGTATCGAAATTACAGTTACTTGTCATAATTAGTATGGAAGTTAATGTTACTTGTCATAATTAATATCGAAGTTACAGTTTCCTGTCATAATTAGTACCGAAGTTACTGTTACCTGCCATAATTAGTATAGAAGTTACAGTTACCTGTCATAATAAGTATCGAAGTTACAGTTACCTGCCATAATTTGTATCGAAATTACAGTAACCTGTCATAATTAGTATCGAAATTACAGTTACTTGTCATAATAAGTATCGAAGTTGCAGTTACTTGTCATAATTAGTATCGAAGTTACAGTTACCTGTCATAATTAATATCGAAGTTACTGTTTCATGTCATAATTAGTAAAGAACTTACAGTTACCTGTCATTATAAGTATCGAAGTTACAGTTACCTGCCATAATTTGTATCGAAATTACAGTTACCTGTCATAATTAGTATCGAAGTTACAGTTACCTGCCAAAATTTGTATCGAAATTACAGTTACTTGTCATAATTAGTATGGAAGTTAATGTTACTTGTCATAATTAATATCGAAGTTACAGATACCTGTCATAATTAGTATCGAATTTACAGTTACCTGCCATAATTTGTATCGAAATTACAGTTACCTGCCATAATTTGTATCGAAATTACAGTTACTTGTCATAATTAGTAACGAAGTTACAGTTACCTGTCATAATTAATATCCATGTTATTGTTACCTCTCATAATTAGTAATGAAGTTAC
The DNA here is from genome assembly GCA_946902985.2 of Meconema thalassinum. Classification (NCBI taxonomy): domain Eukaryota; kingdom Metazoa; phylum Arthropoda; class Insecta; order Orthoptera; family Tettigoniidae; genus Meconema; species Meconema thalassinum. The sequence continues at coordinate 1,446,182,811 of OX336388.2, read as the reverse complement.
AGTTACCTGCCATAATTAGTATCGAAGTTACAGATACCTGTCATAATAAGTATCGAAGTTACAGTTACCTGCCACAATTTGTATCGAAATTACAGTAACCTGTCATAATAAGTATGGATGTTCCAGTTACTTGTCATAATTAGTATCGAAGTTACAGTTACTTGACATAATTTGTAACGATGTTACAGTAACCTGTCATAATTAGTATCGAAGTTACTGTTGCCTGTATTAATTAGAATCGAAGTTACAGTTACCTGCCATAATTTTTTAAATCAAAATTAGAGTAACTTGTCATAATTAGTAACGAAGTTACAGTTACTTGTCGTAATTAGTATCGAAGTTACTGTTACCTGACATAATTAGTATCAACGTTTCAGTTACCTGCCATAATTTGTATCGAAGTTACAGTTTCCTGTCATAATAAGTACCGAAGTTACTGTTACCTGACATAATTAGTATCGAAGTTACAGTTACCTGCCATAGTTTGTATCGAAATTACAGGGACTTGTCATAATTAGTAACGAAGTTACAGTTACCTGCCATAATTAGTATCGAAATTAAAGTTAATTGTCATAATTAGTAACGAAGTTACAGTTACCTGTCACATTTAGTATCGAAGTTACTGTTACCTGTCATAATTAGTATTGAAGTTACAGTTACCTACCATAATTTTTTATCAAAGTAACTGTTACTTGTCATAATTAGTAACGAAGTTACTGTTACCTGTCATAATTAGTATCGAAGTTACAGTTACCTGCCATAATTTGTATCGAAATTACAGTTCCTTGTCATAATTAGTATCGAAGTTACAGTTACCTGTCGTAATTAGTATCGAAGGTACTCTTACCTGCCATAATTTGTATCGAAATTACAGTTACTTGTCATAATTAGTTACGAAGTTACAGTTACCTGTCATAATTTGTATCGAAATTACAGTTACTTGTCATAATTAACAACGAAGTTACAGTTACCTATCATAATTAGTATCGATGTTACTGTTACCTGTCGTAATTAGTAATGAAGTTACAGTTACCTGCCATAATTAGTATCGAAGTTACAGTTACCTGTCATAATAAGTATCGAAGTTACAGTTACCTGCCATAATTTGTATCGAAATTACAGTAACCTGTCATAATAAGTATCGAATTTACAGTTACTTGTCATAATCAGTATCGAAGTTACAGTTACTTGATATAATTAGTAACGATGTTACAGTAACCTGTCATAATTAGTATCGAAGTTACTGTTGCCTGTATTAATAAGTATCGAAGTTACAGTTACCTGCCATAATTTTTTTAATCAAAATTAGAGTTACTTGTCATAATTAGTAACGAAGTTACAGTTACTTGTCATAATTAGTATAGAAGTTACTGTTACCTGTCATATTTAGTATCAAAGTTACAGTTACCTGCCATAATTTGTATCGAAGTTACAGTTCCTTGTCATAATTAGTATCGAAGTTACAGTTACCTGTCATAATTAGTATCGAAATTACAGTTACTTGTCATAATTAGTAACGAAGTTACAGTTACCTGTCATAATTTGTATCGAAATTACAGTTACTTGTCATAGTTAGTAACGAAGTTACAGTTTCCTGTCATAATTAGTACCGAAGTTACTGTTACCTGCCATAATTAGTATCGAAGTTACAGTTACCTGTCATAATAAGTATCGAAGTTACAGTTACCTGCCATAATTTGTATCGAAATTAGAGTAACCTGTCATAATAAGTATCGAATTTACAGTTACTTGTCATAATCAGTATCGAAGTTACAGTTACTTGACATAATTAGTAACGATGTTACAGTAACCTGTCATAATTAGTATCGAAGTTACTGTTGCCTGTATTAATAAGTATCGAAGTTACAGTTACCTGCCATAATTTTTTTAATCAAAATTAGAGTTACTTGTCATAATTAGTAACGAAGTTACAGTTACTTGTCATAATTAGTAACGAAGTTACTGTTACTTGTCATAATAAGTATCGAAGTTACTGTTACCAGTCATAATTTGTATCGAAATTACAGTTACTTGTCATAATTAGTAACGAAGTTACAGTTTCCTGTCATAATTAGTACCGAAGTTACTGTTACCTGCCATAATTAGTATAGAAGTTACAGTTACCTGTCATAATAAGTATCGAAGTTACAGTTACCTGCCATAATTTGTATCGAAATTACAGTAACCTGTCATAATAAGTATCGAATTTACAGTTACTTGTCATAATCAGTATCGAAGTTACAGTTACTTGACATAATTAGTAACGATGTTACAGTAACCTGTCATAATTAATATCGAAGTTACTGTTACCTGTTATATTTAGTATCAAAGTTACAGTTACCTGCCATAATTTGTATCGAAATTACAGTTACTTGTCATAATTTGTAACGAAGTTACAGTTACTTGCCATAATTAGTATAGAAATTACAGTTACTTGTCATAATTAGTAACGAAGTTGCAGTTACCTGTCCTAATAAGTATCGAAGTTACTGTTACCTGACATAATTAGTATCGAATTTACAGTTACCTGCCATAATTTGTATCGAAATTACAGTTACTTGTCACAATTAGTAACGAAGTTACTGTTACTTGTCATAATAAGTATCGAAGTTACTGTTACCTGTCATAATTAGTATCGAAATTACAGTTACCTGCCATAATTTGTATCGAAATTACAGTTACTTGTCATAATTAGTAACGAAGTTACAGTTACTTGCCATAATTAGTATAGAAATTACAGTTACTTGTCATAATTAGTAACGAAGTTGCAGTTACCTGTCATAATTAGTATCGAAGTTACTGTTACCTGTCATAATTAGTATCGAATTTACAGTTACCTGCCATAATTTGTATCGAAATTACAGGTACTTGTCATAATTAGTAACGAAGTTACAGTTACCTGTCATAATTAGTATCGAAGTTACAGTTACTTGTCATAATTACTATCGAAGTTACTGTTACCTGTCATAATTAGTATCGAAGTTACAGTTACCTGCCAAAATTTGTATCGAAATTACAGTTACTTGTCATAATTAGTATGGAAGTTAATGTTACTTGTCATAATTAATATCGAAGTTACTGTTTCATGTCATAATTAGTAAAGAACTTACAGTTACCTGTCATAATAAGAATCGAAGTTACAGTTACTTGTCATAATTAGTATCGAAGTTACAGTTACTTGACGTAATTAGTAACGATGTTACAGTAACCTGTCATAATTTGTATTGAAGTTACTGTTACCTGTATTAATTAGTATCGAAGTTACAGTTACCTGCCATAACTTTTTTAATCAAAATTAGAGTTACTTGTCATAATTAGTAACGAAGTTACAGTTACTTGTCATAATTAGTATCGAAATTACTGTTACCTGTCATATTTAGTATCAAAGTTACAGTTACCTGCCATAATTTGTATCGAAGTTACAGTTCCTTGTCATAATTAGTATCGAAGTTACAGTTACCTGTCATAATTAGTATCGAAGGTACTGTTACCTGCCATAATTTGTATCGAAATTACAGTTACTTGTCATAATTAGTAACGAAGTTACAGTTACCTGCCATAATTTGTATCGAAATTACAGTTACTTGTCATAATTAGTAACGAAGTTACAGTTACTTGCCATAATTAGTATAGAAATTACAGTTACTTGTCATAATTAGTAACGGAGTTGCAGTTACCTGTCGTAATTAGTATCGAAGTTACTGTTACCTGTCATAATTAGTATCGAATTTACAGTTACCTGCCATAATTTGTATCGAAATTACAGTTACTTGTCATAATTAGTAACGCAGTTACAGTTACCTGTCATAATTAGTATCGAAGTTACAGTTACTTTTCATAATTACTATTGAAGTTACTGTTACCTGTCATAATAAGTATCGACGTTACAGTTACCTGCCAAAATTTGTATCGAAATTACAGTTACTTGTCATAATTAGTATGGAAGTTAATGTTACTTGTCATAATTAATATCGAAGTTACAGTTACCTGTCATAATTAGTATCGAAATTACAGTTACTTGTCATAATAAGTATCGAAGTTACAGTTACTTGTCATAATTAGTATCGAAGTTACAGTTACCTGTCATAATTAATATCGAAGTTACTGTTTCATGTCATAATTAGTAAAGAACTTACAGTTACCTGTCATTATAAGTATCGAAGTTACAGTTACCTGCCATAATTTGTATCGAAATTACAGTTACTTGTCATAATTAGTAACGAAGTTACAGTTACCTGTCATAATTAGTATCGAAGTTACAGTTACTTGTCATAATTACTATCGAAGTTACTGTTACCTGTCATAATTAGTATCGAAGTTACAGTTACCTGCCAAAATTTGTATCGAAATTACAGTTACTTGTCATAATTAGTATGGAAGTTAATGTTACTTGTCATAATTAATATCGAAGTTACAGATACCTGTCATAATTAGTATCGAATTTACAGTTACCTGCCATAATTTGTATCGAAATTACAGTTACTTGTCATAATTAGTATCGAAGTTACTGTTACCTGTCATAATTAGTATCGAATTTACAGTTACCTGCCATAATTTGTATCGAAATTACAGTTACCTGCCATAATTTGTATCGAAATTACAGTTACTTGTCATAATTAGTAACGAAGTTACAGTTACCTGTCATAATTAATATCCATGTTATTGTTACCTCTCATAATTAGTAATGAAGTTACAGTTACCTGCCATAATTAGTATCGAAGTTACAGATACCTGTCATAATAAGTATCGAAGTTACAGTTACCTGCCACAATTTGTATCGAAATTACAGTAACCTGTCATAATAAGTATCGATGTTCCAGTTACTTGTCATAATTAGTATCGAAGTTACAGTTACTTGACATAATTTGTAACGATGTTACCGTAACCTGTCATAATTAGTATCGAAGTTACTGTTGCCTGTATTAATTAGAATCGAAGTTACAGTTACCTGCCATAATTTTTTAAATCAAAATTAGAGTAACTTGTCATAATTAGTAACGAAGTTACAGTTACTTGTCGTAATTAGTATCGAAGTTACTGTTACCTGACATAATTAGTATCAACGTTTCAGTTACCTGCCATAATTTGTATCGAAGTTACAGTTTCCTGTCATAATAAGTACCGAAGTTACTGTTACCTGACATAATTAGTATCGAAGTTACAGTTACCTGCCATAGTTTGTATCGAAATTACAGGGACTTGTCATAATTAGTAACGAAGTTACAGTTACCTGCCATAATTAATATCGAAATTAAAGTTAATTGTCATAATTAGTAACGAAGTTACAGTTACCTGTCACATTTAGTATCGAAGTTACTGTTACCTGTCATAATTAGTATTGAATTTACAGTTACCTACCATAATTTTTTATCAAAGTAACTGTTACTTGTCATAATTAGTAACGAAGTTACTGTATCCTGTCATAATTAGTATCGAAGTTACAGTTACCTGCCATAATTTGTATCGAAATTACAGTTCCTTGTCATAATTAGTATCGAAGTTACAGTTACCTGTCGTAATTAGTATCGAAGGTACTCTTACCTGCCATAATTTGTATCGAAATTACAGTTACTTGTCATAATTAGTTACGAAGTTACAGTTACCTGTCATAATTTGTATCGAAATTACAGTTACTTGTCATAATTAGCAACGAAGTTACAGTTACCTATCATAATTAGTATCGATGTTACTGTTACCTGTCGTAATTAGTAATGAAGTTACAGTTACCTGCCATAATTAGTATCGAAGTTACAGTTACCTGTCATAATAAGTATCGAAGTTACAGTTACCTGCCATAATTTGTATCGAAATTACAGTAACCTGTCATAATAAGTATCGAATTTACAGTTACTTGTCATAATCAGTATCGAAGTTACAGTTACTTGACATAATTAGTAACGATGTTACAGTAACCTGTCATAATTAGTATCGAAGTTACTGTTGCCTGTATTAATAAGTATCGAAGTTACAGTTACCTGCCATATTTTTTTAAATCAAAATTAGAGTTACTTGTCATAATTAGTAACGAAGTTACAGTTACTTGTCATAATTAGTATCGAAGTTACTGTTACCTGTCATATTTAGTATCAAAGTTACAGTTACCTGCCATAATTTGTATCGAAGTTACAGTTCCTTGTCATAATTAGTATCGAAGTTACAGTTACCTGTCATAATTAGTATCGAAATTACAGTTACTTGTCATAATTAGTAACGAAGTTACAGTTACCTGTCATAATTTGTATCGAAATTACAGTTACTTGTCATAATTAGTAACGAAGTTACAGTTTCCTGTCATAATTAGTACCGAAGTTACTGTTACCTGCCATAATTAGTATCGAAGTTACAGTTACCTGTCATAATAAGTATCGAATTTACAGTTACCTGCCATAATTTGTATCGAAATTACAGTAACCTGTCATAATAAGTATCGAATTTACAGTTACTTGTCATAATCAGTATCGAAGTTACAGTTACTTGACATAATTAGTAACGATGTTACAGTAACCTGTCATAATTAGTATCGAAGTTACTGTTGCCTGTATTAATTAGTATCGAAGTTACAGTTACCTGCCATAATTTTTTTAATCAAAATTAGAGTTACTTGTCATAATTAGTAACGAATTTACAGTTACTTGTCATAATTAGTATCGAAGTTACTGTTACCTGTCATATTTAGTATCAAAGTTACAGTTACCTGCCATAATTTGTATCGAAGTTACAGTTCCTTGTCATAATTAGTATCGAAGTTACAGTTACCTGTCATAATTAGTATCGAAATTACAGTTACCTGTCATAATTTGTATCGAAATTACAGTTACTTGTCATAATTAGTAACGAAGTTACAGTTTCCTGTCATAATTAGTACCGAAGTTACTGTTACCTGTCATAATAAGTATCGAAGTTACAGTTACCTGCCATAATTTGTATCGAAATTACAGTAACCTGTCATAATAAGTATCGAATTTACAGTTACTTGTCATAATCAGTATCGAAGTTACAGTTACTTGACATAATTAGTAACGATGTTACAGTAACCTGTCATAATTAGTATCGAAGTTACTGTTGCCTGTATTAATTAGTATCGAAGTTACAGTTACCTGCCATAATTTTTTTAATCAAAATTAGAGTTACTTGTCATAATTAGTAACGAATTTACAGTTACTTGTCATAATTAGTATCGAAGTTACTGTTACCTGTCATATTTAGTATCAAAGTTACAGTTACCTGCCATAATTTGTATCGAAGTTACAGTTCCTTGTCATAATTAGTATCGAAGTTACAGTTACCTGTCATAATTAGTATCGAAATTACAGTTACCTGTCATAATTTGTATCGAAATTACAGTTACTTGTCATAATTAGTAACGAAGTTACAGTTTCCTGTCATAATTAGTACCGAAGTTACTGTTACCTGTCATAATAAGTATCGAAATTACAGTTACCTGCCATAATTTGTATCGAAATTACAGTAACCTGTCATAATAAGTATCGAATTTACAGTTACTTATCATAATCAGTATCGATGTTACAGTTACTTGACATAATTAGTAACGATGTTACAGTAACCTGTCATAATTAATATCGAAGTTACTGTTACCTGTTATATTTAGTATCAAAGTTACAGTTACCTGCCATAATTTGTATCGAAATTACAGTTACTTGTCATAATTTGTAACGAAGTTACAGTTACTTGCCATAATTAGTATAGAAATTAAAGTTATTTGTCATAATTAGTAACGAAGTTGCAGTTACCTGTCATAATAAGTATCGAAGTTACTGTTACCTGACATAATTAGTATCGAATTTACAGTTACCTGCCATAATTTGTATCGAAATTACAGTTACTTGTCATAATTAGTAACGAAGTTACTGTTACTTGTCATAATAAGTATAGAAGTTACTGTTACCTGTCATAATTAATATCGAAATTACAGTTACCTGCCATAATTTGTATCGAAATTACAGTTACTTGTCATAATTAGTAACGAAGTTACAGTTACTTGCCATAATTAGTATAGAAATTACAGTTACTTGTCATAATTAGTAACGAAGTTGCAGTTACCTGTCATAATTAGTATCGAAGTTACTGTTACCTGTCATAATTAGTATCGAATTTACAGTTACCTGCCATAATTTGTATCGAAATTACAGTTACTTGTCATAATTAGTAACGAAGTTACAGTTACCTGTCATAATTAGTATCGAAGTTACAGTTACTTGTCATAATTACTATCGAAGTTACTGTTAGCTGTCATAATTAGTATCGAAGTTACAGTTACCTGCCAAAATTTGTATCGAAATTACAGTTACTTGTCATAATTAGTATGGAAGTTAATGTTACTTGTCATAATTAATATCGAAGTTACAGTTACCTGTCATAATTAGTATCGAAGTTACAGTTACTTGTCATAATAAGTATCGAAGTTACAGTTACTTGTCATAATTAGTATCGAAGTTACAGTTACCTGTCATAATTAATATCGAAGTTACTGTTTCATGTCATAATTAGTAAAGAACTTACAGTTACCTGTCATAATAAGAATCGAAGTTACAGTTACTTGTCATAATTAGTTTCGAAGTTACAGTTACTTGACATAATTAGTAACGATGTTACAGTAACCTGTCATAATTTGTATCGAAGTTACTCTTACCTGTATTAATTAGTATCGAAGTTACAGTTACCTGCCATAATTTTTTAAATCAAAATTAGAGTTACTTGTCATAATTAGTAACGAAGTTACAGTTACTTGTCATAATTAGTATCGAAGTTACTGTTACCTGTCATATTTAGTATCAAAGTTACAGTTACCTGCCATAATTTGTATCGATGTTACAGTTCCTTGTCATAATTAGTTTCGAAGTTACAGTTACCTGTCATAATTAGTATCGAAGGTACTGTTACCTGCCATAATTTGTATCGAAATTACAGTTACTTGTCATAATTAGTAACGAAGTTACAGTTACCTGCCATAATTTGTATCGAAATTACAGTTACTTGTCATAATTAGTAACGAAGTTACAGTTACTTGCCATAATTAGTATAGAAATTACAGTTACTTGTCATAATTAGTAACGGAGTTGCAGTTACCTGTCATAATTAGTATCGAAGTTACTGTTACCTGTCATAATTAGTATCGAATTTACAGTTACCTGCCATAATTTGTATCGAAATTACAGTTACTTGTCATAATTAGAAACGAAGTTACAGTTACCTGTCATAATTAGTATCGAAGTTACAGTTACTTTTCATAATTACTATCGAAGTTACTGTTACCTGTCATAATTAGTATCGAAGTTACAGTTACCTGCCAAAATTTGTATCGAAATTACAGTTACTTGTCATAATTAGTATGGAAGTTAATGTTACTTGTCATAATTAATATCGAAGTTACTGTTTCATGTCATAATTAGTAAAGAACTTACAGTTACCTGTCATAATTTGTATCGAAATTACAGTTACTTGTCATAATTAGTAACGAAGTTACAGTTACCTGTCATAATTAGTATCGATGTTATTGTTACCTCTCATAATTAGTAATGAAGTTACAGTTTTCTGCCATAATTAGTATCGAAGTTACAGTTACCTGTCATAATAAGTATCGAAGTTACAGTTACCTGCCCCAATTTGTATCGAAATTACAGTAACCTGTCATAATAAGTATCGATGTTACAGTTACTTGTCATAATTAGTATCGAAGTTACAGTTACTTGACATAATTTGTAACGATGTTACAGTAACCTGTCATAATTAGTATCGAAGTTACTGTTGCCTGTATTAATTAGAATCGAAGTTACAGTTACCTGCCATAATTTTTTAAATCAAAATTAGAGTAACTTGTCATAATTAGTAACAAAGTTACAGTTACTTGTCGTAATTAGTATCGAAGTTACTGTTACCTGACATAATTAGTATCAACGTTACAGTTACCTGCCATAATTTGTATCGAAGTTACAGTTTCCTGTCATAATTAGTACCGAAGTTACTGTTACCTGACATAATTAGTATCGAAGTTACAGTTACCTGCCATAGTTTGTATCGAAATTACAGGGACATGTCACAATTAGTAACGAAGTTACAGTTACCTGCCATAATTAGTATCGAAATTAAAGTTAATTGTTATAATTAGTAACGAAGTTACAGTTACCTGTCACATTTAGTATCGAAGTTACTGTTACCTGTCATAATTAGTATTGAAGTTACAGTTACCTACCATAATTTTTTATCAAAATAACTGTTACTTGTCATAATTAGTATCGAAGTTACTGTTACCTGTCATAATTAGTATCGAAGTTACAGTTACCTGTCATAATTTGTATCGAAATTACAGTTACTTGTCATAATTAGCAACGAAGTTACAGTTACCTATCATAATTAGTATCGATGTTACTGTTACCTGTCGTAATTAGTAATGAAGTTACAGTTACCTGCCATAATTAGTATCGAAGTTACAGTTACCTGTCATAATAAGTATCGAAGTTACAGTTACCTGCCATAATTTGTATCGAAATTACAGTAACCTGTCATAATAAGTATCGAATTTACAGTTACTTGTCATAATCAGTATCGAAGTTACAGTTACTTGACATAATTAGTAACGATGTTACAGTAACCTGTCATAATTAGTATCGAAGTTACTGTTGCCTGTATTAATAAGAATCGAAGTTACAGTTACCTGCCATAATTTTTTAAATCAAAATTAGAGTTACTTGTCATAATTAGTTACGAAGTTACAGTTACTTGTCATAATTAGTATCGAAGTTACTGTTACCTGTCATATTTAGTATCAAAGTTACAGTTACCTGCCATAATTTGTATCGAAGTTACAGTCCCTTGTCATAATTAGTATCGAAGTTACAGTTACCTGTCATAATTAGTATCGAAATTACAGTTACTTGTCATAATTAGTAACGAAGTTACAGTTACCTGTCATAATTTGTATCGAAATTACAGTTACTTGTCATAATTAGTAACGAAGTTACAGTTTCCTGTCATAATTAGTACCGAAGTTACTGTTACCTGCCATAATTAGTATCGAAGTTACAGTTACCTGTCATAATAAGTATCGAAGTTACAGTTACCTGCCATAATTTGTATCGAAATTACAGTAACCTGTCATAATAAGTATCGAATATACAGTTACTTGTCATAATCAGTATCGAAGTTACAGTTACTTGACATAATTAGTAACGATGTTACAGTAACCTGTCATAATTAATATCGAAGTTACTGTTACCTGTTATATTATGTATCAAAGTTACAGTTACCTGCCATAATTTGTATCGAAATTACAGTTACTTGTCATAATTAGTAACGAAGTTACAGTTACTTGCCATAATTAGTATAGAAATTACAGTTACTTGTCATAATTAGTAACGAAGTTGCAGTTACCTGTCATAATAAGTATCGAAGTTACTGTTACCTGACATAATTAGTATCGAATTTACAGTTACCTGACATAATTTGTATCGAAATTACAGTTACTTGTCATAATTAAAAACGAAGTTACTGTTACTTGTCATAATAAGTATCGAAGTTACTGTTACCTGTCATAATTAGTATCGAAATTACAGTTACCTGCCATAATTTGTATCGAAATTACAGTTACTTGTCATAATTAGTAACGAAGTTACAGTTACTTGCCATAATTAGTATAGAAATTACAGTTACTTGTCATAATTAGTAACGAAGTTGCAGTTACCTGTCATAATTAGTATCGAAGTTACTGTTACCTGTCATAATTAGTATCGAATTTACAGATACCTGCCATAATTTGTATCGAAATTACAGTCACTTGTCATAATTAGTAACGAAGTTACAGTTACCTGTCATAATTAGTATCGAAGTGACAGTTACTTGTCATAATTACTATCGAAGTTACTGTTACCTGTCATAATTAGTATCGAAGTTACAGTTACCTGCCAAAATTTGTATCGAAATTACAGTTACTTGTCATAATTAGTATGGAAGTTAATGTTACTTGTCATAATTAATATCGAAGTTACAGTTACCTGTCATAATTAGTATCGAAGTTACAGTTACTTGTCATAATAAGTATCGAAGTTACAGTTACTTGTCATAATTAGTATCGAAGTTACAGTTACCTGTCATAATTAATATCGAAGTTACTGTTTCATGTCATAATTAGTAAAGAACTTACAGTTACCTGTCATAATTTGTATCGAAATTACAGTTACTTGTCATAATTAGTAACGAAGTTACAGTTGCCTGTCATAATTAGTATCGATGTTATTGTTACCTCTCATAATTAGTAATGAAGTTACAGTTACCTGCCATAATTAGTATCGAAGTTACAGTTACCTGTCATAATAAGTATCGAAGTTACAGTTACCTGCCACAATTTGTATCGAAATTACAGTAACCTGTCATAATTAGTATCGAAGTTACTGTTGCCTGTATTAATTAGAATCGAAGTTACAGTTACCTGCCATAATTTTTTAAATCAAAATTAGAGTAACTTGTCATAATTAGTAACGAAGTTGCAGTTACTTGTCGTAATTAGTATCGAAGTTACTGTTACCTGACATAATTAGTATCAACGTTACAGTCACCTGCCATAATTTGTATCGAAGTTACAGTTTCCTGTCATAATTAGTACCGAAGTTACTGTTACCTGACATAATTAGTATCGAAGTTACAGTTACCTGCCATAGTTTGTATCGAAATTACAGGGACTTGTCACAATTAGTAACGAAGTTACAGTTACCTGCCATAATTAGTATCGAAATTAAAGTTAATTGTCATAATTAGTAACGAAGTTACAGTTACCTGTCACATTTAGTATCGAAGTTACTGTTACCTGTCATAATTAGTATTGAAGTTACAGTTACCTATCATAATTTTTTATCAAAATAACTGTTACTTGTCATAATTAGTATCGAAGTTACTGTTACCTGTCATAATTAGTATCGAAGTTACAGTTACCTGCCATAATTTGTATCGAAATTACAGTTCCTTGTCATAATTAGTATCGAAGTTACAGTTACCTGTCGTAATTAGTATCGAAGGTACTCTTACCTGCCATAATTTGTATCGAAATTACAGTTACTTGTCATAATTAGTTACGAAGTTACAGTTACCTGTCATAATTTGTATCGAAATTACAGTTACTTGTCATAATTAGCAACGAAGTTACAGTTACCTATCATAATTAGTATCGATGTTACTGTTACCTGTCGTAATTAGTAATGAAGTTACAGTTACCTGCCATAATTAGTATCGAAGTTACAGTTACCTGTCATAATAAGTATCGAAGTTACAGTTACCTGCCATAATTTGTATCGAAATTACAGTAACCTGTCATAATAAGTATCGAATTTACAGTTACTTGTCATAATCAGTATCGAAGTTACAGTTACTTGACATAATTAGTAACGATGTTACAGTAACCTGTCATAATTAGTATCGAAGTTACTGTTGCCTGTATTAATAAGAATCGAAGTTACAGTTACCTGCCATAATTTTTTTAATCAAAATTAGAGTTACTTGTCATAATTAGTAACGAAGTTACAGTTACTTGTCATAATTAGTATCGAAGTAACTGTTACCTGTCATATTTAGTATCAAAGTTACAGTTACCTGCCATAATTTGTATCGAAGTTACAGTCCCTTGTCATAATTAGTATCGAAGTTACAGTTACCTGTCATAATTAGTATCGAAATTACAGTTACTTGTCATAATTAGTAACGAAGTTACAGTTACCTGTCATAATTTGTATCGAAATTACAGTTACTTGTCATAATTAGTAACGAAGTTACAGTTTCCTGTCATAATTAGTACCGAAGTTACTGTTACCTGCCATAATTAGTATCGAAGTTACAGTTACCTGTCATAATAAGTATCGAAGTTACAGTTACCTGCCATAATTTGTATCGAAATTACAGTAACCTGTCATAATAAGTATCGAATTTACAGTTACTTGTCATAATCAGTATCGAAGTTACAGTTACTTGACATAATTAGTAACGATGTTACAGTAACCTGTCATAATTAATATCGAAGTTACTGTTACCTGTTATATTATGTATCAAAGTTACAGTTACCTGCCATAATTTGTATCGAAATTACAGTTACTTGTCATAATTAGTAACGAAGTTACAGTTACTTGCCATAATTAGTATAGAAATTACAGTTACTTGTCATAATTAGTAACGAAGTTGCAGTTACCTGTCATAATAAGTATCGAAGTTACTGTTACCTGACATAATTAGTATCGAATTTACAGTTACCTGCCATAATTTGTATCGAAATTACAGTTACTTGTCATAATTAAAAACGAAGTTACTGTTACTTGTCATAATAAGTATCGAAGTTACTGTTACCTGTCATAATTAGTATCGAAATTACAGTTACCTGCCATAATTTGTATCGAAATTACAGTTACTTGTCATAATTAGTAACGAAGTTACAGTTACTTGCCATAATTAGTATAGAAATTACAGTTACTTGTCATAATTAGTAACGAAGTTGCAGTTACCTGTCATAATTAGTATCGAAGTTACTGTTACCTGTCATAATTAGTATCGAATTTACAGTTACCTGCCATAATTTGTATCGAAATTACAGTTACTTGTCATAATTAGTAACGAAGTTACAGTTACCTGTCATAATTAGTATCGAAGTGACAGTTACTTGTCATAATTACTATCGAAGTTACTGTTACCTGTCATAATTAGTATCGAAGTTACAGTTACCTGCCAAAATTTGTATCGAAATTACAGTTACTTGTCATAATTAGTATGGAAGTTAATGTTACTTGTCATAATTAATATCGAAGTTACAGTTACCTGTCATAATTAGTATCGAAGTTACAGTTACTTGTCATAATAAGTATCGAAGTTACAGTTACTTGTCATAATTAGTATCGAAGTTACAGTTACCTGTCATAATTAATATCGAAGTTACTGTTTCATGTCATAATTAGTAAAGAACTTACAGTTACCTGTCATAATAAGAATCGAACTTACAGTTTCTTGTCATAATTAGTATCGAAGTTACAGTTACTTGACATAATAAGTAACGATGTTACAGTAACCTGTCATAATTGGTATCGAAGTTACTGTTACCTGTATTAATTAGTATCGAAGTTACAGTTACCTGCCATAATTTTTTAAATCAAAATTAGAGTTACATGTCATAATTAGTAACGAAGTTACAGTTACTTGACATAATTAGTAACGATGTTACAGTAACCTGTCATAATTGGTATCGAAGTTACTGTTACCTGTATTAATTAGTATCGAAGTTACAGTTACCTGCCATAATTTTTTAAATCAAAATTAGAGTTACATGTCATAATTAGTAACGAAGTTACAGTTACCTGACATAATTAGTATCGAATTTACAGTTACCTGCCATAATTTGTATCGAAATTACAGTTACTTGTCATAATTAAAAACGAAGTTACTGTTACTTGTCATAATAAGTATCGAAGTTACTGTTACCTGTCATAATTAGTATCGAAATTACAGTTACCTGCCATAATTTGTATCGAAATTACAGTTACTTGTCATAATTAGTAACGAAGTTACAGTTACCTGTCATAATTAGTATCGATGTTATTGTTACCTCTCATAATTAGTAACGAAGTTACAGTTACTTGTCGTAATTAGTATCGAAGTTACTGTTACCTGACATAATTAGTATCAAAGTTACAGTTACCTGCCATAATTTGTATCGAAGTTACAGTTCCTTGTCATAATTAGTATCGAAGTTACAGTTACCTGTCATAATTAGTATCGAAGGTACTGTTACCTGCCACAATTTGTATCGAAATTACAGTTACTTGTCATAATTAGTAACGAAGTTACAGTTACCTGTCATAATTTGTATCGAAATTACAGTCACTTGTCATAATTAGTAACGAAGTTACAGTTTACTGTCATAATTAGTACCGAAGTTACTGTTACCTGACATAATTAGTATCGAAGTTACAGTTACCTGCCATAGTTTGTATCGAAATTACAGGGACTTGTCATAATTAGTATCGAAGTTACAGTTACCTGCCATAATTAGTATCGAAATTAAAGTTACTTGTCATAATTAGTAACGAAGTTACAGTTACCTGTCTCATTTAGTATCGAAGTTACTGTTACCTGTCATAATTAGTATTGAAGTTACAGTTACCTACCATAATTTTTAATCAAAATTACTGTTACTTTAATAATTAGTATCAACGTTACTGTTACCTGACATAATTAGTATCAAAGTTACAGTTACCTGCCATAATTTGTATCGAAGTTACAGTTTCCTGTCATAATTAGTACCGAAGTTACTGTTACCTGACATAATTAGTATCGAAGTTACAGTTACCTGCCATAGTTTGTATCGAAATTACAGTTACTTGTCATAATTAGTAACGAAGTTACAGTTACCTGTCATAATTAGTATCGAAGTTACAGTTACTTTTCATAATTACTATCGAAGTTACTGTTACTTGTCATAATAAGTATCGAAGTTACAGTTACCTGTCATAATTAGTATCGAAGTTACAGTTACTTGTCATAATAAGTATCGAAGTTACAGTTACCTGTCATAATTAGTATCGAAGTTACAGTTACTTGTCATAATAAGTATCGAAGTTACAGTTACTTGTCATAATTAGTATCGAAGTTACAGTTACCTGTCATAATTAATATCGAAGTTATTGTTTCATGTCATAATTAGTAAAGAAATTACAGTTACCTGTCATTATAAGTATCGAAGTTACAGTTACCTGCCATAATTTGTATCGAAATTACAGTTACTTGTCATAATTAGTAACGAAGTTACAGTTACCTGTCACAATTAGTATCGAAGTTACAGTTACTTGTCATAATTACTATCGAAGTTACTGTTACCTGTCATAATTAGTATCGAAGTTACAGTTACCTGCCAAAATTTGTATCGAAATTACAGTTACTTGTCATAATTAGTATGGAAGTTAATGTTACTTGTCATAATTAATATCGAAGTTACAGTTACCTGTCATAATTAGTATCGAATTTACAGTTACCTGCCATAATTTGTATCGAAATTACAGTTACTTGTCATAATTAGTATCGAAGTTACTGTTACCTGTCATAATTAGTATCGAATTTACAGTTACCTGCCATAATTTGTATTGAAATTACAGTTACCTGCCATAATTTGTATCGAAATTACAGTTACTTGTCATAATTAGTAACGAAGTTACAGTTACCTGTCATAATTAGTATCGATGTTATTGTTACCTCTCATAATTAGTAACGAAGTTACAGTTACTTGTCGTAATTAGTATCGAAGTTACTGTTACCTGACATAATTAGTATCAAAGTTACAGTTACCTGCCATAATTTGTATCGAAGTTACAGTTCCTTGTCATAATTAGTATCGAAGTTACAGTTACCTGTCATAATTAGTATCGAAGGTACTGTTACCTGCCATAATTTGTATCGAAATTACAGTTACTTGTCATAAGTAGTAACGACGTTACAGTTACCTGTCATAATTTGTATCGAAATTACAGTTACTTGTCATAATTAGTAACGAAGTTACAGTTTCCTGTCATTATTAGTACCGAAGTTACTGTTATCTGACGTAATAAGTATCGAAGTTACAGTTACCTGCCATAGTTTGTATCGAAATTACAGGGACTTGTCATAATTAGTAACGAAGTTACAGTTACCTGCCATAATTAGTATCGAAAATAAAGTTACTTGTCATAATTAGTAACGAAGTTACAATTACCTGTCTCATTTAGTATCGAAGTTACTGTTACCTGTCATAATTAGTATTGAAGTTACAGTTACCTACCATAATTTTTAATCAAAATTACTGTTACTTTAATAATTAGTATCGAAGTTACAGTTACCTGCCATAATTTGTGTCGAAATTACAGTTCCGTGTCATAATTAGTATCGAAGTTACAGTTACCTGTCATAATTAGTATCGAAGGTACTCTCACCTGCCATAATTTGTATCGAAATTACAGTTACTTGTCATAATTAGTTACGAAGTTACAGTTACCTGTCATAATTTGTTTCGAAATTACAGTTACTTGTCATAATTAGCAACGAAGTTACAGTTACCTGTCATAATTAGTATCGATGTTACTGTTTCCTGTCGTAATTAGTAATGAAGTTACAGTTACCTGCCATAATTAGTATCGAAGTTACAGTTACCTGTCATAATAAGTATCGAAGTTACAGTTACCTGCCATAATTTGTATCGAAATTACGGTAACCTGTCATAATAAGTATCGAATTTACAGTTACTTGTCATAATCAGTATCGAAGTTACAGTTTCTTGACATAATTAGTAACGATGTTACAGTAACCTGTCATAATTAGTATCGAAGTTACTGTTGCCTGTATTAATTAGTATCGAAGTTACAGTTACCTGCCATAATTTTTTTTATCAAAATTAGAGTTACTTGTCATAATTAGTAACGAAGTTACAGTTACTTGTCATAATTAGTATCAAAGTTACAGTTACCTGCCATAATTTTTATCGAAGTTACAGTTCCTTGTCATAATTAGTATCGAAGTTACAGTTACCTGTCATAATTAGTATCGAAGGTACTGTTACCTGCCATAATTTGTATCGAAATTACAGTTACTTGTCATAATTAGTAACGTAGTTACAGTTACCTGTCATAATTTGTATCGAAATTAAAGTTACTTGTCATAATTAGTAACGAAGTTACAGTTTCCTGTCATAATTAGTATCGAAATTACAGTTACTAGTCATAATTAATATCGAAGTTACTGTTACCTCTCTAATTAGTATCGAAGTTAGAGTTACTTGTCATAATTAGTAACGAAGTTACAGTTACCTGTCATAATTAGTATCGAAGTTACAGTTACTTGTCATAATTAGTAACGAAGTTAGAGTTTCTTGACATAATTGGTATCTAAGTTACAGTTACCTGTCATAATTTGTATCGAAGTTATAGTTACTTGTCATAATTAGTATCGAAGTTACAGTTACTTGCCATAATTAGTATAGAAATTACAGTTACTTGTCATAATTAGTAACGAAGTTACAGTTACCTGCCATAATTTGTATCGAAATTACAATTACTTGTCATAATTAGTAACGAAGTTACAGTTACTTGCCATAATTAGTATAGAAATTACAGTTACTTGTCATAATTAGTAACGGAGTTGCAGTTACCTGTCATAATTAGTATCGAAGTTACTGTTACCTGTCATAATTAGTATCGAATTTACAGTTACCTGCCATAATTTGTATCGAAATTACAGTTACTTGTCATAATTAGTAACGAAGTTACAGTTACCTGTCATAATTAGTATCGAAGTTACAGTTACTTGTCATAATTACTATCGAAGTTACTGTTACCTGTCATAATTAGTATCGAAGTTACAGTTACCTGCCAAAATTTGTATCGAAATTACAGTTACTTGTCATAATTAGTATGGAAGTTAATGTTACTTGTCATAATTAATATCGAAGTTACAGTTACCTGTCATAATTAGTATCGAAGTTACAGTTACTCGTCATAATAAGTATCGAAGTTACAGTTACTTGTCATAATTAGTATCGAAGTTACAGTTACCTGTCATAATTAATATATCGGAGTTACTGTTTCATGTCATAATTAGTAAAGAACTTACAGTTACCTGTCATTATAAGTATCGAAGTTACAGTTACCTGCCATAATTTGTATCGAAATTACAGTTACTTGTCATAATTAGTATCGAAGTTACTGTTACCTGTCATAATTAGCATCGAATTTATAGTTACCTGCCATAATTTGTATCGAAATTACAGTTACCTGCCATAATTTGTATCGAAATTACAGTTACTTGTCATAATTAGTAACGAAAATACAGTTACCTGTCATAATTAGTATCGAAGTTACAGTTACCTGTCATAATTAGTATCGAAGTTACAGTTACTTGTCATAATAAGTATCGATGTTACAGTTACTTGTCATAATTAGTATCGAAGTTACAGTTACCTGTCATAATTAATATCGAAGTTACTGTTTCATGTCATAATTAGTAAAGAACTTACAGTTACCTGTCATAATAAGTATCGAAGTTACAGTTACTTGTCATAATTAGTATCGAAGTTACAGTTACTTGACATAATTGGTAACGATGTTACAGTAACCTGTCATAATTTGTATCGAAGTTACTGTTACCTGTATTAATTAGTATCGAAGTTACTGTTACCTGACATAATTAGTATCGAAGTTACAGTTACCTCCCATAATTTGTATCGAAATTACAGGGACTTGTCATAATTAGTAACGAAGTTACAGTTACCTGCCATAATTAGTATCGAAATTAAAGTTACTTGTCATAATTAGTAACGAAGTTACAGTTACCTGTCATAATTAGTATCGATGTTACTGTTACCTCTCATAATTAGTAATGAAGTTACAGTTACCTGCCATAATTAGTATCGAAGTTACAGTTACCTGTCATAATAAGTATCGAAGATACAGTTACCTGCCACAATTTGTATCGAAATTACAGTAACCTGTCATAATAAGTATCGAAGTTACAGTTACTTGTCATAATTAGTATCGAAGTTACAGATACTTGACATAATTTGTAACGATGTTACAGTAACCTGTCATAATTAGTATCGAAGTTACTGTTGCCTGTATTAATTAGTATCGAAGTTACAGTTACCTGCCATAATTTTTAAATCAAAATTAGAGTAACTTGTCATAATTAGTATCGAAGTTACTGTTACCTGTCATAATTAGTATCAAAGTTACAGTTACCTGCCATAATTTGTATCGAAGTTACAGTTCCTTGTCATAATTAGTATCGAAGTTACAGTTACCAGTCATAATTAGTATCGAAGGTACTGTTACCTGCCATAATTTGTATCGAAATTACAGTTACTTGTCATAATTAGTAACGAAGTTACAGTTACCTGTCATAATTTGTATCGAAATTACAGTTACTTGTCATAATTAGTAACGAAGTTACAGTTTCCTGTCATAATTAGTACCGAAGTTACTGTTTCCTGAAATAATTAGTATCGAAGTTACAGTTACCTGCCATAGTTTGTATCGAAATTACAGGGACTTGTCATAATTAGTAACGAAGTTACAGTTACCTGCCATAATTAGTATCGAAATTAAAGTTACTTGTCATAATTAGTAACGAAGTTACAGTTACCTGTCACATTTAGTATCGAAGTTACTGTTACCTGTCATAATTAGTATTGAAGTTACAGTTACCTACCATAATTTTTAATCAAAATTACTGTTACTTTAATAATTAGTATCGAAGTTACTGTTACCTGTCATAATTAGTATCGAAGTTACAGTTACCTGCCATAATTTGTATCGAAATTACAGTTCCGTGTCATAATTAGTATCGAAGTTACAGTTACCTGTCATAATTAGTACCGAAGTTACTCTTACCTGCCATAATTTGTATCGAAATTACAGTTACATGTCATAATTAGTTACGAAGTTACAGTTATCTGTCATAATTTGTATCGAAATTACAGTTACTTGCCATAATTAGCAACGAAGTTACAGTTACATGTCATAATTAGTATCGATGTTACTGTTTCCTGTCGTAATTAGTAATGAAGTTTCAGTTACCTGCCATAATTAGTATCGAAGTTACAGTTACATGTCATAATAAGTATCGTAGTTACAGTTACCTGCCATAATTTGTATCGAAATTACAGTTACTTGTCATAATTAGTAACGAAGTTACAGTTTCCTGTCATTATTAGTACCGAAGTTACTGTTACCTGACGTAATAAGTATCGAAGTTACAGTTACCTGCCATAGTTTGTATCGAAATTACAGGGACTTGTCATAATTAGTAACGAAGTTACAGTTACCTGCCATAATTAGTATCGAAATTAAAGTTACTTTTATCTGTCATAATTAGTATCGAAGTTACTGTTACCTGTCATAATTAGTATTGAAGTTACAGTTACCTACCATAATTTTTAATCAAAATTACTGTTACTTTAATAATTAGTATCGAAGTTACAGTTACCTGCCATAATTTGTATCGAAATTACAGTTCCGTGTCATAATTAGTATCGAAGTTACAGTTACCTGTCATAATTAGTATCGAAGGTACTCTCACCTGCCATAATTTGTATCGAAATTACAGTTACTTGTCATAATTAGTTACGAAGTTACAGTTACCTGTCATAATTTGTTTCGAAATTACAGTTACTTGTCATAATTAGCAACGAAGTTACAGTTACCTGTCATAATTAGTATCGATGTTACTGTTTCCTGTCGTAATTAGTAATGAAGTTACAGTTACCTGCCATAATTAGTATCGAAGTTACAGTTACCTGTCATAATAAGTATCGAAGTTACAGTTACCTGCCATAATTTGTATCGAAATTACGGTAACCTGTCATAATAAGTATCGAATTTACAGTTACTTGTCATAATCAGTATCGAAGTTACAGTTTCTTGACATAATTAGTAACGATGTTACAGTAACCTGTCATAATTAGTATCGAAGTTACTGTTGCCTGTATTAATTAGTATCGAAGTTACAGTTACCTGCCATAATTTTTTTTATCAAAATTAGAGTTACTTGTCATAATTAGTAACGAAGTTACAGTTACTTGTCATAATTAGTATCAAAGTTACAGTTACCTGCCATAATTTTTATCGAAGTTACAGTTCCTTGTCATAATTAGTATCGAAGTTACAGTTACCTGTCATAATTAGTATCGAAGGTACTGTTACCTGCCATAATTTGTATCGAAATTACAGTTACTTGTCATAATTAGTAACGAAGTTAGAGTTTCTTGACATAATTGGTATCTAAGTTACAGTTACCTGTCATAATTTGTATCGAAGTTATAGTTACTTGTCATAATTAGTAACGAAGTTAGAGTTTCTTGACATAATTGGTATCTAAGTTACAGTTACCTGTCATAATTTGTATCGAAATTACGGTAACCTGTCATAATAAGTATCGAATTTACAGTTACTTGTCATAATCAGTATCGAAGTTACAGTTTCTTGACATAATTAGTAACGATGTTACAGTAACCTGTCATAATTAGTATCGAAGTTACTGTTGCCTGTATTAATTAGTATCGAAGTTACAGTTACCTGCCATAATTTTTTTTATCAAAATTAGAGTTACTTGTCATAATTAGTAACGTAGTTACAGTTACCTGTCATAATTTGTATCGAAATTAAAGTTACTTGTCATAATTAGTAACGAAGTTACAGTTTCCTGTCATAATTAGTATCGAAATTACAGTTACTAGTCATAATTAATATCGAAGTTACTGTTACCTCTCTAATTAGTAACGAAGTTAGAGTTACTTGTCATAATTAGTAACGAAGTTACAGTTACCTGTCATAATTAGTATCGAAGTTACAGTTACTTGTCATAATTAGTAACGAAGTTAGAGTTTCTTGACATAATTGGTATCTAAGTTACAGTTACCTGTCATAATTTGTATCGAAGTTATAGTTACTTGTCATAATTAGTATCGAAGTTACAGTTACTTGCCATAATTAGTATAGAAATTACAGTTACTTGTCATAATTAGTAACGAAGTTACAGTTACCTGCCATAATTTGTATCGAAATTACAATTACTTGTCATAATTAGTAACGAAGTTACAGTTACTTGCCATAATTAGTATAGAAATTACAGTTACTTGTCATAATTAGTAACGGAGTTGCAGTTACCTGTCATAATTAGTATCGAAGTTACTGTTACCTGTCATAATTAGTATCGAATTTACAGTTACCTGCCATAATTTGTATCGAAATTACAGTTACTTGTCATAATTAGTAACGAAGTTACAGTTACCTGTCATAATTAGTATCGAAGTTACAGTTACTTGTCATAATTACTATCGAAGTTACTGTTACCTGTCATAATTAGTATCGAAGTTACAGTTACCTGCCAAAATTTGTATCGAAATTACAGTTACTTGTCATAATTAGTATGGAAGTTAATGTTACTTGTCATAATTAATATCGAAGTTACAGTTACCTGTCATAATTAGTATCGAAGTTACAGTTACTCGTCATAATAAGTATCGAAGTTACAGTTACTTGTCGTAATTAGTATCGAAGTTACAGTTACCTGTCATAATTAATATATCGGAGTTACTGTTTCATGTCATAATTAGTAAAGAACTTACAGTTACCTGTCATTATAAGTATCGAAGTTACAGTTACCTGCCATAATGTGTATCGAAATTACAGTTACTTGTCATAATTAGTATCGAAGTTACTGTTACCTGTCATAATTAGCATCGAATTTATAGTTACCTGCCATAATTTGTATCGAAATTACAGTTACCTGCCATAATTTGTATCGAAATTACAGTTACTTGTCATAATTAGTAACGAAAATACAGTTACCTGTCATAATTAGTATCGAAGTTACAGTTACCTGTCATAATTAGTATCGAAGTTACAGTTACTTGTCATAATAAGTATCGATGTTACAGTTACTTGTCATAATTAGTATCGAAGTTACAGTTACCTGTCATAATTAATATCGAAGTTACTGTTTCATGTCATAATTAGTAAAGAACTTACAGTTACCTGTCATAATAAGTATCGAAGTTACAGTTACTTGTCATAATTAGTATCGAAGTTACAGTTACTTGACATAATTGGTAACGATGTTACAGTAACCTGTCATAATTTGTATCGAAGTTACTGTTACCTGTATTAATTAGTATCGAAGTTACTGTTACCTGACATAATTAGTATCGAAGTTACAGTTACCTCCCATAATTTGTATCGAAATTACAGGGACTTGTCATAATTAGTAACGAGGTTACAGTTACCTGCCATAATTAGTATCGAAATTAAAGTTACTTGTCATAATTAGTAACGAAGTTACAGTTACCTGTCATAATTAGTATCGATGTTACTGTTACCTCTCATAATTAGTAATGAAGTTACAGTTACCTGCCATAATTAGTATCGAAGATACAGTTACCTGTCATAATAAGTATCGAAGTTACAGTTACCTGCCACAATTTGTATCGAAATTACAGTAACCTGTCATAATAAGTATCGAAGTTACAGTTACTTGTCATAATTAGTATCGAAGTTACAGATACTTGACATAATTTGTAACGATGTTACAGTAACCTGTCATAATTAGTATCGAAGTTACTGTTGCCTGTATTAATTAGTATCGAAGTTACAGTTACCTGCCATAATTTTTAAATCAAAATTAGAGTAAGTTGTCATAATTAGTATCGAAGTTACTGTTACCTGTCATAATTAGTATCAAAGTTACAGTTACCTGCCATAATTTGTATCGAAGTTACAGTTCCTTGTCATAATTAGTATCGAAGTTACAGTTACCAGTCATAATTAGTATCGAAGGTACTGTTACCTGCCATAATTTGTATCGAAATTACAGTTACTTGTCATAATTAGTAACGAAGTTACAGTTACCTGTCATAATTTGTATCGAAATTACAGTTACTTGTCATAATTAGTAACGAAGTTACAGTTTCCTGTCATAATTAGTACCGAAGTTACTGTTTCCTGAAATAATTAGTATCGAAGTTACAGTTACCTGCCATAGTTTGTATCGAAATTACAGGGACTTGTCATAATTAGTAACGAAGTTACAGTTACCTGCCATAATTAGTATCGAAATTAAAGTTACTTGTCATAATTAGTAACGAAGTTACAGTTACCTGTCACATTTAGTATCGAAGTTACTGTTACCTGTCATAATTAGTATTGAAGTTACAGTTACCTACCATAATTTTTAATCAAAATTACTGTTACTTTAATAATTAGTATCGAAGTTACTGTTACCTGTCATAATTAGTATCGAAGTTACAGTTACCTGCCATAATTTGTATCGAAATTACAGTTCCGTGTCATAATTAGTATCGAAGTTACAGTTACCTGTCATAATTAGTACCGAAGTTACTCTTACCTGCCATAATTTGTATCGAAATTACAGTTACATGTCATAATTAGTTACGAAGTTACAGTTATCTGTCATAATTTGTATCGAAATTACAGTTACTTGCCATAATTAGCAACGAAGTTACAGTTACCTGTCATAATTAGTATCGATGTTACTGTTTCCTGTCGTAATTAGTAATGAAGTTTCAGTTACCTGCCATAATTAGTATCGAAGTTACAGTTACATGTCATAATAAGTATCGTAGTTACAGTTACCTGCCATAATTTGTATCGAATTTACGGTAACCTGTCATAATAAGTATCGAATTTACAGTTACTTGTCATAATCAGTATCGAAGTTACAGTTACTTGACATAATTAGTAACGATGTTACAGTAACCTGTCATAATTAATATCGAAGTTACTGTTGCCTGTATTAATTAGTATCGAAGTTACAGTTACCTGCCATAATTTTTTTATCAAAATTAGAGTTACTTGTCATAATTAGTAACGAAGTTACAGTTACTTGTCATAATTAGTATCAAAGTTACAGTTACCTGCCGTAATTTGTATCGAAGTTACAGTTCCTTGTCATAATTAGTATCGAAGTTACAGTTACCTGTCATAATTAGTATCGAAGGTACTGTTACCTGCCATAATTTGTATCGAAATTACAGTTACTTGTCATAATTAGTAACGTAGTTACAGTTACCTGTCATAATTTGTATCGAAATTACAGTTACTTGTCATAATTAGTAACGAAGTTACAGTTTCCTGTCATAATTAGTACCGAAGTTACTGTTACCTGCCATAATTAGTATCGAAGTTACAGTTACCTGTCATAATAAGTATCGAAGTTACAGTTACCTGCCATAATTTGTATCGAAATTACAGTAACCTGTCATAATAAGTATCGAATTTACAGTTACTTGTCATAATCAGTATCGAAGTTACAGTTACTTGACATAATTAGTATCGATGTTACAGTAACCTGTCATAATTAGTATCGAAGTTACTGTTGCCTGTATTAATTAGTATCGAAGTTACAGTTACCTGCCATATTTTTTTATCAAAATTAGAGTTACTTGTCATAATTAGTAACGAGGTTACAGTTACTTGTCATAATTAGTATCGAAGTTACTGTTACCTGTCATATTTAGTATCAAAGTTACAGTTACCTGCCATAATTTGTATCGAAGTTACAGTTCCTTGTCATAATTAGTATCGAAGTTACAGTTACCTGTCATAATTAGTATCGAAGGTACTGTTACCTGCCATAATTTGTATCGAAATTACAGTTACTTGTCATAATAAGTAACGAAGTTACAGTTACCTGTCATAATTTGTATCTAAATTACAGTTACTTATCATAATTATTATCGAAGTTACTGTTACCTGTCATATTTAGTATCAAAGTTACAGTTACCTGCCATAATTTGTATCGAAGTTACAGTTCCTTGTCTAATTAGTATCGAAGTTACAGTTACCTGTCATAATTAGTATCAAAGGTACTGTTACCTGCCATAATTTTATCGAAATTACTGTTACTTGTCATAATTAGTATCGAAGTTAGAGTTACCTGCCATAATTTGTATCGAAATAACAGTTACTTGTCATAATTAGTAACGAAGTTACAGTTATCTGTCATAATTAGTATCGAAGTTACAGTTACTTGTCATAATTAGTATCGAAATTACTGTTACCTGTCATAATTAGTATCGATGTTACAGTTACCTGCCAAAATTTGTATCGAAATTACAGTTACTTGTCATAATTAATATCGAAGTTACTGTTACCTCTCATAATTAGTATCGAAGTTACAGATACTTGTCATAATTAGTAACGAAGTTGCAGTTACCTGTCATAATTAGTATCGAAGTTACTTTTACCTGTCATAATTAGTATCGAAGTTACAGTTACCTGCCATAATTTGTATCGAAATTACAGTTACTTGTCATAATTAGTAACGAAGTTACAGATTCCTGTCATATTTAGTATTGAAGTTACAGTTACTTGTCGTAATTAGTATCGAAGTTACTGTTACCTGTCATAATTAGTATCGAAGTTACAGTGACCTGCCAAAATTTGTATCGAAATTACAGTTACTTGTCATAATTAGTATCGAGGTTACTGTTGTCATAATTAATATCGAAGTTACTGTTATCTGTCATAATTAATATCGAAGTTACAGTTACTTGTCAGAATTAGTATCGAAGTTACAGTTACTTGTCATAATTAGTATCGAAGTTACAGTTTCCTGTCATAATTAGTATCGAAGTTACAGTTTCTTGTCATAATTAGTAATGAACCTACAGTTACCTGTCATAATAAGTATCGAAGTTACAGTTACTTGTCATAATTAGTATCGAAGTTACAGTTACTTGACATAATTAGTAACGATGTTACAGTAACCTGTCATAATTAGTATCGAAGTTACTGTTACCTGTATTAATTAGTATCAAAGTTACTGTTACGTGACATAATTAGTTTCGAAGTTACAGTTTCTTGCCATAATTTGTATCGAAATTAGAGGGACTTGTCATAATTAGTAACGAAGTTACAGTTACCTGTCATAATTAGTATCGAAGGTACTGTTACCTGTCATAATTAGTATTGAAGTTACAGTTACCTACCATAATTTTTTATCAAAATTACTGTTACTTGTCATCATTAGTAACGAAGTTAGAGTTTCTTGTCATAATTAGTATCGAAGTTACAGTTACCTGTCATAATTTGATTCGAAGTTATAGTTACTTGTCAAAATTAGTATCGAAGTTACTGTTACCTGTCATAATTAGTATCGAAGTTACAGTTACCTGCCATAATTTGTATCGAAATTACAGTTCCTTGTCATAATTAGTATCGAAGTTACAGTTACCTGTCATAATTAGTATCGAAGGTACTGTTACCTGCCATAATTTGTATCAAAATTACAGTTACTTGTCATAATTAGTAACGAAGTAACAGTTTCCTGTCATAATTAATATCGAAGTTACTGTAACCTGTCATAATTAGTATCGAAGGTACAGTTACCTGCCAAAATTTGTATCGAAATTACAGTTACTTGTCATAATTAGTAACGAAGTTACAGTTACCTGTCATAATTAGTATCGAAGTTACAGTTACTTGTCATAATAAGTATCGAAGTTACTGTTACCTGTCATAATAAGTATCGAAATTACAATTACCTGCCATAATTTGTAACGAAATTACAGTTACTTGTCATAATTAGTATCGAAGTTACTGTTACCTGTCATAATTAGTATCGAAGTTACAGTTACCTGCCATAATTAGTATCGAAGTTACTGTTATAAGTCATAATTAGTATCGAAGTTAGAGTTACCTGCCATAATTTGTATCGAAATAACAGTTACTTGTCATAATTAGTAACGAAGTTACAGTTACCTGTCATAATTAGTAACGAAGTTACAGTTACTTGTCACAATTAACATCGAAGTCACCGTTACCTGTCATAATTAGTAACGAAGTTACAGTTACCTGCCAAAATTTGTATCGAAATTACAGTTACTTGTCATAATTAGTATCGAAGTTACTGTTACTTGTCATAATTAATATCGAAGTTACTGTTACCTCTCATAATTAGTATCGAAGTTACAGTTACTTGTCATAATTAGTATCGAAGTTACAGTTACTTGTCATAATTAGTATCGAAGTTACAGTTACCTGTCATAATTAGTATCGAAGTTACAGTTTCTTGTCATAATTAGTACCGAAGTTACTGTTTCCTGACATAATTAGTATCGAAGTTACAGTTTCCTGCCATAGTTTGTATCGAAATTACAGGGACTTGTCATAATTAGTAACGAAGTTACAGTTACCTGCCATAATTAGTATCGAAATTAAAGTTACTTGTCATAATTAGTAACGAAGTTACAGTTACCTGTCACATTTAGTATCGAAGTTACTGTTACCTGTCATAATTAGTATTGAAGTTACAGTTACCTACCATAATTTTTAATCAAAATTACTGTTACTTTAATAATTAGTATCGAAGTTACTGTTACCTGTCATAATTAGTATCGAAGTTACAGTTACCTGCCATAATTTGTATCGAAATTACAGTTCCGTGTCATAATTAGTATCGAAGTTACAGTTACCTGTCATAATTAGTACCGAAGTTACTCTTACCTGCCATAATTTGTATCGAAATTACAGTTACTTGTCATAATTAGTTACGAAGTTGCAGTTACCTGTCATAATTAGTATCGAAGTTACTGTTACCTGTCATAATTAGTATCGAATTTACAGTTACCTGCCATAATTTGTATCGAAATTACAGTTACTTGTCATAATTAGTAACGAAGTTACAGTTACCTGTCATAATTAGTATCGAAGTTACAGTTACTTGTCATAATTACTATCGAAGTTACTGTTAGCTGTCATAATTAGTATCGAAGTTACAGTTACCTGCCAAAATTTGTATCGAAATTACAGTTACTTGTCATAATTAGTATGGAAGTTAATGTTACTTGTCATAATTAATATCGAAGTTACAGTTACCTGTCATAATTAGTATCGAAGTTACAGTTACTTGTCATAATAAGTATCGAAGTTACAGTTACTTGTCATAATTAGTATCGAAGTTACAGTTACCTGTCATAATTAATATCGAAGTTACTGTTTCATGTCATAATTAGTAAAGAACTTACAGTTACCTGTCATAATAAGAATCGAAGTTACAGTTACTTGTCATAATTAGTTTCGAAGTTACAGTTACTTGACATAATTAGTAACGATGTTACAGTAACCTGTCATAATTTGTATCGAAGTTACTCTTACCTGTATTAATTAGTATCGAAGTTACAGTTACCTGCCATAATTTTTTTAATCAAAATTAGAGTTACTTGTCATAATTAGTAACGAAGTTACAGTTACTTGTCATAATTAGTATCGAAGTTACTGTTACCTGTCATATTTAGTATCAAAGTTACAGTTACCTGCCATAATTTGTATCGAAGTTACAGTTCCTTGTCATAATTAGTTTCGAAGTTACAGTTACCTGTCATAATTAGTATCGAAGGTACTGTTACCTGCCATAATTTGTATCGAAATTACAGTTACTTGTCATAATTAGTAACGAAGTTACAGTTACCTGCCATAATTTGTATCGAAATTACAGTTACTTGTCATAATTAGTAACGAAGTTACAGTTACTTGCCATAATTAGTATAGAAATTACAGTTACTTGTCATAATTAGTAACGGAGTTGCAGTTACCTGTCATAATTAGTATCGAAGTTACTGTTACCTGTCATAATTAGTATCGAATTTACAGTTACCTGCCATAATTTGTATCGAAATTACAGTTACTTGTCATAATTAGAAACGAAGTTACAGTTACCTGTCATAATTAGTATCGAAGTTACAGTTACTTTTCATAATTACTATCGAAGTTACTGTTACCTGTCATAATTAGTATCGAAGTTACAGTTACCTGCCAAAATTTGTATCGAAATTACAGTTACTTGTCATAATTAGTATGGAAGTTAATGTTACTTGTCATAATTAATATCGAAGTTACTGTTTCATGTCATAATTAGTAAAGAACTTACAGTTACCTGTCATAATTTGTATCGAAATTACAGTTACTTGTCATAATTAGTAACGAAGTTACAGTTACCTGTCATAATTAGTATCGATGTTATTGTTACCTCCCATAATTAGTAATGAAGTTACAGTTTTCTGCCATAATTAGTATCGAAGTTACAGTTACCTGTCATAATAAGTATCGAAGTTACAGTTACCTGCCCCAATTTGTATCGAAATTACAGTAACCTGTCATAATAAGTATCGATGTTACAGTTACTTGTCATAATTAGTATCGAAGTTACAGTTACTTGACATAATTTGTAACGATGTTACAGTAACCTGTCATAATTAGTATCGAAGTTACTGTTGCCTGTATTAATTAGAATCGAAGTTACAGTTACCTGCCATAATTTTTTAAATCAAAATTAGAGTAACTTGTCATAATTAGTAACAAAGTTACAGTTACTTGTCGTAATTAGTATCGAAGTTACTGTTACCTGACATAATTAGTATCAACGTTACAGTTACCTGCCATAATTTGTATCGAAGTTACAGTTTCCTGTCATAATTAGTACCGAAGTTACTGTTACCTGACATAATTAGTATCGAAGTTACAGTTACCTGCCATAGTTTGTATCGAAATTACAGGGACATGTCACAATTAGTAACGAAGTTACAGTTACCTGCCATAATTAGTATCGAAATTAAAGTTAATTGTCATAATTAGTAACGAAGTTACAGTTACCTGTCACATTTAGTATCGAAGTTACTGTTACCTGTCATAATTAGTATTGAAGTTACAGTTACCTACCATAATTTTTTATCAAAATAACTGTTACTTGTCATAATTAGTATCGAAGTTACTGTTACCTGTCATAATTAGTATCGAAGTTACAGTTACCTGTCATAATTTGTATCGAAATTACAGTTACTTGTCATAATTAGCAACGAAGTTACAGTTACCTATCATAATTAGTATCGATGTTACTGTTACCTGTCGTAATTAGTAATGAAGTTACAGTTACCTGCCATAATTAGTATCGAAGTTACAGTTACCTGTCATAATAAGTATCGAAGTTACAGTTACCTGCCATAATTTGTATCGAAATTACAGTAACCTGTCATAATAAGTATCGAATTTACAGTTACTTGTCATAATCAGTATCGAAGTTACAGTTACTTGACATAATTAGTAACGATGTTACAGTAACCTGTCATAATTAGTATCGAAGTTACTGTTGCCTGTATTAATAAGAATCGAAGTTACAGTTACCTGCCATAATTTTTTAAATCAAAATTAGAGTTACTTGTCATAATTAGTTACGAAGTTACAGTTACTTGTCATAATTAGTATCGAAGTTACTGTTACCTGTCATATTTAGTATCAAAGTTACAGTTACCTGCCATAATTTGTATCGAAGTTACAGTCCCTTGTCATAATTAGTATCGAAGTTACAGTTACCTGTCATAATTAGTATCGAAATTACAGTTACTTGTCATAATTAGTAACGAAGTTACAGTTACCTGTCATAATTTGTATCGAAATTACAGTTACTTGTCATAATTAGTAACGAAGTTACAGTTTCCTGTCATAATTAGTACCGAAGTTACTGTTACCTGCCATAATTAGTATCGAAGTTACAGTTACCTGTCATAATAAGTATCGAAGTTACAGTTACCTGCCATAATTTGTATCGAAATTACAGTAACCTGTCATAATAAGTATCGAATATACAGTTACTTGTCATAATCAGTATCGAAGTTACAGTTACTTGACATAATTAGTAACGATGTTACAGTAACCTGTCATAATTAATATCGAAGTTACTGTTACCTGTTATATTATGTATCAAAGTTACAGTTACCTGCCATACTTTGTATCGAAATTACAGTTACTTGTCATAATTAGTAACGAAGTTACAGTTACTTGCCATAATTAGTATAGAAATTACAGTTACTTGTCATAATTAGTAACGAAGTTGCAGTTACCTGTCATAATAAGTATCGAAGTTACTGTTACCTGACATAATTAGTATCGAATTTACAGTTACCTGACATAATTTGTATCGAAATTACAGTTACTTGTCATAATTAAAAACGAAGTTACTGT
Organism: Meconema thalassinum; assembly: GCA_946902985.2. Classification (NCBI taxonomy): domain Eukaryota; kingdom Metazoa; phylum Arthropoda; class Insecta; order Orthoptera; family Tettigoniidae; genus Meconema; species Meconema thalassinum. The sequence goes on along the minus strand of OX336388.2, from coordinate 1,446,149,281 downwards.
TACTTGTCATAATAAGTATCGAAGTTACTGTTACCTGTCATAATTAGTATCGAAATTACAGTTACCTGCCATAATTTGTATCGAAATTACAGTTACTTGTCATAATTAGTAACGAAGTTACAGTTACTTGCCATAATTAGTATAGAAATTACAGTTACTTGTCATAATTAGTAACGAAGTTGCAGTTACCTGTCATAATTAGTATCGAAGTTACTGTTACCTGTCATAATTAGTATCGAATTTACAGATACCTGCCATAATTTGTATCGAAATTACAGTCACTTGTCATAATTAGTAACGAAGTTACAGTTACCTGTCATAATTAGTATCGAAGTGACAGTTACTTGTCATAATTACTATCGAAGTTACTGTTACCTGTCATAATTAGTATCGAAGTTACAGTTACCTGCCAAAATTTGTATCGAAATTACAGTTACTTGTCATAATTAGTATGGAAGTTAATGTTACTTGTCATAATTAATATCGAAGTTACAGTTACCTGTCATAATTAGTATCGAAGTTACAGTTACTTGTCATAATAAGTATCGAAGTTACAGTTACTTGTCATAATTAGTATCGAAGTTACAGTTACCTGTCATAATTAATATCGAAGTTACTGTTTCATGTCATAATTAGTAAAGAACTTACAGTTACCTGTCATAATTTGTATCGAAATTACAGTTACTTGTCATAATTAGTAACGAAGTTACAGTTGCCTGTCATAATTAGTATCGATGTTATTGTTACCTCTCATAATTAGTAATGAAGTTACAGTTACCTGCCATAATTAGTATCGAAGTTACAGTTACCTGTCATAATAAGTATCGAAGTTACAGTTACCTGCCACAATTTGTATCGAAATTACAGTAACCTGTCATAATTAGTATCGAAGTTACTGTTGCCTGTATTAATTAGAATCGAAGTTACAGTTACCTGCCATAATTTTTTAAATCAAAATTAGAGTAACTTGTCATAATTAGTAACGAAGTTGCAGTTACTTGTCGTAATTAGTATCGAAGTTACTGTTACCTGACATAATTAGTATCAACGTTACAGTCACCTGCCATAATTTGTATCGAAGTTACAGTTTCCTGTCATAATTAGTACCGAAGTTACTGTTACCTGACATAATTAGTATCGAAGTTACAGTTACCTGCCATAGTTTGTATCGAAATTACAGGGACTTGTCACAATTAGTAACGAAGTTACAGTTACCTGCCATAATTAGTATCGAAATTAAAGTTAATTGTCATAATTAGTAACGAAGTTACAGTTACCTGTCACATTTAGTATCGAAGTTACTGTTACCTGTCATAATTAGTATTGAAGTTACAGTTACCTATCATAATTTTTTATCAAAATAACTGTTACTTGTCATAATTAGTATCGAAGTTACTGTTACCTGTCATAATTAGTATCGAAGTTACAGTTACCTGCCATAATTTGTATCGAAATTACAGTTCCTTGTCATAATTAGTATCGAAGTTACAGTTACCTGTCGTAATTAGTATCGAAGGTACTCTTACCTGCCATAATTTGTATCGAAATTACAGTTACTTGTCATAATTAGTTACGAAGTTACAGTTACCTGTCATAATTTGTATCGAAATTACAGTTACTTGTCATAATTAGCAACGAAGTTACAGTTACCTATCATAATTAGTATCGATGTTACTGTTACCTGTCGTAATTAGTAATGAAGTTACAGTTACCTGCCATAATTAGTATCGAAGTTACAGTTACCTGTCATAATAAGTATCGAAGTTACAGTTACCTGCCATAATTTGTATCGAAATTACAGTAACCTGTCATAATAAGTATCGAATTTACAGTTACTTGTCATAATCAGTATCGAAGTTACAGTTACTTGACATAATTAGTAACGATGTTACAGTAACCTGTCATAATTAGTATCGAAGTTACTGTTGCCTGTATTAATAAGAATCGAAGTTACAGTTACCTGCCATAATTTTTTAAATCAAAATTAGAGTTACTTGTCATAATTAGTAACGAAGTTACAGTTACTTGTCATAATTAGTATCGAAGTAACTGTTACCTGTCATATTTAGTATCAAAGTTACAGTTACCTGCCATAATTTGTATCGAAGTTACAGTCCCTTGTCATAATTAGTATCGAAGTTACAGTTACCTGTCATAATTAGTATCGAAATTACAGTTACTTGTCATAATTAGTAACGAAGTTACAGTTACCTGTCATAATTTGTATCGAAATTACAGTTACTTGTCATAATTAGTAACGAAGTTACAGTTTCCTGTCATAATTAGTACCGAAGTTACTGTTACCTGCCATAATTAGTATCGAAGTTACAGTTACCTGTCATAATAAGTATCGAAGTTACAGTTACCTGCCATAATTTGTATCGAAATTACAGTAACCTGTCATAATAAGTATCGAATTTACAGTTACTTGTCATAATCAGTATCGAAGTTACAGTTACTTGACATAATTAGTAACGATGTTACAGTAACCTGTCATAATTAATATCGAAGTTACTGTTACCTGTTATATTATGTATCAAAGTTACAGTTACCTGCCATAATTTGTATCGAAATTACAGTTACTTGTCATAATTAGTAACGAAGTTACAGTTACTTGCCATAATTAGTATAGAAATTACAGTTACTTGTCATAATTAGTAACGAAGTTGCAGTTACCTGTCATAATAAGTATCGAAGTTACTGTTACCTGACATAATTAGTATCGAATTTACAGTTACCTGCCATAATTTGTATCGAAATTACAGTTACTTGTCATAATTAAAAACGAAGTTACTGTTACTTGTCATAATAAGTATCGAAGTTACTGTTACCTGTCATAATTAGTATCGAAATTACAGTTACCTGCCATAATTTGTATCGAAATTACAGTTACTTGTCATAATTAGTAACGAAGTTACAGTTACTTGCCATAATTAGTATAGAAATTACAGTTACTTGTCATAATTAGTAACGAAGTTGCAGTTACCTGTCATAATTAGTATCGAAGTTACTGTTACCTGTCATAATTAGTATCGAATTTACAGTTACCTGCCATAATTTGTATCGAAATTACAGTTACTTGTCATAATTAGTAACGAAGTTACAGTTACCTGTCATAATTAGTATCGAAGTGACAGTTACTTGTCATAATTACTATCGAAGTTACTGTTACCTGTCATAATTAGTATCGAAGTTAAAGTTACCTGCCAAAATTTGTATCGAAATTACAGTTACTTGTCATAATTAGTATGGAAGTTAATGTTACTTGTCATAATTAATATCGAAGTTACAGTTACCTGTCATAATTAGTATCGAAGTTACAGTTACTTGTCATAATAAGTATCGAAGTTACAGTTACTTGTCATAATTAGTATCGAAGTTACAGTTACCTGTCATAATTAATATCGAAGTTACTGTTTCATGTCATAATTAGTAAAGAACTTACAGTTACCTGTCATAATAAGAATCGAACTTACAGTTTCTTGTCATAATTAGTATCGAAGTTACAGTTACTTGACATAATAAGTAACGATGTTACAGTAACCTGTCATAATTGGTATCGAAGTTACTGTTACCTGTATTAATTAGTATCGAAGTTACAGTTACCTGCCATAATTTTTTAAATCAAAATTAGAGTTACATGTCATAATTAGTAACGAAGTTACAGTTACTTGACATAATTAGTAACGATGTTACAGTAACCTGTCATAATTGGTATCGAAGTTACTGTTACCTGTATTAATTAGTATCGAAGTTACAGTTACCTGCCATAATTTTTTAAATCAAAATTAGAGTTACATGTCATAATTAGTAACGAAGTTACAGTTACCTGACATAATTAGTATCGAATTTACAGTTACCTGCCATAATTTGTATCGAAATTACAGTTACTTGTCATAATTAAAAACGAAGTTACTGTTACTTGTCATAATAAGTATCGAAGTTACTGTTACCTGTCATAATTAGTATCGAAATTACAGTTACCTGCCATAATTTGTATCGAAATTACAGTTACTTGTCATAATTAGTAACGAAGTTACAGTTACCTGTCATAATTAGTATCGATGTTATTGTTACCTCTCATAATTAGTAACGAAGTTACAGTTACTTGTCGTAATTAGTATCGAAGTTACTGTTACCTGACATAATTAGTATCAAAGTTACAGTTACCTGCCATAATTTGTATCGAAGTTACAGTTCCTTGTCATAATTAGTATCGAAGTTACAGTTACCTGTCATAATTAGTATCGAAGGTACTGTTACCTGCCACAATTTGTATCGAAATTACAGTTACTTGTCATAATTAGTAACGAAGTTACAGTTACCTGTCATAATTTGTATCGAAATTACAGTCACTTGTCATAATTAGTAACGAAGTTACAGTTTACTGTCATAATTAGTACCGAAGTTACTGTTACCTGACATAATTAGTATCGAAGTTACAGTTACCTGCCATAGTTTGTATCGATATTACAGGGACTTGTCATAATTAGTATCGAAGTTACAGTTACCTGCCATAATTAGTATCGAAATTAAAGTTACTTGTCATAATTAGTAACGAAGTTACAGTTACCTGTCTCATTTAGTATCGAAGTTACTGTTACCTGTCATAATTAGTATTGAAGTTACAGTTACCTACCATAATTTTTAATCAAAATTACTGTTACTTTAATAATTAGTATCAACGTTACTGTTACCTGACATAATTAGTATCAAAGTTACAGTTACCTGCCATAATTTGTATCGAAGTTACAGTTTCCTGTCATAATTAGTACCGAAGTTACTGTTACCTGACATAATTAGTATCGAAGTTACAGTTACCTGCCATAGTTTGTATCGAAATTACAGTTACTTGTCATAATTAGTAACGAAGTTACAGTTACCTGTCATAATTAGTATCGAAGTTACAGTTACTTTTCATAATTACTATCGAAGTTACTGTTACCTGTCATAATTAGTATCGAAGTTACAGTTACCTGCCAAAATTTGTATCGAAATTACAGTTACTTGTCATAATTAGTATGGAAGTTAATGTTACTTGTCATAATTAATATCGAAGTTACAGTTACCTGTCATAATTAGTATCGAAGTTACAGTTACTTGTCATAATAAGTATCGAAGTTACAGTTACTTGTCATAATTAGTATCGAAGTTACAGTTACCTGTCATAATTAATATCGAAGTTATTGTTTCATGTCATAATTAGTAAAGAAATTACAGTTACCTGTCATTATAAGTATCGAAGTTACAGTTACCTGCCATAATTTGTATCGAAATTACAGTTACTTGTCATAATTAGTAACGAAGTTACAGTTACCTGTCACAATTAGTATCGAAGTTACAGTTACTTGTCATAATTACTATCGAAGTTACTGTTACCTGTCATAATTAGTATCGAAGTTACAGTTACCTGCCAAAATTTGTATCGAAATTACAGTTACTTGTCATAATTAGTATGGAAGTTAATGTTACTTGTCATAATTAATATCGAAGTTACAGTTACCTGTCATAATTAGTATCGAATTTACAGTTACCTGCCATAATTTGTATCGAAATTACAGTTACTTGTCATAATTAGTATCGAAGTTACTGTTACCTGTCATAATTAGTATCGAATTTACAGTTACCTGCCATAATTTGTATTGAAATTACAGTTACCTGCCATAATTTGTATCGAAATTACAGTAACTTGTCATAATTAGTAACGAAGTTACAGTTACCTGTCATAATTAGTATCGATGTTATTGTTACCTCTCATAATTAGTAACGAAGTTACAGTTACTTGTCGTAATTAGTATCGAAGTTACTGTTACCTGACATAATTAGTATCAAAGTTACAGTTACCTGCCATAATTTGTATCGAAGTTACAGTTCCTTGTCATAATTAGTATCGAAGTTACAGTTACCTGTCATAATTAGTATCGAAGGTACTGTTACCTGCCATAATTTGTATCGAAATTACAGTTACTTGTCATAAGTAGTAACGACGTTACAGTTACCTGTCATAATTTGTATCGAAATTACAGTTACTTGTCATAATTAGTAACGAAGTTACAGTTTCCTGTCATTATTAGTACCGAAGTTACTGTTACCTGACGTAATAAGTATCGAAGTTACAGTTACCTGCCATAGTTTGTATCGAAATTACAGGGACTTGTCATAATTAGTAACGAAGTTACAGTTACCTGCCATAATTAGTATCGAAATTAAAGTTACTTGTCATAATTAGTAACGAAGTTACAATTACCTGTCTCATTTAGTATCGAAGTTACTGTTACCTGTCATAATTAGTATTGAAGTTACAGTTACCTACCATAATTTTTAATCAAAATTACTGTTACTTTAATAATTAGTATCGAAGTTACAGTTACCTGCCATAATTTGTGTCGAAATTACAGTTCCGTGTCATAATTAGTATCGAAGTTACAGTTACCTGTCATAATTAGTATCGAAGGTACTCTCACCTGCCATAATTTGTATCGAAATTACAGTTACTTGTCATAATTAGTTACGAAGTTACAGTTACCTGTCATAATTTGTTTCGAAATTACAGTTACTTGTCATAATTAGCAACGAAGTTACAGTTACCTGTCATAATTAGTATCGATGTTACTGTTTCCTGTCGTAATTAGTAATGAAGTTACAGTTACCTGCCATAATTAGTATCGAAGTTACAGTTACCTGTCATAATAAGTATCGAAGTTACAGTTACCTGCCATAATTTGTATCGAAATTACGGTAACCTGTCATAATAAGTATCGAATTTACAGTTACTTGTCATAATCAGTATCGAAGTTACAGTTTCTTGACATAATTAGTAACGATGTTACAGTAACCTGTCATAATTAGTATCGAAGTTACTGTTGCCTGTATTAATTAGTATCGAAGTTACAGTTACCTGCCATAATTTTTTTTATCAAAATTAGAGTTACTTGTCATAATTAGTAACGAAGTTACAGTTACTTGTCATAATTAGTATCAAAGTTACAGTTACCTGCCATAATTTTTATCGAAGTTACAGTTCCTTGTCATAATTAGTATCGAAGTTACAGTTACCTGTCATAATTAGTATCGAAGGTACTGTTACCTGCCATAATTTGTATCGAAATTACAGTTACTTGTCATAATTAGTAACGTAGTTACAGTTACCTGTCATAATTTGTATCGAAATTAAAGTTACTTGTCATAATTAGTAACGAAGTTACAGTTTCCTGTCATAATTAGTATCGAAATTACAGTTACTAGTCATAATTAATATCGAAGTTACTGTTACCTCTCTAATTAGTATCGAAGTTAGAGTTACTTGTCATAATTAGTAACGAAGTTACAGTTACCTGTCATGATTAGTATCGAAGTTACAGTTACTTGTCATAATTAGTAACGAAGTTAGAGTTTCTTGACATAATTGGTATCTAAGTTACAGTTACCTGTCATAATTTGTATCGAAGTTATAGTTACTTGTCATAATTAGTATCGAAGTTACAGTTACTTGCCATAATTAGTATAGAAATTACAGTTACTTGTCATAATTAGTAACGAAGTTACAGTTACCTGCCATAATTTGTATCGAAATTACAATTACTTGTCATAATTAGTAACGAAGTTACAGTTACTTGCCATAATTAGTATAGAAATTACAGTTACTTGTCATAATTAGTAACGGAGTTGCAGTTACCTGTCATAATTAGTATCGAAGTTACTGTTACCTGTCATAATTAGTATCGAATTTACAGTTACCTGCCATAATTTGTATCGAAATTACAGTTACTTGTCATAATTAGTAACGAAGTTACAGTTACCTGTCATAATTAGTATCGAAGTTACAGTTACTTGTCATAATTACTATCGAAGTTACTGTTACCTGTCATAATTAGTATCGAAGTTACAGTTACCTGCCAAAATTTGTATCGAAATTACAGTTACTTGTCATAATTAGTATGGAAGTTAATGTTACTTGTCATAATTAATATCGAAGTTACAGTTACCTGTCATAATTAGTATCGAAGTTACAGTTACTCGTCATAATAAGTATCGAAGTTACAGTTACTTGTCATAATTAGTATCGAAGTTACAGTTACCTGTCATAATTAATATATCGGAGTTACTGTTTCATGTCATAATTAGTAAAGAACTTACAGTTACCTGTCATTATAAGTATCGAAGTTACAGTTACCTGCCATAATTTGTATCGAAATTACAGTTACTTGTCATAATTAGTATCGAAGTTACTGTTACCTGTCATAATTAGCATCGAATTTATAGTTACCTGCCATAATTTGTATCGAAATTACAGTTACCTGCCATAATTTGTATCGAAATTACAGTTACTTGTCATAATTAGTAACGAAAATACAGTTACCTGTCATAATTAGTATCGAAGTTACAGTTACCTGTCATAATTAGTATCGAAGTTACAGTTACTTGTCATAATAAGTATCGATGTTACAGTTACTTGTCATAATTAGTATCGAAGTTACAGTTACCTGTCATAATTAATATCGAAGTTACTGTTTCATGTCATAATTAGTAAAGAACTTACAGTTACCTGTCATAATAAGTATCGAAGTTACAGTTACTTGTCATAATTAGTATCGAAGTTACAGTTACTTGACATAATTGGTAACGATGTTACAGTAACCTGTCATAATTTGTATCGAAGTTACTGTTACCTGTATTAATTAGTATCGAAGTTACTGTTACCTGACATAATTAGTATCGAAGTTACAGTTACCTCCCATAATTTGTATCGAAATTACAGGGACTTGTCATAATTAGTAACGAAGTTACAGTTACCTGCCATAATTAGTATCGAAATTAAAGTTACTTGTCATAATTAGTAACGAAGTTACAGTTACCTGTCATAATTAGTATCGATGTTACTGTTACCTCTCATAATTAGTAATGAAGTTACAGTTACCTGCCATAATTAGTATCGAAGTTACAGTTACCTGTCATAATAAGTATCGAAGTTACAGTTACCTGCCACAATTTGTATCGAAATTACAGTAACCTGTCATAATAAGTATCGAAGTTACAGTTACTTGTCATAATTAGTATCGAAGTTACAGATACTTGACATAATTTGTAACGATGTTACAGTAACCTGTCATAATTAGTATCGAAGTTACTGTTGCCTGTATTAATTAGTATCGAAGTTACAGTTACCTGCCATAATTTTTAAATCAAAATTAGAGTAACTTGTCATAATTAGTATCGAAGTTACTGTTACCTGTCATAATTAGTATCAAAGTTACAGTTACCTGCCATAATTTGTATCGAAGTTACAGTTCCTTGTCATAATTAGTATCGAAGTTACAGTTACCAGTCATAATTAGTATCGAAGGTACTGTTACCTGCCATAATTTGTATCGAAATTACAGTTACTTGTCATAATTAGTAACGAAGTTACAGTTACCTGTCATAATTTGTATCGAAATTACAGTTACTTGTCATAATTAGTAACGAAGTTACAGTTTCCTGTCATAATTAGTACCGAAGTTACTGTTTCCTGAAATAATTAGTATCGAAGTTACAGTTACCTGCCATAGTTTGTATCGAAATTACAGGGACTTGTCATAATTAGTAACGAAGTTACAGTTACCTGCCATAATTAGTATCGAAATTAAAGTTACTTGTCATAATTAGTAACGAAGTTACAGTTACCTGTCACATTTAGTATCGAAGTTACTGTTACCTGTCATAATTAGTATTGAAGTTACAGTTACCTACCATAATTTTTAATCAAAATTACTGTTACTTTAATAATTAGTATCGAAGTTACTGTTACCTGTCATAATTAGTATCGAAGTTACAGTTACCTGCCATAATTTGTATCGAAATTACAGTTCCGTGTCATAATTAGTATCGAAGTTACAGTTACCTGTCATAATTAGTACCGAAGTTACTCTTACCTGCCATAATTTGTATCGAAATTACAGTTACATGTCATAATTAGTTACGAAGTTACAGTTATCTGTCATAATTTGTATCGAAATTACAGTTACTTGCCATAATTAGCAACGAAGTTACAGTTACATGTCATAATTAGTATCGATGTTACTGTTTCCTGTCGTAATTAGTAATGAAGTTTCAGTTACCTGCCATAATTAGTATCGAAGTTACAGTTACATGTCATAATAAGTATCGTAGTTACAGTTACCTGCCATAATTTGTATCGAAATTACAGTTACTTGTCATAATTAGTAACGAAGTTACAGTTTCCTGTCATTATTAGTACCGAAGTTACTGTTACCTGACGTAATAAGTATCGAAGTTACAGTTACCTGCCATAGTTTGTATCGAAATTACAGGGACTTGTCATAATTAGTAACGAAGTTACAGTTACCTGCCATAATTAGTATCGAAATTAAAGTTACTTGTCATAATTAGTAACGAAGTTACAATTACCTGTCTCATTTAGTATCGAAGTTACTGTTACCTGTCATAATTAGTATTGAAGTTACAGTTACCTACCATAATTTTTAATCAAAATTACTGTTACTTTAATAATTAGTATCGAAGTTACAGTTACCTGCCATAATTTGTATCGAAATTACAGTTCCGTGTCATAATTAGTATCGAAGTTACAGTTACCTGTCATAATTAGTATCGAAGGTACTCTCACCTGCCATAATTTGTATCGAAATTACAGTTACTTGTCATAATTAGTTACGAAGTTACAGTTACCTGTCATAATTTGTTTCGAAATTACAGTTACTTGTCATAATTAGCAACGAAGTTACAGTTACCTGTCATAATTAGTATCGATGTTACTGTTTCCTGTCGTAATTAGTAATGAAGTTACAGTTACCTGCCATAATTAGTATCGAAGTTACAGTTACCTGTCATAATAAGTATCGAAGTTACAGTTACCTGCCATAATTTGTATCGAAATTACGGTAACCTGTCATAATAAGTATCGAATTTACAGTTACTTGTCATAATCAGTATCGAAGTTACAGTTTCTTGACATAATTAGTAACGATGTTACAGTAACCTGTCATAATTAGTATCGAAGTTACTGTTGCCTGTATTAATTAGTATCGAAGTTACAGTTACCTGCCATAATTTTTTTTATCAAAATTAGAGTTACTTGTCATAATTAGTAACGAAGTTACAGTTACTTGTCATAATTAGTATCAAAGTTACAGTTACCTGCCATAATTTTTATCGAAGTTACAGTTCCTTGTCATAATTAGTATCGAAGTTACAGTTACCTGTCATAATTAGTATCGAAGGTACTGTTACCTGCCATAATTTGTATCGAAATTACAGTTACTTTTCATAATTAGTAACGTAGTTACAGTTACCTGTCATAATTTGTATCGAAATTAAAGTTACTTGTCATAATTAGTAACGAAGTTACAGTTTCCTGTCATAATTAGTATCGAAATTACAGTTACTAGTCATAATTAATATCGAAGTTACTGTTACCTCTCTAATTAGTATCGAAGTTAGAGTTACTTGTCATAATTAGTAACGAAGTTACAGTTACCTGTCATAATTAGTATCGAAGTTACAGTTACTTGTCATAATTAGTAACGAAGTTAGAGTTTCTTGACATAATTGGTATCTAAGTTACAGTTACCTGTCATAATTTGTATCGAAGTTATAGTTACTTGTCATAATTAGTATCGAAGTTACAGTTACTTGCCATAATTAGTATAGAAATTACAGTTACTTGTCATAATTAGTAACGAAGTTACAGTTACCTGCCATAATTTGTATCGAAATTACAATTACTTGTCATAATTAGTAACGAAGTTACAGTTACTTGCCATAATTAGTATAGAAATTACAGTTACTTGTCATAATTAGTAACGGAGTTGCAGTTACCTGTCATAATTAGTATCGAAGTTACTGTTACCTGTCATAATTAGTATCGAATTTACAGTTACCTGCCATAATTTGTATCGAAATTACAGTTACTTGTCATAATTAGTAACGAAGTTACAGTTACCTGTCATAATTAGTATCGAAGTTACAGTTACTTGTCATAATTACTATCGAAGTTACTGTTACCTGTCATAATTAGTATCGAAGTTACAGTTACCTGCCAAAATTTGTATCGAAATTACAGTTACTTGTCATTATTAGTATGGAAGTTAATGTTACTTGTCATAATTAATATCGAAGTTACAGTTACCTGTCATAATTAGTATCGAAGTTACAGTTACTCGTCATAATAAGTATCGAAGTTACAGTTACTTGTCATAATTAGTATCGAAGTTACAGTTACCTGTCATAATTAATATATCGGAGTTACTGTTTCATGTCATAATTAGTAAAGAACTTACAGTTACCTGTCATTATAAGTATCGAAGTTACAGTTACCTGCCATAATTTGTATCGAAATTACAGTTACTTGTCATAATTAGTATCGAAGTTACTGTTACCTGTCATAATTAGCATCGAATTTATAGTTACCTGCCATAATTTGTATCGAAATTACAGTTACCTGCCATAATTTGTATCGAAATTACAGTTACTTGTCATAATTAGTAACGAAAATACAGTTACCTGTCATAATTAGTATCGAAGTTACAGTTACCTGTCATAATTAGTATCGAAGTTACAGTTACTTGTCATAATAAGTATCGATGTTACAGTTACTTGTCATAATTAGTATCGAAGTTACAGTTACCTGTCATAATTAATATCGAAGTTACTGTTTCATGTCATAATTAGTAAAGAACTTACAGTTACCTGTCATAATAAGTATCGAAGTTACAGTTACTTGTCATAATTAGTATCGAAGTTACAGTTACTTGACATAATTGGTAACGATGTTACAGTAACCTGTCATAATTTGTATCGAAGTTACTGTTACCTGTATTAATTAGTATCGAAGTTACTGTTACCTGACATAATTAGTATCGAAGTTACAGTTACCTCCCATAATTTGTATCGAAATTACAGGGACTTGTCATAATTAGTAACGAAGTTACAGTTACCTGCCATAATTAGTATCGAAATTAAAGTTACTTGTCATAATTAGTAACGAAGTTACAGTTACCTGTCATAATTAGTATCGATGTTACTGTTACCTCTCATAATTAGTAATGAAGTTACAGTTACCTGCCATAATTAGTATCGAAGTTACAGTTACCTGTCATAATAAGTATCGAAGTTACAGTTACCTGCCACAATTTGTATCGAAATTACAGTAACCTGTCATAATAAGTATCGAAGTTACAGTTACTTGTCATAATTAGTATCGAAGTTACAGATACTTGACATAATTTGTAACGATGTTACAGTAACCTGTCATAATTAGTATCGAAGTTACTGTTGCCTGTATTAATTAGTATCGAAGTTACAGTTACCTGCCATAATTTTTTAATCAAAATTAGAGTAACTTGTCATAATTAGTATCGAAGTTACTGTTACCTGTCATAATTAGTATCAAAGTTACAGTTACCTGCCATAATTTGTATCGAAGTTACAGTTCCTTGTCATAATTAGTATCGAAGTTACAGTTACCAGTCATAATTAGTATCGAAGGTACTGTTACCTGCCATAATTTGTATCGAAATTACAGTTACTTGTCATAATTAGTAACGAAGTTACAGTTACCTGTCATAATTTGTATCGAAATTACAGTTACTTGTCATAATTAGTAACGAAGTTACAGTTTCCTGTCATAATTAGTACCGAAGTTACTGTTTCCTGAAATAATTAGTATCGAAGTTACAGTTACCTGCCATAGTTTGTATCGAAATTACAGGGACTTGTCATAATTAGTAACGAAGTTACAGTTACCTGCCATAATTAGTATCGAAATTAAAGTTACTTGTCATAATTAGTAACGAAGTTACAGTTACCTGTCACATTTAGTATCGAAGTTACTGTTACCTGTCATAATTAGTATTGAAGTTACAGTTACCTACCATAATTTTTAATCAAAATTACTGTTACTTTAATAATTAGTATCGAAGTTACTGTTACCTGTCATAATTAGTATCGAAGTTACAGTTACCTGCCATAATTTGTATCGAAATTACAGTTCCGTGTCATAATTAGTATCGAAGTTACAGTTACCTGTCATAATTAGTACCGAAGTTACTCTTACCTGCCATAATTTGTATCGAAATTACAGTTACATGTCATAATTAGTTACGAAGTTACAGTTATCTGTCATAATTTGTATCGAAATTACAGTTACTTGCCATAATTAGCAACGAAGTTACAGTTACATGTCATAATTAGTATCGATGTTACTGTTTCCTGTCGTAATTAGTAATGAAGTTTCAGTTACCTGCCATAATTAGTATCGAAGTTACAGTTACATGTCATAATAAGTATCGTAGTTACAGTTACCTGCCATAATTTGTATCGAATTTACGGTAACCTGTCATAATAAGTATCGAATTTACAGTTACTTGTCATAATCAGTATCGAAGTTACAGTTACTTGACATAATTAGTAACGATGTTACAGTAACCTGTCATAATTAGTATCGAAGTTACTGTTGCCTGTATTAATTAGTATCGAAGTTACAGTTACCTGCCATATTTTTTTTTATCAAAATTAGAGTTACTTGTCATAATTAGTAACGAAGTTACAGTTACTTGTCATAATTAGTATCAAAGTTACAGTTACCTGCCGTAATTTGTATCGAAGTTACAGTTCCTTGTCATAATTAGTATCGAAGTTACAGTTACCTGTCATAATTAGTATCGAAGGTACTGTTACCTGCCATAATTTGTATCGAAATTACAGTTACTTGTCATAATTAGTAACGTAGTTACAGTTACCTGTCATAATTTGTATCGAAATTACAGTTACTTGTCATAATTAGTAACGAAGTTACAGTTTCCTGTCATAATTAGTACCGAAGTTACTGTTACCTGCCATAATTAGTATCGAAGTTACAGTTACCTGTCATAATAAGTATCGAAGTTACAGTTACCTGCCATAATTTGTATCGAAATTACAGTAACCTGTCATAATAAGTATCGAATTTACAGTTACTTGTCATAATCAGTATCGAAGTTACAGTTACTTGACATAATTAGTATCGATGTTACAGTAACCTGTCATAATTAGTATCGAAGTTACTGTTGCCTGTATTAATTAGTATCGAAGTTACAGTTACCTGCCATATTTTTTTATCAAAATTAGAGTTACTTGTCATAATTAGTAACGAGGTTACAGTTACTTGTCATAATTAGTATCGAAGTTACTGTTACCTGTCATATTTAGTATCAAAGTTACAGTTACCTGCCATAATTTGTATCGAAGTTACAGTTCCTTGTCATAATTAGTATCGAAGTTACAGTTACCTGTCATAATTAGTATCGAAGGTACTGTTACCTGCCATAATTTGTATCGAAATTACAGTTACTTGTCATAATAAGTAACGAAGTTACAGTTACCTGTCATAATTTGTATCTAAATTACAGTTACTTATCATAATTATTATCGAAGTTACTGTTACCTGTCATATTTAGTATCAAAGTTACAGTTACCTGCCATAATTTGTATCGAAGTTACAGTTCCTTGTCTAATTAGTATCGAAGTTACAGTTACCTGTCATAATTAGTATCAAAGGTACTGTTACCTGCCATAATTTTATCGAAATTACAGTTACTTGTCATAATTAGTATCGAAGTTAGAGTTACCTGCCATAATTTGTATCGAAATAACAGTTACTTGTCATAATTAGTAACGAAGTTACAGTTATCTGTCATAATTAGTATCGAAGTTACAGTTACTTGTCATAATTAGTATCGAAATTACTGTTACCTGTCATAATTAGTATCGATGTTACAGTTACCTGCCAAAATTTGTATCGAAATTACAGTTACTTGTCATAATTAATATCGAAGTTACTGTTACCTCTCATAATTAGTATCGAAGTTACAGATACTTGTCATAATTAGTAACGAAGTTGCAGTTACCTGTCATAATTAGTATCGAAGTTACTTTTATCTGTCATAATTAGTATCGAAGTTACAGTTACCTGCCATAATTTGTATCGAAATTACAGTTACTTGTCATAATTAGTAACGAAGTTACAGATTCCTGTCATATTTAGTATTGAAGTTACAGTTACTTGTCGTAATTAGTATCGAAGTTACTGTTACCTGTCATAATTAGTATCGAAGTTACAGTGACCTGCCAAAATTTGTATCGAAATTACAGTTACTTGTCATAATTAGTATCGAGGTTACTGTTGTCATAATTAATATCGAAGTTACTGTTATCTGTCATAATTAATATCGAAGTTACAGTTACTTGTCATAATTAGTATCGAAGTTACAGTTACTTGTCATAATTAGTATCGAAGTTACAGTTTCCTGTCATAATTAGTATCGAAGTTACAGTTTCTTGTCATAATTAGTAATGAACCTACAGTTACCTGTCATAATAAGTATCGAAGTTACAGTTACTTGTCATAATTAGTATCGAAGTTACAGTTACTTGACATAATTAGTAACGATGTTACAGTAACCTGTCATAATTAGTATCGAAGTTACTGTTACCTGTATTAATTAGTATCAAAGTTACTGTTACGTGACATAATTAGTTTCGAAGTTACAGTTTCTTGCCATAATTTGTATCGAAATTAGAGGGACTTGTCATAATTAGTAACGAAGTTACAGTCACCTGTCATAATTAGTATCGAAGGTACTGTTACCTGTCATAATTAGTATTGAAGTTACAGTTACCTACCATAATTTTTTATCAAAATTACTGTTACTTGTCATCATTAGTAACGAAGTTAGAGTTTCTTGTCATAATTAGTATCGAAGTTACAGTTACCTGTCATAATTTGATTCGAAGTTATAGTTACTTGTCAAAATTAGTATCGAAGTTACTGTTACCTGTCATAATTAGTATCGAAGTTACAGTTACCTGCCATAATTTGTATCGAAATTACAGTTCCTTGTCATAATTAGTATCGAAGTTACAGTTACCTGTCATAATTAGTATCGAAGGTACTGTTACCTGCCATAATTTGTATCGAAATTACAGGGACTTGTCATAATTAGTAACGAAGTTACAGTTACCTGCCATAATTAGTATCGAAATTAAAGTTACTTGTCATAATTAGTAACGAAGTTACAATTACCTGTCTCATTTAGTATCGAAGTTACTGTTACCTGTCATAATTAGTATTGAAGTTACAGTTACCTACCATAATTTTTAATCAAAATTACTGTTACTTTAATAATTAGTATCGAAGTTACAGTTACCTGCCATAATTTGTATCGAAATTACAGTTCCGTGTCATAATTAGTATCGAAGTTACAGTTACCTGTCATAATTAGTATCGAAGGTACTCTCACCTGCCATAATTTGTATCGAAATTACAGTTACTTGTCATAATTAGTTACGAAGTTACAGTTACCTGTCATAATTTGTTTCGAAATTACAGTTACTTGTCATAATTAGCAACGAAGTTACAGTTACCTGTCATAATTAGTATCGATGTTACTGTTTCCTGTCGTAATTAGTAATGAAGTTACAGTTACCTGCCATAATTAGTATCGAAGTTACAGTTACCTGTCATAATAAGTATCGAAGTTACAGTTACCTGCCATAATTTGTATCGAAATTACGGTAACCTGTCATAATAAGTATCGAATTTACAGTTACTTGTCATAATCAGTATCGAAGTTACAGTTTCTTGACATAATTAGTAACGATGTTACAGTAACCTGTCATAATTAGTATCGAAGTTACTGTTGCCTGTATTAATTAGTATCGAAGTTACAGTTACCTGCCATAATTTTTTTTATCAAAATTAGAGTTACTTGTCATAATTAGTAACGAAGTTACAGTTACTTGTCATAATTAGTATCAAAGTTACAGTTACCTGCCATAATTTTTATCGAAGTTACAGTTCCTTGTCATAATTAGTATCGAAGTTACAGTTACCTGTCATAATTAGTATCGAAGGTACTGTTACCTGCCATAATTTGTATCGAAATTACAGTTACTTGTCATAATTAGTAACGAAGTTAGAGTTTCTTGACATAATTGGTATCTAAGTTACAGTTACCTGTCATAATTTGTATCGAAGTTATAGTTACTTGTCATAATTAGTAACGAAGTTAGAGTTTCTTGACATAATTGGTATCTAAGTTACAGTTACCTGTCATAATTTGTATCGAAATTACGGTAACCTGTCATAATAAGTATCGAATTTACAGTTACTTGTCATAATCAGTATCGAAGTTACAGTTTCTTGACATAATTAGTAACGATGTTACAGTAACCTGTCATAATTAGTATCGAAGTTACTGTTGCCTGTATTAATTAGTATCGAAGTTACAGTTACCTGCCATAATTTTTTTTATCAAAATTAGAGTTACTTGTCATAATTAGTAACGTAGTTACAGTTACCTGTCATAATTTGTATCGAAATTAAAGTTACTTGTCATAATTAGTAACGAAGTTACAGTTTCCTGTCATAATTAGTATCGAAATTACAGTTACTAGTCATAATTAATATCGAAGTTACTGTTACCTCTCTAATTAGTAACGAAGTTAGAGTTACTTGTCATAATTAGTAACGAAGTTACAGTTACCTGTCATAATTAGTATCGAAGTTACAGTTACTTGTCATAATTAGTAACGAAGTTAGAGTTTCTTGACATAATTGGTATCTAAGTTACAGTTACCTGTCATAATTTGTATCGAAGTTATAGTTACTTGTCATAATTAGTATCGAAGTTACAGTTACTTGCCATAATTAGTATAGAAATTACAGTTACTTGTCATAATTAGTAACGAAGTTACAGTTACCTGCCATAATTTGTATCGAAATTACAATTACTTGTCATAATTAGTAACGAAGTTACAGTTACTTGCCATAATTAGTATAGAAATTACAGTTACTTGTCATAATTAGTAACGGAGTTGCAGTTACCTGTCATAATTAGTATCGAAGTTACTGTTACCTGTCATAATTAGTATCGAATTTACAGTTACCTGCCATAATTTGTATCGAAATTACAGTTACTTGTCATAATTAGTAACGAAGTTACAGTTACCTGTCATAATTAGTATCGAAGTTACAGTTACTTGTCATAATTACTATCGAAGTTACTGTTACCTGTCATAATTAGTATCGAAGTTACAGTTACCTGCCAAAATTTGTATCGAAATTACAGTTACTTGTCATAATTAGTATGGAAGTTAATGTTACTTGTCATAATTAATATCGAAGTTACAGTTACCTGTCATAATTAGTATCGAAGTTACAGTTACTCGTCATAATAAGTATCGAAGTTACAGTTACTTGTCGTAATTAGTATCGAAGTTACAGTTACCTGTCATAATTAATATATCGGAGTTACTGTTTCATGTCATAATTAGTAAAGAACTTACAGTTACCTGTCATTATAAGTATCGAAGTTACAGTTACCTGCCATAATGTGTATCGAAATTACAGTTACTTGTCATAATTAGTATCGAAGTTACTGTTACCTGTCATAATTAGCATCGAATTTATAGTTACCTGCCATAATTTGTATCGAAATTACAGTTACCTGCCATAATTTGTATCGAAATTACAGTTACTTGTCATAATTAGTAACGAAAATACAGTTACCTGTCATAATTAGTATCGAAGTTACAGTTACCTGTCATAATTAGTATCGAAGTTACAGTTACTTGTCATAATAAGTATCGATGTTACAGTTACTTGTCATAATTAGTATCGAAGTTACAGTTACCTGTCATAATTAATATCGAAGTTACTGTTTCATGTCATAATTAGTAAAGAACTTACAGTTACCTGTCATAATAAGTATCGAAGTTACAGTTACTTGTCATAATTAGTATCGAAGTTACAGTTACTTGACATAATTGGTAACGATGTTACAGTAACCTGTCATAATTTGTATCGAAGTTACTGTTACCTGTATTAATTAGTATCGAAGTTACTGTTACCTGACATAATTAGTATCGAAGTTACAGTTACCTCCCATAATTTGTATCGAAATTACAGGGACTTGTCATAATTAGTAACGAGGTTACAGTTACCTGCCATAATTAGTATCGAAATTAAAGTTACTTGTCATAATTAGTAACGAAGTTACAGTTACCTGTCATAATTAGTATCGATGTTACTGTTACCTCTCATAATTAGTAATGAAGTTACAGTTACCTGCCATAATTAGTATCGAAGATACAGTTACCTGTCATAATAAGTATCGAAGTTACAGTTACCTGCCACAATTTGTATCGAAATTACAGTAACCTGTCATAATAAGTATCGAAGTTACAGTTACTTGTCATAATTAGTATCGAAGTTACAGATACTTGACATAATTTGTAACGATGTTACAGTAACCTGTCATAATTAGTATCGAAGTTACTGTTGCCTGTATTAATTATTATCGAAGTTACAGTTACCTGCCATAATTTTTAAATCAAAATTAGAGTAACTTGTCATAATTAGTATCGAAGTTACTGTTACCTGTCATAATTAGTATCAAAGTTACAGTTACCTGCCATAATTTGTATCGAAGTTACAGTTCCTTGTCATAATTAGTATCGAAGTTACAGTTACCAGTCATAATTAGTATCGAAGGTACTGTTACCTGCCATAATTTGTATCGAAATTACAGTTACTTGTCATAATTAGTAACGAAGTTACAGTTACCTGTCATAATTTGTATCGAAATTACAGTTACTTGTCATAATTAGTAACGAAGTTACAGTTTCCTGTCATAATTAGTACCGAAGTTACTGTTTCCTGAAATAATTAGTATCGAAGTTACAGTTACCTGCCATAGTTTGTATCGAAATTACAGGGACTTGTCATAATTAGTAACGAAGTTACAGTTACCTGCCATAATTAGTATCGAAATTAAAGTTACTTGTCATAATTAGTAACGAAGTTACAGTTACCTGTCACATTTAGTATCGAAGTTACTGTTACCTGTCATAATTAGTATTGAAGTTACAGTTACCTACCATAATTTTTAATCAAAATTACTGTTACTTTAATAATTAGTATCGAAGTTACTGTTACCTGTCATAATTAGTATCGAAGTTACAGTTACCTGCCATAATTTGTATCGAAATTACAGTTCCGTGTCATAATTAGTATCGAAGTTACAGTTACCTGTCATAATTAGTACCGAAGTTACTCTTACCTGCCATAATTTGTATCGAAATTACAGTTACATGTCATAATTAGTTACGAAGTTACAGTTATCTGTCATAATTTGTATCGAAATTACAGTTACTTGCCATAATTAGCAACGAAGTTACAGTTACCTGTCATAATTAGTATCGATGTTACTGTTTCCTGTCGTAATTAGTAATGAAGTTTCAGTTACCTGCCATAATTAGTATCGAAGTTACAGTTACATGTCATAATAAGTATCGTAGTTACAGTTACCTGCCATAATTTGTATCGAATTTACGGTAACCTGTCATAATAAGTATCGAATTTACAGTTACTTGTCATAATCAGTATCGAAGTTACAGTTACTTGACATAATTAGTAACGATGTTACAGTAACCTGTCATAATTAGTATCGAAGTTACTGTTGCCTGTATTAATTAGTATCGAAGTTACAGTTACCTGCCATAATTTTTTTATCAAAATTAGAGTTACTTGTCATAATTAGTAACGAAGTTACAGTTACTTGTCATAATTAGTATCAAAGTTACAGTTACCTGCCGTAATTTGTATCGAAGTTACAGTTCCTTGTCATAATTAGTATCGAAGTTACAGTTACCTGTCATAATTAGTATCGAAGGTACTGTTACCTGCCATAATTTGTATCGAAATTACAGTTACTTGTCATAATTAGTAACGTAGTTACAGTTACCTGTCATAATTTGTATCGAAATTACAGTTACTTGTCATAATTAGTAACGAAGTTACAGTTTCCTGTCATAATTAGTACCGAAGTTACTGTTACCTGCCATAATTAGTATCGAAGTTACAGTTACCTGTCATAATAAGTATCGAAGTTACAGTTACCTGCCATAATTTGTATCGAAATTACAGTAACCTGTCATAATAAGTATCGAATTTACAGTTACTTGTCATAATCAGTATCGAAGTTACAGTTACTTGACATAATTAGTATCGATGTTACAGTAACCTGTCATAATTAGTATCGAAGTTACTGTTGCCTGTATTAATTAGTATCGAAGTTACAGTTACCTGCCATATTTTTTTATCAAAATTAGAGTTACTTGTCATAATTAGTAACGAGGTTACAGTTACTTGTCATAATTAGTATCGAAGTTACTGTTACCTGTCATATTTAGTATCAAAGTTACAGTTACCTGCCATAATTTGTATCGAAGTTACAGTTCCTTGTCATAATTAGTATCGAAGTTACAGTTACCTGTCATAATTAGTATCGAAGGTACTGTTACCTGCCATAATTTGTATCGAAATTACAGTTACTTGTCATAATAAGTAACGAAGTTACAGTTACCTGTCATAATTTGTATCTAAATTACAGTTACTTATCATAATTATTATCGAAGTTACTGTTACCTGTCATATTTAGTATCAAAGTTACAGTTACCTGCCATAATTTGTATCGAAGTTACAGTTCCTTGTCTAATTAGTATCGAAGTTACAGTTACCTGTCATAATTAGTATCAAAGGTACTGTTACCTGCCATAATTTTATCGAAATTACTGTTACTTGTCATAATTAGTATCGAAGTTAGAGTTACCTGCCATAATTTGTATCGAAATAACAGTTACTTGTCATAATTAGTAACGAAGTTACAGTTATCTGTCATAATTAGTATCGAAGTTACAGTTACTTGTCATAATTAGTATCGAAATTACTGTTACCTGTCATAATTAGTATCGATGTTACAGTTACCTGCCAAAATTTGTATCGAAATTACAGTTACTTGTCATAATTAATATCGAAGTTACTGTTACCTCTCATAATTAGTATCGAAGTTACAGATACTTGTCATAATTAGTAACGAAGTTGCAGTTACCTGTCATAATTAGTATCGAAGTTACTTTTACCTGTCATAATTAGTATCGAAGTTACAGTTACCTGCCATAATTTGTATCGAAATTACAGTTACTTGTCATAATTAGTAACGAAGTTACAGATTCCTGTCATATTTAGTATTGAAGTTACAGTTACTTGTCGTAATTAGTATCGAAGTTACTGTTACCTGTCATAATTAGTATCGAAGTTACAGTGACCTGCCAAAATTTGTATCGAAATTACAGTTACTTGTCATAATTAGTATCGAGGTTACTGTTGTCATAATTAATATCGAAGTTACTGTTATCTGTCATAATTAATATCGAAGTTACAGTTACTTGTCAGAATTAGTATCGAAGTTACAGTTACTTGTCATAATTAGTATCGAAGTTACAGTTTCCTGTCATAATTAGTATCGAAGTTACAGTTTCTTGTCATAATTAGTAATGAACCTACAGTTACCTGTCATAATAAGTATCGAAGTTACAGTTACTTGTCATAATTAGTATCGAAGTTACAGTTACTTGACATAATTAGTAACGATGTTACAGTAACCTGTCATAATTAGTATCGAAGTTACTGTTACCTGTATTAATTAGTATCAAAGTTACTGTTACGTGACATAATTAGTTTCGAAGTTACAGTTTCTTGCCATAATTTGTATCGAAATTAGAGGGACTTGTCATAATTAGTAACGAAGTTACAGTTACCTGTCATAATTAGTATCGAAGGTACTGTTACCTGTCATAATTAGTATTGAAGTTACAGTTACCTACCATAATTTTTTATCAAAATTACTGTTACTTGTCATCATTAGTAACGAAGTTAGAGTTTCTTGTCATAATTAGTATCGAAGTTACAGTTACCTGTCATAATTTGATTCGAAGTTATAGTTACTTGTCAAAATTAGTATCGAAGTTACTGTTACCTGTCATAATTAGTATCGAAGTTACAGTTACCTGCCATAATTTGTATCGAAATTACAGTTCCTTGTCATAATTAGTATCGAAGTTACAGTTACCTGTCATAATTAGTATCGAAGGTACTGTTACCTGCCATAATTTGTATCAAAATTACAGTTACTTGTCATAATTAGTAACGAAGTAACAGTTTCCTGTCATAATTAATATCGAAGTTACTGTAACCTGTCATAATTAGTATCGAAGGTACAGTTACCTGCCAAAATTTGTATCGAAATTACAGTTACTTGTCATAATTAGTAACGAAGTTACAGTTACCTGTCATAATTAGTATCGAAGTTACAGTTACTTGTCATAATAAGTATCGAAGTTACTGTTACCTGTCATAATAAGTATCGAAATTACAATTACCTGCCATAATTTGTAACGAAATTACAGTTACTTGTCATAATTAGTATCGAAGTTACTGTTACCTGTCATAATTAGTATCGAAGTTACAGTTACCTGCCATAATTAGTATCGAAGTTACTGTTATAAGTCATAATTAGTATCGAAGTTAGAGTTACCTGCCATAATTTGTATCGAAATAACAGTTACTTGTCATAATTAGTAACGAAGTTACAGTTACCTGTCATAATTAGTAACGAAGTTACAGTTACTTGTCACAATTAACATCGAAGTCACCGTTACCTGTCATAATTAGTAACGAAGTTACAGTTACCTGCCAAAATTTGTATCGAAATTACAGTTACTTGTCATAATTAGTATCGAAGTTACTGTTACTTGTCATAATTAATATCGAAGTTACTGTTACCTCTCATAATTAGTATCGAAGTTACAGTTACTTGTCATAATTAGTATCGAAGTTACAGTTACTTGTCATAATTAGTATCGAAGTTACAGTTACCTGTCATAATTAGTATCGAAGTTACAGTTTCTTGTCATAATTAGTACCGAAGTTACTGTTTCCTGACATAATTAGTATCGAAGTTACAGTTTCCTGCCATAGTTTGTATCGAAATTACAGGGACTTGTCATAATTAGTAACGAAGTTACAGTTACCTGCCATAATTAGTATCGAAATTAAAGTTACTTGTCATAATTAGTAACGAAGTTACAGTTACCTGTCACATTTAGTATCGAAGTTACTGTTACCTGTCATAATTAGTATTGAAGTTACAGTTACCTACCATAATTTTTAATCAAAATTACTGTTACTTTAATAATTAGTATCGAAGTTACTGTTACCTGTCATAATTAGTATCGAAGTTACAGTTACCTGCCATAATTTGTATCGAAATTACAGTTCCGTGTCATAATTAGTATCGAAGTTACAGTTACCTGTCATAATTAGTACCGAAGTTACTCTTACCTGCCATAATTTGTATCGAAATTACAGTTACTTGTCATAATTAGTTACGAAGTTACAGTTACCTGTCATAATTTGTATCGAAATTACAGTTACTTGCCATAATTAGCAACGAAGTTACAGTTACCTGTCATAATTAGTATCGATGTTACTGTTTCCTGTCGTAATTAGTAATGAAGTTTCAGTTACCTGCCATAATTAGTATCGAAGTTACAGTTACATGTCATAATAAGTATCGTAGTTACAGTTACCTGCCATAATTTGTATCGAATTTACGGTAACCTGTCATAATAAGTATCGAATTTACAGTTACTTGTCATAATCAGTATCGAAGTTACAGTTACTTGACATAATTAGTAACGATGTTACAGTAACCTGTCATAATTAGTATCGAAGTTACTGTTGCCTGTATTAATTAGTATCGAAGTTACAGTTACCTGCCATAATTTTTTTAATCAAAATTAGAGTTACTTGTCATAATTAGTAACGAAGTTACAGTTACTTGTCATAATTAGTATCAAAGTTACAGTTACCTGCCATAATTTGTATCGAAGTTACAGTTCCTTGTCATAATTAGTATCGAAGTTACAGTTACCTGTCATAATTAGTATCGAAGGTACTGTTACCTGCCATAATTTGTATCGAAATTACAGTTACTTGTCATAATTAGTAACGTAGTTACAGTTACCTGTCATAATTTGTATCGAAATTACAGTTACTTGTCATAATTAGTAACGAAGTTACAGTTTCCTGTCATAATTAGTACCGAAGTTACTGTTACCTGCCATAATTAGTATCGAAGTTACAGTTACCTGTCATAATAAGTATCGAAGATACAGTTACCTGCCATAATTTGTATCGAAATTACAGTAACCTGTCATAATAAGTATCGAATTTACAGTTACTTGTCATAATCAGTATCGAAGTTACAGTTACTTGACATAATTAGTATCGATGTTACAGTAACCTGTCATAATTAGTATCAAAGTTACTGTTGCCTGTATTAATTAGTATCGAAGTTACAGTTACCTGCCATATTTTTTATCAAAATTAGAGGTACTTGTCATAATTAGTAACGAGGTTACAGTTACTTGTCATAATTAGTATCGAAGTTACTGTTACCTGTCATATTTAGTATCAAAGTTACAGTTACCTGCCATAATTTGTATCGAAGTTACAGTTCCTTGTCATAATTAGTATCGAAGTTACAGTTACCTGTCATAATTAGTATCGAAGGTACTGTTACCTGCCATAATTTGTATCGAAATTACAGTTACTTGTCATAATAAGTAACGAAGTTACATTTACCTGTCATAATTTGTATCTAAATTACAGTTACTTATCATAATTATTATCGAAGTTACTGTTACCTGTCATATTTAGTATCAAAGTTACAGTTACCTGCCATAATTTGTATCGAAGTTACAGTTCCTTGTCTAATTAGTATCGAAGTTACAGTTACCTGTCATAATTAGTATCGAAGGTACTGTTACCTGCCATAATTTTATCGAAATTACAGTTACTTGTCATAATTAGTATCGAAGTTAGAGTTACCTGCCATAATTTGTATCGAAATAACAGTTACTTGTCATAATTAGTAACGAAGTTACAGTTATCTGTCATAATTAGTATCGAAGTTACAGTTACTTGTCATAATTAGTATCGAAATTACTGTTACCTGTCATAATTAGTATCGATGTTACAGTTACCTGCCAAAATTTGTATCGAAATTACAGTTACTTGTCATAATTAATATCGAAGTTACTGTTACCTCTCATAATTAGTATCGAAGTTACAGTTACTTGTCATAATTAGTAACGAAGTTGCAGTTACCTGTCATAATTAGTATCGAAGTTACTTTTACCTGTCATGATTAGTATCGAAGTTACAGTTACCTGCCATAATTTGTATCGAAATTACAGTTACTTGTCATAATTAGTAACGAAGTTACAGATTCCTGTCATATTTAGTATTGAAGTTACAGTTACTTGTCGTAATTAGTATCGAAGTTACTGTTACCTGTCATAATTAGTATCGAAGTTACAGTGACCTGCCAAAATTTGTATCGAAATTACAGTTACTTGTCATAATTAGTATCGAGGTTACTGTTGTCATAATTAATATCGAAGTTACTGTTATCTGTCATAATTAATATCGAAGTTACAGTTACTTGTCATAATTAGTATCGAAGTTACAGTTACTTGTCATAATTAGTATCGAAGTTACAGTTTCCTGTCATAATTAGTATCGAAGTTACAGTTTCTTGTCATAATTAGTAATGAACCTACAGTTACCTGTCATAATAAGTATCGAAGTTACAGTTACTTGTCATAATTAGTATCGAAGTTACAGTTACTTGACATAATTAGTAACGATGTAACAGTAACCTGTCATAATTAGTATCGAAGTTACTGTTACCTGTATTAATTAGTATCAAAGTTACTGTTACGTGACATAATTAGTTTCGAAGTTACAGTTACCTGCCATAATTTGTATCGAAATTAGAGGGACTTGTCATAATTAGTAACGAAGTTACAATTACCTGTCATAATTAGTATCGAAGGTACTGTTACCTGTCATAATTAGTATTGAAGTTACAGTTACCTACCATAATTTTTTATCAAAATTACTGTTACTTGTCATCATTAGTAACGAAGTTAGAGTTTCTTGTCATAATTAGTATCGAAGTTACAGTTACCTGTCATAATTTGATTCGAAGATATAGTTACTTGTCAAAATTAGTATCGAAGTTACTGTTACCTGTCATAATTAGTATCGAAGTTACAGTTACCTGCCATAATTTGTATCGAAATTACAGTTCCTTGTCATAATTAGTATCGAAGTTACAGTTACCTGTCATAATTAGTATCGAAGGTACTGTTACCTGCCATAATTTGTATCAAAATTACAGTTACTTGTCATAATTAGTAACGAAGTAACAGTTTCCTGTCATAATTAATATCGAAGTTACTGTTACCTGTCATAATTAGTATCGAAGGTACAGTTACCTGCCAAAATTTGTATCGAAATTACAGTTACTTGTCATAATTAGTAACGAAGTTACAGTTACCTGTCATAATTAGTATCGAAGTTACAGTTACTTGTCATAATAAGTATCGAAGTTACTGTTACCTGTCATAATAAGTATCGAAATTACAATTACCTGCCATAATTTGTAATGAAATTACAGTTACTTGTCATAATTAGTATCGAAGTTACTGTTACCTGTCATAATTAGTATCGAAGTTACAGTTACCTGCCATAATTAGTATCGAAGTTACTGTTATAAGTCATAATTAGTATCGAAGTTAGAGTTACCTGCATTAATTTGTATCGAAATAACAGTTACTTGTCATAATTAGTAACGAAGTTACAGTTACCTGTCATAATTAGTAACGAAGTTACAGTTACTTGTCACAATTAACATCGAAGTCACCGTTACCTGTCATAATTAGTAACGAAGTTACAGTTACCTGCCAAAATTTGTATCGAAATTACAGTTACTTGTCATAATTAGTATCGAAGTTACTGTTACTTGTCATAATTAATATCGAAGTTACTGTTACCTCTCATAATTAGTATCGAAGTTACAGTTACATGTCATAATTAGTATCGAAGTTACAGTTACTTGTCATTATTAGTATCGAAGTTACAGTTACCTGTCATAATTAGTATCGAAGTTACAGTTTCTTGTCATAATTAGTAATGAAGTTACAGTTACCTGTCATAATAAGTATCCAAGTTACAGTTATTTGTCATAATTGGTATCGAAGTTACAGTTACTTGACATAATTAGTAACGATGTTACAGTTTCCTGTCCTAATTAGTATCGAAGTTACTGTTACCTGACATAATTAGTATCGAAGTTACAGTTACCTGCCATAATTTGTATCGAAATTACAGGGACTTGTCATAATTAGTAACGAAGTTACAATTACCTGCCTTAATTATTATCGTAATTAAAGTTACTTGTCATAATTAGTAACTAAGTTACAGTTACCTGTCATAATTAGTATCTAAGTTACTGTTACCTGACTTAATTAGTATTGAAGTTACAGTTACCTACCATAATACTTTTATCAAAATTACAGTTACTTGTCATAATTAGTAACGAAGTTACAGTTACTTGTCATAATTATTATCGAAGTTACAGTTACTTGTCATAATTAGTATCGAAGTGACTGTTACCTATCATAATTAGTATCGAAGTTATAGTTACCTGCCAAAATTTGTATCGAAATTACAGTTACTTGTCATAATTAGCAACGAAGTTACTGTTACCTGTCATAATTATTATCGAAATTACAATTAACTGCCTTAATTTGTATCGAAATTACAGTTACTTGTCATAATTTGTAACGAAGTTACAGTTACCTGTGATAATTAGTATCGAAGTTACAGTTACTTGTCATAATTAGTAACGAAGTTAGAGTTTCTTGACATAATTGGTATCTAAGTTACAGTTACCTGTCATAATTTGTATCGAAGTTATAGTTACTTGTCATAATTAGTATCGAAGTTACAGTTACTTGTCATAATTAGTATCGAAGTTACTGTTACTTGTCATAAATAGTATCGAAGTTACTGTTACCTGTCATAATTATTATCGAAATTACAATTACCTGCCATAATTTGTATCGAAATTACAGGAACTTTTCATAATTAGTAACGAAGTTTCAGTTACCTGTCATAATTTGTATCGAAGTTACAGTTACTTGTCATAATTAGTAACGAAGTTACAGTTACCTGTGATAATTAGTATCGAAGTTACAGTTACTTGTCATAATTATTATCGAAGTTACTGTTACCTGTCATAATTAGTATCGAAGTTACAATTACATGCCATAATTTGTATCGAAATTACAGTTACTTGTCATAATTAGTTACGAAGTCACAGTTAACTGTCATAATTAGTATCGAAGTTACAGTTACCTGCCATAATTATTATCGAAGTTTTTGTTACCTTTCATAATTAGTATCGAAGTTACTGTTTTCTGTCATAATTAGTATCGAAGTTACTGTTACCTGTCATAATTAGTATCGAAGTTACAGTTACCTGCCATAATTTGTATCGAAATTACAGTTACTTGTCATAATTAGTAACGAAGTTGCAGTTACCTGTCATAATTAGTATCGAAGTTACTGTTACCTGTAATAATTAGTATCGAATTTACAGTTACCTGCCATAATTTGTATCGAAATTACAGTTACTTATCATAATTAGTATCGAAGTTACTGTTACTTGTCATAATTAATATCGAAGTTACTGTTACCTGTCATAATTAGCATCGAAGTTCCAGTTACTTGTCATAATAAGTATCGAAGTTACAGTTACTTGTCATAATTAGTATCGAAGTAACAGTTACCTGTCATAATTAGTATCGAAGTTACTGTTTCTTGTCATAATTAGTAAAGAACTTACAGTTACCTGTCATAATAAGTATCGAAGTTACAGTTTCTTGTCACAATTAGTATCGAAGTTACAGTTACTTGACATAATTAGTAACGATGTTACAGTAACCTGTCACAATTCGTATCGAAGTTACTGTTACCTGTATTTATTAGTATCGAAGTTATTGTTACCTGACATAATTAGTATCGAAGTTACAGTAACCTGCCATAATTTGTTTCGAAATTACAGTTACTTGTCATAATTAGTATCGAAGTAACAGTTACCTGTCATAATTAGTATCGAAGTTACTGTTTCTTGTCATAATTAGTAAAGAACTTACAGTTACCTGTCATAATAAGTATCGAAGTTACAGTTTCTTGTCACAATTAGTATCGAAGTTACAGTTACTTGACATAATTAGTAACGATGTTACAGTAACCTGTCATAATTAGTATCGATGTTACTGTTACCTGTCATAATTAGTAATGAAGTTACAGTTACCTGCCATAATTAGTATCGAAGTTACAGTTACCTGTCATAATAAGTATCGAAGTTACAGTTACCTGCCATAATTTGTATAGAAATTACAGTAACCTGTCATAATAAGTATCGAAGTTACAGTTACTTGTCATAATTAGTATCGAAGTTACAGTTACTTGACATAATTAATAACGATGTTACAGTGACCTGTCATAATTAGTATCGAAGTTACTGTTGCCAGTATTAATAAGTATCGAATTTACAGTTACCTGCCATAATTTTTTTTATCAAAATTAGAGTTACTTGTCATAATTAGTAACGAAGTTACAGTTACTTGTCATAATTAGTATCGAAGTTACTGTTACCTGTCATAATAAGTATGAAAGTTACAGTTACCTGCCATAATTTGTATCGAAGTTACAGTTCCTTGTCATAATTAGTGTCGAAGTTACAGTTACCTGTCATAATTAGTATCGAAGGTACTGTTACCTGCCATAATTTGTATCGAAATTACAGTTACTTGTCATAATTAGTAACGAAGTTACAGTTACCTGTAATAATTTGTATCGAAATTACAGTTACTTGTCATAATTAGTAACGAAGTTACAGTTTCCTCTCATAATTAGTACCGAAGTTACTGTTACCTCACATAATTAGTATCGAAGTTACAGTTTCCTGCCATAGTTTGTATCGAAATTACAGGGAATTGTCATAATTAGTAACGAAGTTACAGTTACCTGCCATAATTAGTATCGAAATTAAAGTTACTTGTCATAATTAGTAACGAAGTTACAGTTACCTGTCACATTTAGTATCGACGTTACTGTTACCTGTCATAATTAGTATTGAAGTTACAGTTACCTACCATAATTCTTTATCAAAATTACTGTTACTTGTCATAATTAGTAACGAATTTAGAGTTTCTTGTCATAATTAGTATCGAAGTTACAGTTACCTGTCATAATTAGTATCGAAGTTACAGTTACCTGCCATAATTTGTATCGAAATTACAGTTACTTGTCATAATTAGTTACGAAGTTACAGTTACCTGTCATAATTTGTATCGAAGTTATAGTTATTTGTCATAATTAGTATCGAAGTTACTGTTACCTGTCATAATTAGTATGGAAGTTACAGTTACCTGCCATAATTTGTATCGAAATTACAGTTACTTGTCATAATTAGTAACGAAGTTACAGTTACCTGTCATAATTATTATCGAAGTTACAGTTACTTGTCATAATTAGTATCGAAGTGACTGTTACCTGTCATAATTAGTATCGAAGTTATAGTTACCTGCCAAAATTTGTATCGAAATTATAGTTACTTGTCATAATTTGTAACGATGTTACAGTTACCTGTCATAATTAGTATCGAAGTTACAGTTACTTGTCATTATTAGTATCGAAGTTACTGGTACTTGTCATAATTAGTAACGAAGTTACTGTTACCTGTCATAATTATTATCGAAATTACAATTACCTGCCATAATTTGTATCGAAATTACAGTTACTTGTCATAATTAGTAACGAAGTTACAGTTACTTGCCATAATTAGTATAGAAATTATAGTTACTTGTCATAATTAGTAACGAAGTTGCAGTTACCTGTCATAATTAGTATCGGAGTTACTGTTACCTGTCATAATTAGTATCGAATTTACAGTTACCTGCCATAATTTGTACCGAAATTACAGTTACTTGTCATAATTAGTAACGAAGTTACAGTTACCTGTCATAATTAGTATCGAAGTTACAGTTACTTGTCATAATTACTATCGAAGTTACTGTTACCTGTCATAATTAGTATCGAAGTTACAGTTACCTGCCAAAATTTGTATCGAAATTACAGTTACTTGTCATAATTAGTATGGATGATAATGTTACTTGTCATAATTAATATCGAAGTTACTGTTACCTGTCATAATTAGTATCGAAGTTACAGTTACTTGTCATAATAAGTATCGAAGTTACAGTTACTTGTCATAATTAGTATCGAAGTTACAGTTACCTGTCATAATTAATATCGAAGTTACTGTTTCATGTCATAATTAGTAATGAACTTACAGTTACCTGTCATAATAAGTATCGAAGTTAGAGTTACTTGTCATACTTAGTATCGAAGTTACAATTACTTGACATAATTAGTAACGATGTTACAGTAACCTGTCATAATTAGTATCGAAGTTACTGTTACCTGTATTAATTAGTATCGAAGTAACTGTTACCTGACATAATTAGTATCGAAGTTACAGTTACCTGCCATAATTTGTATCGAAATTACAGGGACTTGTCATAATTAGTAACGAAGTTACAGTTACCTGCCATAATTAGTATCGAAATTAAAGTTACTTGTCATAATTAGTAACGAAGTTACAGTTACCTGTCATAATTAGTATCGATGTTACTGTTACCTGTCATAATTAGTAATGAAGTTACAGTAACCTGCCATAATTAGTATCGAAGTTACAGTTACCTGTCATAATAAGTATCGAAGTTACAGTTACCTGCCATAATTTGTATCGAAATTACAGTAACCTGTCATAATAAGTATCGAAGTTACAGTTACTTGTCATAATTAGTATCGAAGTTACAGTTACTTGACATAATTTGTAACGATGTTACAGTAACCTGTCATAATTAGTATCGAAGTTACTGTTGCCTGTATTAATTAGTATCGAAGTTACTGTTACCTGTCATAATTAGTATCAAAGTAACAGTTACCTGCCATAATTTGTATGGAAGTTACAGTTCCTTGTCATAATTAGTATCGAAGTTACAGTTACCTGTCATAATTAGTATCGAAGGGACTGTTACCTGCCATAATTTGTATCGAAATTACAGTTACTTGTCATAATTAGTAACGAAGTTACAGTTACCTGTCATAATTTGTATCGAAATTACAGTTACTTGTCATAATTAGTAACGAAGTTACAGTTTCCTGTCATAATTAGTAACGAAGTTACAGTTACTTGTCACAATTAACATCGAAGTCACCGTTACCTGTCATAATTAGTAACGAAGTTACAGTTACCTGCCAAAATTTGTATCGAAATTACAGTTACTTGTCATAATTAGTATCGAAGTTACTGTTACTTGTCATAATTAATATCGAAGTTACTGTTACCTCTCATAATTAGTATCGAAGTTACAGTTACTTGTCATAATTAGTATCGAAGTTACAGTTACCTGTCATAATTAGTATCGAAGTTACAGTTTCTTGTCATAATTAGTAATGAAGTTACAGTTACCTGTCATAATAAGTATCGAAGTTACAGTTATTTGTCATAATTGGTATCGAAGTTACAGTTACTTGACATAATTAGTAACGATGTTACAGTTTCCTGTCCTAATTAGTATCGAAGTTACTGTTACCTGACATAATTAGTATCGAAGTTACAGTTACCTGCCATAATTTGTATCGAAATTACAGGGACTTGTCATAATTAGTAACGAAGTTACAATTACCTGCCTTAATTATTATCGTAATTAAAGTTACTTGTCATAATTAGTAACTAAGTTACAGTTACCTGTCATAATTAGTATCTAAGTTACTGTTACCTGACTTAATTAGTATTGAAGTTACAGTTACCTACCATAATACTTTTATCAAAATTACAGTTACTTGTCATAATTAGTAACGAAGTTACAGTTACTTGTCATAATTATTATCGAAGTTACAGTTACTTGTCATAATTAGTATCGAAGTGACTGTTACCTATCATAATTAGTATCGAAGTTATAGTTACCTGCCAAAATTTGTATCGAAATTACAGTTACTTGTCATAATTAGCAACGAAGTTACTGTTACCTGTCATAATTATTATCGAAATTACAATTACCTGCCTTAATTTGTATCGAAATTACAGTTACTTGTCATAATTTGTAACGAAGTTACAGTTACCTGTGATAATTAGTATCGAAGTTACAGTTACTTGTCATAATTAGTAACGAAGTTAGAGTTTCTTGACATAATTGGTATCTAAGTTACAGTTACCTGTCATAATTTGTATCGAAGTTATAGTTACTTATCATAATTAGTATCGAAGTTACTGTTACTTGTCATAATTAGTATCGAAGTTACTGTTACCTGTCATAATTAGCATCGAAGTTCCAGTTACTTGTCATAATAAGTATCGAAGTTACAGTTACTTGTCATAATTAGTATCGAAGTAACAGTTACCTGTCATAATTAGTATCAAAGTAACAATTACATGCCATAATTTGTATCGAAATTACAGTTACTTGTCATAATTAGATACGAAGTTACAGTTAACTGTCATAATTAGTATCGAAGTTACAGTTACCTGCCATAATTATTATCGAAGTTTTTGTTACCTTTCATAATTAGTATCGAAGTTACTGTTTTCTGTCATAATTAGTATCGAAGTTACTGTTACCTGTCATAATTAGTATCGAAGTTACAGTTACCTGCCATAATTTGTATCGAAATTACAGTTACTTGTCATAATTAGTAACGAAGTTACTGTTACTTGTCATAATAAGTATCAAAGTTACTGTTACCTGTCATAATTAGTATCGAAATTACAGTTACCTGCCATAATTTGTATCGAAATTACAGTTACTTGTCATAATTAGTAACGAAGTTACAGTTACTTGCCATAATTAGTATAGAAATTACAGTTACTTGTCATAATTAGTAACGAAGTTGCAGTTACCCGTCATAATTAGTATCGAAGTTACTGTTACCTGTAATAATTAGTATCGAATTTACAGTTACCTGCCATAATTTGTATCGAAATTACAGTTACTTATCATAATTAGTATCGAAGTTTCTGTTACTTGTCATAATTAATATCGAAGTTACTGTTACCTGTCATAATTAGCATCGAAGTTCCAGTTACTTGTCATAATAAGTATCGAAGTTACAGTTACTTGTCATAATTAGTATCGAAGTAACAGTTACCTGTCATAATTAGTATCGAAGTTACTGTTTCTTGTCATAATTAGTAAAGAACTTACAGTTACCTGTCATAATAAGTATCGAAGTTACAGTTTCTTGTCACAATTAGTATCGAAGTTACAGTTACTTGACATAATTAGTAACGATGTTACAGTAACCTGTCACAATTCGTATCGAAGTTACTGTTACCTGTATTAATTAGTATCGAAGTTATTGTTACCTGACATAATTAGTATCGAAGTTACAGTAACCTGCCATAATTTGTTTCGAAATTACAGTTACTTGTCATAATTAGTATCGAAGTAACAGTTACCTGTCATAATTAGTATCGAAGTTACTGTTTCTTGTCATAATTAGTAAAGAACTTACAGTTACCTGTCATAATAAGTATCGAAGTTACAGTTTCTTGTCACAATTAGCATCGAAGTTACAGTTACTTGACATAATTAGTAACGATGTTACAGTAACCTGTCATAATTAGTATCGATGTTACTGTTACCTGTCATAATTAGTAATGAAGTTACAGTTACCTGCCATAATTAGTATCGAAGTTACAGTTACCTGTCATAATAAGTATCGAAGTTACAGTTACCTGCCATAATTTGTATAGAAATTACAGTAACCTGTCATAATAAGTATCGAAGTTACAGTTACTTGTCATAATTAGTATCGAAGTTACAGTTACTTGACATAATTAATAACGATGTTACAGTAACCTGTCCTAATTAGTATCGAAGTTACTGTTGCCAGTATTAATAAGTATCGAATTTACAGTTACCTGCCATAATTTTTTAAATCAAAATTAGAGTTACTTGTCATAATTAGTAACGAAGTTACAGTTACTTGTCATAATTAGTATCGAAGTTACTGTTACCTGTCATAATTAGTATCAATGTTACAGTTACCTGCCATAATTTGTATCGAAGTTACAGTTCCTTGTCATAATTAGTGTCGAAGTTACAGTTACCTGTCATAATTAGTATTGAAGGTACTGTTACCAGCCATAATTTGTATCGAAATTACAGTTACTTGTCATAATTAGTAACGAAGTTACAGTTACCTGTCATAATTTGTATCGAAATTACAGTTACTTGTCATAATTAGTAACGAAGTTACAGTTTCCTCTCATAATTAGTACCGAAGTTACTGTTACCTCACATAATTAGTATCGAAGTTACAGTTACCTGCCATAGTTTGTGTCGAAATTACAGGGACTTGTCATAATTAGTAACGAAGTTACAGTTACCTGCCATAATTTGTATCGAAATTACAGTTACTTGTCATAATTAGTAACGAAGTTACAGTTACCTGTCATAATTTGTATCGAAATTACGGTTACTTGTCATAATTAGTAACGAAGTTACAGTTTCCTGTCATAATTAGTACCGAAGTTACTGTTACCTGACATAATTAGTATCGAAGTTACAGTTACCTGCCATAGTTTGTATCGAAATTACAGGGATTTGTCATAATTAGTAACGAAGTTACAGTTACCTGCCATAATTAGTATCGAAATTAAAGTTACTTGTCATAAATAGTAACGAAGTTACAGTTACCTGTCACATTTAATATCGAAGTTACTGTTACCTGTCATAATTAGTATTGAAGTTACAGTTACCCACCATAATTTTTTATCAAAATTACTGTTACTTGTCATAATTAGTAACGAAGTTAGAGTTTCTTGTCATAATTAGTATCGAAGTTACAGTTACCTGTCATAATTTGATTCGAAGTTATAGTTACTTGTCATAATTAGTATCGAAGTTACTGTTACCTGTCATAATTAGTATCGAAGTAACAGTTACCTGCCATAATTTGTATCGAAATTACAGTTCCTTGTCATAATTAGTATCGAAGGTACTCTTACCTGCCATAATTTGTATCGAAATTACAGTTACTTGTCATAATGAGTTACGAAGTTACAGTTACCTGTCATAATTTGTATTGAAATTACAGTTACTTGTCATAATTAGCAACAAAGTTACAGTTTCCTGTCATAATTAGTATCGATGTTACTGTTACCTGTCATAATTAGTAATGAAGTTACAGTTACCTGCCATAATTAGTATCGAAGTTACAGTTACCTGTCATAATAAGTATCGAAGTTACAGTTACCTGCCATAATTTGTATCGAAATTACAGTAACCTGTCATTATAAGTATCGAATTTACAGTTACTTGTCATAATAAGTATCGAAGTTACAGTTACTTGACATAATTAGTAACGATGTTACAGTAACCTGTCATAGTTAGTATCGAAGTTACTGTTGCCTGACATAATTAGTATCGATGTTACTGTTACCTGTCATAATTAGTAATGAGGTTAAAGTTACCTGCCATAAT
This sequence comes from Meconema thalassinum, assembly GCA_946902985.2. Lineage (NCBI taxonomy): Eukaryota > Metazoa > Arthropoda > Insecta > Orthoptera > Tettigoniidae > Meconema > Meconema thalassinum. Next base: position 1,446,110,911 of record OX336388.2, on the reverse strand, counting down.
TAGTATCGAAGTTACAGTTACCTGTCATAATAAGTATCGAAGTTACAGTTACTTGTCCTAATAAGTATCGAGGTTACAGTTACTTGACATAATTAGTAACGATGTTACAGTAACCTGTCATAATTAGTATCGAAGTTACTGTTGCCTGTATTAATTAGTATCGAATTACAGTTACCTGCCATAATTTTTTTAATCAAAATTAGAGGTACTTGTCATATTTAGTAACGATGTTACAGTTCCTTGTCATAATTAGTATGGAAGTTACAGTTACCTGTCATAATTAGTATCGAAGGTACTGTTACCTGCCATAATTTGTATCGAAATTACAGTTACTTGTCATAATAAGTAACGAAGTTACAGTTACCTGTCATAATTTGTATCGAAATTACAGTTACATGTCATAATTAGTAACGAAGTTACAGTTTCCTGTCATAATTAGTACCGAAGTTACTGTTACCTGACATAATTAGTATCGAAGTTACAGTTACCTGCCATAGTTTGTATCGAAATTACAGGGACTTGTCATAATTAGTAACGAAGTTACAGTTATCTGCCATAATTAGTATCGAAATTAAAGTTACTTGTCATAATTAGTAACGAAGTTACAGTTACCTGTCACATTTAGTATCGAAGATACTGTTACTTGTCATAATTAGTATTGAAATTACAGTTACCTACCATAATTTTTTATCAAAATTACTGTTACTTGTCATAATTAGTAACGAAGTTAGAGTTTCTTTTCATAATTAGTATCGAAGTTACAGTTACCTGTTATAATTTGATTCGAAGTTATAATTACTTGTCATAATTAGTATCGAAGTTACTGTCACTTGTCATAATTAATATCGAAGTAACTGTTACCTCTCATAATTAGTATCGAAGTTACAGTTACTTGTCATAATTAGTATCGAAGTTACAGTTACTTGTCATAATTACAATCGAAGTTACAGTTACCTGCCATAATTAGTATCGAAGTTACAGTTTCTTGTCATAATTAGTAATGAAGTTACAGTTACCTGTCATAATAAGTATCGAAGTTACAGTTACTTGTCATAATTAGTATCGAAGTTACAGTTACTTGACATAATTAGTAACGATGTTACTGTTTCCTGTCATAATTAGTATCGAAGTTACTGTTACCTGACATAATTAGTATCGAAGTTACAGTTACCTGCCATAATTTGTATCGAAATTACAGGGACTTGTCATAATTAGTAACGAAGTTACAGTTACCTGCCATAATTAGTATCGAAATTAAAGTTACTTATCATAATTAGTAACGAAGTTACAGTTACCTGTCATAATTAGTATCGAAGTTACTGTTACCTGTCATAATTAGTATTGAAGTTACAGTTACCTACCATAATTTTTTATCAAAATTACTGTTACTTGTCATAATTAGTAACGAAGTTAGAGTTTCTTGTCATAATTAGTATCGAAGTTACAGTTACCTGTCATAATTTGTATCGAAGTTATTGTTACTTGTCATAATTAGTATCGAAGTTACTGTTACCTGTCATAATTAGTATGGTAGTTACAGTTACCTGCCATAATTTGTATCGAAATTACAGTTACTTGTCATAATAAGTAACGAAGTTACAGTTACCTGTAATAATTATTATCGAAGTTACAGTTACTTGTCATAATTAGTATCGAAGTGACTGTTACCTGTCATAATTAGTATCGAAGTTATAGTTACCTGCCAAAATTTGTATCGAAATTACAGTTACTTGTCACAATTAGTAACGAAGTTACTGTTACCTGTCATAATTATTATCGAAATTACAATTACCTGCCATAATTTGTATCGAAATTACAGTTACTTGTCATAATTAGTAACGAAGTTACAGTTACTTGCCATAATTAGTATAGAAATTACAGTTACTTGTCATAATTAGTAACGAAGTTGCAGTTACCTGTCATAATTAGTATCGGAGTTACTGTTACCTGTCATAATTAGTATCGAATTTACAGTTACCTGCCATAATTTGTACCGAAATTACAGTTACTTGTCATAATTAGTAACGAAGTTACAGTTACCTGTCATAATTAGTATCGAAGTTACAGTTACTTGTCATAATTACTATCGAAGTTACTGTTACCTGTCATAATTAGTATCGAAGTTACAGTTACCTGCCAAAATTTGTATCGAAATTACAGTTACTTGTCATAATTAGTATGGATGATAATGTTACTTGTCATAATTAATATCGAAGTTACTGTTACCTGTCATAATTAGTATCGAAGTTACAGTTACTTGTCATAATAAGTATCGAAGTTACAGTTACTTGTCATAATTAGTATCGAAGTTACAGTTACCTGTCATAATTAATATCGAAGTTACTGTTTCATGTCATAATTAGTAAAGAACTTACAGTTACCTGTCATAATAAGTATCGAAGTTAGAGTTACTTGTCATACTTAGTATCGAAGTTACAATTACTTGACATAATTAGTAACGATGTTACAGTAACCTGTCATAATTAGTATCGAAGTTACTGTTACCTGTATTAATTAGTATCGAAGTAACTGTTACCTGACATAATTAGTATCGAAGTTACAGTTACCTGCCATAATTTGTATCGAAATTACAGGGACTTGTCATAATTAGTAACGAAGTTACAGTTACCTGCCATAATTAGTATCGAAATTAAAGTTACTTGTCATAATTAGTAACGAAGTTACAGTTACCTGTCATAATTAGTATCGATGTTACTGTTACCTGTCATAATTAGTAATGAAGTTACAGTAACCTGCCATAATTAGTATCGAAGTTACAGTTACCTGTCATAATAAGTATCGAAGTTACAGTTACCTGCCATAATTTGTATCGAAATTACAGTAACCTGTCATAATAAGTATCGAAGTTACAGTTACTTGTCATAATTAGTATCGAAGTTACAGTTACTTGACATAATTTGTAACGATGTTACAGTAACCTGTCATAATTAGTATCGAAGTTACTGTTGCCTGTATTAATTAGTATCGAAGTTACTGTTACCTGTCATAATTAGTATCAAAGTAACAGTTACCTGCCATAATTTGTATGGAAGTTACAGTTCCTTGTCATAATTAGTATCGAAGTTACAGTTACCTGTCATAATTAGTATCGAAGGGACTGTTACCTGCCATAATTTGTATCGAAATTACAGTTACTTGTCATAATTAGTAACGATGTTACAGTTACCTGTCATAATTTGTATCGAAATTACAGTTACTTGTCATAATTAGTAACGAAGTTACAGTTTCCTGTCATAATTAGTAACGAAGTTACAGTTACTTGTCACAATTAACATCGAAGTCACCGTTACCTGTCATAATTAGTAACGAAGTTACAGTTACCTGCCAAAATTTGTATCGAAATTACAGTTACTTGTCATCATTAGTAACGAAGTTAGAGTTTCTTTTCATAATTAGTATCGAAGTTACAGTTACCTGTTATAATTTGATTCGAAGTTATAATTACTTGTCATAATTAGTATCGAAGTTATGTCACTTGTCATAATTAATATCGAAGTAACTGTTACCTCTCATAATTAGTATCGAAGTTACAGTTACTTGTCATAATTAGTATCGAAGTTACAGTTACTTGTCATAATTACAATCGAAGTTACAGTTACCTGCCATAATTAGTATCGAAGTTACAGTTTCTTGTCATAATTAGTAATGAAGTTACAGTTACCTGTCATAATAAGTATCGAAGTTACAGTTACTTGTCATAATTAGTATCGAAGTTACAGTTACTTGACATAATTAGTAACGATGTTACTGTTTCCTGTCATAATTAGTATCGAAATTACTGTTACGTGACATAATTAGTATCGAAGTTACAGTTACCTGCCATAATTTGTATCGAAATTACAGGGACTTGTCTTAATTAGTAACGAAGTTACAGTTACCTGCCATAATTAGTATCGAAATTAAAGTTACTTATCATAATTAGTAACGAAGTTACAGTTACCTGTCATAATTAGTATCGAAGTTACTGTTACCTGTCATAATTAGTATTGAAGTTACAGTTACCTACCATAATTTTTTATCAAAATTACTGTTACTTGTCATAATTAGTAACGAAGTTAGAGTTTCTTGTCATAATTAGTATCGAAGTTACAGTTACCTGTCATAATTTGTATCGAAGTTATAGTTACTTGTCATAATTAGTATCGAAGTTACTGTTACCTGTCATAATTAGTATGGTAGTTACAGTTACCTGCCATAATTTGTATCGAAATTACAGTTACTTGTCATAATAAGTAACGAAGTTACAGTTACCTGTAATAATTATTATCGAAGTTACAGTTACTTGTCATAATTAGTATCGAAGTGACTGTTACCTGTCATAATTAGTATCGAAGTTATAGTTACCTGCCAAAATTTGTATCGAAATTACAGTTACTTGTCACAATTAGTAACGAAGTTACAGTTACCTGTCATAATTAGTATCGAAGTTACAGTTACTTAACATAATTAGTATCGAAGTTACTGTTACTTGTCATAATTAGTATCGAAGTTACTGTTACCTGTCATAATTATTATCGAAATTACAATTACCTGCCATAATTTGTATCGAAATTACAGTTACTTGTCATAATTAGTAACGAAGTTACAGTTACTTGCCATAATTAGTATAGAAATTACAGTTACTTGTCATAATTAGTAACGAAGTTGCAGTTACCTGTCATAATTAGTATCGGAGTTACTGTTACCTGTCATAATTAGTATCGAATTTGCAGTTACCTGCCATAATTTGTACCGAAATTACAGTTACTTGTCATAATTAGTAACGAAGTTACAGTTACCTGTCATAATTAGTATCGAAGTTACAGTTACTTGTCATAATTACTATCGAAGTTACTGTTACCTGTCATAATTAGTATCGAAGTTACAGTTATCTGCCAAAATTTGTATCGAAATTACAGTTACTTGTCATAATTAGTATGGATGATAATGTTACTTGTCATAATTAATATCGAAGTTACTGTTACCTGTCATAATTAGTATCGAAGTTACAGTTACTTGTCATAATAAGTATCGAAGTTACAGTTACTTGTCATAATTAGTATCGAAGTTACAGTTACCTGTCATAATTAATATCGAAGTTACTGTTTCATGTCATAATTAGTAAAGAACTTACAGTTACCTGTCATAATAAGTATCGAAGTTAGAGTTACTTGTCATACTTAGTATCGAAGTTACAATTACTTGACATAATTAGTAACGATGTTAAAGTAACCTGTCATAATTAGTATCGAAGTTACTGTTACCTGTATTAATTAGTATCGAAGTAACTGTTACCTGACATAATTAGTATCGAAGTTACAGTTACCTGCCATAATTTGTATCGAAATTACAGGGACTTGTCATAATTAGTAACGAAGTTACAGTTACCTGCCATAATTAGTATCGAAATTAAAGTTACTTGTCATAATTAGTAACGAAGTTACAATTACCTGTCATAATTAGTATCGATGTTACTGTTACCTGTCATAATTAGTAATGAAGTTACAGTAACCTGCCATAATTAGTATCGAAGTTACAGTTACCTGTCATAATAAGTATCGAAGTTACAGTTACCTGCCATAATTTGTATCGAAATTACAGTAACCTGTCATAATAAGTATCGAAGTTACAGTTACTTGTCATAATTAGTATCGAAGTTACAGTTACTTGACATAATTTGTAACGATGTTACAGTAACCTGTCATAATTAGTATCGAAGTTACTGTTGCCTGTATTAATTAGTATCGAAGTTACTGTTACCTGTCATAATTAGTATCAAAGTAACAGTTACCTGCCATAATTTGTATGGAAGTTACAGTTCCTTGTCATAATTAGTATCGAAGTTACAGTTACCTGTCATAATTAGTATCGAAGGGACTGTTACCTGCCATAATTTGTATCGAAATTACAGTTACTTGTCTTAATTAGTAACGAAGTTACAGTTACCTGTCATAATTTGTATCGAAATTACAGTTACTTGTCATAATTAGTAACGAAGTTACAGTTTCCTGTCATAATTAGTAACGAAGTTACAGTTACTTGTCACAATTAACATCGAAGTCACCGTTACCTGTCATAATTAGTAACGAAGTTACAGTTACCTGCCAAAATTTGTATCGAAATTACAGTTACTTGTCATAATTAGTATCGAAGTTACTGTTACTTGTCATAATTAATATCGAAGTTACTGTTACCTCTCATAATTAGTATCGAAGTTACAGTTACTTGTCATAATTAGTATCGAAGTTACAGTTACCTGTCATAATTAGTATCGAAGTTACAGTTTCTTGTCATAATTAGTAATGAAGTTACAGTTACCTGTCATAATAAGTATCGAAGTTACAGTTATTTGTCATAATTGGTATCGAAGTTACAGTTACTTGACATAATTAGTAACGATGTTACAGTTTCCTGTCCTAATTAGTATCGAAGTTACTGTTACCTGACATAATTAGTATCGAAGTTACAGTTACCTGCCATAATTTGTATCGAAATTACAGGGACTTGTCATAATTAGTAACGAAGTTACAATTACCTGCCTTAATTATTATCGTAATTAAAGTTACTTGTCATAATTAGTAACTAAGTTACAGTTACCTGTCATAATTAGTATCTAAGTTACTGTTACCTGACTTAATTAGTATTGAAGTTACAGTTACCTACCATAATACTTTTATCAAAATTACAGTTACTTGTCATAATTAGTAACGAAGTTACAGTTACTTGTCATAATTATTATCGAAGTTACAGTTACTTGTCATAATTAGTATCGAAGTGACTGTTACCTATCATAATTAGTATCGAAGTTATAGTTACCTGCCAAAATTTGTATCGAAATTACAGTTACTTGTCATAATTAGCAACGAAGTTACTGTTACCTGTCATAATTATTATCGAAATTACAATTACCTGCCTTAATTTGTATCGAAATTACAGTTACTTGTCATAATTTGTAACGAAGTTACAGTTACCTGTGATAATTAGTATCGAAGTTACAGTTACTTGTCATAATTAGTAACGAAGTTAGAGTTTCTTGACATAATTGGTATCTAAGTTACAGTTACCTGTCATAATTTGTATCGAAGTTATAGTTACTTATCATAATTAGTATCGAAGTTACTGTTACTTGTCATAATTAGTATCGAAGTTACTGTTACCTGTCATAATTAGCATCGAAGTTCCAGTTACTTGTCATAATAAGTATCGAAGTTACAGTTACTTGTCATAATTAGTATCGAAGTAACAGTTACCTGTCATAATTAGTATCGAAGTAACAATTACATGCCATAATTTGTATCGAAATTACAGTTACTTGTCATAATTAGATACGAAGTTACAGTTAACTGTCATAATTAGTATCGAAGTTACAGTTACCTGCCATAATTATTATCGAAGTTTTTGTTACCTTTCATAATTAGTATCGAAGTTACTGTTTTCTGTCATAATTAGTATCGAAGTTACTGTTACCTGTCATAATTAGTATCGAAGTTACAGTTACCTGCCATAATTTGTATCGAAATTACAGTTACTTGTCATAATTAGTAACGAAGTTACTGTTACTTGTCATAATAAGTATCAAAGTTACTGTTACCTGTCATAATTAGTATCGAAATTACAGTTACCTGCCATAATTTGTATCGAAATTACAGTTACTTGTCATAATTAGTAACGAAGTTACAGTTACTTGCCATAATTAGTATAGAAATTACAGTTACTTGTCATAATTAGTAACGAAGTTGCAGTTACCCGTCATAATTAGTATCGAAGTTACTGTTACCTGTAATAATTAGTATCGAATTTACAGTTACCTGCCATAATTTGTATCGAAATTACAGTTACTTATCATAATTAGTATCGAAGTTACTGTTACTTGTCATAATTAATATCGAAGTTACTGTTACCTGTCATAATTAGCATCGAAGTTCCAGTTACTTGTCATAATAAGTATCGAAGTTACAGTTACTTGTCATAATTAGTATCGAAGTAACAGTTACCTGTCATAATTAGTATCGAAGTTACTGTTTCTTGTCATAATTAGTAAAGAACTTACAGTTACCTGTCATAATAAGTATCGAAGTTACAGTTTCTTGTCACAATTAGTATCGAAGTTACAGTTACTTGACATAATTAGTAACGATGTTACAGTAACCTGTCACAATTCGTATCGAAGTTACTGTTACCTGTATTAATTAGTATCGAAGTTATTGTTACCTGACATAATTAGTATCGAAGTTACAGTAACCTGCCATAATTTGTTTCGAAATTACAGTTACTTGTCATAATTAGTATCGAAGTAACACTTATCTGTCATAATTAGTATCGAAGTTACTGTTTCTTGTCATAATTAGTAAAGAACTTACAGTTACCTGTCATAATAAGTATCGAAGTTACAGTTTCTTGTCACAATTAGCATCGAAGTTACAGTTACTTGACATAATTAGTAACGATGTTACAGTAACCTGTCATAATTAGTATCGATGTTACTGTTACCTGTCATAATTAGTAATGAAGTTACAGTTACCTGCCATAATTAGTATCGAAGTTACAGTTACCTGTCATAATAAGTATCGAAGTTACAGTTACCTGCCATAATTTGTATAGAAATTACAGTAACCTGTCATAATAAGTATCGAAGTTACAGTTACTTGTCATAATTAGTATCGAAGTTACAGTTACTTGACATAATTAATAACGATGTTACAGTAACCTGTCCTAATTAGTATCGAAGTTACTGTTGCCAGTATTAATAAGTATCGAATTTACAGTTACCTGCCATAATTTTTTTAATCAAAATTAGAGTTACTTGTCATAATTAGTAACGAAGTTACAGTTACTTGTCATATTTAGTATCGAAGTTACTGTTACCTGTCATAATTAGTATCAATGTTACAGTTACCTGCCATAATTTGTATCGAAGTTACAGTTCCTTGTCATAATTAGTGTCGAAGTTACAGTTACCTGTCATAATTAGTATCGAAGGTACTGTTACCAGCCATAATTTGTATCGAAATTACAGTTACTTGTCATAATTAGTAACGAAGTTACAGTTACCTGTCATAATTTGTATCGAAATTACAGTTACTTGTCATAATTAGTAACGAAGTTACAGTTTCCTCTCATAATTAGTACCGAAGTTACTGTTACCTCACATAATTAGTATCGAAGTTACAGTTACCTGCCATAGTTTGTGTCGAAATTACAGGGACTTGTCATAATTAGTAACGAAGTTACAGTTACCTGCCATAATTTGTATCGAAATTACAGTTACTTGTCATAATTAGTAACGAAGTTACAGTTACCTGTCATAATTTGTATCGAAATTACGGTTACTTGTCATAATTAGTAACGAAGTTACAGTTTCCTGTCATAATTAGTACCGAAGTTACTGTTACCTGACATAATTAGTATCGAAGTTACAGTTACCTGCCATAGTTTGTATCGAAATTACAGGGATTTGTCATAATTAGTAACGAAGTTACAGTTACCTGCCATAATTAGTATCGAAATTAAAGTTACTTGTCATAAATAGTAACGAAGTTACAGTTACCTGTCACATTTAATATCGAAGTTACTGTTACCTGTCATAATTAGTATTGAAGTTACAGTTACCCACCATAATTTTTTATCAAAATTACTGTTACTTGTCATAATAAGTAACGAAGTTAGAGTTTCTTGTCATAATTAGTATCGAAGTTACAGTTACCTGTCATAATTTGATTCGAAGTTATAGTTACTTGTCATAATTAGTATCGAAGTTACTGTTACCTGTCATAATTAGTATCGAAGTAACAGTTACCTGCCATAATTTGTATCGAAATTACAGTTCCTTGTCATAATTAGTATCGTAGGTACTCTTACCTGCCATAATTTGTATCGAAATTACAGTTACTTGTCATAATTAGTTACGAAGTTACAGTTACCTGTCATAATTTGTATTGAAATTACAGTTACTTGTCATAATTAGCAACGAAGTTACAGTTTCCTGTCATAATTAGTATCGATGTTACTGTTACCTGTCATAATTAGTAATGAAGTTACAGTTACCTGCCATAATTAGTATCGAAGTTACAGTTACCTGTCATAATAAGTTTCGAAGTTACAGTTACCTGCCATAATTTGTATCGAAATTACAGTAACCTGTCATTATAAGTATCGAATTTACAGTTACTTGTCATAATAAGTATCGAAGTTACAGTTACTTGACATAATTAGTAACGATGTTACAGTAACCTGTCATAGTTAGTATCGAAGTTACTGTTGCCTGACATAATTAGTATCGATGTTACTGTTACCTGTCATAATTAGTAATGAGGTTAAAGTTACCTGCCATAATTAGTATCGAAGTTACAGTTACCTGTCATAATAAGTATCGAAGTTACAGTTACTTGTCCTAATAAGTATCGAGGTTACAGTTACTTGACATAATTAGTAACGATGTTACAGTAACCTGTCATAATTAGTATCGAAGTTACTGTTGCCTGTATTAATTAGTATCGAATTACAGTTACCTGCCATAATTTTTTTAATCAAAATTAGAGGTACTTGTCATATTTAGTAACGATGTTACAGTTCCTTGTCATAATTAGTATGGAAGTTACAGTTACCTGTCATAATTAGTATCGAAGGTACTGTTACCTGCCATAATTTGTATCGAAATTACAGTTACTTGTCATAATTAGTAACGAAGTTACAGTTACCTGTCATAATTTGTATCGAAATTACAGTTACTTGTCATAATTAGTAACGAAGTTACAGTTTCCTGTCATAATTAGTACCGAAGTTACTGTTACCTGACATAATTAGTATCGAAGTTACAGTTGGCTGCCATAGTTTGTATCGAAATTACAGGGACTTGTCATAATTAGTAACGAAGTTACAGTTATCTGCCATAATTAGTATCGAAATTAAAGTTACTTGTCATAATTAGTAACGAAGTTACAGTTACCTGTCACATTTAGTATCGAAGATACTGTTACTTGTCATAATTAGTATTGAAGTTACAGTTACCTACCATAATTTTTTATCAAAATTACTGTTACTTGTCATAATTAGTAACGAAGTTAGAGTTTCTTTTCATAATTAGTATCGAAGTTACAGTTACCTGTTATAATTTGATTCGAAGTTATAATTACTTGTCATAATTAGTATCGAAGTTACTGTCACTTGTCATAATTAATATCGAAGTAACTGTTACCTCTCATAATTAGTATCGAAGTAACAGTTACTTGTCATAATTAGTATCGAAGTTACAGTTACTTGTCATAATTACAATCGAAGTTACAGTTACCTGCCATAATTAGTATCGAAGTTACAGTTTCTTGTCATAATTAGTAATGAAGTTACAGTTACCTGTCATAATAAGTATCGAAGTTACAGTTACTTGTCATAATTAGTATCGAAGTTACAGTTACTTGACATAATTAGTAACGATGTTACTGTTTCCTGTCATAATTAGTATCGAAGTTACTGTTACCTGACATAATTAGTATCGAAGTTACAGTTACCTGCCATAATTTGTATCGAAATTACAGGGACTTGTCTTAATTAGTAACGAAGTTACAGTTACCTGCCATAATTAGTATCGAAATTAAAGTTACTTATCATAATTAGTAACGAAGTTACAGTTACCTGTCATAATTAGTATCGAAGTTACTGTTACCTGTCATAATTAGTATTGAAGTTACAGTTACCTACCATAATTTTTTATCAAAATTACTGTTACTTGTCATAATTAGTAACGAAGTTAGAGTTTCTTGTCATAATTAGTATCGAAGTTACAGTTACCTGTCATAATTTGTATCGAAGTTATAGTTACTTGTCATAATTAGTATCGAAGTTACTGTTACCTGTCATAATTAGTATGGTAGTTACAGTTACCTGCCATAATTTGTATCGAAATTACAGTTACTTGTCATAATAAGTAACGAAGTTACAGTTACCTGTAATAATTATTATCGAAGTTACAGTTACTTGTCATAATTAGTATCGAAGTGACTGTTACCTGTCATAATTAGTATCGAAGTTATAGTTACCTGCCAAAATTTGTATCGAAATTACAGTTACTTGTCACAATTAGTAACGAAGTTACAGTTACCTGTCATAATTAGTATCGAAGTTACAGTTACTTAACATAATTAGTATCGAAGTTACTGTTACTTGTCATAATTAGTATCGAAGTTACTGTTACCTGTCAAAATTATTATCGAAATTACAATTACCTGCCATAATTTGTATCGAAATTACAGTTACTTGTCATAATTAGTAACGAAGTTACAGTTACTTGCCATAATTAGTATAGAAATTACAGTTACTTGTCATAATTAGTAACGAAGTTGCAGTTACCTGTCATAATTAGTATCGGAGTTACTGTTACCTGTCATAATTAGTATCGAATTTACAGTTACCTGCCATAATTTGTACCGAAATTACAGTTACTTGTCATAATTAGTAACGAAGTTACAGTTACCTGTCATAATTAGTATCGAAGTTACAGTTACTTGTCATAATTACTATCGAAGTTACTGTTACCTGTCATAATTAGTATCGAAGTTACAGTTACCTGCCAAAATTTGTATCGAAATTACAGTTACTTGTCATAATTAGTATGGATGATAATGTTACTTGTCATAATTAATATCGAAGTTACTGTTACCTGTCATAATTAGTATCGAAGTTACAGTTACTTGTCATAATAAGTATCGAAGTTACAGTTACTTGTCATAATTAGTATCGAAGTTACAGTTACCTGTCATAATTAATATCGAAGTTACTGTTTCATGTCATAATTAGTAAAGAACTTACAGTTACCTGTCATAATAAGTATCGAAGTTAGAGTTACTTGTCATACTTAGTATCGAAGTTACAGTTACTTGACATAATTAGTAACGATGTTACAGTAACCTGTCATAATTAGTATCGAAGTTACTGTTACCTGTATTAATTAGTATCGAAGTAACTGTTACCTGACATAATTAGTATCGAAGTTACAGTTACCTGCCATAATTTGTATCGAAATTACAGGGACTTGTCATAATTAGTAACGAAGTTACAGTTACCTGCCATAATTAGTATCGAAATTAAAGTTACTTGTCATAATTAGTAACGAAGTTACAGTTACCTGTCATAATTAGTATCGATGTTACTGTTACCTGTCATAATTAGTAATGAAGTTACAGTAACCTGCCATAATTAGTATCGAAGTTACAGTTACCTGTCATAATAAGTATCGAAGTTACAGTTACCTGCCATAATTTGTATCGAAATTACAGTAACCTGTCATAATAAGTATCGAAGTTACAGTTACTTGTCATAATTAGTATCGAAGTTACAGTTACTTGACATAATTTGTAACGATGTTACAGTAACCTGTCATAATTAGTATCGAAGTTACTGTTGCCTGTATTAATTAGTATCGAAGTTACTGTTACCTGTCATAATTAGTATCAAAGTAACAGTTACCTGCCATAATTTGTATGGAAGTTACAGTTCCCTGTCATAATTAGTATCGAAGATACAGTTACCTGTCATAATTAGTATCGAAGGGACTGTTACCTGCCATAATTTGTATCGAAATTACAGTTACTTGTCATAATTAGTAACGAAGTTACAGTTACCTGTCATAATTTGTATCGAAATTACAGTTACTTGTCATAATTAGTAACGAAGTTACAGTTTCCTGTCATAATTAGTAACGAAGTTACAGTTACTTGTCACAATTAACATCGAAGTCACCGTTACCTGTCATAATTAGTAACGAAGTTACAGTTACCTGCCAAAATTTGTATCGAAATTACAGTTACTTGTCATAATTAGTATCGAAGTTACTGTTACTTGTCATAATTAATATCGAAGTTACTGTTACCTCTCATAATTAGTATCGAAGTTACAGTTACTTGTCATAATTAGTATCGAAGTTACAGTTACCTGTCATAATTAGTATCGAAGTTACAGTTTCTTGTCATAATTAGTAATGAAGTTACAGTTACCTGTCATAATAAGTATCGAAGTTACAGTTATTTGTCATAATTGGTATCGAAGTTACAGTTACTTGACATAATTAGTAACGATGTTACAGTTTCCTGTCCTAATTAGTATCGAAGTTACTGTTACCTGACATAATTAGTATCGAAGTTACAGTTACCTGCCATAATTTGTATCGAAATTACAGGGACTTGTCATAATTAGTAACGAAGTTACAATTACCTGCCTTAATTATTATCGTAATTAAAGTTACTTGTCATAATTAGTAACTAAGTTACAGTTACCTGTCATAATTAGTATCTAAGTTACTGTTACCTGACTTAATTAGTATTGAAGTTACAGTTACCTACCATAATACTTTTATCAAAATTACAGTTACTTGTCATAATTAGTAACGAAGTTACAGTTACTTGTCATAATTATTATCGAAGTTACAGTTACTTGTCATAATTAGTATCGAAGTGACTGTTACCTATCATAATTAGTATCGAAGTTATAGTTACCTGCCAAAATTTGTATCGAAATTACAGTTACTTGTCATAATTAGCAACGAAGTTACTGTTACCTGTCATAATTATTATCGAAATTACAATTACCTGCCTTAATTTGTATCGAAATTACAGTTACTTGTCATAATTTGTAACGAAGTTACAGTTACCTGTGATAATTAGTATCGAAGTTACAGTTACTTGTCATAATTAGTAACGAAGTTAGAGTTTCTTGACATAATTGGTATCTAAGTTACAGTTACCTGTCATAATTTGTATCGAAGTTATAGTTACTTATCATAATTAGTATCGAAGTTACTGTTACTTGTCATAATTAGTATCGAAGTTACTGTTACCTGTCATAATTAGCATCGAAGTTCCAGTTACTTGTCATAATAAGTATCGAAGTTACAGTTACTTGTCATAATTAGTATCGAAGTAACAGTTACCTGTCATAATTAGTATCGAAGTAACAATTACATGCCATAATTTGTATCGAAATTACAGTTACTTGTCATAATTAGATACGAAGTTACAGTTAACTGTCATAATTAGTATCGAAGTTACAGTTACCTGCCATAATTATTATCGAAGTTTTTGTTACCTTTCATAATTAGTATCGAAGTTACTGTTTTCTGTCATAATTAGTATCGAAGTTACTGTTACCTGTCATAATTAGTATCGAAGTTACAGTTACCTGCCATAATTTGTATCGAAATTACAGTTACTTGTCATAATTAGTAACGAAGTTACTGTTACTTGTCATAATAAGTATCAAAGTTACTGTTACCTGTCATAATTAGTATCGAAATTACAGTTACCTGCCATAATTTGTATCGAAATTACAGTTACTTGTCATAATTAGTAACGAAGTTACAGTTACTTGCCATAATTAGTATAGAAATTACAGTTACTTGTCATAATTAGTAACGAAGTTGCAGTTACCCGTCATAATTAGTATCGAAGTTACTGTTACCTGTAATAATTAGTATCGAATTTACAGTTACCTGCCATAATTTGTATCGAAATTACAGTTACTTATCATAATTAGTATCGAAGTTACTGTTACTTGTCATAATTAATATCGAAGTTACTGTTACCTGTCATAATTAGCATCGAAGTTCCAGTTACTTGTCATAATAAGTATCGAAGTTACAGTTACTTGTCATAATTAGTATCGAAGTAACAGTTACCTGTCATAATTAGTATCGAAGTTACTGTTTCTTGTCATAATTAGTAAAGAACTTACAGTTACCTGTCATAATAAGTATCGAAGTTACAGTTTCTTGTCACAATTAGTATCGAAGTTACAGTTACTTGACATAATTAGTAACGATGTTACAGTAACCTGTCACAATTCGTATCGAAGTTACTGTTACCTGTATTAATTAGTATCGAAGTTATTGTTACCTGACATAATTAGTATCGAAGTTACAGTAACCTGCCATAATTTGTTTCGAAATTACAGTTACTTGTCATAATTAGTATCGAAGTAACACTTACCTGTCATAATTAGTATCGAAGTTACTGTTTCTTGTCATAATTAGTAAAGAACTTACAGTTACCTGTCATAATAAGTATCGAAGTTACAGTTTCTTGTCACAATTAGCATCGAAGTTACAGTTACTTGACATAATTAGTAACGATGTTACAGTAACCTGTCATAATTAGTATCGATGTTACTGTTACCTGTCATAATTAGTAATGAAGTTACAGTTACCTGCCATAATTAGTATCGAAGTTACAGTTACCTGTCATAATAAGTATCGAAGTTACAGTTACCTGCCATAATTTGTATAGAAATTACAGTAACCTGTCATAATAAGTATCGAAGTTACAGTTACTTGTCATAATTAGTATCGAAGTTACAGTTACTTGACATAATTAATAACGATGTTACAGTAACCTGTCCTAATTAGTATCGAAGTTACTGTTGCCAGTATTAATAAGTATCGAATTTACAGTTACCTGCCATAATTTTTTTAATCAAAATTAGAGTTACTTGTCATAATTAGTAACGAAGTTACAGTTACTTGTCATATTTAGTATCGAAGTTACTGTTACCTGTCATAATTAGTATCAATGTTACAGTTACCTGCCATAATTTGTATCGAAGTTACAGTTCCTTGTCATAATTAGTGTCGAAGTTACAGTTACCTGTCATAATTAGTATCGAAGGTACTGTTACCAGCCATAATTTGTATCGAAATTACAGTTACTTGTCATAATTAGTAACGAAGTTACAGTTACCTGTCATAATTTGTATCGAAATTACAGTTACTTGTCATAATTAGTAACGAAGTTACAGTTTCCTCTCATAATTAGTACCGAAGTTACTGTTACCTCACATAATTAGTATCGAAGTTACAGTTACCTGCCATAGTTTGTGTCGAAATTACAGGGACTTGTCATAATTAGTAACGAAGTTACAGTTACCTGCCATAATTTGTATCGAAATTACAGTTACTTGTCATAATTAGTAACGAAGTTACAGTTACCTGTCATAATTTGTATCGAAATTACGGTTACTTGTCATAATTAGTAACGAAGTTACAGTTTCCTGTCATAATTAGTACCGAAGTTACTGTTACCTGACATAATTAGTATCGAAGTTACAGTTACCTGCCATAGTTTGTATCGAAATTACAGGGATTTGTCATAATTAGTAACGAAGTTACAGTTACCTGCCATAATTAGTATAGAAATTAAAGTTACTTGTCATAAATAGTAACGAAGTTACAGTTACCTGTCACATTTAATATCGAAGTTACTGTTACCTGTCATAATTAGTATTGAAGTTACAGTTACCCACCATAATTTTTTATCAAAATTACTGTTACTTGTCATAATTAGTAACGAAGTTAGAGTTTCTTGTCATAATTAGTATCGAAGTTACAGTTACCTGTCATAATTTGATTCGAAGTTATAGTTACTTGTCATAATTAGTATCGAAGTTACTGTTACCTGTCATAATTAGTATCGAAGTAACAGTTACCTGCCATAATTTGTATCGAAATTACAGTTCCTTGTCATAATTAGTATCGAAGGTACTCTTACCTGCCATAATTTGTATCGAAATTACAGTTACTTGTCATAATTAGTTACGAAGTTACAGTTACCTGTCATAATTTGTATTGAAATTACAGTTACTTGTCATAATTAGCAACGAAGTTACAGTTTCCTGTCATAATTAGTATCGATGTTACTGTTACCTGTCATAATTAGTAATGAAGTTACAGTTACCTGCCATAATTAGTATCGAAGTTACAGTTACCTGTCATAATAAGTATCGAAGTTACAGTTACCTGCCATAATTTGTATCGAAATTACAGTAACCTGTCATTATAAGTATCGAATTTACAGTTACTTGTCATAATAAGTATCGAAGTTACAGTTACTTGACATAATTAGTAACGATGTTACAGTAACCTGTCATAGTTAGTATCGAAGTTACTGTTGCCTGACATAATTAGTATCGATGTTACTGTTACCTGTCATAATTAGTAATGAGGTTAAAGTTACCTGCCATAATTAGTATCGAAGTTACAGTTACCTGTCATAATAAGTATCGAAGTTACAGTTACTTGTCCTAATAAGTATCGAGGTTACAGTTACTTGACATAATTAGTAACGATGTTACAGTAACCTGTCATAATTAGTATCGAAGTTACTGTTGCCTGTATTAATTAGTATCGAATTACAGTTACCTGCCATAATTTTTTTAATCAAAATTAGAGGTACTTGTCATAATTAGTAACGAAGTTACAGTTACCTGTCATAATTTGTATCGAAATTACAGTTACTTGTCATAATTAGTAACGAAGTTACAGTTTCCTGTCATAATTAGTACCGAAGTTACTGTTACCTGACATAATTAGTATCGAAGTTACAGTTACCTGCCATAGTTTGTATCGAAATTACAGGGACTTGTCATAATTAGTAACGAAGTTACAGTTATCTGCCATAATTAGTATCGAAATTAAAGTTACTTGTCATAATTAGTAACGAAGTTACCGTTACCTGTCACATTTAGTATCGAAGATACTGTTACTTGTCATAATTAGTATTGAAGTTACAGTTACCTACCATAATTTTTTATCAAAATTACTGTTACTTGTCATAATTAGTAACGAAGTTAGAGTTTCTTTTCATAATTAGTATCGAAGTTACAGTTACCTGTTATAATTTGATTCGAAGTTATAATTACTTGTCATAATTAGTATCGAAGTTACTGTCACTTGTCATAATTAATATCGAAGTAACTGTTAGCTCTCATAATTAGTATCGAAGTTACAGTTACTTGTCATAATTAGTATCGAAGTTACAGTTACTTGTCATAATTACAATCGAAGTTACAGTTACCTGCCATAATTAGTATCGAAGTTACAGTTTCTTGTCATAATTAGTAATGAAGTTACAGTTACCTGTCATAATAAGTATCGAAGTTACAGTTACTTGTCATAATTAGTATCGAAGTTACAGTTACTTGACATAATTAGTAACGATGTTACTGTTTCCTGTCATAATTAGTATCGAAGTTACTGTTACCTGACATAATTAGTATCGAAGTTACAGTTACCTGCCATAATTTGTATCGAAATTACAGGGACTTGTCATAATTAGTAACGAAGTTACAGTTACCTGCCATAATTAGTATCGAAATTAAAGTTACTTATCATAATTAGTAACGAAGTTACAGTTACCTGTCATAATTAGTATCGAAGTTACTGTTACCTGTCATTATTAGTATTGAAGTTACAGTTACCTACCATAATTTTTTATCAAAATTACTGTTACTTGTCATAATTAGTAACGAAGTTAGAGTTTCTTGTCATAATTAGTATCGAAGTTACAGTTACCTGTCATAATTTGTATCGAAGTTATAGTTACTTGTCATAATTAGTATCGAAGTTACTGTTACCTGTCATAATTAGTATGGTAGTTACAGTTACCTGCCATAATTTGTATCGAAATTACAGTTACTTGTCATAATAAGTAACGAAGTTACAGTTACCTGTAATAATTATTATCGAAGTTACAGTTACTTGTCATAATTAGTATCGAAGTGACTGTTACCTGTCATAATTAGTATCGAAGTTATAGTTACCTGCCAAAATTTTTATCGAAATTACAGTTACTTGTCACAATTAGTAACGAAGTTACAGTTACCTGTCATAATTAGTATCGAAGTTACAGTTACTTAACATAATTAGTATCGAAGTTACTGTTACTTGTCATAATTAGTATCGAAGTTACTGTTACCTGTCATAATTATTATCGAAATTACAATTACCTGCCATAATTTGTATCGAAATTACAGTTACTTGTCATAATTAGTAACGAAGTTTCAGTTACCTGTCATAATTAGTATCGAAGTTACAGTTACTTGTCATAATTAGTAACGAAGTTACAGTTACCTGTGATAATTAGTATCGACGTTACAGTTACTTGTCATAATTAGTATCGAAGTTACTGTTACCTGTCATATTTAGTATCGAAATTACAGTTACATGCCTTTATTTGTATCGAAATTACAGTTACTTGTACTAATTAGTAACGAAGTTACAGTTAACTGTCATAATTAGTATCGAAGTTACAGTTACCTGCCATAGTTTGTATCGAAATTACAGGGATTTGTCATAATTAGTAACGATGTTACAGTTACCTGCCATAATTAGTATCGAAATTAATGTTACTTGTCATAAATAGTAACGAAGTTACAGTTACCTGTCACATTTAGTATCGAAGTTACTGTTACCTGTCATAATTAGTATTGAAGTTTCAGTTACCTACCATAATTTTTTATCAAAATTACTGTTACTTGTCATAATTAGTAACGAAGTTAGAGTTTCTTGTCATAATTAGTATCGAACTTACAGTTACCTGTCATAATTTGATTCGAAGTTATAGTTACTTGTCATAATTAGTATCGAAGTTACTGTTACCTGTCATAATTAGTATCGAAGTAACAGTTACCTGCCATAATTTGTATCGAAATTACAGGTCCTTGTCATAATTAGTATCGAAGTTACAGTTACCTGTCATAATTAGTATCGAAGGTACTCTTACCTGCCATAATTTGTATCGAAATTACAGTTACTTGTCATAATTAGTTACGAAGTTACAGTTACCTGTCATAATTTGTATCGAAATTACAGTTACTTGTCATAATTAGCAACGAAGTTACAGTTACCTGTCATAATTAGTATCGATGTTACTGTTACCTGTCATAATTAGTAATGAGGTTACAGTTACCTGCCATAATTAGTATCGAAGTTACAGTTACCTCTCATAATAAGTATCGAAGTTACAGTTACCTGCCATAATTTGTATCGAAATTACAGTGACCTGTCATTATAAGTATCGAATTTACAGTTACTTGTCCTAATAAGTATCGAGGTTACAGTTACTTGACATAATTAGTAACGATGTTACAGTAACCTGTCATAATTAGTATCGAAGTTACTGTTGCCTGTATTAATTAGTATCGAAGTAACAGTTACCTGCCATAATTTGTATCGAAATTACAGGTCCTTGTCATAATTAGTATCGAAGTTACAGTTACCTGTCATAATTAGTATCGAAGGTACTCTTACCTGCCATAATTTGTATCGAAATTACAGTTACTTGTCATAATTAGTAACGAAGTTACAGTTACCTGCCATAATTTGTATCGAAATTACAGTTACTTGTCATAATTAGTAACGAAGTTACAGTTACCTGTCATAATTTGTATCGAAATTACGGTTACTTGTCATAATTAGTAACGAAGTTACAGTTTCCTGTCATAATTAGTACCGAAGTTACTGTTACCTGACATAATTAGTATCGAAGTTACAGTTACCTGCCATAGTTTGTATCGAAATTACAGGGATTTGTCATAATTAGTAACGAAGTTACAGTTACCTGCCATAATTAGTATCGAAATTAAAGTTACTTGTCATAAATAGTAACGAAGTTACAGTTACCTGTCACATTTAATATCGAAGTTACTGTTACCTGTCATAATTAGTATTGAAGTTACAGTTACCCACCATAATTTTTTATCAAAATTACTGTTACTTGTCATAATAAGTAACGAAGTTAGAGTTTCTTGTCATAATTAGTATCGAAGTTACAGTTACCTGTCATAATTTGATTCGAAGTTATAGTTACTTGTCATAATTAGTATCGAAGTTACTGTTACCTGTCATAATTAGTATCGAAGTAACAGTTACCTGCCATAATTTGTATCGAAATTACAGTTCCTTGTCATAATTAGTATCGTAGGTACTCTTACCTGCCATAATTTGTATCGAAATTACAGTTACTTGTCATAATTAGTTACGAAGTTACAGTTACCTGTCATAATTTGTATTGAAATTACAGTTACTTGTCATAATTAGCAACGAAGTTACAGTTTCCTGTCATAATTAGTATCGATGTTACTGTTACCTGTCATAATTAGTAATGAAGTTACAGTTACCTGCCATAATTAGTATCGAAGTTACAGTTACCTGTCATAATAAGTTTCGAAGTTACAGTTACCTGCCATAATTTGTATCGAAATTACAGTAACCTGTCATTATAAGTATCGAATTTACAGTTACTTGTCATAATAAGTATCGAAGTTACAGTTACTTGACATAATTAGTAACGATGTTACAGTAACCTGTCATAGTTAGTATCGAAGTTACTGTTGCCTGACATAATTAGTATCGATGTTACTGTTACCTGTCATAATTAGTAATGAGGTTAAAGTTACCTGCCATAATTAGTATCGAAGTTACAGTTACCTGTCATAATAAGTATCGAAGTTACAGTTACTTGTCCTAATAAGTATCGAGGTTACAGTTACTTGACATAATTAGTAACGATGTTACAGTAACCTGTCATAATTAGTATCGAAGTTACTGTTGCCTGTATTAATTAGTATCGAATTACAGTTACCTGCCATAATTTTTTTAATCAAAATTAGAGGTACTTGTCATATTTAGTAACGATGTTACAGTTCCTTGTCATAATTAGTATGGAAGTTACAGTTACCTGTCATAATTAGTATCGAAGGTACTGTTACCTGCCATAATTTGTATCGAAATTACAGTTACTTGTCATAATTAGTAACGAAGTTACAGTTACCTGTCATAATTTGTATCGAAATTACAGTTACTTGTCATAATTAGTAACGAAGTTACAGTTTCCTGTCATAATTAGTACCGAAGTTACTGTTACCTGACATAATTAGTATCGAAGTTACAGTTGGCTGCCATAGTTTGTATCGAAATTACAGGGACTTGTCATAATTAGTAACGAAGTTACAGTTATCTGCCATAATTAGTATCGAAATTAAAGTTACTTGTCATAATTAGTAACGAAGTTACAGTTACCTGTCACATTTAGTATCGAAGATACTGTTACTTGTCATAATTAGTATTGAAGTTACAGTTACCTACCATAATTTTTTATCAAAATTACTGTTACTTGTCATAATTAGTAACGAAGTTAGAGTTTCTTTTCATAATTAGTATCGAAGTTACAGTTACCTGTTATAATTTGATTCGAAGTTATAATTACTTGTCATAATTAGTATCGAAGTTACTGTCACTTGTCATAATTAATATCGAAGTAACTGTTACCTCTCATAATTAGTATCGAAGTAACAGTTACTTGTCATAATTAGTATCGAAGTTACAGTTACTTGTCATAATTACAATCGAAGTTACAGTTACCTGCCATAATTAGTATCGAAGTTACAGTTTCTTGTCATAATTAGTAATGAAGTTACAGTTACCTGTCATAATAAGTATCGAAGTTACAGTTACTTGTCATAATTAGTATCGAAGTTACAGTTACTTGACATAATTAGTAACGATGTTACTGTTTCCTGTCATAATTAGTATCGAAGTTACTGTTACCTGACATAATTAGTATCGAAGTTACAGTTACCTGCCATAATTTGTATCGAAATTACAGGGACTTGTCTTAATTAGTAACGAAGTTACAGTTACCTGCCATAATTAGTATCGAAATTAAAGTTACTTATCATAATTAGTAACGAAGTTACAGTTACCTGTCATAATTAGTATCGAAGTTACTGTTACCTGTCATAATTAGTATTGAAGTTACAGTTACCTACCATAATTTTTTATCAAAATTACTGTTACTTGTCATAATTAGTAACGAAGTTAGAGTTTCTTGTCATAATTAGTATCGAAGTTACAGTTACCTGTCATAATTTGTATCGAAGTTATAGTTACTTGTCATAATTAGTATCGAAGTTACTGTTACCTGTCATAATTAGTATGGTAGTTACAGTTACCTGCCATAATTTGTATCGAAATTACAGTTACTTGTCATAATAAGTAACGAAGTTACAGTTACCTGTAATAATTATTATCGAAGTTACAGTTACTTGTCATAATTAGTATCGAAGTGACTGTTACCTGTCATAATTAGTATCGAAGTTATAGTTACCTGCCAAAATTTGTATCGAAATTACAGTTACTTGTCACAATTAGTAACGAAGTTACAGTTACCTGTCATAATTAGTATCGAAGTTACAGTTACTTAACATAATTAGTATCGAAGTTACTGTTACTTGTCATAATTAGTATCGAAGTTACTGTTACCTGTCAAAATTATTATCGAAATTACAATTACCTGCCATAATTTGTATCGAAATTACAGTTACTTGTCATAATTAGTAACGAAGTTACAGTTACTTGCCATAATTAGTATAGAAATTACAGTTACTTGTCATAATTAGTAACGAAGTTGCAGTTACCTGTCATAATTAGTATCGGAGTTACTGTTACCTGTCATAATTAGTATCGAATTTACAGTTACCTGCCATAATTTGTACCGAAATTACAGTTACTTGTCATAATTAGTAACGAAGTTACAGTTACCTGTCATAATTAGTATCGAAGTTACAGTTACTTGTCATAATTACTATCGAAGTTACTGTTACCTGTCATAATTAGTATCGAAGTTACAGTTACCTGCCAAAATTTGTATCGAAATTACAGTTACTTGTCATAATTAGTATGGATGATAATGTTACTTGTCATAATTAATATCGAAGTTACTGTTACCTGTCATAATTAGTATCGAAGTTACAGTTACTTGTCATAATAAGTATCGAAGTTACAGTTACTTGTCATAATTAGTATCGAAGTTACAGTTACCTGTCATAATTAATATCGAAGTTACTGTTTCATGTCATAATTAGTAAAGAACTTACAGTTACCTGTCATAATAAGTATCGAAGTTAGAGTTACTTGTCATACTTAGTATCGAAGTTACAATTACTTGACATAATTAGTAACGATGTTACAGTAACCTGTCATAATTAGTATCGAAGTTACTGTTACCTGTATTAATTAGTATCGAAGTAACTGTTACCTGACATAATTAGTATCGAAGTTACAGTTACCTGCCATAATTTGTATCGAAATTACAGGGACTTGTCATAATTAGTAACGAAGTTACAGTTACCTGCCATAATTAGTATCGAAATTAAAGTTACTTGTCCTAATTAGTAACGAAGTTACAGTTACCTGTCATAATTAGTATCGATGTTACTGTTACCTGTCATAATTAGTAATGAAGTTACAGTAACCTGCCATAATTAGTATCGAAGTTACAGTTACCTGTCATAATAAGTATCGAAGTTACAGTTACCTGCCATAATTTGTATCGAAATTACAGTAACCTGTCATAATAAGTATCGAAGTTACAGTTACTTGTCATAATTAGTATCGAAGTTACAGTTACTTGACATAATTTGTAACGATGTTACAGTAACCTGTCATAATTAGTATCGAAGTTACTGTTGCCTGTATTAATTAGTATCGAAGTTACTGTTACCTGTCATAATTAGTATCAAAGTAACAGTTACCTGCCATAATTTGTATGGAAGTTACAGTTCCCTGTCATAATTAGTATCGAAGTTACAGTTACCTGTCATAATTAGTATCGAAGGGACTGTTACCTGCCATAATTTGTATCGAAATTACAGTTACTTGTCATAATTAGTAACGAAGTTACAGTTACCTGTCATAATTTGTATCGAAATTACAGTTACTTGTCATAATTAGTAACGAAGTTACAGTTTCCTGTCATAATTAGTAACGAAGTTACAGTTACTTGTCACAATTAACATCGAAGTCACCGTTACCTGTCATAATTAGTAACGAAGTTACAGTTACCTGCCAAAATTTGTATCGAAATTACAGTTACTTGTCATAATTAGTATCGAAGTTACTGTTACTTGTCATAATTAATATCGAAGTTACTGTTACCTCTCATAATTAGTATCGAAGTTACAGTTACTTGTCATAATTAGTATCGAAGTTACAGTTACCTGTCATAATTAGTATCGAAGTTACAGTTTCTTGTCATAATTAGTAATGAAGTTACAGTTACCTGTCATAATAAGTATCGAAGTTACAGTTATTTGTCATAATTGGTATCGAAGTTACAGTTACTTGACATAATTAGTAACGATGTTACAGTTTCCTGTCCTAATTAGTATCGAAGTTACTGTTACCTGACATAATTAGTATCGAAGTTACAGTTACCTGCCATAATTTGTATCGAAATTACAGGGACTTGTCATAATTAGTAACGAAGTTACAATTACCTGCCTTAATTATTATCGTAATTAAAGTTACTTGTCATAATTAGTAACTAAGTTACAGTTACCTGTCATAATTAGTATCTAAGTTACTGTTACCTGACTTAATTAGTATTGAAGTTACAGTTACCTACCATAATACTTTTATCAAAATTACAGTTACTTGTCATAATTAGTAACGAAGTTACAGTTACTTGTCATAATTATTATCGAAGTTACAGTTACTTGTCATAATTAGTATCGAAGTGACTGTTACCTATCATAATTAGTATCGAAGTTATAGTTACCTGCCAAAATTTGTATCGAAATTACAGTTACTTGTCATAATTAGCAACGAAGTTACTGTTACCTGTCATAATTATTATCGAAATTACAATTACCTGCCTTAATTTGTATCGAAATTACAGTTACTTGTCATAATTTGTAACGAAGTTACAGTTACCTGTGATAATTAGTATCGAAGTTACAGTTACTTGTCATAATTAGTAACGAAGTTAGAGTTTCTTGACATAATTGGTATCTAAGTTACAGTTACCTGTCATAATTTGTATCGAAGTTATAGTTACTTATCATAATTAGTATCGAAGTTACTGTTACTTGTCATAATTAGTATCGAAGTTACTGTTACCTGTCATAATTAGCATCGAAGTTCCAGTTACTTGTCATAATAAGTATCGAAGTTACAGTTACTTGTCATAATTAGTATCGAAGTAACAGTTACCTGTCATAATTAGTATCGAAGTAACAATTACATGCCATAATTTGTATCGAAATTACAGTTACTTGTCATAATTAGATACGAAGTTACAGTTAACTGTCATAATTAGTATCGAAGTTACAGTTACCTGCCATAATTATTATCGAAGTTTTTGTTACCTTTCATAATTAGTATCGAAGTTACTGTTTTCTGTCATAATTAGTATCGAAGTTACTGTTACCTGTCATAATTAGTATCGAAGTTACAGTTACCTGCCATAATTTGTATCGAAATTACAGTTACTTGTCATAATTAGTAACGAAGTTACTGTTACTTGTCATAATAAGTATCAAAGTTACTGTTACCTGTCATAATTAGTATCGAAATTACAGTTACCTGCCATAATTTGTATCGAAATTACAGTTACTTGTCATAATTAGTAACGAAGTTACAGTTACTTGCCATAATTAGTATAGAAATTACAGTTACTTGTCATAATTAGTAACGAAGTTGCAGTTACCCGTCATAATTAGTATCGAAGTTACTGTTACCTGTAATAATTAGTATCGAATTTACAGTTACCTGCCATAATTTGTATCGAAATTACAGTTACTTATCATAATTAGTATCGAAGTTACTGTTACTTGTCATAATTAATATCGAAGTTACTGTTACCTGTCATAATTAGCATCGAAGTTCCAGTTACTTGTCATAATAAGTATCGAAGTTACAGTTACTTGTCATAATTAGTATCGAAGTAACAGTTACCTGTCATAATTAGTATCGAAGTTACTGTTTCTTGTCATAATTAGTAAAGAACTTACAGTTACCTGTCATAATAAGTATCGAAGTTACAGTTTCTTGTCACAATTAGTATCGAAGTTACAGTTACTTGACATAATTAGTAACGATGTTACAGTAACCTGTCACAATTCGTATCGAAGTTACTGTTACCTGTATTAATTAGTATCGAAGTTATTGTTACCTGACATAATTAGTATCGAAGTTACAGTAACCTGCCATAATTTGTTTCGAAATTACAGTTACTTGTCATAATTAGTATCGAAGTAACACTTACCTGTCATAATTAGTATCGAAGTTACTGTTTCTTGTCATAATTAGTAAAGAACTTACAGTTACCTGTCATAATAAGTATCGAAGTTACAGTTTCTTGTCACAATTAGCATCGAAGTTACAGTTACTTGACATAATTAGTAACGATGTTACAGTAACCTGTCATAATTAGTATCGATGTTACTGTTACCTGTCATAATTAGTAATGAAGTTACAGTTACCTGCCATAATTAGTATCGAAGTTACAGTTACCTGTCATAATAAGTATCGAAGTTACAGTTACCTGCCATAATTTGTATAGAAATTACAGTAACCTGTCATAATAAGTATCGAAGTTACAGTTACTTGTCATAATTAGTATCGAAGTTACAGTTACTTGACATAATTAATAACGATGTTACAGTAACCTGTCCTAATTAGTATCGAAGTTACTGTTGCCAGTATTAATAAGTATCGAATTTACAGTTACCTGCCATAATTTTTTTAATCAAAATTAGAGTTACTTGTCATAATTAGTAACGAAGTTACAGTTACTTGTCATATTTAGTATCGAAGTTACTGTTACCTGTCATAATTAGTATCAATGTTACAGTTACCTGCCATAATTTGTATCGAAGTTACAGTTCCTTGTCATAATTAGTGTCGAAGTTACAGTTACCTGTCATAATTAGTATCGAAGGTACTGTTACCAGCCATAATTTGTATCGAAATTACAGTTACTTGTCATAATTAGTAACGAAGTTACAGTTACCTGTCATAATTTGTATCGAAATTACAGTTACTTGTCATAATTAGTAACGAAGTTACAGTTTCCTCTCATAATTAGTACCGAAGTTACTGTTACCTCACATAATTAGTATCGAAGTTACAGTTACCTGCCATAGTTTGTGTCGAAATTACAGGGACTTGTCATAATTAGTAACGAAGTTACAGTTACCTGCCATAATTTGTATCGAAATTACAGTTACTTGTCATAATTAGTAACGAAGTTACAGTTACCTGTCATAATTTGTATCGAAATTACGGTTACTTGTCATAATTAGTAACGAAGTTACAGTTTCCTGTCATAATTAGTACCGAAGTTACTGTTACCTGACATAATTAGTATCGAAGTTACAGTTACCTGCCATAGTTTGTATCGAAATTACAGGGATTTGTCATAATTAGTAACGAAGTTACAGTTACCTGCCATAATTAGTATAGAAATTAAAGTTACTTGTCATAAATAGTAACGAAGTTACAGTTACCTGTCACATTTAATATCGAAGTTACTGTTACCTGTCATAATTAGTATTGAAGTTACAGTTACCCACCATAATTTTTTATCAAAATTACTGTTACTTGTCATAATTAGTAACGAAGTTAGAGTTTCTTGTCATAATTAGTATCGAAGTTACAGTTACCTGTCATAATTTGATTCGAAGTTATAGTTACTTGTCATAATTAGTATCGAAGTTACTGTTACCTGTCATAATTAGTATCGAAGTAACAGTTACCTGCCATAATTTGTATCGAAATTACAGTTCCTTGTCATAATTAGTATCGAAGGTACTCTTACCTGCCATAATTTGTATCGAAATTACAGTTACTTGTCATAATTAGTTACGAAGTTACAGTTACCTGTCATAATTTGTATTGAAATTACAGTTACTTGTCATAATTAGCAACGAAGTTACAGTTTCCTGTCATAATTAGTATCGATGTTACTGTTACCTGTCATAATTAGTAATGAAGTTACAGTTACCTGCCATAATTAGTATCGAAGTTACAGTTACCTGTCATAATAAGTATCGAAGTTACAGTTACCTGCCATAATTTGTATCGAAATTACAGTAACCTGTCATTATAAGTATCGAATTTACAGTTACTTGTCATAATAAGTATCGAAGTTACAGTTACTTGACATAATTAGTAACGATGTTACAGTAACCTGTCATAGTTAGTATCGAAGTTACTGTTGCCTGACATAATTAGTATCGATGTTACTGTTACCTGTCATAATTAGTAATGAGGTTAAAGTTACCTGCCATAATTAGTATCGAAGTTACAGTTACCTGTCATAATAAGTATCGAAGTTACAGTTACTTGTCCTAATAAGTATCGAGGTTACAGTTACTTGACATAATTAGTAACGATGTTACAGTAACCTGTCATAATTAGTATCGAAGTTACTGTTGCCTGTATTAATTAGTATCGAATTACAGTTACCTGCCATAATTTTTTTAATCAAAATTAGAGGTACTTGTCATATTTAGTAACGATGTTACAGTTCCTTGTCATAATTAGTATGGAAGTTACAGTTACCTGTCATAATTAGTATCGAAGGTACTGTTACCTGCCATAATTTGTATCGAAATTACAGTTACTTGTCATAATTAGTAACGAAGTTACAGTTACCTGTCATAATTTGTATCGAAATTACAGTTACTTGTCATAATTAGTAACGAAGTTACAGTTTCCTGTCATAATTAGTACCGAAGTTACTGTTACCTGACATAATTAGTATCGAAGTTACAGTTACCTGCCATAGTTTGTATCGAAATTACAGGGACTTGTCATAATTAGTAACGAAGTTACAGTTATCTGCCATAATTAGTATCGAAATTAAAGTTACTTGTCATAATTAGTAACGAAGTTACAGTTACCTGTCACATTTAGTATCGAAGATACTGTTACTTGTCATAATTAGTATTGAAGTTACAGTTACCTACCATAATTTTTTATCAAAATTACTGTTACTTGTCATAATTAGTAACGAAGTTAGAGTTTCTTTTCATAATTAGTATCGAAGTTACAGTTACCTGTTATAATTTGATTCGAAGTTATAATTACTTGTCATAATTAGTATCGAAGTTACTGTCACTTGTCATAATTAATATCGAAGTAACTGTTACCTCTCATAATTAGTATCGAAGTTACAGTTACTTGTCATAATTAGTATCGAAGTTACAGTTACTTGTCATAATTACAATCGAAGTTACAGTTACCTGCCATAATTAGTATCGAAGTTACAGTTTCTTGTCATAATTAGTAATGAAGTTACAGTTACCTGTCATAATAAGTATCGAAGTTACAGTTACTTGTCATAATTAGTATCGAAGTTACAGTTACTTGACATAATTAGTAACGATGTTACTGTTTCCTGTCATAATTAGTATCGAAGTTACTGTTACCTGACATAATTAGTATCGAAGTTACAGTTACCTGCCATAATTTGTATCGAAATTACAGGGACTTGTCATAATTAGTAACGAAGTTACAGTTACCTGCCATAATTAGTATCGAAATTAAAGTTACTTATCATAATTAGTAACGAAGTTACAGTTACCTGTCATAATTAGTATCGAAGTTACTGTTACCTGTCATTATTAGTATTGAAGTTACAGTTACCTACCATAATTTTTTATCAAAATTACTGTTACTTGTCATAATTAGTAACGAAGTTAGAGTTTCTTGTCATAATTAGTATCGAAGTTACAGTTACCTGTCATAATTTGTATCGAAGTTATAGTTACTTGTCATAATTAGTATCGAAGTTACTGTTACCTGTCATAATTAGTATGGTAGTTACAGTTACCTGCCATAATTTGTATCGAAATTACAGTTACTTGTCATAATAAGTAACGAAGTTACAGTTACCTGTAATAATTATTATCGAAGTTACAGTTACTTGTCATAATTAGTATCGAAGTGACTGTTACCTGTCATAATTAGTATCGAAGTTATAGTTACCTGCCAAAATTTTTATCGAAATTACAGTTACTTGTCACAATTAGTAACGAAGTTACAGTTACCTGTCATAATTAGTATCGAAGTTACAGTTACTTAACATAATTAGTATCGAAGTTACTGTTACTTGTCATAATTAGTATCGAAGTTACTGTTACCTGTCATAATTATTATCGAAATTACAATTACCTGCCATAATTTGTATCGAAATTACAGTTACTTGTCATAATTAGTAACGAAGTTTCAGTTACCTGTCATAATTAGTATCGAAGTTACAGTTACTTGTCATAATTAGTAACGAAGTTACAGTTACCTGTGATAATTAGTATCGACGTTACAGTTACTTGTCATAATTAGTATCGAAGTTACTGTTACCTGTCATATTTAGTATCGAAATTACAGTTACATGCCTTTATTTGTATCGAAATTACAGTTACTTGTACTAATTAGTAACGAAGTTACAGTTAACTGTCATAATTAGTATCGAAGTTACAGTTACCTGCCATAGTTTGTATCGAAATTACAGGGATTTGTCATAATTAGTAACGAAGTTACAGTTACCTGCCATAATTAGTATCGAAATTAATGTTACTTGTCATAAATAGTAACGAAGTTACAGTTACCTGTCACATTTAGTATCGAAGTTACTGTTACCTGTCATAATTAGTATTGAAGTTTCAGTTACCTACCATAATTTTTTATCAAAATTACTGTTACTTGTCATAATTAGTAACGAAGTTAGAGTTTCTTGTCATAATTAGTATCGAACTTACAGTTACCTGTCATAATTTGATTCGAAGTTATAGTTACTTGTCATAATTAGTATCGAAGTTACTGTTACCTGTCATAATTAGTATCGAAGTAACAGTTACCTGCCATAATTTGTATCGAAATTACAGGTCCTTGTCATAATTAGTATCGAAGTTACAGTTACCTGTCATAATTAGTATCGAAGGTACTCTTACCTGCCATAATTTGTATCGAAATTACAGTTACTTGTCATAATTAGTTACGAAGTTACAGTTACCTGTCATAATTTGTATCGAAATTACAGTTACTTGTCATAATTAGCAACGAAGTTACAGTTACCTGTCATAATTAGTATCGATGTTACTGTTACCTGTCATAATTAGTAATGAGGTTACAGTTACCTGCCATAATTAGTATCGAAGTTACAGTTACCTCTCATAATAAGTATCGAAGTTACAGTTACCTGCCATAATTTGTATCGAAATTACAGTGACCTGTCATTATAAGTATCGAATTTACAGTTACTTGTCCTAATAAGTATCGAGGTTACAGTTACCTGACATAATTAGTAACGATGTTACAGTAACCTGTCATAATTAGTATCGAAGTTACTGTTGCCTGTATTAATTAGTATCGAATTACAGTTACCTGCCATAATTTTTTAAATCAAAATTAGAGTTACTTGTCATATTTAGTAACGATGTTACAGTTCCTTGTCATAATTAGTATCGAAGTTACAGTTACCTGTCATAATTAGTACCGAAGGTACTGTTACCTGCCATAATTTGTATCGAAATTACAGTTACTTGTCATAATTAGTAACGAAGTTACAGTTACCTGTCATAATTTGTATCGAAATTACAGTTACTTGTCATAATTAGTAACGAAGTTACAGTTTCCTGTCATAATTAGTACCGAAGTTACTGTTACCTGACATAATTAGTATCGAAGTTACAGTTACCTGCCATAGTTTGTATCGAAATTACAGGGACTTGTCATAATTAGTAACGAAGTTACAGTTATCTGCCATAATTAGTATCGAAATTAAAGATACTTGTCATAATTAGTAACGAAGTTACAGTTACCTGTCACATTTAGTATCGAAGATACTGTTACTTGTCATAATTAGTATTGAAGTTACAGTTACCTACCATAATTTTTTATCAAAATTACTGTTACTTGTCATAATTAGTAACGAAGTTAGAGTTTCTTTTCATAATTAGTATCGAAGTTACAGTTACCTGTTATAATTTGATTCGAAGTTATAGTTACTTGTCATAATTAGTATCGAAGTTACTGTCACTTGTCATAATTAATATCGAAGTAACTGTTACCTCTCATAATTAGTATCGATGTTACAGTTACTTGTCATAATTAGTATCGAAGTTACCGTTACTTGTCATAATTAGTATCGAAGTTACAGTTACCTGTCATAATTAGTATCGAAGGTACTGTTACCTGCCATAATTTGATCGAAATTACAGTTACTTGTCATAATTAGTAACGAAGTTACAGTTACCTGTCATAATTTATATCGTAATTACAGTTACTTGTCATAATTAGTAACGGAGTTACAGTTTCCTGTCATAATTAGTACCGAAGTTACTGTTACCTGACATAATTAGTATCGAAGTTACAGTTACCTGCCATAGTTTGTATCGAAATTACAGGGACTTGTCATAATTAGTAACGAAGTTACAGTTATCTGCCATAATTAGTATCGAAATTAAAGTTACTTGTCATAATTAGTAACGAAGTTACAGTTACCTGTCACATTTAGTATCGAAGATACTGTTACCTGTCATAATTAGTATTGAAGTTACAGTTACCTACCATAATTTTTTATCAAAATTACTGTTACTTGTCATAATTAGTAACGAAGTTAGAGTTTCTTTTCATAATTAGTATGGAAGTTACAGTTACCTGTTATAATTTGATTTTAAGTTATAGTTACTTGTCATAATTAGTATCGAAGTTACTGTCACTTGCCATAATTAATATCGAAGTAACTGTTACCTCTCATAATTAGTATCGAAGTTACAGTTACTTGTCATAATTAGTATCGAAGTTACCGTTACTTGTCATTATTAGTATCGAAGTTATAGTTACCTGCCAAAATTTGTATCGAAATTACAGTTACTTGTCATAATTAGTAACGAAGTTACAGTTACCTGTCATAATTAGTGTCGAAGTTACAGTTACTTAACATAATTATTATCGAAGTTACTGTTACTTGTCATAATTAGTATCGAAGTTACTGTTACCTGTCATAATTATTATCGAAATTACAATTACCTGCCATAATTTGTATCGAAATTACAGTTACTTATCATAATTAGTAACGAAGTTTCAGTTACCTGTCATAATTAGTATCGAAGTTACAGTTACTTGTCATAATTAGTAACGAAGTTACAGTTACCTGTGATAATTTGTATCGAAGTTACAGTTACTTGTCATAACTAGTATCGAAGTTACTGTTACCTGTCATAATAAGTTTCGAAGTTACAGTTACATGCCATTATTTGTATAGAAATTACAGTTACTTGTACTGATTAGTAACGAAGTTACAGTTAACTGTCATAATTAGTATCGAAGTTACAGTTACCTGCCATAATTTGTATCGAAATTACAGTTACTTGTCATAATTAGTAACGAAGTTACTGTTACTTGTCATAATAAGTATCGAAGTTACTGTTACCTGTCATAATTAGTATCGAAATTACAGTTACCTGCCATAATTTGTATCGAAATTACTGTTACTTGTCATAATTAGTAACGAAGTTACAGTTACTTGCCATAATTAGTATAAACATTACAGTTACTTGTCATAATTAGTAACGAAGTTGCAGTTACCAGTCATACTTAGTATCGAAGTTACTGTTACCTGTCATAATAAGTATCGAATTTACTGTTACCTGCCATAATTTGTATCGAAATTACACTTACTTGTCATAATTAGTAACGAAGTTACAGTTACTTGTCATAATTATTATCGAAGTTACAGTTACTTGTCATAATTAGTATCGAAGTGACTGTTACCTGTCATAATTAGTATCGAAGTTATAATTACCTGCCAAAATTTGTATCGAAATTACAGTTACTTGTCATAATTAGTAACGAAGTTACTGTTTCCTGTCATAATTATTATCGAAATTACAATTACCTGCCATAATTTGTATCGAAATTACAGTTACTTGTCTTAATTAGTAACGAAGTTACAGTTTCCTGTCATAATTAGTATCGAAGTTACAGTTACTTGTCATAATTAGTAACGAAGTTAGAGTTTCTTGACATAATTAGTATCGAAGTTACAGTTACCTGTCATAATTTGTATCGAAGTTATAGTTACTTGTCATAATTAGTATCGAAGTTACTGTTACCTGTCATAATTAGTATGGAAGTTACAGTTACCTGCCATAATTTGTATCGAAATTTCAGTTACTTGTCATAATTAGTAACGAAGTTACAGTTACTTGTCATAATTATTATCGAAGTTACAGTTACTTGTCATAATTAGTATCGAAGTGGCGCTTACCTGTCATATTTAGTATCGAAGTTATAATTACCTGCCAAAATTTGTATCGAAATTACAGTTACTTGTCATAATTAGTAACGAAGTTACAGTTACCTGTCATAATTTATATCGAAATTTCAGTTACTTGTCATAATTAGTAACGAAGTTACAGTTACTTGTCATAATTATTATCGAAGTTACAGTTACTTGTCATAATTAGTATCGAAGTGGCGCTTACCTGTCATATTTAGTATCGAAGTTATAATTACCTGCCAAAATTTGTATCGAAATTACAGTTACTTGTCATAATTAGTAACGAAGTTACTGTTACCTGACATAATTAGTATCGAAGTTACAGTTACATGCCATAGTTTGTATCGAAATTACAGGGACTTGTCATAATTAGTAACGAAGTTACAGTTATCTGCCATAATTAGTATCGAAATTAAAGTTACTTGTCATAATTAGTAACGAAGTTACAGTTACTTGTCATAATTAGTATCGAAGTTACAGTTACTTGTCATAATTAGTATCGAAGTTACAGTTACCTGCCATAATTAGTATCGAAGTTACAGTTTCTTGTCATAATTAGTAATGAAGTTACAGTTACCTGTCATAATAAGTATCGAAGTTACAGTTACTTGTCATAATTAGTATCGAAGTTACAGTTACTTGACATAATTAGTAACGATGTTACTGTTTCCTGTCATAATTAGTATCGAAGTTACTGTTATCTGACTTAATTAGTATCGAAGTTATAATTACCTGCCAAAATTTGTATCGAAATTACAGTTACTTGTCATAATTAGTAACGAAGTTACTGTTACCTGTCATAATTAGTATTGAAGTTACAGTTACCTACCATAATTTTTTATCAAAATTACTGTTACTTGTCATAATTAGTAACGAAGTTAGAGTTTCTTGTCATAATTAGTATCGAAGTTACAGTTACCTGTCATAATTTGTATCGAAGTTATAGTTACTTGTCATAATTAGTATCGAAGTTACTGTTACCTGTCATAATTAGTATGGTAGTTACAGTTACCTGCCATAATTTTATCGAAATTACAGTTACTTGTCATAATAAGTAACGAAGTTACAGTTACCTGTAATAATTATTATCGAAGTTACAGTTACGTGTCATAATTAGTATCGAAGTGACTGTTACCTGTCATAATTAGTATCGAAGTTATAGTTACCTGCCAAAATTTGTATCGAAATTACAGTTACTTGTCATAATTAGTAACGAAGTTACAGTTAACTGTCATAATTAGTATCGAAGTTACAGTTACTTAACATAATTAGTATCGAAGTTACTGTTACTTGTCATAATTAGTATCGAAGTTACTGTTACCTGTCATAATTATTATCGAAATTACAATTACCTGCCATAATTTGTATCGAAATTACGGTTACCTATCATAATTAGTAACGAAGTTTCAGTTACCTGTCATAATTAGTATCGAAGTTACAGTTACTTGTCATAATTAGTAACGAAGTTACAGTTACCTGTGATAATTTGTATCGAAGTTACAGTTACTTGTCATAAATAGTATCGAAGTTACTGTTACCTGTCATAATAAGTATCGAAGTTACAGTTACATGCCATTATTTGTATAGAAATTACAGTTACTTTTACTAATTAGTAACGAAGTTACAGTTAACTGTCATAATTAGTATCGAAGTTACAGTTACCTGCCATAATTTGTATCGAAATTACAGTTACTTGTCATAATTAGTAACGAAGTTACTGTTACTTGTCATAATAAGTATCGAAGTTACTGTTACCTGTCATAATTAGTATCGAAATTACAGTTACCTGCCATAATTTGTATCGAAATTACTGTTACTTGTCATAATTAGTAACGAAGTTACAGTTACTTGCCATAATTAGTATAAAAATTACAGTTACTTGTCATAATTAGTAACGAAGTTACAGTTACTTGTCATAATTATTATCGAAGTTACAGTTACTTGTCATAATTAGTATCGAAGTGACTGTTACCTGTCATAATTAGTATCGAAGTTATAATTACCTGCCAAAATTTGTATCGAAATTACAGTTACTTGTCATAATTAGTAACGAAGTTACTGTTTCCTGTCATAATTATTATCGAAATTACAATTACCTGCCATAATTTGTATCGAAATTACAGTTACTTGTCATAATTAGTAACGAAGTTACAGTTACCTGTCATAATTAGTATCGAAGTTACAGTTACTTGTCATAATTAGTAACGAAGTTAGAGTTTCTTGACATAATTAGTATCGAATTTACAGTTACCTGTCATAATTTGTATCGAATTTACAGTTACTTGTCATAATTAGTATCGAAGTTACTGTTACCTGTCATAATTAGTATGGAAGTTAAAGTTACCTGCCATAATTTGTATCGAAATTTCAGTTACTTGTCATAATTAGTAACGAAGTTACAGTTACTTGTCATAATTATTATCGAAGTTACAGTTACTTGTCATAATTAGTATCGAAGTGACGCTTACCAGTCATATTTAGTATCGAAGTTATAATTACCTGCCAAAATTTTTATCGAAATTACAGTTACTTGTCATAATTAGTAACGAAGTTACTGTTACCTGTCATAATTATAATCGAAATTACAATTACCTGCCATAATTTGTATCGAAATTACAGTTACTTGTCATAATTAGTAACGAAGTTACAGTTACCTGTCATAATTAGTATCGAAGTTACAGTTACTTGTCGTAATTAGTAACGAAGTTAGAGTTTCTTGAAATAATTAGTATCGAAGTAACAGTTACCTGTCAAAATTTGTATCGAAGTTATAGTTACTTGTCATAATTAGTATCGATGTTACTGTTACTTGTCATAATTAGTATCGAAGTTACTGTTACTTTTCATAATTATTATCGAAATTACAATTACCTGCCATAATTTGTATCGAAATTACAGTTACTTGTCATAATTAGTAACGAAGTTACTGTTACCTGTCATAATTATTATCGAAATTACAATTACCTGCCATAATTTGTATCGAAATTACAGTTACTTTTCATAATTAGTAACGAAGTTTCATTTACCTGTCATAATTAGTATCGAAGTTACAGTTACTTGTCATAATTAGTAACGAAGTTACAGTTACCTGTGATAATTAGTATCGAAGTTACAGTTACTTGTCATAATTAGTATCTAAGTTACTGTTACCTGTCATAATTAGTATCGAAGTTACAGTTACATGCCATAATTTGTATCGAAATTACAGTTACTAGTCATAATTAGTAACGAAGTTACAGTTAACTGTCATAATTAGTATCAATGTTACAGTTACCTGCCATAATTATTATCGAAGTTTTTGTTACCTGTCATAATTAGTATCGAAGTTACTGTTTTCTGTCATAATTAGTATCGAAGTTACTGTCATAATTAGTATCGAAGTTACAGTTACCTGCCATAATTTGTATCGAAGTTACAGTTACTTGTCATAATTAGTAACGAAGTTACAGTTACCTGTGATAATTAGTATCGAAGTTACTGTTACTTGTCATAATTAGTATCTAAGTTACTGTTACCTGTCATAATTAGTATCGAAATTACAGTTACCTGCCATAATTTGTATCGAAATTACAGTTAATTGTCATAATTAGTAACGAAGTTACAGTTACTTGCCATAATTAGTATAGAAATTACAGTTACTTGTCATAATTAGTAACGAAGTTGCAGTTACCTGTCATAATTAGTATCGAAGTTACTGTTACCTGTCATAATTAGTATCGAATTTACAGTTACCTGCCATATTTTGTATCGAAATTACAGTTACTTGTCATAATTAGTATCGAAGTTACTGTTACTTGTCATAATTAATATCGAAGATACTGTTACCTGTCATAATTAGTATCGAAGTTACAGTTACTTGTCATAATAAGTATCGAAGTTACAGTTACTTGTCATAATAAGTATCGAAGTAACAGTTACCTGTCATAATTAGTATCGAAGTTACTGTTTCTTGTCATAATTCGTAAAGAACTTACAGTTACCTGTCATAATAAGTATCGAAGTTACAGTTTCTTGTCACAATTAGTATCGAAGTTACAGTTACTTGACATAATTAGTAACGAAGTTACAGTAACCTGTCATAATTCGTATCGAAGTTACTGTTACCTGTATTAATTAGTATCGAAGTTACTGTTACCTGACATAATTAGTATCGAAGTTACAGTTACCTGCCATAATTTGTATCGAAATTACAGGGACTGGTCATAATTAGTAACGAAGTTACAGTTACCTGCCATAATTAGTATGGAAATTAAAGTTACTTGTCATAATTAGTAACGAAGTTACAGTTACCTGTCATAATTAGTATCGATGTTACTGTTACCTGTCATAATTAGTAATGAAGTTACAGTTACCTGCCATAATTAGTATCGAAGTTACAGTCACCTGTCATAATAAGTATCGAAGTTACAGTTACCTGCCATAATTTGTATCGAAATTACAGTAACCTGGCATAATAAGTATCGAAGTTACAGTTACTTGTCATAATTAGTATCGAAGTTACAGTTACTTGACATAATTAATAACGATGTTACAGTAACCTGTCATAATTAGTATCGAAGTTACTGTTGCCTGTATTAATTAGTATCGAAGTTACAGTTACCTGCCATAATTATTTTTATCAAAATTAGAGTTACTTGTCATAATTAGTAACGAAGTTAGAGTTACTTGTCATAATTAGTATCGAAGTTACTGTTACCTGTCATAATTAGTATCGAAGTTACAGTTACCTGCCATAATTTGTATCGAAGTTACAGTTCCTTGTCATAATTAGTATCGAAGTTACAGTTACCTGTCATAATTAGTATCGAAGGTACTGTTACCTGCCATAATTTGTATCGAAATTACAGTTATTTGTCATAATTAGTAACGAAGTTACAGTTACCTGTCATAATTTGTATCGAAATTACAGTTACTCGTCATAATTAGTAACGAAGTTACAGTTTCCTGTCATAATTAGTACCGAAGTTACTGTTACCTGACATAATTAGTATCGAAGTTACAGTTACCTGCCATAGTTTGTATCGAAATTACAGGGACTTGTCATAATTAGTAACGAAGTTACAGTTACCTGCCATAATTAGTATCGAAATTAAAGTTACTTGTCATAATTAGTGACGAAGTTACAGTTACCTGTCACATTCAGTATCGAAGTTACTGTTACCTGTCATAATTAGTACTGAAGTTACAGTTACCTACCATAATTTTTTTATCAAAATTACTGTTACTTGTCATAATTAGTAACGAAAGTAGAGTTTCTTGTCATAATTAGTATCGAAGTTACAGTTACCTGTCATAATTTGATGCGAAGTTATAGTTACTTGTCATAATTAGTATCGAAGTTACTGTTACCTGTCATAATTAGTATCGAAGTTACAGTTACCTGTCATAATTAGTTTCGAAGGTACTCTTACCTGCCATAATTTGTATCGAAATTACAGTTACTTGTCATAATTAGTATCGAAGTTACTGTTACTTGTCATAATTAATATCGAAGATACTGTTACCTGTCATAATTAGTATCGAAGTTACAGTTACTTGTCATAATAAGTATTGAAGTTACAGTTACTTGTCATAATAAGTATCGAAGTAACAGTTACCTGTCATAATTAGTATCGAAGTAACTGTTTCTTGTCATAATTCGTAAAGAACTTACAGTTACCTGTCATAATAAGTATCGAAGTTACAGTTTCTTGTCACAATTAGTATCGAAGTTACAGTTACTTGACATAATTAGTAACGAAGTTACAGTAACCTGTCATAATTCGTATCGATGTTACTGTTACCTGTATTAATTAGTATCGAAGTTACTGTTACCTGACATAATTAGTATCGAAGTTACAGTTACCTGCCATAATTTGTATCGAAATTACAGGGACTTGTCATAATTAGTAACGAAGTTACAGTTACCTGCCATAATAAGTATGGAAATTAAAGTTACTTGTCATAATTAGTAACGAAGTTACAGTTACCTGTCATAATTAGTATCGATGTTACTGTTACCTGTCATAATTAGTAATGAAGTTACAGTTACCTGCCATAATTAGTATCGAAGTTACAGTCCCCTGTCATAATAAGTATCGAAGTTACAGTTACCTGCCATAATTTGTATCGAAATTACAGTAACCTGGCATAATAAGTATCGAAGTTACAGTTACTTGTCATAATTAGTATCGAAGTTACAGTTACTTGACATAATTAATAACGATGTTACAGTAACCTGTCATAATTAGTATCGAAGTTACTGTTGCCTGTATTAATTAGTATCGAATTACAGTTACCTGCCATAATTTTTTAAATCAAAATTAGAGTTACTTGTCATATTTAGTAACGATGTTACAGTTCCTTGTCATAATTAGTATCGAAGTTACAGTTACCTGTCATAATTAGTACCGAAGGTACTGTTACCTGCCATAATTTGTATCGAAATTACAGTTACTTGTCATAATTAGTAACGAAGTTACAGTTACCTGTCATAATTTGTATCGAAATTACAGTTACTTGTCATAATTAGTAACGAAGTTACAGTTTCCTGTCAGAATTAGTACCGAAGTTACTGTTACCTGACATAATTAGTATCGAAGTTACAGTTACCTGCCGTAGTTTGTATCGAAATTACAGGGACTTGTCATAATTAGTAACTAAGTTACAGTTATCTGCCATAATTAGTATCGAAATTAAAGTTACTTGTCATAATTAGTAACGAAGTTACAGTTACCTGTCACATTTAGTATCGAAGATACTGTTACTTGTCATAATTAGTATTGAAGTTATAGTTACCTACCATAATTTTTTTATCAAAATTACTGTTACTTGTCATAATTAGTAACGAAGTTAAAGTTTCTTTTCATAATTAGTATCGAAGTTACAGTTACCTGTTATAATTTGATTCGAAGTTATAGTTACTTGTCATAATTAGTATCGAAGTTACTGTCACTTGTCATAATTAATATCGAAGTAACTGTTACCTCTCATAATTAGTATCGATGTTACAGTTACTTGTCATAATTAGTATCGAAGTTACCGTTACTTGTCATAATTAGTATCGAAGTTACAGTTACCTGCCTTAATTAGTATCGAAGTCACAGTTTCTTGTCATAATTAGTAATGAAGTTACAGTTACCTGTCATAATAAGTATCGAAGTTACAGTTACTTGTCATAATTAGTATCGACGTTACAGTTACTTGACATAATTAGTAATGATGTTACAGTTTCCTGTCATAAATAGTATCGAAGTTAATGTTACCTGACATAATTAGTATCGAAGTTACAGTTACCTGCTATAATTTGTATCGAAATGACAGGGACTTGTCATAATTAGTAACGAAGTTACAGTTACCTGCCATAATTAGTATCGAAATTAAAGTTACTTGTCATAATTAGTAACGAAGTTACAGTTACCTGTCATAATTAGTATCGAAGTTACTGTTAC
The DNA here is from genome assembly GCA_946902985.2 of Meconema thalassinum. Classification (NCBI taxonomy): domain Eukaryota; kingdom Metazoa; phylum Arthropoda; class Insecta; order Orthoptera; family Tettigoniidae; genus Meconema; species Meconema thalassinum. The sequence goes on along the minus strand of OX336388.2, from coordinate 1,446,067,599 downwards.
CTGTCATAATTAGTATTGAAGTTACAGTTACCTACCATAATTTTTTATCAAAATTACTGTTACTTGTCATAATTAGTAACGAAGTTAGAGTTTCTTGTCATAATTAGTATCGAAGTTACTGTTACCTGTCATAATTAGTATGGTAGTTACAGTTACCTGCCATAATTGCTATCGAAATTACAGTTACTTGTCATAATAAGTAACGAAGTTACAGTTACCTGTAATAATTATTATCGAAGTTACAGTTACTTGTCATAATTAGTATCGAAGTGACTGTTACCTGTCATAATTAGTATCGAAGTTATAGTCACCTGCCAAAATTTGTATCGAAATTACAGTTACTTGTCATAATTAGTAACGAAGTTACAGTTACCTGTCATAATTAGTATCGAAGTTACAGTTACTTAACATAATTATTATCGAAGTTACTGTTACTTGTCATAATTAGTATCGAAGTTACTGTTACCTGTCATAATTATTATCGAAATTACAATTACCTGCCATAATTTGTATCGAAATTACAGTTACTTATCATAATTAGTAACGAAGTTTCAGTTACCTGTCATAATTAGTATCGAAGTTACAGTTACTTGTCATAATTAGTAACGAAGTTACAGTTACCTGTGATAATTTGTATCGAAGTTACAGTTACTTGTCATAACTAGTATCGAAGTTACTGTTACCTGTCATAATAAGTTTCGAAGTTACAGTTACATGCCATTATTTGTATAGAAATTACAGTTACTTGTACTAATTAGTAACGAAGTTACAGTTAACTGTCATAATTAGTATCGAAGTTACAGTTACCTGCCATAATTTGTATCGAAATTACAGTTACTTGTCATAATTAGTAACGAAGTTACTGTTACTTGTCATAATAAGTATCGAAGTTACTGTTACCTGTCATAATTAGTATCGAAATTACAGTTACCTGCCATAATTTGTATCGAAATTACTGTTACTTGTCATAATTAGTAACGAAGTTACAGTTACTTGCCATAATTAGTATAAAAAATACAGTTACTTGTCATAATTAGTAACGAAGTTGCAGTTACCTGTCATACTTAGTATCGAAGTTACTGTTACCTGTCATAATAAGTATCGAATTTACTGTTACCTGCCATAATTTGTATCGAAATTACACTTACTTGTCATAATTAGTAACGAAGTTACAGTTACTTGTCATAATTATTATCGAAGTTACAGTTACTTGTCATAATTAGTATCGAAGTGACTGTTACCTGTCATAATTAGTATCGAAGTTATAATTACCTGCCAAAATTTGTATCGAAATTACAGTTACTTGTCATAATTAGTAACGAAGTTACTGTTTCCTGTCATAATTATTATCGAAATTACAATTACCTGCCATAATTTGTATCGAAATTACAGTTACTTGTCATAATTAGTAATGAAGTTACAGTTACCTGTCATAATAAGTATCGAAGTTACAGTTACTTGTCATAATTAGTATCGAAGTTACAGTTACTTAACATAATTAGTAATGATGTTACAGTTTCCTGTCATAATTAGTATCGAAGTTAATGTTACCTGACATAATTAGTATCGAAGTTACAGTTACCTGCTATAATTTGTATCGAAATTACAGGGACTTGTCATAATTAGTAACGAAGTTTCAGTTACCTGCCATAATTAGTATCGAAATTAAAGTTACTTGTCATAATTAGTAACGAAGTTACAGTTACCTGTCATAATTAGTATCGAAGTTACTGTTACCTGTCATAATTAGTATTGAAGTTACAGTTACCTACCATAATTTTTTATCAAAATTACTGTTACTTGTCATAATTAGTAACGAAGTTAGAGTTTCTTGTCATAATTAGTATCGAAGTTACAGTTACCTGTCATAATTTGTATCGAAGTTATAGTTACTTGTCATAATTAGTATCGAAGTTACTGTTACCTGTCATAATTAGTATGGTAGTTACAGTTACCTGCCATAATTTTATCGAAATTACAGTTACTTGTCATAATAAGTAACGAAGTTACAGTTACCTGTAATAATTATTATCGAAGTTACAGTTACGTGTCATAATTAGTATCGAAGTGACTGTTACCTGTCATAATTAGTATCGAAGTTATAGTTACCTGCCAAAATTTGTATCGAAATTACAGTTACTTGTCATAATTAGTAACGAAGTTACAGTTACCTGTCATAATTAGTATCGAAGTTACAGTTACTTAACATAATTAGTATCGAAGTTACTGTTACTTGTCATAATTAGTATCGAAGTTACTGTTACCTGTCATAATTATTATCGAAATTACAATTACCTGCCATAATTTGTATCGAAATTACGGTTACCTATCATAATTAGTAACGAAGTTTCAGTTACCTGTCATAATTAGTATCGAAGTTACAGTTACTTGTCATAATTAGTAACGAAGTTACAGTTACCTGTGATAATTTGTATCGAAGTTACAGTTACTTGTCATAACTAGTATCGAAGTTACTGTTACCTGTCATAATAAGTATCGAAGTTACAGTTACATGCCATTATTTGTATAGAAATTACAGTTACTTGTACTAATTAGTAACGAAGTTACAGTTAACTGTCATAATTAGTATCGAAGTTACAGTTACCTGCCATAATTTGTATCGAAATTACAGTTACTTGTCATAATTAGTAACGAAGTTACTGTTACTTGTCATAATAAGTATCGAAGTTACTGTTACCTGTCATAATTAGTATCGAAATTACAGTTACCTGCCATAATTTGTATCGAAATTACTGTTACTTGTCATAATTAGTAACGAAGTTACAGTTACTTGCCATAATTAGTATAAAAATTACAGTTACTTGTCATAATTAGTAACGAAGTTGCAGTTACCTGTCATACTTAGTATCGAAGTTACTGTTACCTGTCATAATAAGTATCGAATTTACTGTTACCTGCCATAATTTGTATCGAAATTACAGTTACTTGTCATAATTAGTAACGAAGTTACAGTTACTTGTCATAATAATTATCGAAGTTACAGTTACTTGTCATAATTAGTATCGAAGTGACTGTTACCTGTCATAATTAGTATCGAAGTTATAATTACCTGCCAAAATTTGTATCGAAATTACAGTTACTTGTCATAATTAGTAACGAAGTTCCTGTTTCCTGTCATAATTATTATCGAAATTACAATTACCTGCCATAATTTGTATCGAAATTACAGTTACTTGTCATAATTAGTAACGAAGTTACAGTTACCTGTCATAATTAGTATCGAAGTTACAGTTACTTGTCATAATTAGTAACGAAGTTAGAGTTTCTTGACATAATTAGTATCGAATTTACAGTTACCTGTCATAATTTGTATCGAATTTACAGTTACTTGTCATAATTAGTACCGAAGTTACTGTTACCTGTCATAATTAGTATGGAAGTTACAGTTACCTGCCATAATTTGTATCGAAATTTCAGTTACTTGTCATAATTAGTAACGAAGTTACAGTTACTTGTCATAATTATTATCGAAGTTACAGTTACTTGTCATAATTAGTATCGAAGTGACGCTTACCTGTCATATTTAGTATCGAAGTTATAATTACCTGCCAAAATTTTTATCGAAATTACAGTTACTTGTCATAATTAGTAACGAAGTTACTGTTACCTGTCATAATTATAATCGAAATTACAATTACCTGCCATAATTTGTATCGAAATTACAGTTACTTGTCATAATTAGTAACGAAGTTACAGTTACCTGTCATAATTAGTATCCAAGTTACAGTTACTTGTCATAATTAGTAACGAAGTTAGAGTTTCTTGAAATAATTAGTATCGAAGTTACAGTTACCTGTCAAAATTTGTATCGAAGTTATAGTTACTTGTCATAATTAGTATCGAAGTTACTGTTACTTGTCATAATTAGTATCGAAGTTACTGTTACTTTTCATAATTATTATCGAAATTACAATTACCTGCCATAATTTGTATCGAAATTACAGTTACTTGTCATAATTAGTAACGAAGTTACTGTTACCTGTCATAATTATTATCGAAATTACAATTACCTGCCATAATTTGTATCGAAATTACAGTTACTTTTCATAATTAATAACGAAGTTTCATTTACCTGTGATAATTAGTATCGAAGTTACAGTTACTTGTCATAATTAGTATCTAAGTTACTGTTACCTGTCATAATTAGTATCGAAGTTACAGTTACATGCCATAATTTGTATCGAAATTACAGTTACTAGTCATAATTAGTAACGAAGTTACAGTTAACTGTCATAATTAGTATCAATGTTACAGTTACCTGCCATAATTATTATCGAAGTTTTTGTTACCTGTCATAATTAGTATCGAAGTTACTGTTTTCTGTCATAATTAGTATCGAAGTTACTGTCATAATTAGTATCGAAGTTACAGTTACCTGCCATAATTTGTATCGAAGTTACAGTTACTTGTCATAATTAGTAACGAAGTTACAGTTACCTGTGATAATTAGTATCGAAGTTACAGTTACTTGTCATAATTAGTATCTAAGTTACTGTTACCTGTCATAATTAGTATCGAAATTACAGTTACCTGCCATAATTTGTATCGAAATTACAGTTAATTGTCATAATTAGTAACGAAGTTACAGTTACTTGCCATAATTAGTATAGAAATTACAGTTACTTGTCATAATTAGTAACGAAGTTGCAGTTACCTGTCATAATTAGTATCGAAGTTACTCTTACCTGTCATAATTAGTATCGAATTTACAGTTACCTGCCATAATTTGTATCGAAATTACAGTTACTTGTCATAATTAGTATCGAAGTTACTGTTACTTGTCATAATTAATATCGAAGATACTGTTACCTGTCATAATTAGTATCGAAGTTACAGTTACTTGTCATAATAAGTATCGAAGTTACAGTTACTTGTCATAATAAGTATCGAAGTAACAGTTACCTGTCATAATTAGTATCGAAGTTACTGTTTCTTGTCATAATTCGTAAAGAACTTACAGTTACCTGTCATAATAAGTATCGAAGTTACAGTTTCTTGTCACAATTAGTATCGAAGTTACAGTTACTTGACATAATTAGTAACGAAGTTACAGTAACCTGTCATAATTCGTATCGAAGTTACTGTTACCTGTATTAATTAGTATCGAAGTTACTGTTACCTGACATAATTAGTATCGAAGTTACAGTTTTCTGCAATAATTTGTATCGAAATTACAGGGACTGGTCATAATTAGTAACGAAGTTACAGTTACCTGCCATAATTAGTATGGAAATTAAAGTTACTTGTCATAATTAGTAACGAAGTTACAGTTACCTGTCATAATTAGTATCGATGTTACTGTTACCTGTCATAATTAGTAATGAAGTTACAGTTACCTGCCATAATTAGTATCGAAGTTACAGTCACCTGTCATAATAAGTATCGAAGTTACAGTTACCTGACATAATTTGTATCGAAATTACAGTAACCTGGCATAATAAGTATCGAAGTTACAGTTACTTGTCATAATTAGTATCGAAGTTACAGTTATTTGACATAATTAATAACGATGTTACAGTAACCTGTCATAATTAGTATCGAAGTTACTGTTGCCTGTATTAATTAGTATCGAAGTTACTGTTACCTGCCATAATTTGTATCGAAGTTACAGTTCCTTGTCATATTTAGTATCGAAGTTACAGTTACCTGTCATAATTAGTATCGAAGGTACTGTTACCTGCCATAATTTGTATCGAAATTACAGTTATTTGTCATAATTAGTAACGAAGTTACAGTTACCTGTCATAATTTGTACCGAAATTACAGTTACTCGTCATAATTAGTAACGAAGTTACAGTTTCCTGTCATAATTAGTACCGAAGTTACTGTTACCTGACATAATTAGTATCGAAGTTACAGTTACCTGCCATAGTTTGTATCGAAATTACAGGGACTTGTCATAATTAGTAACGAAGTTACAGTTACCTGCCATAATTAGTATCGAAATTAAAGTTACTTGTCATAATTAGTAACGAAGTTACAGTTACCTGTCACATTTAGTATCGAAGTTACTGTTACCTGTCATAATTAGTATTGAAGTTACAGTTACCTACCATAATTTTTTAATCAAAATTACTGTTACTTGTCATAATTAGTAACGAAAGTAGAGTTTCTTGTCATAATTAGTATCGAAGTTACAGTTACCTGTCATAATTTGATTGGAAGTTATAGTTACTTGTCATAATTAGTATCGAAGTTACTTTTACCTGTCATAATTAGTATCGAAGTTACAGTTACCTGTCATAATTAGTTTCGAAGGTACTCTTACCTGCCATAATTTGTATCGAAATTACAGTTACTTGTCATAATTAGTATCGAAGTTACTGTTACTTGTCATAATTAATATCGAAGATATTGTTACCTGTCATAATTAGTATCGAAGTTACAGTTACTTGTCATAATAAGTATCGAAGTTACAGTTACTTGTCATAATAAGTATCGAAGTAACAGTTACCTGTCATAATTAGTATCGAAGTTACTGTTTCTTGTCATAATTCGTAAAGAACGTACAGTTACCTGTCATAATAAGTATTGAAGTTACAGTTTCTTGTCACAATTAGTATCGAAGTTACAGTTACTTGACATAATTAGTAACGAAGTTACAGTAACCTGTCATAATTAGTATCGAAGTTACTGTTACCTGTATTAATTAGTATCGAAGTTACTGTTACCTGACATAATTAGTAACGAAGTTACAGTTACCTGCCATAATTTGTATCGAAATTACAGGGACTTGTCATAATTAGTAACGAAGTTACAGTTACCTGCCATAATAAGTATGGAAATTAATGTTACTTGTCATAATTAGTAACGAAGTTACAGTTACCTGTCATAATTAGTATCGATGTTACTGTTACCTGTCATAATTAGTAATGAAGTTACAGTTACCTGCCATAATTAGTATCGAAGTTACAGTCCCCTGTCATAATAAGTATCGAAGTTACAGTTACCTGCCATAATTTGTATCGAAATTACAGTAACCTGGCATAATAAGTATCGAAGTTACAGTTACTTGTCATAATTAGTATCGAAGTTACAGTTACTTGACATAATTAATAACGATGTTACAGTAACCTGTCATAATTAGTATCGAAGTTACTGTTGCCTGTATTAATTAGTATCGAATTACAGTTACCTGCCATAATTTTTTTAATCAAAATTAGAGTTACTTGTCATATTTAGTAACGATGTTACAGTTCCTTGTCATAATTAGTATCGAAGTTACAGTTACCTGTCATAATTAGTACCGAAGGTACTGTTACCTGCCATAATTTGTATCGAAATTACAGTTACTTGTCATAATTAGTAACGAAGTTACAGTTACCTGTCATAATTTGTATCGAAATTACAGTTACTTGTCATAATTAGTAACGAAGTTACAGTTTCCTGTCATAATTAGCACCGAAGTTACTGTTACCTGACATAATTAGTATCGAATTTACTGTTACCTGCCATAATTTGTATCGAAATTACACTTACTTGTCATAATTAGTAACGAAGTTACAGTTACTTGTCATAATTATTATCGAAGTTACAGTTACTTGTCATAATTAGTATCGAAGTGACTGTTACCTGTCATAATTAGTATCGAAGTTATAATTACCTGCCAAAATTTGTATCGAAATTACAGTTACTTGTCATAATTAGTAACGAAGTTACTGTTTCCTGTCATAATTATTATCGAAATTACAATTACCTGCCATAATTTGTATCGAAATTACAGTTACTTGTCATAATTAGTAACGAAGTTACAGTTTCCTGTCATAATTAGTATCGAAGTTACAGTTACTTGTCATAATTAGTAACGAAGTTAGAGTTTCTTGACATAATTAGTATCGAAGTTACAGTTACCTGTCATAATTTGTATCGAAGTTATAGTTACTTGTCATAATTAGTATCGAAGTTACTGTTACCTGTCATAATTAGTATGGAAGTTACAGTTACCTGCCATAATTTGTATCGAAATTTCAGTTACTTGTCATAATTAGTAACGAAGTTACAGTTACTTGTCATAATTATTATCGAAGTTACAGTTACATGTCATAATTAGTATCGAAGTGGCGCTTACCTGTCATATTTAGTATCGAAGTTATAATTACCTGCCAAAATTTGTATCGAAATTACAGTTACTTGTCATAATTAGTAACGAAGTTAGTTACCTGTCATAATTTATATCGAAATTTCAGTTACTTGTCATAATTAGTAACGAAGTTACAGTTACTTGTCATAATTATTATCGAAGTTACAGTTACTTGTCATAATTAGTATCGAAGTGGCGCTTACCTGTCATATTTAGTATCGAAGTTATAATTACCTGCCAAAATTTGTATCGAAATTACAGTTACTTGTCATAATTAGTAACGAAGTTACTGTTACCTGACATAATTAGTATCGAAGTTACAGTTACATGCCATAGTTTGTAACGAAATTACAGGGACTTGTCATAATTAGTAACGAAGTTACAGTTATCTGCCATAATTAGTATCGAAATTAAAGTTACTTGTCATAATTAGTAACGAAGTTACAGTTACTTGTCATAATTAGTATCGAAGTTACAGTTACTTGTCATAATTAGTATCGAAGTTACAGTTACCTGCCATAATTAGTATCGAAGTTACAGTTTCTTGTCATAATTAGTAATGAAGTTACAGTTACCTGTCATAATAAGTATCGAAGTTACAGTTACTTGTCATAATTAGTATCGAAGTTACAGTTACTTGACATAATTAGTAACGATGTTACTGTTTCCTGACATAATTAGTATCGAAGTTACTGTTACCTGACTTAATTAGTATCGAATTTACAGTTACCTGCCATAATTTGTATCGAAATTACAGGGACTTGTCATAATTAGTAACGAAGTTACAGTTACCTGCCATAATTAGTATCGAAATTAAAGTTACTTATCATAATTAGTAACGAAGTTACAGTTACCTGTCATAATTAGTATCGAAGTTACTGTTACCTGTCATAATTAGTATTGAAGTTACAGTTACCTACCATAATTTTTTATCAAAATTACTGTTACTTGTCATAATTAGTAACGAAGTTAGAGTTTCTTGTCATAATTATTATCGAAGTTACAGTTACCTGTCATAATTTGTATCGAAGTTATAGTTACTTGTCATAATTAGTATCGAAGTTACTGTTACCTGTCATAAATAGTATGGTAGTTAGAGTTACCTGCCATAATTTGTATCGAAATTACAGTTACTTGTCATAATAAGTAACGAAGTTACAGTTACCTGTAATAATTATTATCGAAGTTACATTTACTTGTCATAATTAGTATCGAAGTGACTGTTACCAGTCATAATTAGTATCGAAGTTATAGTTACCTGCCAAAATTTGTATCGAAATTACAGTTACTTGTCATAATTAGTAACGAAGTTACAGTTTTAATTAGTATCGAAGTTACAGTTACTTAACATAATTAGTATCGAAGTTACTGTTACTTGTCATAATTAGTATCGAAGTTACTGTTACCTGTCATAATTATTATCGAAATTACAATTACCTGCCATAATTTGTATCGAAATTACAGTTACATGTCATAATTAGTAACGAAGTTTCAGTTACCTGTCATAATTAGTATCGAAGTTACAGTTACTTGTCATAATTAGTAACGAAGTTACAGTTACCTGTGATAATTAGTATCGAAGTTACAGTTACTTGTCATAATTAGTATCGAAGTTACTGTTACCTGTCATAATTAGTATCGAAGTTACAGTTACATGCCATCATTTGTATCGAAATTACAGTTACTTGTACTAATTAGTAACGAAGTTACAGTTAACTGTCATAATTAGTATCGAAGTTACAGTTACCTGCCATAGTTTGTATCGAAATTACAGGGATTTGTCATAATTAGTAACGAAGTTACAGTTACCTGCCATAATTAGTATCGAAATTAATGTTACTTGTCATAAATAGTAACGAAGTTACAGTTACCTGTCACATTTAGTATCGAAGTTACTGTTACCTGTCATAATTAGTATTGAAGTTTCAGTTACCTACCATAATTTTTTATCAAAATTACTGTTACTTGTCATAATTAGTAACGAAGTTAGAGTTTCTTGTCATAATTAGTATCCAAGTTACAGTTACCTGTCATAATTTGATTCGAAGTTATAGTTACTTGTCATAATTAGTATCGAAGTTACTGTTACCTGTCATAATTAGTATCGAAGTAACCGTTACCTGCCATAATTTGTATCGAAATTACAGGTCCTTGTCATAATTAGTATCGAAGTTACAGTTACCTGTCATAATTAGTATCGAAGGTACTCTTACCTGCCATAATTTGTATCGAAATTACAGTTACTTGTCATAATTAGTTACGAAGTTACAGTTACCTGTCATAATTTGTATCGAAATTACAGTTACTTGTCATAATTAGCAACGAAGTTACAGTTACCTGTCATAATTAGTATCGATGTTACTGTTACCTGTCATAATTAGTAATGAGGTTATAGTTACCTGCCATAATTAGTATCGAAGTTACAGTTACCTGTCATAATAAGTATCGAATTTACAGTTACCTGCCATAATTTGTATCGAAATTACAGTAACCTGTCATTATAAGTATCGAATTTACAGTTACTTGTCCTAATAAGTATCGAGGTTACAGTTACTTGACATAATTAGTATCGATGTTACAGTAACCTGTCATAATTAGTATCGAAGTTACTGTTGCCTGTATTAATTAGTATCGAATTACAGTTACCTGCCATAATTTTTTAAATCAAAATTAGAGTTACTTGTCATATTTAGTAACGATGTTACATTTCCTTGTCATAATTAGTATCGACGTTACAGTTACCTGTCATAATTAGTATCGAAGGTACTGTTACCTGCCATAATTTGTATCGAAATTACAGTTAATTGTCATAATTAGTAACGAAGTTACAGTTACCTGTCATAATTTGTATCGAAATTACAGTTACTTGTCATAATTAGTAACGAAGTTACAGTTTCCTGTCATAATTAGTACCGAAGTTACTGTTACCTGACATAATTAGTATCGAAGTTACAGTTACCTGCCATAGTTTGTATCGAAATTACAGGGACTTGTCATAATTAGTAACGAAGTTACAGTTATCTGCCATAATTAGTATCGAAATTAAAGTTACTTGTCATAATTAGTAACGAAGATACAGTTACCTGTCACATTTAGTATCGAAGATACTGTTACTTGTCATAATTAGTATTGAAGTTACAGTTACCTACCATAATTTTTTATCAAAATTACTGTTACTTGTCATAATTAGTAACGAAGTTAGAGTTTCTTTTCATAATTAGTATCGAAGTTACAGTTACCTGTTATAATTTGATTCGAAGTTTTAGTTACTTGTCGTAATTAGTATCGAAGTTACTGTCACTTGCCATAATTAATATCGAAGTAACTGTTACCTCTCATAATTAGTATCGAAGTTACAGTTACTTGTCATAATTAGTATCGAAGTTACCGTTACTTGTCATTATTAGTATCGAAGTTACAGTTATCTGCCTTAATTAGTATCGAAGTTACAGTTTCTTGTCATAATTAGTAATGAAGTTACAGTTACCTGTCATAATAAGTATCGAAGTTACAGTTACTTGTCATAATTAGTATCGAAGTTACAGTTACTTAACATAATTAGTAATGATGTTACAGTTTCCTGTCATAATTAGTATCGAAGTTAATGTTACCTGACATAATTAGTATCGAAGTTACAGTTACCTGCTATAATTTGTAACGAAATTACAGGGACTTGTCATAATTAGTAACGAAGTTACAGTTACCTGCCATAATTAGTATCGAAATTAAAGTTACTTGTCATAATTAGTAACGAAGTTACAGTTACCTGTCATAATTAGTATCGAAGTTACTGTTACCTGTCATAATTAGTATTGAAGTTACAGTTACCTACCATAATTTTTTATCAAAATTACTGTTACTTGTCATAATTAGTAACGAAGTTAGAGTTTCTTGTCATAATTAGTATCGAAGTTACAGTTACCTGTCATAATTTGTATCGAAGTTATAGTTACATGTCATAATTAGTATCGAAGTTACTGTTACCTGTCATAATTAGTATGGTAGTTACAGTTACCTGCCATAATTTTATCGAAATTACAGTTACTTGTCATAATAAGTAACGAAGTTACAGTTACCTGTAATAATTATTATCGAAGTTACAGTTACGTGTCATAATTAGTATCGAAGTGACTGTTACCTGTCATAATTAGTATCGAAGTTATAGTTACCTGCCAAAATTTGTATCGAAATTACAGTTACTTGTCATAATTAGTAACGAAGTTACAGTTACCTGTCATAATAAGTATCGATGTTACAGTTACTTAACATAATTAGTATCGAAGTTACTGTTACTTGTCATAATTAGTATCGAAGTTACTGTTACCTGTCATAATTATTATCGAAATTACAATTACCTGCCATAATTTGTATCGAAATTACGGTTACCTATCATAATTAGTAACGAAGTTTCAGTTACCTGTCATAATTAGTATCGAAGTTACAGTTACTTGTCATAATTAGTAACGAAGTTACAGTTACCTGTGATAATTTGTATAGAAGTTACAGTTACTTGTCATAACTAGTATCGAAGTTACTGTTACCTGTCATAATAAGTATCGAAGTTACAGTTACATGCCATTATTTGTATAGAAATTACAGATACTTGTACTAATTAGTAACGAAGTTACAGTTAACTGTCATAATTAGTATCGAAGTTACAGTTACCTGCCATAATTTGTATCGAAATTACAGTTACTTGTCATAATTAGTAACGAAGTTACTGTTACTTGTCATAATAAGTATCGAAGTTACTGTTACCTGTCATAATTAGTATCGAAATTACAGTTACCTGCCATAATTTGTATCGAAATTACTGTTACTTGTCATAATTAGTAACGAAGTTACAGTTACTTGCCATAATTAGTATAAAAATTACAGTTACTTGTCATAATTAGTAACGAAGTTGCAGTTATCTGTCATACTTAGTATCGAAGTTACTGTTACCTGTCATAATAAGTATCGAATTTACTGTTACCTGCCATAATTTGTATCGAAATTACAGTTACTTGTCATAATTAGTAACGAAGTTACAGTTACTTGTCATAATTATTATCGAAGTTACAGTTACTTGTCATAATTAGTATCGAAGTGACTGTTACCTGTCATAATTAGTATCGAAGTTATAATTACCTGCCAAAATTTGTATCGAAATTACAGTTACTTGTCATAATTAGTAACGAAGTTACTGTTTCCTGTCATAATTATTATCGAAATTACAATTACCTGCCATAATTTGTATCGAAATTACAGTTACTTGTCATAATTAGTAACGAAGTTACAGTTACCTGTCATAATTAGTATCGAAGTTACAGTTACTTGTCATAATTAGTAATGAAGTTAGAGTTTCTTGACATAATTAGTATCGAATTTACAGTTACCTGTCATAATTTGTATCGAATTTACAGTTACTTGTCATAATTAGTATGGAAGTTACTGTTACCTGTCATAATTAGTATGGAAGTTACAGTTACCTGCCATAATTTGTATCGAAATTTCAGTTACTTGTCATAATTAGTAACGAAGTTACAGTTACTTGTCATAATTATTATCGAAATTACAGTTACTTGTCATAATTAGTATCGAAGTGACGCTTACCTGTCATATTTAGTATCGAAGTTATAATTACCTGCCAAAATTTTTATCGAAATTACAGTTACTTGTCATAATTAGTAACGAAGTTACTGTTACCTGTCATAATTATAATCGAAATTACAATTACCTGCCATAATTTGTATCGAAATTACAGTTACTTGTCATAATTAGTAACGAAGTTACAGTTACCTGTCATAATTAGTATCGAAGTTACAGTTACTTGTCATAATTAGTAACGAAGTTAGAGTTTCTTGACATAATTAGTATCGAAGTTACAGTAACCTGTCAAAATTTGTATCGAAGTTATAGTTACTTGTCATAATTAGTATCGAAGTTACTGTTACTTGTCATAATTAGTATCGAAGTTACTGTTACTTTTCATAATTATTATCGAAATTACAATTACCTGCCATAATTTGTATCGAAATTACAGTTACTTGTCATAATTAGTAACGAAGTTACTGTTACCTGTCATAATTATTATCGAAATTACAATTACCTGCCATAATTTGTATCGAAATTACAGTTACTTTTCATAATTAGTAACGAAGTTTCATTTACCTGTCATAATTAGTATCGAAGTTACAGTTACTTGTCATAATTAGTAACGAAGTTACAGTTACCTGTGATAATTAGTATCGAAGTTACAGTTACTTGTCATAATTAGTATCTAAGTTACTGTTACCTGTCATAATTAGTATCGAAGTTACAGTTACATGCCATAATTTGTATCGAAATTACAGTTACTAGTCATAATTAGTAACGAAGGTACAGTTAACTGTCATAATTAGTATCAATGTTACAGTTACCTGCCATAATTATTATCGAAGTTTTTGTTACCTGTCATAATTAGTATCGAAGTTACTGTTTTCTGTCATAATTAGTATCGAAGTTACTGTCATAATTAGTATCGAAGTTACAGTTACCTGCCATAATTTGTATCGAAGTTACAGTTACTTGTCATAATTAGTAACGAAGTTACAGTTACCTGTGATAATTAGTATCGAAGTTACAGTTACTTGTCATAATTAGTATCTAAGTTACTGTTACCTGTCATAATTAGTATCGAAATTACAGTTACCTGCCATAATTTGTATCGAAATTACAGTTAATTGTCATAATTAGTAACGAAGTTACAGTTACTTGCCATAATTAGTATAGAAATTACAGTTACTGTCATAATTAGTAACGAAGTTGCAGTTACCTGTCATAATTAGTATCGAAGTTACTGTTACCTGTCATAATTAGTATCGAATTTACAGTTACCTGCCATAATTTGTATCGAAATTACAGTTACTTGTCATAATTAGTATCGAAGTTACTGTTACTTGTCATAATTAATATCGAAGATACTGTTACCTGTCATAATTAGTATCGAAGTTACAGTTACTTGTCATAATAAGTATCGAAGTTACAGTTACTTGTCATAATAAGTATCGAAGTAACAGTTACCTGTCATAATTAGTATCGAAGTTACTGTTTCTTGTCATAATTCGTAAAGAACTTACAGTTACCTGTCATAATAAGTATCGAAGTTACAGTTTCTTGTCACAATTAGTATCGAAGTTACAGTTACTTGACATAATTAGTAACGAAGTTACAGTAACCTGTCATAATTCGTATCGAAGTTACTGTTACCTGTATTAATTAGTATCGAAGTTACTGTTACCTGACATAATTAGTATCGAAGTTACAGTTACCTGCCATAATTTGTATCGAAATTACAGGGACTGGTCATAATTAGTAACGAAGTTACAGTTACCTGCCATAATTAGTATGGAAATTAAAGTTACTTGTCATAATTAGTAACGAAGTTACAGTTACCTGTCATAATTAGTATCGATGTTACTGTTACCTGTCATAATTAGTAATGAAGTTACAGTTACCTGCCATAATTAGTATCGAAGTTACAGTCACCTGTCATAATAAGTATCGAAGTTACTGTTACCTGCCATAATTTGTATCGAAATTACAGTAACCTGGCATAATAAGTATCGAAGTTACAGTTACTTGTCATAATTAGTATCGAAGTTACAGTTACTTGACATAATTAATAACGATGTTAGAGTAACCTGTCATAATTAGTATCGAAGTTACTGTTGCCTGTATTAATTAGTATCGAAGTTACAGTTACCTGCCATAATTTTTTTTATCAAAATTAGAGTTACTTGTCATAATTAGTAACGAAGTTAGAGTTACTTGTCATAATTAGTATCGAAGTTACTGTTACCTGTCATAATTAGTATCGAAGTTACAGTTACCTGCCATAATTTGTATCGAAGTTACAGTTCCTTGTCATAATTAGTATCAAAGTTACAGTTACCTGTCATAATTAGTATCGAAGGTACTGTTACCTGCCATAATTTGTATCGAAATTACAGTTATTTGTCATAATTAATAACGAAGTTACAGTTACCTGTCATAATTTGTATCGAAATTACAGTTACTCGTCATAATTAGTAACGAAGTTACAGTTTCCTGTCATAATTAGTACGAAGTTACTGTTACCTGACATAATTAGTATCGAAGTTACAGTTACCTGCCATAGTTTGTATCGAAATTACAGGGACTTGTCATAATTAGTAACGAAGTTACAGTTACCTGCTATAATTTGTATCGAAATTACAGGGACTTGTCATAATTAGTAACGAAGTTACAGTTACCTGCCATAATTAGTATCGAAATTAAAGTTACTTGTCATAATTAGTAACGAAGTTACAGTTACCTGTCATAATTAGTATCGAAGTTACTGTTACCTGTCATAATTAGTATCGAAGTTATAGTTACCTGCCAAAATTTGTATCGAAATTACAGTTACTTGTCATAATTAGTAACGAAGTTACAGTTACCTGTCATAATTAGTATCGATGTTACAGTTACTTAACATAATTAGTATCGAAGTTACTGTTACTTGTCATAATTAGTAACGAAGTTACAGTTACTTGTCATAATTATTATCGAAGTTACAGTTACTTGTCATAATTAGTATCGAAGTGACTGTTACCTGTCATAATTAGTATCGAAGTTATAATTACCTGCCAAAATTTGTATCGAAATTACAGTTACTTGTCATAATTAGTAACGAAGTTACTGTTTCCTGTCATAATTATTATCGAAATTACAATTACCTGCCATAATTTGTATCGAAATTACAGTTACTTGTCATAATTAGTAACGAAGTTACAGTTACCTGTCATAATTAGTATCGAAGTTACAGTTACTTGTCATAATTAGTAACGAAGTTAGAGTTTCTTGACATAATTAGTATCGAATTTACAGTTACCTGTCATAATTTGTATCGAATTTACAGTTACTTGTCATAATTAGTATCGAAGTTACTGTTACCTGTCATAATTAGTATGGAAGTTACAGTTACCTGCCATAATTTGTATCGAAATTCCAGTTACTTGTCATAATTAGTAACGAAGTTACAGTTACTTGTCATAATTATTATCGAAATTACAGTTACTTGTCATAATTAGTATCGAAGTGACGCTTACCTGTCATATTTAGTATCGAAGTTATAATTACCTGCCAAAATTTTTATCGAAATTACAGTTACTTGTCATAATTAGTAACGAAGTTACTGTTACCTGTCATAATTATAATCGAAATTACAATTACCTGCCATAATTTGTATCGAAATTACAGTTACTTGTCATAATTAGTAACGAAGTTACAGTTACCTGTCATAATTAGTATCGAAGTTACAGTTACTTGTCATAATTAGTAACGAAGTTACAGTTACCTGTGATAATTAGTATCGAAGTTACAGTTACTTGTCATAATTAGTATCTAAGTTACTGTTACCTGTCATAATTAGTATCGAAGTTACAGTTACATGCCATAATTTGTATCGAAATTACAGTTACTAGTCATAATTAGTAACGAAGGTACAGTTAACTGTCATAATTAGTATCAATGTTACAGTTACCTGCCATAATTATTATCGAAGTTTTTGTTACCTGTCATAATTAGTATCGAAGTTACTGTTTTCTGTCATAATTAGTATCGAAGTTACTGTCATAATTAGTATCGAAGTTACAGTTACCTGCCATAATTTGTATCGAAGTTACAGTTACTTGTCATAATTAGTAACGAAGTTACAGTTACCTGTGATAATTAGTATCGAAGTTACAGTTACTTGTCATAATTAGTATCTAAGTTACTGTTACCTGTCATAATTAGTATCGAAATTACAGTTACCTGCCATAATTTGTATCGAAATTACAGTTAATTGTCATAATTAGTAACGAAGTTACAGTTACTTGCCATAATTAGTATAGAAATTACAGTTACTGTCATAATTAGTAACGAAGTTGCAGTTACCTGTCATAATTAGTATCGAAGTTACTGTTACCTGTCATAATTAGTATCGAATTTACAGTTACCTGCCATAATTTGTATCGAAATTACAGTTACTTGTCATAATTAGTATCGAAGTTACTGTTACTTGTCATAATTAATATCGAAGATACTGTTACCTGTCATAATTAGTATCGAAGTTACAGTTACTTGTCATAATAAGTATCGAAGTTACAGTTACTTGTCATAATAAGTATCGAAGTAACAGTTACCTGTCATAATTAGTATCGAAGTTACTGTTTCTTGTCATAATTCGTAAAGAACTTACAGTTACCTGTCATAATAAGTATCGAAGTTACAGTTTCTTGTCACAATTAGTATCGAAGTTACAGTTACTTGACATAATTAGTAACGAAGTTACAGTAACCTGTCATAATTCGTATCGAAGTTACTGTTACCTGTATTAATTAGTATCGAAGTTACTGTTACCTGACATAATTAGTATCGAAGTTACAGTTACCTGCCATAATTTGTATCGAAATTACAGGGACTGGTCATAATTAGTAACGAAGTTACAGTTACCTGCCATAATTAGTATGGAAATTAAAGTTACTTGTCATAATTAGTAACGAAGTTACAGTTACCTGTCATAATTAGTATCGATGTTACTGTTACCTGTCATAATTAGTAATGAAGTTACAGTTACCTGCCATAATTAGTATCGAAGTTACAGTCACCTGTCATAATAAGTATCGAAGTTACTGTTACCTGCCATAATTTGTATCGAAATTACAGTAACCTGGCATAATAAGTATCGAAGTTACAGTTACTTGTCATAATTAGTATCGAAGTTACAGTTACTTGACATAATTAATAACGATGTTAGAGTAACCTGTCATAATTAGTATCGAAGTTACTGTTGCCTGTATTAATTAGTATCGAAGTTACAGTTACCTGCCATAATTTTTTTTATCAAAATTAGAGTTACTTGTCATAATTAGTAACGAAGTTAGAGTTACTTGTCATAATTAGTATCGAAGTTACTGTTACCTGTCATAATTAGTATCGAAGTTACAGTTACCTGCCATAATTTGTATCGAAGTTACAGTTCCTTGTCATAATTAGTATCAAAGTTACAGTTACCTGTCATAATTAGTATCGAAGGTACTGTTACCTGCCATAATTTGTATCGAAATTACAGTTATTTGTCATAATTAATAACGAAGTTACAGTTACCTGTCATAATTTGTATCGAAATTACAGTTACTCGTCATAATTAGTAACGAAGTTACAGTTTCCTGTCATAATTAGTACGAAGTTACTGTTACCTGACATAATTAGTATCGAAGTTACAGTTACCTGCCATAGTTTGTATCGAAATTACAGGGACTTGTCATAATTAGTAACGAAGTTACAGTTACCTGCTATAATTTGTATCGAAATTACAGGGACTTGTCATAATTAGTAACGAAGTTACAGTTACCTGCCATAATTAGTATCGAAATTAAAGTTACTTGTCATAATTAGTAACGAAGTTACAGTTACCTGTCATAATTAGTATCGAAGTTACTGTTACCTGTCATAATTAGTATCGAAGTTATAGTTACCTGCCAAAATTTGTATCGAAATTACAGTTACTTGTCATAATTAGTAACGAAGTTACAGTTACCTGTCATAATTAGTATCGATGTTACAGTTACTTAACATAATTAGTATCGAAGTTACTGTTACTTGTCATAATTAGTAACGAAGTTACAGTTACTTGTCATAATTATTATCGAAGTTACAGTTACTTGTCATAATTAGTATCGAAGTGACTGTTACCTGTCATAATTAGTATCGAAGTTATAATTACCTGCCAAAATTTGTATCGAAATTACAGTTACTTGTCATAATTAGTAACGAAGTTACTGTTTCCTGTCATAATTATTATCGAAATTACAATTACCTGCCATAATTTGTATCGAAATTACAGTTACTTGTCATAATTAGTAACGAAGTTACAGTTACCTGTCATAATTAGTATCGAAGTTACAGTTACTTGTCATAATTAGTAACGAAGTTAGAGTTTCTTGACATAATTAGTATCGAATTTACAGTTACCTGTCATAATTTGTATCGAATTTACAGTTACTTGTCATAATTAGTATCGAAGTTACTGTTACCTGTCATAATTAGTATGGAAGTTACAGTTACCTGCCATAATTTGTATCGAAATTCCAGTTACTTGTCATAATTAGTAACGAAGTTACAGTTACTTGTCATAATTATTATCGAAATTACAGTTACTTGTCATAATTAGTATCGAAGTGACGCTTACCTGTCATATTTAGTATCGAAGTTATAATTACCTGCCAAAATTTTTATCGAAATTACAGTTACTTGTCATAATTAGTAACGAAGTTACTGTTACCTGTCATAATTATAATCGAAATTACAATTACCTGCCATAATTTGTATCGAAATTACAGTTACTTGTCATAATTAGTAACGAAGTTACAGTTACCTGTCATAATTAGTATCGAAGTTACAGTTACTTGTCATAATTAGTAACGAAGTTAGAGTTTCTTGACATAATTAGTATCGAAGTTACAGTAACCTGTCAAAATTTGTATCGAAGTTATAGTTACTTGTCATAATTAGTATCGAAGTTACTGTTACTTGTCATAATTAGTATCGAAGTTACTGTTACTTTTCATAATTATTATCGAAATTACAATTACCTGCCATAATTTGTATCGAAATTACAGTTACTTGTCATAATTAGTAACGAAGTTACTGTTACCTGTCATAATTATTATCGAAATTACAATTACCTGCCATAATTTGTATCGAAATTACAGTTACTTTTCATAATTAGTAACGAAGTTTCATTTACCTGTCATAATTAGTATCGAAGTTACAGTTACTTGTCATAATTAGTAACGAAGTTACAGTTACCTGTGATAATTAGTATCGAAGTTACAGTTACTTGTCATAATTAGTATCTAAGTTACTGTTACCTGTCATAATTAGTATCGAAGTTACAGTTACATGCCATAATTTGTATCGAAATTACAGTTACTAGTCATAATTAGTAACGAAGTTACAGTTAACTGTCATAATTAGTATCAATGTTACAGTTACCTGCCATAATTATTATCGAAGTTTTTGTTACCTGTCATAATTAGTATCGAAGTTACTGTTTTCTGTCATAATTAGTATCGAAGTTACTGTCATAATTAGTATCGAAGTTACAGTTACCTGCCATAATTTGTATCGAAGTTACAGTTACTTGTCATAATTAGTAACGAAGTTACAGTTACCTGTGATAATTAGTATCGAAGTTACAGTTACTTGTCATAATTAGTATCTAAGTTACTGTTACCTGTCATAATTAGTATCGAAATTACAGTTACCTGCCATAATTTGTATCGAAATTACAGTTAATTGTCATAATTAGTAACGAAGTTACAGTTACTTGCCATAATTAGTATAGAAATTACAGTTACTTGTCAAAATTAGTAACGAAGTTGCAGTTACCTGTCATAATTAGTATCGAAGTTACTGTTACCTGTCATAATTAGTATCGAATTTACAGTTACCTGCCATAATTTGTATCGAAATTACAGTTACTTGTCATAATTAGTATCGAAGTTACTGTTACTTGTCATAATTAATATCGAAGATACTGTTACCTGTCATAATTAGTATCGAAGTTACAGTTACTTGTCATAATAAGTATCGAAGTTACAGTTACTTGTCATAATAAGTATCGAAGTAACAGTTACCTGTCATAATTAGTATCGAAGTTACTGTTTCTTGTCATAATTCGTAAAGAACTTACAGTTACCTGTCATAATAAGTATCGAAGTTACAGTTTCTTGTCACAATTAGTATCGAAGTTACAGTTACTTGACATAATTAGTAACGAAGTTACAGTAACCTGTCATAATTCGTATCGAAGTTACTGTTACCTGTATTAATTAGTATCGAAGTTACTGTTACCTGACATAATTAGTATCGAAGTTACAGTTACCTGCCATAATTTGTATCGAAATTACAGGGACTGGTCATAATTAGTAACGAATTTACAGTTACCTGCCATAATTAGTATGGAAATTAAAGTTACTTGTCATAATTAGTAACGAAGTTACAGTTACCTGTCATAATTAGTATCGATGTTACTGTTACCTGTCATAATTAGTAATGACGTTACAGTTACCTGCCATAATTAGTATCGAAGTTACAGTCACCTGTCATAATAAGTATCGAAGTTACTGTTACCTGCCATAATTTGTATCGAAATTACAGTAACCTGGCATAATTATCGAAGTTACAGTTACTTGTCATAATTAGTATCGAAGTTACAGTTACTTGACATAATTAATAACGATGTTAGAGTAACCTGTCATAATTAGTATCGAAGTTACTGTTGCCTGTATTAATTAGTATCGAAGTTACAGTTACCTGCCATAATTTTTTTTATCAAAATTAGAGTTACTTGTCATAATTAGTAACGAAGTTAGAGTTACTTGTCATAATTAGTATCGAAGTTACTGTTACCTGTCATAATTAGTATCGAAGTTACAGTTACGTGCAATAATTTGTATCGAAGTTACAGTTCCTTGTCATAATTAGTATCGAAGTTACAGTTACCTGTCATAATTAGTATCGAAGGTACTGTTACCTGCCATAATTTGTATCGAAATTACAGTTATTTGTCATAATTAGTAACGAAGTTACAGTTACCTGTCATAATTTGAATCGAAATTACAGTTACTCGTCATAATTAGTAACGAAGTTACAGTTTCCTGTCATAATTAGTACGAAGTTACTGTTACCTGACATAATTAGTATCGAAGTTACAGTTACCTGCCATAGTTTGTATCGAAATTACAGGGACTTGTCATAATTAGTAACGAAGTTACAGTTACCTGCTATAATTTGTATCGAAATTACAGGGACTTGTCATAATTAGTAACGAAGTTACAGTTACCTGCCATAATTAGTATCGAAATTAAAGTTACTTGTCATAATTAGTAACGAAGTTACAGTTACCTGTCATAATTAGTATCGAAGTTACTGTTACCTGTCATAATTAGTATTGAAGTTACAGTTACCTACCATAAATTTTTATCAAAATTACTGTTACTTGTCATAATTAGTAACGAAGTTAGAGTTTCTTGTCATAATTAGTATCGAAGTTACAGTTACCTGTCATAATTTGTATCGAAGTTATAGTTACATGTCATAATTAGTATCGAAGTTACTGTTACCTGTCATAATTAGTATGGTAGTTACAGTTACCTGCCATAATTTTATCGAAATTACAGTTACTTGTCATAATAAGTTACGAAGTTACAGTTACCTGTAATAATTATTATCGAAGTTACAGTTACGTGTCATAATTAGTATCGAAGTGACTGTTACCTGTCATAATTAGTATCGAAGTTATAGTTACCTGCCAAAATTTGTATCGAAATTACAGTTACTTGTCATAATTAGTAACGAAGTTACAGTTACCTGTCATAATTAGTATCGATGTTACAGTTACTTAACATAATTAGTATCGAAGTTACTGTTACTTGTCATAATTAGTATCGAAGTTACTGTTACCTGTCATAATTATTATCGAAATTACAATTACCTGCCATAATTTGTATCGAAATTACGGTTACCTATCATAATTAGTAACGAAGTTTCAGTTACCTGTCATAATTAGTATCGAAGTTACAGTTACTTGTCATAATTAGTAACGAAGTTACAGTTACCTGTGATAATTTGTATAGAAGTTACAGTTACTTGTCATAACTAGTATCGAAGTTACTGTTACCTGTCATAATAAGTATCGAAGTTACAGTTACATGCCATTATTTGTATAGAAATTACAGTTACTTGTACTAATTAGTAACGAAGTTACAGTTAACTGTCATAATTAGTATCGAAGTTACAGTTACCTGCCATAATTTGTATCGAAATTACAGTTACTTGTCATAATTAGTAACGAAGTTACTGTTACTTGTCATAATAAGTATCGAAGTTACTGTTACCTGTCATAATTAGTATCGAAATTACAGTTATCTGCCATAATTTGTATCGAAATTACTGTTACTTGTCATAATTAGTAACGAAGTTACAGTTACTTGCCATAATTAGTATAAAAATTACAGTTACTTGTCATAATTAGTAACGAAGTTGCAGTTATCTGTCATACTTAGTATCGAAGTTACTGTTACCTGTCATAATAAGTATCGAATTTACTGTTACCTGCCATAATTTGTATCGAAATTACAGTTACTTGTCATAATTAGTAACGAAGTTACAGTTACTTGTCATAATTATTATCGAAGTTACAGTTACTTGTCATAATTAGTATCGAAGTGACTGTTACCTGTCATAATTAGTATCGAAGTTATAATTACCTGCCAAAATTTGTATCGAAATTACAGTTACTTGTCATAATTAGTAACGAAGTTACTGTTTCCTGTCATAATTATTATCGAAATTACAATTACCTGCCATAATTTGTATCGAAATTACAGTTACTTGTCATAATTAGTAACGAAGTTACAGTTACTTGTCATAATTAGTATCGAAGTTACAGTTACTTGTCATAATTAGTAACGAAGTTAGAGTTTCTTCACATAATTAGTATCGAATTTACAGTTACCTGTCATAATTTGTATCGAATTTACAGTTACTTGTCATAATTAGTATCGAAGTTACTGTTACCTGTCATAATTAGTATGGAAGTTACAGTTACCTGCCATAATTTGTATCGAAATTTCAGTTACTTGTCATAATTAGTAACGAAGTTACAGTTACTTGTCATAATTATTATCGAAATTACAGTTACTTGTCATAATTAGTATCGAAGTGACGCTTACCTGTCATATTTAGTATCGAAGTTATAATTACCTGCCAAAATTTTTATCGAAATTACAGTTACTTGTCATAATTAGTAACGAAGTTACTGTTACCTGTCATAATTATAATCGAAATTACAATTACCTGCCATAATTTGTATCGAAATTACAGTTACTTGTCATAATTAGTAACGAAGTTACAGTTACCTGTCATAATTAGTATCGAAGTTACAGTTACTTGTCATAATTAGTAACGAAGTTAGAGTTTCTTGACATAATTAGTATCGAAGTTACAGTAACCTGTCAAAATTTGTATCGAAGTTATAGTTACTTGTCATAATTAGTATCGAAGTTACTGTTACTTGTCATAATTAGTATCGAAGTTACTGTTACTTTTCATAATTATTATCGAAATTACAATTACCTGCCATAATTTGTATCGAAATTACAGTTACTTGTCATAATTAGTAACGAAGTTACTGTTACCTGTCATAATTATTATCGAAATTACAATTACCTGCCATAATTTGTATCGAAATTACAGTTACTTTTCATAATTAGTAACGAAGTTTCATTTACCTGTCATAATTAGTATCGAAGTTACAGTTACTTGTCATAATTAGTAACGAAGTTACAGTTACCTGTGATAATTAGTATCGAAGTTACAGTTACTTGTCATAATTAGTATCTAAGTTACTGTTACCTGTCATAATTAGTATCGAAGTTACAGTTACATGCCATAATTTGTATCGAAATTACAGTTACTAGTCATAATTAGTAACGAAGTTACAGTTAACTGTCATAATTAGTATCAATGTTACAGTTACCTGCCATAATTATTATCGAAGTTTTTGTTACCTGTCATAATTAGTATCGAAGTTACTGTTTTCTGTCATAATTAGTATCGAAGTTACTGTCATAATTAGTATCGAAGTTACAGTTACCTGCCATAATTTGTATCGAAGTTACAGTTACTTGTCATAATTAGTAACGAAGTTACAGTTACCTGTGATAATTAGTATCGAAGTTACAGTTACTTGTCATAATTAGTATCTAAGTTACTGTTACCTGTCATAATTAGTATCGAAATTACAGTTACCTGCCATAATTTGTATCGAAATTACAGTTAATTGTCATAATTAGTAACGAAGTTACAGTTACTTGCCATAATTAGTATAGAAATTACAGTTACTTGTCATAATTAGTAACGAAGTTGCAGTTACCTGTCATAATTAGTATCGAAGTTACTGTTACCTGTCATAATTAGTATCGAATTTACAGTTACCTGCCATAATTTGTATCGAAATTACAGTTACTTGTCATAATTAGTATCGAAGTTACTGTTACTTGTCATAATTAATATCGAAGATACTGTTACCTGTCATAATTAGTATCGAAGTTACAGTTACTTGTCATAATAAGTATCGAAGTTACAGTTACTTGTCATAATAAGTATCGAAGTAACAGTTACCTGTCATAATTAGTATCGAAGTTACTGTTTCTTGTCATAATTCGTAAAGAACTTACAGTTACCTGTCATAATAAGTATCGAAGTTACAGTTTCTTGTCACAATTAGTATCGAAGTTACAGTTACTTGACATAATTAGTAACGAAGTTACAGTAACCTGTCATAATTCGTATCGAAGTTACTGTTACCTGTATTAATTAGTATCGAAGTTACTGTTACCTGACATAATTAGTATCGAAGTTACAGTTACCTGCCATAATTTGTATCGAAATTACAGGGACTGGTCATAATTAGTAACGAAGTTACAGTTACCTGCCATAATTAGTATGGAAATTAAAGTTACTTGTCATAATTAGTAACGAAGTTACAGTTACCTGTCATAATTAGTATCGATGTTACTGTTACCTGTCATAATTAGTAATGAAGTTACAGTTACCTGCCATAATTAGTATCGAAGTTACAGTCACCTGTCATAATAAGTATCGAAGTTACTGTTACCTGCCATAATTTGTATCGAAATTACAGTAACCTGGCATAATAAGTATCGAAGTTACAGTTACTTGTCATAATTAGTATCGAAGTTACAGTTACTTGACATAATTAATAACGATGTTAGAGTAACCTGTCATAATTAGTATCGAAGTTACTGTTGCCTGTATTAATTAGTATCGAAGTTACAGTTACCTGCCATAATTTTTTTTATCAAAATTAGAGTTACTTGTCATAATTAGTAACGAAGTTAGAGTTACTTGTCATAATTAGTATCGAAGTTACTGTTACCTGTCATAATTAGTATCGAAGTTACAGTTACGTGCAATAATTTGTATCGAAGTTACAGTTCCTTGTCATAATTAGTATCGAAGTTACAGTTACCTGTCATAATTAGTATCGAAGGTACTGTTACCTGCCATAATTTGTATCGAAATTACAGTTATTTGTCATAATTAGTAACGAAGTTACAGTTACCTGTCATAATTTGAATCGAAATTACAGTTACTCGTCATAATTAGTAACGAAGTTACAGTTTCCTGTCATAATTAGTACGAAGTTACTGTTACCTGACATAATTAGTATCGAAGTTACAGTTACCTGCCATAGTTTGTATCGAAATTACAGGGACTTGTCATAATTAGTAACGAAGTTACAGTTACCTGCTATAATTTGTATCGAAATTACAGGGACTTGTCATAATTAGTAACGAAGTTACAGTTACCTGCCATAATTAGTATCGAAATTAAAGTTACTTGTCATAATTAGTAACGAAGTTACAGTTACCTGTCATAATTAGTATCGAAGTTACTGTTACCTGTCATAATTAGTATTGAAGTTACAGTTACCTACCATAAATTTTTATCAAAATTACTGTTACTTGTCATAATTAGTAACGAAGTTAGAGTTTCTTGTCATAATTAGTATCGAAGTTACAGTTACCTGTCATAATTTGTATCGAAGTTATAGTTACATGTCATAATTAGTATCGAAGTTACTGTTACCTGTCATAATTAGTATGGTAGTTACAGTTACCTGCCATAATTTTATCGAAATTACAGTTACTTGTCATAATAAGTTACGAAGTTACAGTTACCTGTAATAATTATTATCGAAGTTACAGTTACGTGTCATAATTAGTATCGAAGTGACTGTTACCTGTCATAATTAGTATCGAAGTTATAGTTACCTGCCAAAATTTGTATCGAAATTACAGTTACTTGTCATAATTAGTAACGAAGTTACAGTTACCTGTCATAATTAGTATCGATGTTACAGTTACTTAACATAATTAGTATCGAAGTTACTGTTACTTGTCATAATTAGTATCGAAGTTACTGTTACCTGTCATAATTATTATCGAAATTACAATTACCTGCCATAATTTGTATCGAAATTACGGTTACCTATCATAATTAGTAACGAAGTTTCAGTTACCTGTCATAATTAGTATCGAAGTTACAGTTACTTGTCATAATTAGTAACGAAGTTACAGTTACCTGTGATAATTTGTATAGAAGTTACAGTTACTTGTCATAACTAGTATCGAAGTTACTGTTACCTGTCATAATAAGTATCGAAGTTACAGTTACATGCCATTATTTGTATAGAAATTACAGTTACTTGTACTAATTAGTAACGAAGTTACAGTTAACTGTCATAATTAGTATCGAAGTTACAGTTACCTGCCATAATTTGTATCGAAATTACAGTTACTTGTCATAATTAGTAACGAAGTTACTGTTACTTGTCATAATAAGTATCGAAGTTACTGTTACCTGTCATAATTAGTATCGAAATTACAGTTATCTGCCATAATTTGTATCGAAATTACTGTTACTTGTCATAATTAGTAACGAAGTTACAGTTACTTGCCATAATTAGTATAAAAATTACAGTTACTTGTCATAATTAGTAACGAAGTTGCAGTTATCTGTCATACTTAGTATCGAAGTTACTGTTACCTGTCATAATAAGTATCGAATTTACTGTTACCTGCCATAATTTGTATCGAAATTACAGTTACTTGTCATAATTAGTAACGAAGTTACAGTTACTTGTCATAATTATTATCGAAGTTACAGTTACTTGTCATAATTAGTATCGAAGTGACTGTTACCTGTCATAATTAGTATCGAAGTTATAATTACCTGCCAAAATTTGTATCGAAATTACAGTTACTTGTCATAATTAGTAACGAAGTTACTGTTTCCTGTCATAATTATTATCGAAATTACAATTACCTGCCATAATTTGTATCGAAATTACAGTTACTTGTCATAATTAGTAACGAAGTTACAGTTACCTGTCATAATTAGTATCGAAG
Organism: Meconema thalassinum; assembly: GCA_946902985.2. Lineage (NCBI taxonomy): Eukaryota > Metazoa > Arthropoda > Insecta > Orthoptera > Tettigoniidae > Meconema > Meconema thalassinum. Next base: position 1,446,038,469 of record OX336388.2, on the reverse strand, counting down.
TTACAGTTACTTGTCATAATTAGTAACGAAGTTAGAGTTTCTTCACATAATTAGTATCGAATTTACAGTTACCTGTCATAATTTGTATCGAATTTACAGTTACTTGTCATAATTAGTATCGAAGTTACTGTTACCTGTCATAATTAGTATGGAAGTTACAGTTACCTGCCATAATTTGTATCGAAATTTCAGTTACTTGTCATAATTAGTAACGAAGTTACAGTTACTTGTCATAATTATTATCGAAATTACAGTTACTTGTCATAATTAGTATCGAAGTGACGCTTACCTGTCATATTTAGTATCGAAGTTATAATTACCTGCCAAAATTTTTATCGAAATTACAGTTACTTGTCATAATTAGTAACGAAGTTACTGTTACCTGTCATAATTATAATCGAAATTACAATTACCTGCCATAATTTGTATCGAAATTACAGTTACTTGTCATAATTAGTAACGAAGTTACAGTTACCTGTCATAATTAGTATCGAAGTTACAGTTACTTGTCATAATTAGTAACGAAGTTAGAGTTTCTTGACATAATTAGTATCGAAGTTACAGTAACCTGTCAAAATTTGTATCGAAGTTATAGTTACTTGTCATAATTAGTATCGAAGTTACTGTTACTTGTCATAATTAGTATCGAAGTTACTGTTACTTTTCATAATTATTATCGAAATTACAATTACCTGCCATAATTTGTATCGAAATTACAGTTACTTGTCATAATTAGTAACGAAGTTACTGTTACCTGTCATAATTATTATCGAAATTACAATTACCTGCCATAATTTGTATCGAAATTACAGTTACTTTTCATAATTAGTAACGAAGTTTCATTTACCTGTCATAATTAGTATCGAAGTTACAGTTACTTGTCATAATTAGTAACGAAGTTACAGTTACCTGTGATAATTAGTATCGAAGTTACAGTTACTTGTCATAATTAGTATCTAAGTTACTGTTACCTGTCATAATTAGTATCGAAGTTACAGTTACATGCCATAATTTGTATCGAAATTACAGTTACTAGTCATAATTAGTAACGAAGTTACAGTTAACTGTCATAATTAGTATCAATGTTACAGTTACCTGCCATAATTATTATCGAAGTTTTTGTTACCTGTCATAATTAGTATCGAAGTTACTGTTTTCTGTCATAATTAGTATCGAAGTTACTGTCATAATTAGTATCGAAGTTACAGTTACCTGCCATAATTTGTATCGAAGTTACAGTTACTTGTCATAATTAGTAACGAAGTTACAGTTACCTGTGATAATTAGTATCGAAGTTACAGTTACTTGTCATAATTAGTATCTAAGTTACTGTTACCTGTCATAATTAGTATCGAAATTACAGTTACCTGCCATAATTTGTATCGAAATTACAGTTAATTGTCATAATTAGTAACGAAGTTACAGTTACTTGCCATAATTAGTATAGAAATTACAGTTACTTGTCATAATTAGTAACGAAGTTGCAGTTACCTGTCATAATTAGTATCGAAGTTACTGTTACCTGTCATAATTAGTATCGAATTTACAGTTACCTGCCATAATTTGTATCGAAATTACAGTTACTTGTCATAATTAGTATCGAAGTTACTGTTACTTGTCATAATTAATATCGAAGATACTGTTACCTGTCATAATTAGTATCGAAGTTACAGTTACTTGTCATAATAAGTATCGAAGTTACAGTTACTTGTCATAATAAGTATCGAAGTAACAGTTACCTGTCATAATTAGTATCGAAGTTACTGTTTCTTGTCATAATTCGTAAAGAACTTACAGTTACCTGTCATAATAAGTATCGAAGTTACAGTTTCTTGTCACAATTAGTATCGAAGTTACAGTTACTTGACATAATTAGTAACGAAGTTACAGTAACCTGTCATAATTCGTATCGAAGTTACTGTTACCTGTATTAATTAGTATCGAAGTTACTGTTACCTGACATAATTAGTATCGAAGTTACAGTTACCTGCCATAATTTGTATCGAAATTACAGGGACTGGTCATAATTAGTAACGAAGTTACAGTTACCTGCCATAATTAGTATGGAAATTAAAGTTACTTGTCATAATTAGTAACGAAGTTACAGTTACCTGTCATAATTAGTATCGATGTTACTGTTACCTGTCATAATTAGTAATGAAGTTACAGTTACCTGCCATAATTAGTATCGAAGTTACAGTCACCTGTCATAATAAGTATCGAAGTTACTGTTACCTGCCATAATTTGTATCGAAATTACAGTAACCTGGCATAATAAGTATCGAAGTTACAGTTACTTGTCATAATTAGTATCGAAGTTACAGTTACTTGACATAATTAATAACGATGTTAGAGTAACCTGTCATAATTAGTATCGAAGTTACTGTTGCCTGTATTAATTAGTATCGAAGTTACAGTTACCTGCCATAATTTTTTTTATCAAAATTAGAGTTACTTGTCATAATTAGTAACGAAGTTAGAGTTACTTGTCATAATTAGTATCGAAGTTACTGTTACCTGTCATAATTAGTATCGAAGTTACAGTTACCTGCCATAATTTGTATCGAAGTTACAGTTCCTTGTCATAATTAGTATCGAAGTTACAGTTACCTGTCATAATTAGTATCGAAGGTACTAATACCTGCCATAATTTGTATCGAAATTACAGTTATTTGTCATAATTAGTAACGAAGTTACAGTTACCTGTCATAATTTGTATCGAAATTACAGTTACTCGTCATAATTAGTAACGAAGTTACAGTTTCCTGTCATAATTAGTACGAAGTTACTGTTACCTGACATAATTAGTATCGAAGTTACAGTTACCTGCCATAGTTTGTATCGAAATTACAGGGACTTGTCATAATTAGTAACGAAGTTACAGTTACCTGCCATACTTAGTATCGAAATTAAAGTTACTTGTCATAATTAGTAACGATGTTACAGTTACCTGTCACATTTAGTATCGAAGTTACTGTTACCTGTCATAATTAGTATTGAAGTTACAGTTACCTACCATAATTTTTTTATCAAAATTACTGTTACTTGTCATAATTAGTAACGAAAGTAGAGTTTCTTGTCATAATTAGTATCGAAGTTACAGTTACCTGTCATAATTTGATTCGAAGTTATAGTTACTTGTCATAATTAGTATCGAAGTTACTGTTACCTGTCATAATTAGTATCGAAGTTACAGTTACCTGTCATAATTAGTTTCGAAGGTACTCTTACCTGCCATAATTTGTATCGAAATTACAGTTACTTGTCATAATTAGTATCGAAGTTACTGTTACTTGTCATAATTAATATCGAAGATACTGTTACCTGTCATAATTAGTACCGAAGTTACAGTTACTTGTCATAATAAGTATCGAAGTTACAGATACTTGTCATAATAAGATTCGAAGTAACAGTTACCTGTCATAATAAGTATCGAAGTTACAGTTTCTTGTCACAATTAGTATCGAAGTTACAGTTACTTGACATAATTAGTAACGAAGTTACAGTAACCTCTCATAATTCGTATCGAAGTTACTGTTACCTGTATTAATTAGTATCGAAGTTACTGTTACCTGACATAATTAGTATCGAAGTTACAGTTACCTGCCATAATTTGTATCGAAATTACAGGGACTTGTCATAATTAGTAACGAAGTTACAGTTACCTGCCATAATAAGTATGGAAATTAAAGTTACTTGTCATAATTAGTAACGAAGTTACAGTTACCTGTCATAATTAGTATCGATGTTACTGTTACCTGTCATAATTAGTAATGAAGTTACAGTTACCTGCCATAATTAGTATCGAAGTTACAGTTACCTGTCATAATAAGTATCGAAGTTACAGTTACCTGCCATAATTTGTATCGAAATTACAGTAACCTGGCTTAATATGTATCGAAGTTACAGTTACTTGTCATAATTAGTATCGAAGTTACAGTTACTTGACATAATTAATAACGATGTTAGAGTAACCTGTCATAATTAGTATCGAAGTTACTGTTGCCTGTATTAATTAGTATCGAAGTTACAGTTACCTTCTATAATTTTTTTGTATCAAAATTAGAGTTACTTGTCATAATTAGTAACGAAGTTAGAGTTACTTGTCATAATTAGTATCGAAGTTACTGTTACCTGTCATAATTAGTATCGAAGTTACAGTTACCTGCCATAATTTGTATCGAAGTTACAGTTCCTTGTCATAATTAGTATCGAAGTTACAGTTACCTGTCATAATTAGTATCGAAGGTACTGTTACCTGCCATAATTTGTATCGAAATTACAGTTATTTGTCATAATTAGTAACGAAGTTACAGTTACCTGTCATAATTTGTATCGAAATTACAGTTACTCGTCATAATTAGTAACGAAGTTACAGTTTCCTGTTATAATTAGTACGAAGTTACTGTTACCTGACATAATTAGTATCGAAGTTACAGTTACCTGCCATAGTTTGTATCGAAATTACAGGGACTTGTCATAATTAGTAACGAAGTTACAGTTACCTGCCATAATTAGTATCGAAATTAAAGTTACTTGTCATAATTAGTAACGAAGTTACAGTTACCTGTCACATTTAGTATCGAAGTTACTGTTACCTGTCATAATTAGTATTGAAGTTACAGTTACCTACCATAATTTTTTTATCAAAATTACTGTTACTTGTCATAATTAGTAACGAAAGTAGAGTTTCTTGTCATAATTAGTATCGAAGTTACAGTTACCTGTCATAATTTGATTCGAAGTTATAGTTACTTGTCATAATTAGTATCGAAGTTACTGTTACCTGTCATAATTAGTATCGAAGTTACAGTTACCTGTCATAATTAGTTTCGAAGGTACTCTTACCTGCCATAATTTGTATCGAAATTACAGTTACTTGTCATAATTAGTTACGAAGTTACAGTTACCTGTCATAATTTGTATCGAAGTTATAGTTATTTGTCATAATTAGTATCGAAGTTACTGTTACCTGTCATAATTAGTATGGAAGTTACAGTTACCTGCCATAATTTGTATCGAAATTACAGTTACTTGTCATAATTAGTAACGAAGTTACAGTTACCTGTCATAATTATTATCGAAGTTACAGTTACTTGTCATAATTAGTATCGAATTGACTGTTACCTGTCATAATTAGTATCGAAGTTATAGTTACCTGCCAAAATTTGTATCGAAATTACAGTTACTTGTCATAATTAGTATCGAAGTTACAGTTACCTGTCATAATTAATATCGAAGTTACTGTTTCATGTCATAATTAGTAAAGAACTTACAGTTATCTGTCTTAATAAGTATCGAAGTTAGAGTTACTTGTCATAATTAGTATCGAAGTTACAGTTACTTGACATAATTAGTAACGATGTTACAGTAACCTGTCATAATTAGTATCGAAGTTACTGTTACCTGTATTAATTAGTATCGAAGTAACTGTTACCTGACATAATTATTATCGAAGTTACAGTTACCTGCCATAATTTGTATCGAAATTACAGTTACTTGTCATAATTAGTATCGAAGTTACAGTTACCTGTCATAATTAATATCGAAGTTACTGTTTCATGTCATAATTAGTAAAGAACTTACAGTTATCTGTCTTAATAAGTATCGAAGTTAGAGTAACTTGTCAAAATTAGTATCGAAGTTACTGTTACCTGTCATAATTAGTATCAAAGTAACAGTTACCTGCCATAATTTGTATGGAAGTTACAGTTCCTTGTCATAATTAGTATCGAAGTTACAGTTACCTGTCATAATTAGTATCGAAGGTACTGTTACCTGCCATAATTTGTATCGAAATTACAGTTACTTGTCATAATTAGTAACGAAGTTACAGTTACCTGTCATAATTTGTATCGAAATAACAGTTACTTGTCATAATTAGTAACGAAGTTACAGTTTCCTGTCATAATTAGTACCGAAGTTACTGTTACCTGACATAATTAGTATCGAAGTTACAGTTACCTGCCATAGTTTGTATCGAAATTACAGGGATTTGTCATAATTAGTAACGAAGTTACAGTTACCTGCCATAATTAGTATCGAAATTAAATTTACTTGTCATAAATAGTAACGAAGTTAGAGTTAACTGTCACATTTAGTATCGAAGTTACTGTTACCTGTCATAATTAGTGTTGATGTTACAGTTACCTACCATAATTTTTTATCAAAATTACTGTTACTTGTCATGATTAGTAACGAAGTTAGAGTTTCTTGTCATAATTAGTATCGAAGTTACAGTTACCTGTCATAATTTGATTCGAAGTTATAGTTACTTGTCATAATTAGTATCGAAGTTACTGTTACCTGTCATAATTAGTATCGAAGTAAAAGGTACCTGCCATAATTTGTATCGAAATTACAGTTCCTTGTCATAATTAGTATCGAAGGTACTCTTACCTGCCATAATTTGTAACGAAATCACAGTTACTTGTCATAATTCGTTACGAAGTTACAGTTACCTGTCATAATCTGTATCGAAATTACAGTTACTTGTCATAATTAGCAACGAAGTTACAGTTACCTGTCATAATTAGTATCGATGTTACTGTTACCTGTCATAATTAGTAAGGAAGTTACAGTTACCTGCCATAATTAGTATCGAAGTTACAGTTACCTGTCATAATAAGTATCGAAGTTACAGTTACCTGCCATAATTTGTATCGAAATTACAGTAACCTGTCATTATAAGTATCGAATTTACAGTTACTTGTCATAATAAGTATCAAAGTTACAGTTACTTGACATAATTAGTAACGATGTTACAGTAACCTGTCATAATTAGTATCGAAGTTACTGTTGCCTGTATTAATTAGTATCGAAGTTACAGTTACCTGCCATAATTTTTTAAATCAAAATTAGAGTTACTTGTCATATTTAGTAACGATGTTACAGTTACTTGTCATAATTAGTATCGAAGTGACTGTTACCTGTCATATTTATTATTAAAGTTACAGTTACCTGCCATAATTTGTATCGAAGTTACAGTTCCTTGTCATAATTAGTATCGAAGTTACAGTTACCTGTCATAATTTGTATCGAAGGTACTGTTACCTGCCATAATTTGTATCGAAATTACAGTTACTTGTCATAATTAGTAACGAAGTTACAGTTACCTGTCATAATTTGTATCGAAATTACAGTTACTTGTCATAATTAGTAACGAAGTTACAGTTTCCTGTCATAATTAGTACCGAAGTTACTGTTACCTGACATAATTAGTATCGAAGTTACAGTTACCTGCCATAGTTTGTATCGAAATTACAGGGACTTGTCATAATTAGTAACGAAGTTTCAGTTATCTGCCATAATTAGTATCGAAATTAAAGTTACTTGTCATAATTAGTAACGAAGTTACAGTTACCTGTCACATTTAGTATCGAAGATACTGTTACCTGTCATAATTAGTATTGAAGTTACAGTTACCTACCATAATTTTTTATCAAAATTACTGTTACTTGTCATAATTAGTAACGAAGTTAGAGTTTCTTTTCGTAATTTGTATCGAAGTTACAGTTACCTGTTATAATTTGATTTTAAGTTATAGTTACTTGTCATAATTAGTATCGAAGTTACTGTCACTTGTCATAATTAATATCGAAGTTACTGTTACCTCTCATAATTAGTATCGAAGTTACAGTTACTTTTCATAATTAGTATCGAAGTTACAGTTACTTGTCATAATTAGTATCGAAGTTACAGTTACCTGCCATAATTAGTATCGAAGTTACACTTTCTTGTCATAATTAGTAATGACGTTACAGTTACCTGTCATAATAAGTATCGAAGTTACAGTTACTTGTCATAATTAGTATCGAAGTTACAGTTACTTGACATAATTAGTAACGATGTTACTGTTTCCTGTCATAATTAGTATCGAAGTTACTGTTACCTGACATAATTAGTATCGAAGTTACAGTTACCTGCCATAATTTGTATCGAAATTACAGGGACTTGTCATAATTAGTAACGAAGTTACAGTTACCTGCCATAATTAGTATCGATATTAAAGTTACTTATCATAATTAGTAACGAAGTTACAGTTACCTGTCATAATTAGTATCGAAGTTACTGTTACCTGTCATAATTGGTATTGAAGTTACAGTTACCTACCATAATTTTTTATCAAAATTACTGTTACTTGTCATAATTAGTAACGAAGTTTGAGTTTCTTGTCATAATTAGTATCGAAGTTACAGTTACCTGTCATAATTTGTATCGAAGTTATAGTTACTTGTCATAATTAGTATCGAAGTTACTGTTACCTGTCATAATTAGTATGGTAGTTACATTTACCTGCCATAATTTGTATCGAAATTACAGTTACTTGTCATAATAAGTAACGAAGTTACAGTTACCTGTAATAATTATTATCGAAGTTACAGTTACTTGTCATAATTAGTATCGAAGTGACTGTTACCTGTCATAATTAGTATCGAAGTTGTAGTAGCCTGCCAAAATTTGTATCGAAATTACAGTTACTTGTCATAATTAGTAACGAAGTTACTGTTACCTGTCATAATTAGTATCGAAGTTACAGTTACTTAACATAATTAGTATCGAAGTTACTGTTACTTGTCATAATTAGTATCGAAGTTACTGTTACCTGTCATAATTATTATCGAAATTACAATTACCTGCCATAATTTGTATCCAAATTACAGTTACTTGTCATAATTAGTAACGAAGTTTCAGTTACCTGTCATAATTAGTATCAAAGTTACAGTTACTTGTCATAATTAGTAACGAAGTTACAGTTACCTGTGATAATTAGTATCGAAGTTACAGTTACTTGTCATAATTAGTATCGAAGTTACTGTTACCTGTCATAATTAGTATCGACGGTACAGTTACTTGCCATTATTTGTATCGAAATTACAGTAACTTGTACTAATTAGTAACGAAGTTACAGTTAACTGTCATAATTAGTATCGAAGTTACAGTTACCTGCCATAGTTTGTATCGAAATTACAGGGATTTGTCATAATTAGTAACGAAGTTACAGTTACCTGCCATAATTAGTATCGAAATTAAAGTTACTTGTCATAAATAGTAACGAAGTTACAGTTACCTGTCACATTTAGTATCGAAGTTACTGTTACCTGTCATAATTAGTATTGAAGTTACAGTTACCTACCATAATTTTTTATCAAAATTACTGTTACTTGTCATAATTAGTAACGAAGTTAGAGTTTCTTGTCATAATTAGTATCGAAGTTACAGTTACCTGTCATAATTTGATTCGAAGTTATAGTTACTTGTCATAATTAGTATCGAAGTTACTGTTACCTGTCATAATTAGTATCGAAGTAACTGTTACCTGCCATAATTTGTATCGAAATTACAGTTCCTTGTCATAATTAGTATCGAAGTTACAGTTACCTGTCATAATTAGTATCGAAGGTACTCTTACCTGCCATAATTTGTATCGAAATTACAGTTACTTGTCATAATTAGTTACGAAGTTACAGTTACCTGTCATAATTTGTATCGAAATTACAGTTACTTGTCATAATTAGCAACGAAGTTACAGTTACCTGCCATAATTAGTATCGATGTTACTGTTACCTGTCATAATTAGTAATGAGGTTACAGTTACCTGCCATAATTAGTATCGAAGTTACAGTTACCTGTCATAATAAGTATCGAAGTTACAGTTACCTGCCATAATTTGTATCGAAATTACAGTAACCTGTCATTATAAGTATCGAATTTACAGTTACTTGTCCTAATAAGTATCGAAGTTACAGTTACTTGACATGATTAGTAACGATGTTACAGTAACCTGTCATAATTAGTATCGAAGTTACTGTTGCCTGTATTAATTAGTATCGAATTACAGTTACCTGCCATAATTTTTTTAATCAAAATTAGAGTTACTTGTCATATTTAGTAACGATGTTACAGTTACTTGTCATAATTAGTATCGAAGTTACTGTTACCTGTCATATTTAGTATCAAAGTTACAGTTACCTGCCATAGTTTGTATCGAAATTACAGGGACTTGTCATAATTAGTAACGAAGTTACAGTTATCTGCCATAATTAGTATCGAAATTAAAGTTACTAGTCATAATTAGTAACGAAGTTACAGTTACCTGTCACATTTAGTATCGAAGATACTGTTACTTGTCATAATTAGTATTGAAGTTACAGTTACCTACCATAATTTTTTTATCAAAATTACTGTTACTTGTCATAATTAGTAACGAAGTTAGAGTTTCTTTTCATAATTAGTATCGAAGTTACAGTTACCTGTTATAATTTGATTCGAAGTTATAGTTACTTGTCATAATTAGTATCGAAGTTACTGTCACTTGTCATAATTAATATCGAAGTTACTGTTAGCTCTCCTAATTAGTATCGAAGTTACAGTTACTTGTCCTAATTAGTATCGAAGTTACAGTTACTTGTCATAATTAGTATCGATGTTACAGTTACCTGCCTTAATTAGTATCGAAGTTACAGTTTCTTGTCATAATTAGTAATGAAGTTACAGTTACCAGTCATAATAAGTATCGAAGTTACAGTTACTTGCCATAATTAGTATCGAAGTTACAGTTACTTGACATAATTAGTAATGATGTTACAGTTTCCTGTCATAATTATTATCGAAGTTACTGTTACTTGACATAATTAGTATCGAAGTTACAGTTACCTGCCATAATTTGTATCGAAATTACAGGGACTTGTCATAATTAGTAACGATGTTACAGTTACCTGCCATAATTAGTATCGAAATTAAAGTTACTTGTCATAATTAGTAACGAAGTTACAGTTACCTGTCATAATTAGTATCGAAGTTACTGTTACCTGTCATAATTGGTATTGAAGTTACAGTTACCTACCATAATTTTTTATCAAAATTACTGTTACTTGTCATAATTAGTAACGAAGTTAGAGTTTCTTGTCATAATTAGTATAGAAGTTACAGTTACCTGTCATAATTTGTATCGAAGTTGTAGTTACTTGTCATAATTAGAATCGAAGTTACTGTTACCTGTCATAATTAGTATGGTAGTTACAGTTACCTGCCATAATTTGTATCGAAATTACAGTTACTTGTCATAATTAGTAACGAAGTTACAGTTACCTGTCATAATTATTATCGAAGTTACAGTTACTGAACATAATTAGTATCGAAGTTAATGTTACTTGTCATAATTAGTATCGAAGTTACTGTTACCTGTCATAATTAGTATCGAAGTTATAGTTACCTGCCAAAATTTGTATCGAAATTACAGTTACTTGTCATAATTAGTAACGAAGTTACAGTTACCTGTCATAATTATTATCGAAGTTACAGTTACTGAACATAATTAGTATCGAAGTTAATGTTACTTGTCATAATTAGTATCGAAGTTACTGTTACCTGTCATAATTATTATCGAAATTACAATTACCTGCCATAATTTGTATCGAAATTACAGTTACTTGTCATAATTAGTAACGAACTTTCAGTTACCTGTCATAATTAGTATCGAAGTTACAGTTACTTGTCATAATTAGTAACGAAGTTACAGTTACCTGTGATAATTAGTATCGAAGTTACAGTTACTTGTCATAACTAGTATCGAAGTTACTGTTACCTGTCATAATAAGTATCGAAGTTACAGTTACATGCCATTATTTGTAACGAAATTACAGTTACTTGTACTAATTAGTAATGAAGTTACAGTTAACTGTCATAATTAGTATCGAAGTTACAGTTACCTGCCATAATTTGTATCGAAATTACAGTTACTTGTCATAATTAGTAACGAAGTTACTGTTACTTGTCATAATAAGTATCGAAGTTACTGTTACCTGTCATAATTAGTATCGAAATTACAGTTACCTGCCATAATTTGTATCGAAATTACTGTTACTTGTCATAATTAGTAACGAAGTTACAGTTATTTGCCATAATTAGTATAAAAATTACAGTTACTTGTCATAATTAGTAACGAAGTTGCAGTTACCTGTCATACTTAGTATCGAAGTTACTGTTACCTGTCATAATAAGTATCGAATTTACTGTTACCTGCCATAATTTGTATCGAAATTACAGTTACTTGTCATAATTAGTAACGAAGTTACAGTTACTTGTCATAATTATTATCGAAGTTACAGTTACTTGACATAATTAGTATCGAAGTGAATGTTACCTGTCATAATTAGTATCGAAGTTATAATTACCTGCCAAAATTTGTATCGAAATTACAGTTACTTGTCATAATTAGTAACGAAGTTACTGTTTCCTGTCATAATTATTATCGAAATTACAATTACCTGCCATAATTTGTATCGAAATTACAGTTACTTGTCATAATTAGTAACGAAATTACAGTTACCTGTCATAATTAGTATCGAAGTTACAGTAACTTGTCATAATTAGTAACGAAGTTAGAGTTTCTTGACATAATTAGTATCGAAGTTACAGTTACCTGTCATAATTTGTATCGAAGTTATAGTTACTTGTCATAATTAGTATCGAAGTTACTGTTACCTGTCATAATTAGTATGGAAGTTACAGTTACCTGCCATAATTTGTATCGAAATTTCAGTTACCTGTCATAATTAGTAACGAGGTTACAGTTACTTGTCATAATTATTATCGAAGTTACAGTTACTTGTCATAATTAGTATCGAAGTGACTGTTACCTGTCAAATTTAGTATCGAAGTTATAATTACCTGCCAAAATTTGTATCGAAATTACAGTTACTTGTCGTAATTAGTAACGAAGTTACTGTTACCTGTCATAATTATTATCTAAATTACAATTACCTGCCATAATTTGTATCGAAATTACAGTTACTTGTCATAATTAGTAACGAAGTTACAGTTACCTGTCATAATTAGTATCGAAGTTACAGTTACTTGTCATAATTAGTAACGAAGTTAGAGTTTCTTGACATAATTAGTATCGAAGTTACAGTTACCTGTCATAATTTGTATCGAGTTATAGTTACTTGTCATAATTAGTATCGAAGTTACTTTTACTTGTCATAATTAGTATCGAAGTTACTGTTACTTGTCATAATTATTATCGAAATTACAATTACCTGCCATAATTTGTATCGAAATTACAGTTACTTGTCATAATTAGTAACGAAGTTACTGTTACCTGTCATAATTATTATCGAAATTACAATTACCTGACATAATTTGTATCGAAATTACAGTTACTTTTCATAATTAGTAACGAAGTTTCATTTATCTGTCATAATTAGTATCGAAGTTACAGTTACTTGTCATAATTAGTAACGAAGTTACAGTTACCTGAGATAATTAGTATCGAAGTTACAGTTACTTGCCATAATTAGTATCTAAGTTACTGTTACCTGTCATAATTAGTATCGAAGTTACAGTTACATGCCATAATTTGTATCGAAATTACAGTTACTTGTCATAATTAGTAACGAAGTTACAGTTAACTGTCATAATTAGTATCAATGTTACGGTTACCTGCCATAATTATTATCGAAGTTTTTGTTACCTGTCATAAATAGTTACGAAGTTACTGTTTTCTGTCATAATTAGTATCGAAGTTACTGTTACCTGTCATAATTAGTATCGAAGATACAGTTACCTGCCATAATTTGTATCGAAATTACAGTTACTTGTCATAATTAGTAACGAAGTTACTGTTACTTGTCATAATAAGTATCGAAGTTACTGTTACCTGTCATAATTAGTATCGAAATTACAGTTACCTGCCATAATTTGTATCGAAATTACAGTTAATTTTCATAATTAGTAAAGAAGTTACAGTTACTTGCCATAATTAGTATAGAAATTACAGTTACTTGTCATAATTAGTAACGAAGTTGCAGTTACCTGTCATAATTAGTATCGAAGTTACTGTTACCTGTCATAATTAGTATCGAATTTACAGTTACCTGCCATAATTTGTATCGAAATTACAGTTACTTGTCATAATTAGTATCGAAGGTACTGTTACTTGTCATAATTAATATCGAAGATACTGTTACCTGTCATAATTAGTATCGAAGTTACAGTTACTTGTCATAATAAGTATCGAAGTTACAGTTACTTGTCATAATTAGTATAGAAGTAACAGTTACCTGTCATAATTAGTATCGAAGTTACTGTTTCTTGTCATAATTAGTAAAGAACTTCCAGTTACCTGTCATAATAATTATCGAAGTTACAGTTTCTTGTCACAATTAGTATCGAAGTTACAGTTACTTGACATAATTAGTAACGATGTTACAGTAACCTGTCATAATTCGTATCGAAGTTACTGTTACCTGTATTAATTAGTATCGAAGTTACTGTTACCTGACATAATTAGTATCGAAGTTACAGTTACCCGCCATAATTTGTATCGAAATTACAGGGACTTGTCATAATTAGTAACGAAGTTACAGTTACCTGCCATAATTAGTATCGAAATTAAAGTTACTTGTCATAATTAGTAACGAAGTTACAGTTACCTGTCATATTTAGTATCGATGTTACTGTTACCTGTCATAATTAGTAATGAAGTTACAGTTACCTGCCATAATTAGTATCGAAGTTACAGTCACCTGTCATAATAAGTATCGAAGTTACAGTTACCTGCCATAATTTGTATCGAAATTACAGAAACCTGGCATAATAAGTATCGAAGTTACAGTTACTTGTCATAATTAGTATCGAAGTTACAGTTACTTGACATAATTAATAACGATGTTACAGTAACCTGTCATAATTAGTATCGAAGTTACTGTTGCCTGTAATGATTAGTATCGAAGTTACAGTTACCTGCCATAATTTTTTTTATCAAAATTAGAGTTATTTGTCATAATTAGTAACGAAGTTAGAGTTACTTGTCATAATTAGTATCGAAGTTACTGTTACCTGTCATAATTAGTATCAAATTTACAGTTACCTGCCATAATTTGTATCGAAGTTACAGTTCCTTGTCATAATTAGTATCGAAGTTACAGTTACCTGTCATAATTAGTATCGAAGGTACTGTTACCTGCCATAATTTGTATCGAAATTACAGTTACTTGTCAAAATTAGTAACGAAGTTACAGTTACCTGTCATAATTTGTATCGAAATTACAGTTACTCGTCATAATTAGTAACGAAGTTACAGTTTCCTGTCATAATTAGTACCGAAGTTACTGTTACCTGACATAATTAGTATCGAAGTTACAGTTACCTGCCATAGTTTGTATCGAAATTACAGGGACTTGTCATAATTAGTAACGATGTTACAGTTACCTGTCACATTTAGTATCGAAGTTACTGTTACCTGTCATAATTAGTATTGAAGTTACAGTTACCTACCATAATTTTTTATCAAAATTACTGTTACTTGTCATAATTAGTAACGAAGTTAGAGTTTCTTGTCATAATTAGTATCGAAGTTACAGTTACCTGTCATAATTTGATTCGAAGTTATAGTTACTTGTCATAATTAGTATCGAAGTTACTGTTACCTGTCATAATTAGTATCGAAGTTACAGTTACCTGTCATAATTAGTTTCGAAGGTACTCTTACCTGCCATAATTTGTATCGAAATTACAGTTACTTGTCATAATTAGTTACGAAGTTACAGTTACCTGTCATAATTTGTATCGAAGTTATAGTTATTTGTCATAATTAGTATCGAAGTTACTGTTACCTGTCATAATTAGTATGGAAGTTACAGTTACCTGCCATAATTTGTATCGAAATTACAGTTACTCGTCATAATTAGTAACGAAGTTGCAGTTACCTGTCATAATTATTATCGAAGTTACAGTTACTTGTCATAATGAGTATCGAATTGACTGTTACCGGTCATAATTAGTATCGAAGTTATAGTTACCTGCCAAAATTTGTATCGAAATTACAGTTACTTGTCATAATTAGTAACGAAGTTACAGTTACCTGTCATAATTAGTATCGAAGTTACAGTTACTTGTCATAATTAGTAACGAAGTTACAGTTACCTTTGATAATTAATATCGATGTTATAGTTACATGCCATAAATTGTATCGAAATTACAGTTACTTGTCATAATTAGTAACGAAGTTACTGTTACCTGTCATAATTATTATCGAAATTACAATTACCTGCCATAATTTGTATCGAAATTACAGTTACTTTTCATAATTAGTAACGAAGTTTCATTTACCTGTCATAATTAGTATCGAAGTTACAGTTACTTGTCATAATTAGTAACGAAGTTACAGTTACCTGTGATAATTAGTATCGAAGTTACAGTTACTTGTCATAATTAGTATCTAAGTTACTGTTACCTGTCATAATTAGTATCGAAGTTATAGTTACATGCCATAATTTGTATCGAAATTACAGTTACTAGTCATAATAAGTAACGAAGTTACAGTTTACTGTCATAATTAGTATCAATGTTACAGTTACCTGCCATAATTATTATCGAAGTTTTTGTTACCTGTCATAATTAGTATCGAAGTTACTGTTTTCTGTCATAATTAGTATCGAAGTTACTGTCTTAATTAGTATCGAAGTTACAGTTACCTGCCATAATTTGTATCGAAGTTACAGTTACTTGTCATAATTAGTAACGAAGTTACAGTTACCTGTGATAATTAGTATCGAAGTTACAGTTACATGTCATAATTAGTATCTAAGTTACTGTTACCTGTCATAATTAGTATCGAAATTACAGTTACCTGCCATAATTTGTATCGAAATTACAGTTAATTTTCATAATTAGTAACGAAGTTACAGTTACTTGCCATAATTAGTATAGAAATTACAGTTACTTGTCATAATTAGTAACGAAGTTGCAGTTACCTGTCATAATTAGTATCGAAGTTACTGTTACCTGTCATAATTAGTATCGAATTTACAGTTACCTGCCATAATTTGTATCGAAATTACAGTTACTTGTCATAATTAGTATCGAAGTTACTGTTACTTGTCATAATTAATATCGAAGATACTGTTACCTGTCATAATTAGTATCGAAGTTACAGTTACTTGTCATAATAAGTATCGAAGTTACAGTTACTTGTCATAATAAGTATCGAAGTAACAGTTACCTGTCATAATTAGTATCGAAGTTACTGTTACCTGACTTAATTAGTATCGAATTTACAGTTTCTTGTCATAATTAGTATCGAAGTTACAGTTACCTGTCATAATTTGATTCGAAGTTATAGTTACTTGTCATAATTAGTATCGAAGTTACTGTTACCTGTCATAATTAGTATCGAAGTTACAGTTACCTGTCATAATTAGTTTCGAAGGTACTCTTACCTGCCATAATTTGTATCGAAATTACAGTTACTTGTCATAATTAGTTACGAAGTTACAGTTACCTGTCATAATTTGTATCGAAGTTATAGTTATTTGTCATAATTAGTATCGAAGTTACTGTTACCTGTCATAATTAGTATGGAAGTTACAGTTACCTGCCATAATTTGTATCGAAATTACAGTTACTCGTCATAATTAGTAACGAAGTTGCAGTTACCTGTCATAATTATTATCGAAGTTACAGTTACTTGTCATAATGAGTATCGAATTGACTGTTACCGGTCATAATTAGTATCGAAGTTATAGTTACCTGCCAAAATTTGTATCGAAATTACAGTTACTTGTCATAATTAGTAACGAAGTTACAGTTACCTGTCATAATTAGTATCGAAGTTACAGTTACTTGTCATAATTAGTATCGAAGTTACAGTTACCTTTGATAATTAATATCGATGTTACATTTACATGCCATAAATTGTATCGAAATTACAGTTACTTGTCATAATTAGTAACGAAGTTACTGTTACCTGTCATAATTATTATCGAAATTACAATTACCTGCCATAATTTGTATCGAAATTACAGTTACTTTTCATAATTAGTAACGAAGTTTCATTTACCTGTCATAATTAGTATCGAAGTTACAGTTACTTGTCATAATTAGTAACGAAGTTACAGTTACCTGTGATAATTAGTATCGAAGTTACAGTTACTTGTCATAATTAGTATCTAAGTTACTGTTACCTGTCATAATTAGTATCGAAGTTATAATTACCTGCCAAAATTTGTATCGAAATTACAGTTACTTGTCATAATTAGTAACGAAGTTACTGTTACCTGTCATAATTAGTATTGAAGTTACAGTTACCTACCATAATTTTTTATCAAAATTACTGTTACTTGTCATAATTAGTAACGAAAGTAGAGTTTCTTGTCATAATTAGTATCGAAGTTACAGTTAACTGTCATAATTTGATTCGAAGTTATAGTTACTTGTCATAATTAGTATCGAAGTTACTGTTACCTGTCATAATAAGTATCGAAGTTACAGTTACCTGTCATAATTAGTTTCGAAGGTACTCTTACCTGCCATAATTTGTATCGAAATTACAGTTACTTGTCATAATTAGTATCGAAGTTACTGTTACTTGTCATAATTAATATCGAAGATACTGTTACCTGTCATAATTAGTATCGATGTTACAGTTACTTGTCATAATAAGTATCGAAGTTACAGTTACTTGTCATAATAAGTATCGAAGTAACAGTTACCTGTCATAATTAGTATCGAAGTTACTGTTTCTTGTCATAATTCGTAAAGAACTTACAGTTACCTGTCATAATAAGTATCGAAGTTACAGTTTCTTGTCCCAATTAGTATCGAAGTTACAGTTACTTGTCATAATTAGTAACGAAGTTACAGTAACCTGTCATAATTCGTATCGAAGTTACTGTTACCTGTATTAATTAGTATCGAAGTTACTGTTACCTGACATAATAAGTATCGAAGTTACAGTTACCTGCCATAATTTGTATCGATATTACAGGGACTTGTCATAATTAGTAACGAAGTTACAGTTACCTGCCATAATAAGTATGGAAATTAAAGTTACTTGTCATAATTAGTAACGAAGTTACAGTTACCTGTCATAATTAGTATCGATGTTACTGTTACCTGTCATAATTAGTAATGAAGTTACAGTTACCTGCCATAATTAGTATCGAAGTTACAGTCCCCTGTCATAATAAGTATCGAAGTTACAGTTACCTGCCATAATTTGTATCGAAATTACAGTAACCTGGCATAATAAGTATCGAAGTTACAGTTACTTGTCATAATTAGTATCGAAGTTACAGTTACTTGACATAATTAATAACGATGTTACAGTAACCTGTCATAATTAGTATCGAAGTTACTGTTGCCTGTATTAATTAGTATCGAATTACAGTTACCTGCCATAATTTTTTAAATCAAAATTAGAGTTACTTGTCATATTTAGTAACGATGTTACAGTTCCTTGTCATAATTAGTATCGAAGTTACAGTTACCTGTCATAATTAGTACCGAAGGTACTGTTACCTGCCATAATTTGTATCGAAATTACAGTTACTTGTCATAATTAGTAACGAAGTTACAGTTACCTGTCATAATTTGTATCGAAATTACAGTTACTTGTCATAATTAGTAACGAAGTTAGAGTTTCTTGTCATAATTAGTATCGAAGTTACTGTTACCTGTCATAATTAGTATGGTAGTTACAGTTACCTGCCATAATTGCTATCGAAATTACAGTTACTTGTCATAATAAGTAACGAAGTTACAGTTACCTGTAATAATTATTATCGAAGTTACAGTTACTTGTCATAATTAGTATCGAAGTGACTGTTACCTGTCATAATTAGTATCGAAGTTATAGCTACCTGCCAAAATTTGTATCGAAATTACAGTTACTTGTCATAATTAGTAACGAAGTTACAGTTACCTGTCATAATTAGTATCGAAGTTACAGTTACTTAACATAATTATTATCGAAGTTACTGTTACTTGTCATAATTAGTATCGAAGTTACTGTTACCTGTAATAATTATTATCGAAATTACAATTACCTGCCATAATTTGTATCGAAATTACAGTTACTTATCATAATTAGTAACGATGTTTCAGTGACCTGTCATAATTAGTATCGAAGTTACAGTTACTTGTCATAATTAGTAACGAAGTTACAGTTACCTGTGATAATTTGTATCGAAGTTACAGTTACTTGTCATAACTAGCATCGAAGTTACTGTTACCTGTCATAATAAGTTTCGAAGTTACAGTTACATGCCATTATTTGTATAGAAATTACAGTTACTTGTACTAATTAGTAACGAAGTTACAGTTAACTGTCATAATTAGTATCGAAGTTACAGTTACCTGCCATAATTTGTATCGAAATTACAGTTACTTGTCATAATTAGTAACGAAGTTACTGTTACTTGTCATAATAAGTATCGAAGTTACTGTTACCTGTCATAATTAGTATCGAAATTACAGTTACCTGCCTTAATATGTATCGAAATTACTGTTACTTGTCATAATTAGTAACGAAGTTACAGTTACTTGCCATAATTAGTTTAAAAATTACAGTTACTTGTCATAATTAGTAACGAAGTTGCAGTTACCTGTCATACTTAGTATCGAAGTTACTGTTACCTGTCATAATAAGTATCGAATTTACTGTTACCTGCCATAATTTGTATCGAAATTACACTTACTTGTCATAATTAGTAACGAAGTTACAGTTACTTGTCATAATTATTATCGAAGTTACAGTTACTTGTCATAATTAGTATCGAAGTGACTGTTACCTGTCATAATTAGTATCGAAGTTATAATTACCTGCCAAAATTTGTATCGAAATTACAGTTACTTGTCATAATTAGTAACGAAGTTACTGTTTCCTGTCATAATTATTATCGAAATTACAATTACCTGCCATAATTTGTATCGAAATTACAGTTACTTGTCATAATTAGTATCGAAGTTACAGTTACTTGTCATAATTAGTAACGAAGTTAGAGTTTCTTGACATAATTAGTATCGAAGTTACAGTTACCTGTCATAATTCGTATCGAAGTTATAGTTACTTGTCATAATTAGTATCGAAGTTACTGTTACCTGTCATAATTAGTATGGAAGTTACAGTTACTTGTCATAATTAGTATCGAAGTGGCGCTTACCTGTCATATTTAGTATCGAAGTTATAATTACCTGCCAAAATTTGTATCGAAATTACAGTTACTTGTCATAATTAGTAACGAAGTTACAGTTACCTGTCATAATTTATATCGAAATTTCAGTTACTTGTCATAATTAGTAACGAAGTTACAGTTACTTGTCATAATTAGTATCGAAGTGGCGCTTACCTGTCATATTTAGTATCGAAGTTATAATTACCTGCCAAAATTTGTATCGAAATTACAGTTACTTGTCATAATTAGTAACGAAGTTACTGTTACCTGACATAATTAGTATCGAAGTTACAGTTACATGCCATAGTTTGTATCGAAATTACAGGGACTTGTCATAATTAGTAACGAAGTTACAGTTATCTGCCATAATTAGTATCGAAATTAAAGTTACTTGTCATAATTAGTAACGAAGTTACAGTTACTTGTCATAATTAGTATCGAAGTTCCAGTTACTTGTCATAATTAGTTTCGAAGTTACACAGTTACCTGCCATAATTAGTATCGAAGTTACAGTTTCTTGTCATAATTAGTAATGAAGTTACAGTTACCTGTCATAATAAGTATCGAAGTTACAGTTACTTGTCATAATTAGTATCGAAGTTACAGTCACTTGACATAATTAGTAACGATGTTACTGTTTCCTGTCATAATTAGTATCGAAGTTACTGTTACCTGACTTAATTAGTATCGAATTTACAGTTACCTGCCATAATTTGTATCGAAATTACAGGGACTTGTCATAATTAGTAACGAAGTTACAGTTACCTGCCATAATTAGTATCGAAATTAAAGTTACTTATCATAATTAGTAACGAAGTTACAGTTACCTGTCATAATTAGTATCGAAGTTACTGTTACCTGTCATAATTAGTATTGAAGTTACAGTTACCTACCATAATTTTTTATCAAAATTACTGTTACTTGTCATAATTAGTAACGAAGTTAGAGTTTCTTGTCATAATTATTATCGAAGTTACAGTTACCTGTCATAATTTGTATCGAAGTTATAGTTACTTGTCATAATTAGTATCGAAGTTACTGTTACCTGTCATAATTAGTATGGTAGTTAGAGTTACCTGCCATAATTTGTATCGAAATTACAGTTACTTGTCATAATAAGTAACGAAGTTACAGTTACCTGTAATAATTATTATCGAAGTTACAGTTACTTGTCATAATTAGTATCGAAGTGACTGTTACCAGTCATAATTATTATCGAAGTTATAGTTACCTGCCAAAATTTGTATCGAAATTACAGTTACTTGTCATAATTAGTAACGAAGTTACAGTTTTAATTAGTATCGAAGTTACAGTTACTTAACATAATTAGTATCGAAGTTACTGTTACTTGTCATAATTAGTATCGAAGTTACTGTTACCTGTCATAATTATTATCGAAATTACAATTACCTGCCATAATTTGTATCGAAATTACAGTTACTTGTCATAATTAGTAACGAAGTTTCAGTTACCTGTCATAATTAGTATCGAAGTTACAGTTACTTGTCATAATTAGTAACGAAGTTACAGTTACCTGTGATAATTAGTATCGAAGTTACAGTTACTTGTCATAATTAGTATCGAAGTTACTGTTACCTGTCATAATTAGTATCGAAGTTACAGTTACATGCCATTATTTGTATCGAAATTACAGTTACTTGTACTAATTAGTAACGAAGTTACAGTTAACTGTCATAATTAGTATCGAAGTTACAGTTACCTGCCATAGTTTGTATCGAAATTACAGGGATTTGTCATAATTAGTAACGAAGTTACAGTTACCTGCCATAATTAGTATCGAAATTAATGTTACTTGTCATAAATAGTAACGAAGTTACAGTTACCTGTCACATTTAGTATCGAAGTTACTGTTACCTGTCATAATTAGTATTGAAGTTTCAGTTACCTACCATAATTTTTTATCAAAATTACTGTTACTTGTCATAATTAGTAACGAAGTTAGAGTTTCTTGTCATAATTAGTATCCAAGTTACAGTTACCTGTCATAATTTGATTCGAAGTTATAGTTACTTGTCATAATTAGTATCGAAGTTACTGTTACCTGTCATAATTAGTATCGAAGTAACCGTTACCTGCCATAATTTGTATCGAAATTACAGGTCCTTGTCATAATTAGTATCGAAGTTACAGTTACCTGTCATAATTAGTATCGAAGGTACTCTTACCTGCCATAATTTGTATCGACATTACAGTTACTTGTCATAATTAGTTACGAAGTTACAGTTACCTGTCATAATTTGTATCGAAATTACAGTTACTTGTCATAATTAGCAACGAAGTTACAGTTACCTGTCATAATTAGTATCGATGTTACTGTTACCTGTCATAATTAGTAATGAGGTTACAATTACCTGCCATAATTAGTATCGAAGTTACAGTTACCTGTCATAATAAGTATCGAAGTTACAGTTACCTGCCATAATTTGTATCGAAATTACAGTAACCTGTCATTATAAGTATCGAATTTACAGTTACTTGTCCTAATAAGTATCGAGGTTACAGTTACTTGACATAATTAGTATCGATGTTACAGTAACCTGTCATAATTAGTATCGAAGTTACTGTTGCCTGTATTAATTAGTATCGAATTACAGTTACCTGCCATAATTTTTTTAATCAAAATTAGAGTTACTAGTCATATTTAGTAACGATGTTACAGTTCCTTGTCATAATTAGTATCGAAGTTACTGTTTCTTGTCATAATTCGTAAAGAACTTACAGTTACCTGTCATAATAAGTATCGAAGTTACAGTTTCTTGTCACAATTAGTATCGAAGTTACAGTTACTTGTCATAATTAGTAACGAAGTTACAGTAACCTGTCATAATTCGTATCGAAGTTACTGTTACCTGTATTAATTAGTATCGAAGTTACTGTTACCTGACATAATAAGTATCGAAGTTACAGTTACCTGCCATAATTTGTATCGATATTACAGGGACTTGTCATAATTAGTAACGAAGTTACAGTTACCTGCCATAATAAGTATGGAAATTAAAGTTACTTGTCATAATTAGTAACGAAGTTACAGTTACCTGTCATAATTAGTATCGATGTTACTGTTACCTGTCATAATTAGTAATGAAGTTACAGTTACCTGCCATAATTAGTATCGAAGTTACAGTCCCCTGTCATAATAAGTATCGAAGTTACAGTTACCTGCCATAATTTGTATCGAAATTACAGTAACCTGGCATAATAAGTATCGAAGTTACAGTTACTTGTCATAATTAGTATCGAAGTTACAGTTACTTGACATAATTAATAACGATGTTACAGTAACCTGTCATAATTAGTATCGAAGTTACTGTTGCCTGTATTAATTAGTATCGAATTACAGTTACCTGCCTTAATTTTTTTAATCAAAATTAGAGTTACTTGTCATATTTAGTAACGATGTTACAGTTCCTTGTCATAATTAGTATCGAAGTTACAGTTACCTGTCATAATTAGTACCGAAGGTACTGTTACCTGCCATAATTTGTATCGAAATTACAGTTACTTGTCATAATTAGTAACGAAGTTACAGTTACCTGTCATAATTTGTATCGAAATTACAGTTACTTGTCATAATTAGTAACGAAGTTACAGTTTCCTGTCATAATTAGTACCGAAGTTACTGTTACCTGACATAATTAGTATCGAAGTTACAGTTACCTGCCGTAGTTTGTATCGAAATTACAGGGACTTGTCATAATTAGTAACGAAGTTAGAGTTTCTTGTCATAATTAGTATCGAAGTTACTGTTACCTGTCATAATTAGTATGGTAGTTACAGTTACCTGCCATAATTGCTATCGAAATTACAGTTACTTGTCATAATAAGTAACGAAGTTACAGTTACCTGTAATAATTATTATCGAAGTTACAGTTACTTGTCATAATTAGTATCGAAGTGACTGTTACCTGTCATAATTAGTATCGAAGTTATAGTTACCTGCCAAAATTTGTATCGAAATTACAGTTACTTGTCATAATTAGTAACGAAGTTACAGTTACCTGTCATAATTAGTATCGAAGTTACAGTTACTTAACATAATTATTATCGAAGTTACTGTTACTTGTCATAATTAGTATCGAAGTTACTGTTACCTGTCATAATTATTATCGAAATTACAATTACCTGCCATAATTTGTATCGAAATTACAGTTACTTATCATAATTAGTAACGATGTTTCAGTTACCTGTCATAATTAGTATCGAAGTTACAGTTACTTGTCATAATTAGTAACGAAGTTACAGTTACCTGTGATAATTTGTATCGAAGTTACAGTCACTTGTCATAACTAGTATCGAAGTTACTGTTACCTGTCATAATAAGTTTCGAAGTTACAGTTACATGCCATTATTTGTATAGAAATTACAGTTACTTGTACTAATTAGTAACGAAGTTACAGTTAACTGTCATAATTAGTATCGAAGTTACAGTTACCTGCCATAATTTGTATCGAAATTACAGTTACTTGTCATAATTAGTAACGAAGTTACTGTTACTTGTCATAATAAGTATCGAAGTTACTGTTACCTGTCATAATTAGTATCGAAATTACAGTTACCTGCCTTAATTTGTATCGAAATTACTGTTACTTGTCATAATTAGTAACGAAGTTACAGTTACTTGCCATAATTAGTATAAAAATTACAGTTACTTCTCATAATTAGTAACGAAGTTGCAGTTACCTGTCATACTTAGTATCGAAGTTACTGATACCTGTCATAATAAGTATCGAATTTACTGTTACCTGCCATAATTTGTATCGAAATTACACTTACTTGTCATAATTAGTAACGAAGTTACAGTTACTTGTCATAATTATTATCGAAGTTACAGTTACTTGTCATAATTAGTATCGAAGTGACTGTTACCTGTCATAATTAGTATCGAAGTTATAATTACCTGCCAAAATTTGTATCGAAATTACAGTTACTTGTCATAATTAGTAACGAAGTTACTGTTTCCTGTCATAATTATTATCGAAATTACAATTACCTGCCATAATTTGTATCGAAATTACAGTTACTTGTCATAATTAGTATCGAAGTTACAGTTACTTGTCATAATTAGTAACGAAGTTAGAGTTTCTTGACATAATTAGTATCGAAGTTACAGTTACCTGTCATAATTCGTATCGAAGTTATAGTTACTTGTCATAATTAGTATCGAAGTTACTGTTACCTGTCATAATTAGTATGGAAGTTACAGTTACTTGTCATAATTAGTATCGAAGTGGCGCTTACCTGTCATATTTAGTATCGAAGTTATAATTACCTGCCAAAATTTGTATCGAAATTACAGTTACTTGTCATAATTAGTAACGAAGTTACAGTTACCTGTCATAATTTATATCGAAATTTCAGTTACTTGTCATAATTAGTAACGAAGTTACAGTTACTTGTCATAATTAGTATCGAAGTGGCGCTTACCTGTCATATTTAGTATCGAAGTTATAATTACCTGCCAAAATTTGTATCGAAATTACAGTTACTTGTCATAATTAGTAACGAAGTTACTGTTACCTGACATAATTAGTATCGAAGTTACAGTTACATGCCATAGTTTGTATCGAAATTACAGGGACTTGTCATAATTAGTAACGAAGTTACAGTTATCTGCCATAATTAGTATCGAAATTAAAGTTACTTGTCATAATTAGTAACGAAGTTACAGTTACTTGTCATAATTAGTATCGAAGTTCCAGTTACTTGTCATAATTAGTTTCGAAGTTACACAGTTACCTGCCATAATTAGTATCGAAGTTACAGTTTCTTGTCATAATTAGTAATGAAGTTACAGTTACCTGTCATAATAAGTATCGAAGTTACAGTTACTTGTCATAATTAGTATCGAAGTTCCAGTTACTTGTCATAATTAGTTTCGAAGTTACACAGTTACCTGCCATAATTAGTATCGAAGTTACAGTTTCTTGTCATAATTAGTAATGAAGTTACAGTTACCTGTCATAATTAGTATGGAAGTTACAGTTACTTGTCATAATTAGTATCGAAGTGGCGCTTACCTGTCATATTTAGTATCGAAGTTATAATTACCTGCCATAATTTGTATCGAAATTACAGGGACTTGTCATAATTAGTAACGAAGTTACAGTTACCTGCCATAATTAGTATCGAAATTAAAGTTACTTATCATAATTAGTAACGAAGTTACAGTTACCTGTCATAATTAGTATCGAAGTTACTGTTACCTGTCATAATTAGTATTGAAGTTACAGTTACCTACCATAATTTTTTATCAAAATTACTGTTACTTGTCATAATTAGTAACGAAGTTAGAGTTTCTTGTCATAATTATTATCGAAGGTACAGTTACCTGTCATAATTTGTATCGAAGTTATAGTTACTTGTCATAATTAGTATCGAAGTTACTGTTACCTGTCATAATTAGTATGGTAGTTAGAGTTACCTGCCATAATTTGTATCGAAATTACAGTTACTTGTCATAATAAGTAACGAAGTTACAGTTACCTGTAATAATTATTATCGAAGTTACAGTTACTTGTCATAATTAGTATCGAAGTGACTGTTACCAGTCATAATTATTATCGAAGTTATAGTTACCTGCCAAAATTTGTATCGAAATTACAGTTACTTGTCATAATTAGTAACGAAGTTACAGTTTTAATTAGTATCGAAGTTACAGTTACTTAACATAATTAGTATCGAAGTTACTGTTACTTGTCATAATTAGTATCGAAGTTACTGTTACCTGTCATAATTATTATCGAAATTACAATTACCTGCCATAATTTGTATCGAAATTACAGTTACTTGTCATAATTAGTAACGAAGTTTCAGTTACCTGTCATAATTAGTATCGAAGTTACAGTTACTTGTCATAATTAGTAACGAAGTTACAGTTACCTGTGATAATTAGTATCGAAGTTACAGTTACTTGTCATAATTAGTATCGAAGTTACTGTTACCTGTCATAATTAGTATCGAAGTTACAGTTACATGCCATTATTTGTATCGAAATTACAGTTACTTGTACTAATTAGTAACGAAGTTACAGTTAACTGTCATAATTAGTATCGAAGTTACAGTTACCTGCCATAGTTTGTATCGAAATTACAGGGATTTGTCATAATTAGTAACGAAGTTACAGTTACCTGCCATAATTAGTATCGAAATTAATGTTACTTGTCATAAATAGTAACGAAGTTACAGTTACCTGTCACATTTAGTATCGAAGTTACTGTTACCTGTCATAATTAGTATTGAAGTTTCAGTTACCTACCATAATTTTTTATCAAAATTACTGTTACTTGTCATAATTAGTAACGAAGTTAGAGTTTCTTGTCATAATTAGTATCCAAGTTACAGTTACCTGTCATAATTTGATTCGAAGTTATAGTTACTTGTCATAATTAGTATCGAAGTTACTGTTACCTGTCATAATTAGTATCGAAGTAACCGTTACCTGCCATAATTTGTATCGAAATTACAGGTCCTTGTCATAATTAGTATCGAAGTTACAGTTACCTGTCATAATTAGTATCGAAGGTACTCTTACCTGCCATAATTTGTATCGAAATTACAGTTACTTGTCATAATTAGTTACGAAGTTACAGTTACCTGTCATAATTTGTATCGAAATTACAGTTACTTGTCATAATTAGCAACGAAGTTACAGTTACCTGTCATAATTAGTATCGATGTTACTGTTACCTGTCATAATTAGTAATGAGGTTACAATTACCTGCCATAATTAGTATCGAAGTTACAGTTACCTGTCATAATAAGTATCGAAGTTACAGTTACCTGCCATAATTTGTATCGAAATTACAGTAACCTGTCATTATAAGTATCGAATTTACAGTTACTTGTCCTAATAAGTATCGAGGTTACAGTTACTTGACATAATTAGTATCGATGTTACAGTAACCTGTCATAATTAGTATCGAAGTTACTGTTGCCTGTATTAATTAGTATCGAATTACAGTTACCTGCCATAATTTTTTTAATCAAAATTAGAGTTACTTGTCATATTTAGTAACGATGTTACATTTCCTTGTCATAATTAGTATCGACGTTACAGTTACCTGTCATAAATAGTATCGAAGGTACTGTTACCTGCCATAATTTGTATCGAAATTACAGTTACTTGTCATAATTAGTAACGAAGTTACAGTTACCTGTCATAATTTGTATCGAAATTACAGTTACTTGTCATAATTAGTAACGAAGTTACAGTTTCCTGTCATAATTAGTACCGAAGTTACTGTTACCTGACATAATTAGTATCGAAGTTACAGTTACCTGCCATAGTTTGTATCGAAATTACAGGGACTTGTCATAATTAGTAACGAAGTTACAGTTATCTGCCATAATTAGTATCGAAATTAAAGTTACTTGTCATAATTAGTAACGAAGATACAGTTACCTGTCACATTTAGTATCGAAGATACTGTTACTTGTCATAATTAGTATTGAAGTTACAGTTACCTACCATAATTTTTTATCAAAATTACTGTTACTTGTCATAATTAGTAACGAAGTTAGAGTTTCTTTTCATAATTAGTATCGAAGTTACAGTTACCTGTTATAATTTGATTCGAAGTTATAGTTACTTGTCATAATTAGTATCGAAGTTACTGTCACTTGCCATAATTAATATCGAAGTAACTGTTACCTCTCATAATTAGTATCGAAGTTACAGTTACTTGTCATAATTAGTATCGAAGTTACCGTTACTTGTCATTATTAGTATCGAAGTTACAGTTATCTGCCTTAATTAGTATCGAAGTTACAGTTTCTTGTCATAATTAGTAATGAAGTTACAGTTACCTGTCATAATAAGTATCGAAGTTACAGTTACTTGTCATAATTAGTATCGAAGTTACAGTTACTTAACATAATTAGTAATGATGTTACAGTTTCCTGACATAATTAGTATCGAAGTTAATGTTACCTGACATAATTAGTATCGAAGTTACAGTTACCTGCTATAATTTGTATCGAAATTACAGGGACTTGTCATAATTAGTAACGAAGTTACAGTTACCTGCCATAATTAGTATCGAAATTAAAGTTACTTGTCATAATTAGTAACGAAGTTACAGTTACCTGTCATAATTAGTATCGAAGTTACTGTTACCTGTCATAATTAGTATTGAAGTTACAGTTACCTACCATAATTTTTTATCAAAATTACTGTTACTTGTCATAATTAGTAACGAAGTTAGAGTTTCTTGCCATAATTAGTATCGAAGTTACAGTTACCTGTCATAATTTGTATCGAAGTTATAGTTACATGTCATAATTAGTATCGAAGTTACTGTTACCTGTCATAATTAGTATGGTAGTTACAGTTACCTGCCATAATTTTATCGAAATTACAGTTACTTGTCATAATAAGTAACGAAGTTACAGTTACCTGTAATAATTATTATCGAAGTTACAGTTACGTGTCATAATTAGTATC
The DNA here is from genome assembly GCA_946902985.2 of Meconema thalassinum. Classification (NCBI taxonomy): domain Eukaryota; kingdom Metazoa; phylum Arthropoda; class Insecta; order Orthoptera; family Tettigoniidae; genus Meconema; species Meconema thalassinum. Next base: position 1,446,008,046 of record OX336388.2, on the reverse strand, counting down.
GAAGTGACTGTTACCTGTCATAATTAGTATCGAAGTTATAGTTACCTGCCAAAATTTGTATCGAAATTACAGTTACTTGTCATAATTAGTAACGAAGTTACAGTTACCTGTCATAATTTGTATCGAAGTTACAGTTACTTGTCATAATTAGTAACGAAGTTACAGTTACCTGTGATAATTTGTATCGAAGTTACAGTTACTTGTCATAACTAGTATCGAAGTTACTGTTACCTGTCATAATAAGTATCGAAGTTACAGTTACATGCCATTATTTGTATAGAAATTACAGTTACTTGTACTAATTAGTAACGAAGTTACAGTTAACTGTCATAATTAGTATCGAAGTTACAGTTACCTGCCATAATTTGTATCGAAATTACAGTTACTTGTCATAATTAGTAACGAAGTTACAGTTACTTGCCATAATTAGTATAAAAATTACAGTTACTTGTCATAATTAGTAACGAAGTTACTGTTACTTGTCATAATAAGTATCGAAGTTACTGTTACCTGTCATAATTAGTATCGAAATTACAGTTACCTGCCATAATTTGTATCGAAATTACTGTTACTTGTCATAATTAGTAACGAAGTTACAGTTACTTGCCATAATTAGTATAAAAATTACAGTTACTTGTCATAATTAGTAACGAAGTTACTGTTACTTGTCATAATAAGTATCGAAGCTACTGTTACCTGTCATAATTAGTATCGAAATTACAGTTACCTGCCATAATTTGTATCGAAATTACAGTTAATTGTCATAATTAGTATCGAAGTGACTGTTACCTGTCATAATTAGTATCGAAGTTATAATTACCTGCCAAAATTTGTATCGAAATTACAGTTACTTGTCATAATTAGTAACGAAGTTACAGTTACCTGTCATAATTAGTATCGAAGTTACAGTTACTTGTCATAATTAGTAACGAAGTTAGAGTTTCTTGACATAATTAGTATCGAATTTACAGTTACCTGTCATAATTTCTATCGAATTTACAGTTACTTGTCATAATTAGTATCGAAGTTACTGTTACCTGTCATAATTAGTATGGAAGTTACAGTTACCTGCCATAACTTGTATCGAAATTTCAGTTACTTGTCATAATTAGTAACGAAGTTACAGTTACTTGTCATAATTATTATCGAAATTACAGTTACTTGTCATAATTAGTATCGAAGTGACGCTTACCTGTCATATTTAGTATCGAAGTTATAATTACCTGCCAAAATTTTTATCGAAATTACAGTTACTTGTCATAATTAGTAACGAAGTTACTGTTACCTGTCATAATTATAATCGAAATTACAATTACCTGCCATAATTTGTATCGAAATTACAGTTACTTGTCATAATTAGTAACGAAGTTACAGTTACCTGTCATAATTAGTATCGAAGTTACAGTTACTTGTCATAATTAGTAACGAAGTTAGAGTTTCTTGACATAATTAGTATCGAAGTTACAGTTACCTGTCAAAATTTGTATCGAAGTTATAGTTACTTGTCATAATTAGTATCGAAGTTACTGTTACTTGTCATAATTAGTATCGAAGTTACTGTTACTTTTCATAATTATTATCGAAATTACAATTACCTGCCATAATTTGTATCGAAATTACAGTTACTTGTCATAATTAGTAACGAAGTTACTGTTACCTGTCATAATTATTATCGAAATTACAATTACCTGCCATAATTTGTATCGAAATTACAGTTACTTTTCATAATTAGTAACGAAGTTTCATTTACCTGTCATAATTAGTATCGAAGTTACAGTTACTTGTCATAATTAGTAACGAAGTTACAGTTACCTGTGATAATTAGTATCGAAGTTACAGTTACTTGTCATAATTAGTATCTAAGTTAATGTTACCTGTCATAATTAGTATCGAAGTTACAGTTACATGCCATAATTTGTATCGAAATTACAGTTACTAGTCATAATTAGTAACGAAGTTACAGTTAACTGTCATAATTAGTATCAATGTTACAGTTACCTGCCATAATTATTATCGAAGTTTTTGTTACCTGTCATAATTAGTATCGAAGTTACTGTTTTCTGTCATAATTAGTATCGAAGTTACTGTCATAATTAGTATCGAAGTTACAGTTACCTGCCATAATTTGTATCGAAGTTACAGTTACTTGTCATAATTAGTAACGAAGTTACAGTTACCTGTGATAATTAGTATCGAAGTTACAGTTACTTGTCATAATTAGTATCTAAGTTACTGTTACCTGTCATAATTAGTATCGAAATTACAGTTACCTGCCATAATTTGTATCGAAATTACAGTTAATTGTCATAATTAGTAACGAAGTTACAGTTACTTGCCATAATTAGTATAGAAATTACAGTTACTTGTCATAATTAGTAACGAAGTTGCAGTTACCTGTCATAATTAGTATCGAAGTTACTGTTACCTGTCATAATTAGTATCGAATTTACAGTTACCTGCCATAATTTGTATCGAAATTACAGTTACTTGTCATAATTAGTATCGAAGTTACTGTTACTTGTCATAATTAATATCGAAGATACTGTTACCTGTCATAATTAGTATCGAAGTTACAGTTACTTGTCATAATAAGTATCGAAGTTACAGTTACTTGTCATAATAAGGATCGAAGTAACAGTTACCTGTCATAATTAGTATCGAAGTTACTGTTTCTTGTCATAATTCGTAAAGAACTTACAGTTACCTGTCATAATAAGTATCGAAGTTACAGTTTCTTGTCACAATTAGTATCGAAGTTACAGTTACTTGACATAATTAGTAACGAAGTTACAGTAACCTGTCATAATTCGTATCGAAGTTACTGTTACCTGTATTAATTAGTATCGAAGTTACTGTTACCTGACATAATTAGTATCGAAGTTACAGTTACCTGCCATAATTTGTATCGAAATTACAGGGACTGGTCATAATTAGTAACGAAGTTACAGTTACCTGCCATAATTAGTATGGAAATTAAAGTTACTTGTCATAATTAGTAACGGAGTTACAGTTACTTGACATAATTAATAACGATGTTAGAGTAACCTGTCATAATTAGTATCGAAGTTACTGTTGCCTGTATTAATTAGTATCGAAGTTACAGTTACCTGCCATAATTTTTTTTATCAAAATTAGAGTTACTTGTCATAATTAGTAAAGAAGTTAGAGTTACTTGTCATAATTAGTATCGAAGTTACTGTTACCTGTCATAATTAGTATCGAAGTTACAGTTACCTGCCATAATTTGTATCGAAGTTACAGTTCCTTGTCATAATTAGTATCGAAGTTACAGTTACCTGTCATAATTAGTATCGAAGGTACTGTTACCTGCCATAATTTGTATCGAAATTACAGTTATTTGTCATAATTAGTAACGAAGTTACAGTTACCTGTCATAATTTGTATCGAAATTACAGTTACTCGTCATAATTAGTAACGAAGTTACAGTTTCCTGTCATAATTAGTACGAAGTTACTGTTACCTGACATAATTAGTATCGAAGTTACAGTTACCTGCCATAGTTTGTATCGAAATTACAGGGACTTGTCATAATTAGTAACGAAGTTACAGTTACCTGCCATAATTAGTATCGAAATTAAAGTTACTTGTCTTAATTAGTAACGAAGTTACAGTTACCTGTCACATTTAGTATCGAAGTTACTGTTACCTGTCATAATTAGTATTGAAGTTACAGTTACCTACCATAATTTTTTTATCAAAATTACTGTTACTTGTCATAATTAGTAACGAAAGTAGAGTTTCTTGTCATAATTAGTATCGAAGTTACAGTTACCTGTCATAATTTGATTCGAAGTTATAGTTACTTGTCATAATTAGTATCGAAGTTACTTTTACCTGTCATAATTAGTATCGAAGTTACAATTACCTGTCATAATTAGTTTCGAAGGTACTCTTACCTGCCATAATTTGTATCGAAATTACAGTTACTTGTCATAATTAGTATCGAAGTTACTGTTACTTGTCATAATTAATATCGAAGATACTGTTACCTGTCATAATTAGTATCGAAGTTACAGTTACTTGTCATAATAAGTATCGAAAATACAGTTACTTGTCATAATAAGTATCGAAGTAACAGTTACCTGTCATAATTAGTATCGAAGTTACTGTTTCTTGTCATAATTCGTAAAGAACTTACAGTTACCTGTCATAATAAGTATCGAAGTTACAGTTTCTTGTCACAATTAGTATCGAAGTTACAGTTACTTGACATAATTAGTAACGAAGTTACAGTAACCTGTCATAATTCGTATCGAAGTTACTGTTACCTGTATTAATTAGTATCGATGTTACTGTTAGCTGACATAATTAGTATCGAAGTTACAGTTACCTGCCATAATTTGTATCGAAATTACAGGGACTTGTCATAATTAGTAACGAAGTTACAGTTACCTGCCATAATAAGTATGGAAATTAAAGTTACTTGTCATAATTAGTAACGAAGTTACAGTTACCTGTCATAATTAGTATCGATGTTACTGTTACCTGTCATAATTAGTAATGAAGTTACAGTTACCTGCCATAATTAGTATCGAAGTTACAGTCCCCTGTCATAATAAGTATCGAAGTTACAGTTACCTGCCATAATTTGTATCGAAATTACAGTAACCTGGCATAATAAGTATCGAAGTTACAGTTACTTGTCATAATTAGTATCGAAGTTACAGTTACTTGACATAATTAATAACGATGTTACAGTAACCTGTCATAATTAGTATCGAAGTTACAGTTGCCTGTATTAATTAGTATCGAAGTTACAGTTACCTGCCATAATTTTTTTAAATCAAAATTAGAGTTACTTGTCATAATTAGTAACGAAGTTAGAGTTACTTGTCATAATTAGTATCGAAGTTACTGTTACCTGTCATAATTAGTATCAATGTTACAGTTACCTGCCATAATTTGTATCGAAGTTACAGTTCCTTGTCATAATTAGTATCGAAGTTACAGTTACCTGTCATAATTAGTATCGAAGGTACTGTTACCTGCCATAATTTGTATCGAAATTACAGTTATTTGTCATAATTAGTAACGAAGTTACAGTTACCTGTCATAATTTGTATCGAAATTACAGTTACTCGTCATAATTAGTAACGAAGTTACAGTTTCCTGTCATAATTAGTACCGAAGTTACTGTTACCTGACATAATTAGTATCGAAGTTACAGTTACCTGCCATAGTTTGTATCGAAATTACAGGGACTTGTCATAATTAGTAACGAAGTTACAGTTACCTGCCATAATTAGTATCGAAATTAAAGTTACTTGTCATAATTAGTAACGAAGTTACAGTTACCTGTCACATTTAGTATCGAAGTTACTGTTACCTGTCATAATTAGTATTGAAGTTACAGTTACCTACCATAATTTTTTTATCAAAATTACTGTTACTTGTCATAATTAGTAACGAAAGTAGAGTTTCTTGTCATAATTAGTATCGAAGTTACAGTTACCTGTCATAATTTGATTCGAAGTTATAGTTACTTGTCATAATTAGTATCGAAGTTACTGTTACCTGTCATAATTAGTATCGAAGTTACAGTTACCTGTCATAATTAGTTTCGAAGGTACTCTTACCTGCCATAATTTGTATCGAAATTACAGTTACTTGTCATAATTAGTTACGAAGTTACAGTTACCTGTCATAATTTGTATCGAAGTTATAGTTATTTGTCATAATTAGTATCGAAGTTACTGTTACCTGTCATAATTAGTATGGAAGTTACAGTTACCTGCCATAATTTGTATCGAAATTACAGTTACTTGTCATAATTAGTAACGAAGTTACAGTTACCTGTCATAATTATTATCGAAGTTACAGTTACTTGCCATAATTAGTATCGAATTGACTGTTACCTGTCATAATTAGTATCGAAGTTATAGTTACCTGCCAAAATTTGTATCGAAATTACTGTTACTTGTCATAATTAGTATCGAAGTTACAGTTACCTGTCATAATTAATATCGAAGTTACTGTTTCATGTCATAATTAGTAAAGAACTTACAGTTATCTGTCATAATAAGTATCGAAGTTAGAGTTACTTGTCATAATTAGTATCGAAGTTACAGTTACTTGACATAATTAGTAACGATGTTACAGTAACCTGTCATAATTAGTATCGAAGTTACTGTTACCTGTATTAATTAGTATCGAAGTAACTGTTACCTGACATAATTATTATCGAAGTTACAGTTACCTGCCATAATTTGTATCGAAATTAAAGTTACTTGTCATAATTAGTAACGAAGTTACAGTTACCTGTCATAATTAGTATCGATGTTACTGTTACCTGTCATAATTAGTAATGAAGTTACAGTTACCTGCCATAATTAGTATCGAAGTTACAGTTACCTGTCATAATAAGTATCGAAGTTACAGTTACCTGCCATAATTTGTATCGAAATTACAGTAACCTGTCATAATAAGTATCGAAGTTACAGTTACTTGTCATAATTAGTATCGAAGTTACTGTTGCCTGTATTAATTAGTATCGAAGTTACAGTTACCTGCCAAAATTTTTAAAATCAAAATTAGAGTTACTTGTCATAATTAGTAACGAAGTTACAGTAACTTGTCAAAATTAGTATCGAAGTTACTGTTACCTGTCATAATTAGTATCAAAGTAACAGTTACCTGCCATAATTTGTATGGAAGTTACAGTTCCTTGTCATAATTAGTATCGAAGTTACAGTTACCTGTCATAATTAGTATCGAAGGTACTGTTACCTGCCTTAATTTGTATCGAAATTACAGTTACTTGTCATAATTAGTAACGAAGTTACAGTTACCTGTCATAATTTGTATCGAAATTACAGTTACTTGTCATAATTAGTAACGAAGTTACAGTTTCCTTTCATAATTACTACCGAAGTTACTGTTACCTGACATAATTAGTATCGAAGTTACAGTTACCTGCCATAATTTGTATCGAAATTACAGGGACTTGTCATAATTAGTAACGATGTTACAGTTACCTGCCATAATTAGTATCGAAATTAAAGTTACTTGTCATAATTAGTAACGAAGTTACAGTTACCTGTCATAATTAGTATCGAAGTTACTGTTACCTGTCATAATTAGTATTGAAGTTACAGTTACCTACCATAATTTTTTATCAAAATTACTGTTACTTGTCATAATTAGTAACGAAGTTAGAGTTTCTTGTCATAATTAGTATAGAAGTTACAGTTACCTGTCATAATTTGTATCGAAGTTGTAGTTACTTGTCATAATTAGAATCGAAGTTACTGTTACCTGTCATAATTAGTATGGTAGTTACAGTTCCTGCCATAATTTGTATCGAAATTACAGTTACTTGTCATAATAAGTAACGAAGTTACAGTTACCTGTAATAATTATTATCGAAGTTACAGTTACTTGTCATAATTAGTATCGAAGTGACTGTTACCTGTCATAATTAGTACCGAAGTTATAGTTACCTGCCAAAATTTGTATCGAAATTACAGTTACTTGTCATAATTAGTAACGAAGTTACAGTTGCCTGTCATAATTAGTATCGAAGTTACAGTTACTTAACATAATTAGTATCGAAGTTAATGTTACTTGTCATAATTAGTATCGAAGTTACTGTTACCTGTCATAATTATTATCGAAATTACAATTACCTGCCATAATTTGTATCGAAATTACAGTTACTTTTCATAATTAGTAACGAACTTTCAGTTACCTGTCATAATTAGTATCGAAGTTACAGTTACTTGTCATAATTAGTAACGAAGTTACAGTTACCTGTGATAATTAGTATCGAAGTTACAGTTACTTGTCATAACTAGTATCGAAGTTACTGTTACCTGTCATAATAAGTATCGAAGTTACAGTTACATGCCATTATTTGTAACGAAATTACAGTTACTTGTACTAATTAGTAATGAAGTTACAGTTAACTGTCATAATTAGTATCGAAGTTACAGTTACCTGCCATAATTTGTATCGAAATTACAGTTACTTGTCATAATTAGTAACGAAGTTACTGTTACTTGTCATAATAAGTATCGAAGTTACTGTTACCTGTCATAATTAGTATCGAAATTACAGTTACCTGCCATAATTTTTTATCGAAATTACTGTTACTTGTCATAATTAGTAACGAAGTTACAGTTATTTGCCATAATTAGTATAAAAATTACAGTTACTTGTCATAATTAGTAACGAAGTTGCAGTTACCTGTCATACTTAGTATCGAAGTTACTGTTACCTGTCATAATAAGTATCGAATTTACTGTTACCTGCCATAATTTGTATCGAAATTACAGTTACTTGTCATAATTAGTAACGAAGTTACAGTTACTTGTCATAATTATTATCGAAGTTACAGTTACTTGACATAATTAGTATCGAAGTGAATGTTACCTGTCATAATTAGTATCGAGGTTATAATTACCTGCCAAAATTTGTATCGAAATTACAGTTACTTGTCATAATTAGTAACGAAGTTACTGTTTCCTGTCATAATTATTATCGAAATTACAATTACCTGCCATAATTTGTATCGAAATTACAGTTACTTGTCATAATTAGTAACGAAGTTACAGTTACCTGTCATAATTAGTATCGAAGTTACAGTTACTTGTCATAATTAGTAACGAAGTTAGAGTTTCTTGACATAATTAGTATCGAAATTACAGTTACCTGTCATAATTTGTATCGAAGTTATAGTTACTTGTCATAATTAGTATCGAAGTTACTGTTACCTGTCATAATTAGTATGGAAGTTACAGTTACCTGCCATAATTTGTATCGAAATTTCAGTTACCTGTCATAATTAGTAACGAGGTTACAGTTACTTGTCATAATTATTATCGAAGTTACAGTTACTTGTCATAATTAGTATCGAAGTGACTGTTACCTGTCATATTTAGTATCGAAGTTATAATTACCTGCCAAAATTTGTATCGAAATTACAGTTACTTGTCGTAATTAGTAACGAAGTTACTGTTACCTGTCATAATTATTATCTAAATTACAATTACCTGCCATAATTTGTATCGAAATTACAGTTACTTGTCATAATTAGTAACGAAGTTACAGTTACCTGTCATAATTAGTATCGAAGTTACAGTTACTTGTCATAATTAGTAACGAAGTTAGAGTTTCTTGACATAATTAGTATCGAAGTTACAGTTACCTGTCATAATTTGTATCGAGTTATAGTTACTTGTCATAATTAGTATCGAAGTTACTTTTACTTGTCATAATTAGTATCGAAGTTACTGTTACTTGTGATAATTATTATCGAAATGACAATTACCTGCCATAATTTGTATCGAAATTACAGTTACTTTTCATAATTAGTAACGAAGTTTCATTTATCTGTCATAATTAGTATCGAAGTTACAGTTACTTGTCATAATTAGTAACGAAGTTACAGTTACCTGTGATAATTAGTATCGAAGTTACAGTTACTTGCCATAATTAGTATCTAAGTTACTGTTACCTGTCATAATTAGTATCGAAGTTACAGTTACATGCCATAATTTGTATCGAAATTACAGTTACTTGTCATAATTAGTAACGAAGTTACAGTTAACTGTCATAATTAGTATCAATGTTACGGTTACCTGCCATAATTATTATCGAAGTTTTTGTTACCTGTCATAATTAGTATCGAAGTTACTGTTTTCTGTCATAATTAGTATCGAAGTTACTGTTACCTGTCATAATTAGTATCGAAGTTACAGTTACCTGCCATAATTTGTATCGAAATTACAGTTACTTGTCATAATTAGTAACGAAGTTACTGTTACTTGTCATAATAAGTATCGATGTTACTGTTACCTGTCATAATTAGTATCGAAATTACAGTTACCTGCCATAATTTGTATCGAAATTACAGTTCATTGTCATAATTAGTAACGAAGTTACAGTTACTTGCCATAATTAGTATAGAAATTACAGTTACTTGTCATAATTAGTAACGAAGTTGCAGTTACCTGTCATAATTAGTATCGAAGTTACTGTTACCTGTCATAATTAGTATCGAATTTACAGTTACCTGCCATAATTTGTATCGAAATTACAGTTACTTGTCATAATTAGTATCGAAGGTACTGTCACTTGTCATAATTAATATCGAAGATACTGTTACCTGTCATAATTAGTATCGAAGTTACAGTTACTTGTCATAATAAGTATCGAAGTTACAGTTACTTGTCATAATTAGTATAGAAGTAACAGTTACCTGTCATAATTAGTAGCGAAGTTACTGTTTCTTGTCATAATTAGTAAAGAACTTCCAGTTACCTGTCATAATAATTATCGAAGTTACAGTTTCTTGTCACAATTAGTATCGAAGTTACAGTTACTTGACATAATTAGTAACGATGTTACAGTAACCTGTCATAATTCGTATCGAAGTTACTGTTACCTGTATTAATTAGTATCGAAGTTACTGTTACCTGACATAATTAGTATCGAAGTTACAGTTACTCGCCATAATTTGTATCGAAATTACAGGGACTTGTCATAATTAGTAACGAAGTTACAGTTACCTGCCATAATTAGTATCGAAATTAAAGTTACTTGTCATAATTAGTGACGAAGTTACAGTTACCTGTCATATTTAGTATCGATGTTACTGTTACCTGTCATAATTAGTAATGAAGTTACAGTTACCTGCCATAATTAGTATCGAAGTTACAGTCACCTGTCATAATAAGTATCGAAGTTACAGTTACCTGCCATAATTTGTATCGAAATTACAGTAACCTGGCATAATAAGTATCGAAGTTAAAGTTACTTGTCATAATTAGTATCGAAGTTACAGTAACTTGACATAATTAATAACGATGTTACAGTAACCTGTCATAATTAGTATCGAAGTTACTGTTGCCTGTATAAATTAGTATCGAAATTACAGTTACCTGCCATAATTTTTTTATCAAAATTAGAGTTACTTGTCATAATTAGTAACGAAGTTAGAGTTACTTGTCATAATTAGTATCGAAGTTACTGTTACCTGTCATAATTAGTATCAAATTTACAGTTACCTGCCATAATTTGTATCGAAGTTACAGTTCCTTGTCATAATTAGTATCGAAGTTACAGTTACCTGTCATAATTAGTATCGAAGGTACTGTTACCTGCCATAATTTGTATCGAAATTACAGTTACTTGTCATAATTAGTAACGAAGTTACAGTTACCTGTCATAATTTGTATCGAAATTACAGTTACTCGTCATAATTAGTAACGAAGTTACAGTTTCCTGTCATAATTAGTACCGAAGTTACTGTTACCTGACATAATTAGTATCGATGTTACAGTTACCTGCCATAGTTTGTATCGAAATTACAGGGACTTGTCATAATTAGTAACGATGTTACAGTTACCTGTCACATTTAGTATCGAAGTTACTGTTACCTGTCATAATTAGTATTGAAGTTACAGTTACCTACCATAATTTTTTATCAAAATTACTGTTACTTGTCATAATTAGTAACGAAGTTAGAGTTTCTTGTCATAATTAGTATCGAAGTTACAGTTACCTGTCATAATTTGATTCGAAGTTATAGTTACTTGTCATAATTAGTATCGAAGTTACTGTTACCTGTCATAATTAGTATCGAAGTTACAGTTACCTGTCATAATTAGTTTCGAAGGTACTCTTACCTGCCATAATTTGTATCGAAATTACAGTTGAAATGAAAATCCACAGCCTGCTTCCAGTCTCCGACCGGGTCAGGAATGGAATGAATGAAGCCCCCATCTAGCGGCGAGGATATGAACTGTGCCGGCTGCCGAGGCCTGACGCACTCCTCTGGGGCAATGATTAAATGAATGACAGATGAAATGAAATGATAGTGGAGAGTGTTGCTGGAATGAAATTGTGACAGGGAAAACCGGAGTTCCCGGAGAAAAACCTGTCTGCCTCCGTTTTGTCCAGCACAGATCTCACATGGAGTGACCGGGATTTGAACCACGGACCCAGCGGTGAGAGGCCGGCGTGCTGCCGCCTAAGCCACGGAGGCTTCCCCGAAATTACAGTTACTTGTCATAATTAGTTACGAAGTTACAGTTACCTGTCATAATTTGTATCGAAGTTATAGTTATTTGTCATAATTAGTATCGAAGTTACTGTTACCTGTCATAATTAGTATGGAAGTTACAGTTACCTGCCATAATTTGTATCGAAATTACAGTTACTCGTCATAATTAGTAACGAAGTTACAGTTACCTGTCATAATTATTATCGAAGTTACAGTTACTTGTCATAATGAGTATCGAATTGACTGTTACCTGTCATAATTAGTATCGAAGTTATAGTTACCTGCCAAAATTTGTATCGAAATTACAGTTACTTGTCATAATTAGTAACGAAGTTACAGTTACCTGTCATAATTAGTATCGAAGTTACAGTTACTTGTCATAATTAGTAACGAAGTTAGAGTTTCTTGACATAATTAGTATCGAAGTTACAGTTACCTGTCATAATTTGTATCGAGTTATAGTTACTTGTCATAATTAGTATCGAAGTTACTTTTACTTGTCATAATTAGTATCGAAGTTACTGTTACTTGTGATAATTATTATCGAAATGACAATTACCTGCCATAATTTGTATCGAAATTACAGTTACTTTTCATAATTAGTAACGAAGTTTCATTTATCTGTCATAATTAGTATCGAAGTTACAGTTACTTGTCATAATTAGTAACGAAGTTACAGTTACCTGTGATAATTAGTATCGAAGTTACAGTTACTTGCCATAATTAGTATCTAAGTTACTGTTACCTGTCATAATTAGTATCGAAGTTACAGTTACATGCCATAATTTGTATCGAAATTACAGTTACTTGTCATAATTAGTAACGAAGTTACAGTTAACTGTCATAATTAGTATCAATGTTACGGTTACCTGCCATAATTATTATCGAAGTTTTTGTTACCTGTCATAATTAGTATCGAAGTTACTGTTTTCTGTCATAATTAGTATCGAAGTTACTGTTACCTGTCATAATTAGTATCGAAGTTACAGTTACCTGCCATAATTTGTATCGAAATTACAGTTTCTTGTCATAATTAGTAACGAAGTTACTGTTACTTGTCATAATAAGTATCGATGTTACTGTTACCTGTCATAATTAGTATCGAAATTACAGTTACCTGCCATAATTTGTATCGAAATTACAGTTCATTGTCATAATTAGTAACGAAGTTACAGTTACTTGCCATAATTAGTATAGAAATTACAGTTACTTGTCATAATTAGTAACGAAGTTGCAGTTACCTGTCATAATTAGTATCGAAGTTACTGTTACCTGTCATAATTAGTATCGAATTTACAGTTACCTGCCATAATTTGTATCGAAATTACAGTTACTTGTCATAATTAGTATCGAAGGTACTGTCACTTGTCATAATTAATATCGAAGATACTGTTACCTGTCATAATTAGTATCGAAGTTACAGTTACTTGTCATAATAAGTATCGAAGTTACAGTTACTTGTCATAATTAGTATAGAAGTAACAGTTACCTGTCATAATTAGTATCGAAGTTACTGTTTCTTGTCATAATTAGTAAAGAACTTCCAGTTACCTGTCATAATAATTATCGAAGTTACAGTTTCTTGTCACAATTAGTATCGAAGTTACAGTTACTTGACATAATTAGTAACGATGTTACAGTAACCTGTCATAATTCGTATCGAAGTTACTGTTACCTGTATTAATTAGTATCGAAGTTACTGTTACCTGACATAATTAGTATCGAAGTTACAGTTACTCGCCATAATTTGTATCGAAATTACAGGGACTTGTCATAATTAGTAACGAAGTTACAGTTACCTGCCATAATTAGTATCGAAATTAAAGTTACTTGTCATAATTAGTGACGAAGTTACAGTTACCTGTCATATTTAGTATCGATGTTACTGTTACCTGTCATAATTAGTAATGAAGTTACAGTTACCTGCCATAATTAGTATCGAAGTTACAGTCACCTGTCATAATAAGTATCGAAGTTACAGTTACCTGCCATAATTTGTATCGAAATTACAGTAACCTGGCATAATAAGTATCGAAGTTAAAGTTACTTGTCATAATTAGTATCGAAGTTACAGTAACTTGACATAATTAATAACGATGTTACAGTAACCTGTCATAATTAGTATCGAAGTTACTGTTGCCTGTATAAATTAGTATCGAAATTACAGTTACCTGCCATAATTTTTTTATCAAAATTAGAGTTACTTGTCATAATTAGTAACGAAGTTAGAGTTACTTGTCATAATTAGTATCGAAGTTACTGTTACCTGTCATAATTAGTATCAAATTTACAGTTACCTGCCATAATTTGTATCGAAGTTACAGTTCCTTGTCATAATTAGTATCGAAGTTACAGTTACCTGTCATAATTAGTATCGAAGGTACTGTTACCTGCCATAATTTGTATCGAAATTACAGTTACTTGTCATAATTAGTAACGAAGTTACAGTTACCTGTCATAATTTGTATCGAAATTACAGTTACTCGTCATAATTAGTAACGAAGTTACAGTTTCCTGTCATAATTAGTACCGAAGTTACTGTTACCTGACATAATTAGTATCGATGTTACAGTTACCTGCCATAGTTTGTATCGAAATTACAGGGACTTGTCATAATTAGTAACGATGTTACAGTTACCTGTCACATTTAGTATCGAAGTTACTGTTACCTGTCATAATTAGTATTGAAGTTACAGTTACCTACCATAATTTTTTATCAAAATTACTGTTACTTGTCATAATTAGTAACGAAGTTAGAGTTTCTTGTCATAATTAGTATCGAAGTTACAGTTACCTGTCATAATTTGATTCGAAGTTATAGTTACTTGTCATAATTAGTATCGAAGTTACTGTTACCTGTCATAATTAGTATCGAAGTTACAGTTACCTGTCATAATTAGTTTCGAAGGTACTCTTACCTGCCATAATTTGTATCGAAATTACAGTTGAAATGAAAATCCACAGCCTGCTTCCAGTCTCCGACCGGGTCAGGAATGGAATGAATGAAGCCCCCATCTAGCGGCGAGGATATGAACTGTGCCGGCTGCCGAGGCCTGACGCACTCCTCTGGGGCAATGATTAAATGAATGACAGATGAAATGAAATGATAGTGGAGAGTGTTGCTGGAATGAAATTGTGACAGGGAAAACCGGAGTTCCCGGAGAAAAACCTGTCTGCCTCCGTTTTGTCCAGCACAGATCTCACATGGAGTGACCGGGATTTGAACCACGGACCCAGCGGTGAGAGGCCGGCGTGCTGCCGCCTAAGACACGGAGGCTTCCCCGAAATTACAGTTACTTGTCATAATTAGTTACGAAGTTACAGTTACCTGTCATAATTTGTATCGAAGTTATAGTTATTTGTCATAATTAGTATCGAAGTTACTGTTACCTGTCATAATTAGTATGGAAGTTACAGTTACCTGCCATAATTTGTATCGAAATTACAGTTACTCGTCATAATTAGTAACGAAGTTACAGTTACCTGTCATAATTATTATCGAAGTTACAGTTACTTGTCATAATGAGTATCGAATTGACTGTTACCTGTCATAATTAGTATCGAAGTTATAGTTACCTGCCAAAATTTGTATCGAAATTACAGTTACTTGTCATAATTAGTAACGAAGTTACAGTTACCTGTCATAATTAGTATCGAAGTTACAGTTACTTGTCATAATTAGTAACGAAGTTACAGTTACCTTTGATAATTAATATCGATGTTACAGTTACATGCCATAAATTGTATCGAAATTACAGTTACTTGTCATAATTAGTAACGAAGTTACAGTTAACTGTAATAATTAGTATCGAAGTTACAGTTATCTGCAATAATTATTATCGAAGTTTTTGTTACCTGTCATAATTAGTATCGAAGTTACTCTTTTCTGTCATAATTAGTATCGAAGTTACTGTTACCTGTCATAATTAGTATCGAAGTTACAGTTACCTGCCAAATTTGTATCGAAATTACAGTTACTTGTCATAATTAGTAACGAAGTTACTGTTACTTGTCATAATAAGTATCGAAGTTACTGTTACCTGTCATAATTAGTATCGAAGTTACAATTACCTGCCATAATTTGTATCGAAATTACAGTTACTTGTCATAATTAGTAACGAAGTTACAGTTACCTGTCATAATTAGTATCGAAGTTACAGTTACTTGTCATAATTAGTAACGAAGTTAGTGTTTCATGACATAATTTGTATCGAAGTTACAGTTTCCTGTCATAATTTGTATCGAGTTATAGTTACTTGTCATAATTAGTATCGAAGTTACTTTTACTTGTCATAATTAGTATCGAAGTTACTGTTACCTGTCATAATTAGTATCGAAGTAACCGTTACCTGCCATAATTTGTATCGAAATTACAGGTCCTTGTCATAATTAGTATCGAAGTTACAGTTACCTGTCATAATTAGTATCGAAGGTACTCTTACCTGCCATAATTTGTATCGAAATTACAGTTACTTGTCATAATTAGTTACGAAGTTACAGTTACCTGTCATAATTTGTATCGAAATTACAGTTACTTGTCATAATTAGCAACGAAGTTACAGTTACCTGTCATAATTAGTATCGATGTTACTGTTACCTGTCATAATTAGTAATGAGGTTACAAATCGAAATTACAGTAACCTGTCATTATAAGTATCGAATTTACAGTTACTTGTCCTAATAAGTATCGAGGTTACAGTTACTTGACATAATTAGTATCGATGTTACAGTAACCTGTCATAATTAGTATCGAAGTTACTGTTGCCTGTATTAATTAGTATCGAATTACAGTTACCTGCCATAATTTTTTTAATCAAAATTAGAGTTACTTGTCATATTTAGTAACGATGTTACATTTCCTTGTCATAATTAGTATCGACGTTACAGTTACCTGTCATAAATAGTATCGAAGGTACTGTTACCTGCCATAATTTGTATCGAAATTACAGTTACTTGTCATAATTAGTAACGAAGTTACAGTTACCTGTCATAATTTGTATCGAAATTACAGTTACTTGTCATAATTAGTAACGAAGTTACAGTTTCCTGTCATAATTAGTACCGAAGTTACTGTTACCTGACATAATTAGTATCGAAGTTACAGTTACCTGCCATAGTTTGTATCGAAATTACAGGGACTTGTCATAATTAGTAACGAAGTTACAGTTATCTGCCATAATTAGTATCGAAATTAAAGTTACTTGTCATAATTAGTAACGAAGATACAGTTACCTGTCACATTTAGTATCGAAGATACTGTTACTTGTCATAATTAGTATTGAAGTTACAGTTACCTACCATAATTTTTTATCAAAATTACTGTTACTTGTCATAATTAGTAACGAAGTTAGAGTTTCTTTTCATAATTAGTATCGAAGTTACAGTTACCTGTTATAATTTGATTCGAAGTTATAGTTACTTGTCATAATTAGTATCGAAGTTACTGTCACTTGCCATAATTAATATCGAAGTAACTGTTACCTCTCATAATTAGTATCGAAGTTACAGTTACTTGTCATAATTAGTATCGAAGTTACCGTTACTTGTCATTATTAGTATCGAAGTTACAGTTATCTGCCTTAATTAGTATCGAAGTTACAGTTTCTTGTCATAATTAGTAATGAAGTTACAGTTACCTGTCATAATAAGTATCGAAGTTACAGTTACTTGTCATAATTAGTATCGAAGTTACAGTTACTTAACATAATTAGTAATGATGTTACAGTTTCCTGTCATAATTAGTATCGAAGTTAATGTTACCTGACATAATTAGTATCGAAGTTACAGTTACCTGCTATAATTTGTATTGAAATTACAGGGACTTGTCATAATTAGTAACGAAGTTACAGTTACCTGCCATAATTAGTATCGAAATTAAAGTTACTTGTCATAATTAGTAACGAAGTTACAGTTACCTGTCATAATTAGTATCGAAGTTACTGTTACCTGTCATAATTAGTATTGAAGTTACAGTTACCTACCATAATTTTTTATCAAAATTACTGTTACTTGTCATAATTAGTAACGAAGTTAGAGTTTCTTGCCATAATTAGTATCGAAGTTACAGTTACCTGTCATAATTTGTATCGAAGTTATAGTTACATGTCATAATTAGTATCGAAGTTACTGTTACCTGTCATAATTAGTATGGTAGTTACAGTTACCTGCCATAATTTTATCGAAATTACAGTTACTTGTCATAATAAGTAACGAAGTTACAGTTACCTGTAATAATTATTATCGAAGTTACAGTTACGTGTCATAATTAGTATCGAAGTGACTGTTACCTGTCATAATTAGTATCGATGTTATAGTTACCTGCCAAAATTTGTATCGAAATTACAGTTACTTGTCATAATTAGTAACGAAGTTACAGTTACCTGTCATAATTTGTATCGAAGTTACAGTTACTTGTCATAATTAGTAACGAAGTTACAGTTACCTGTGATAATTTGTATCGAAGTTACAGTTACTTGTCATAACTAGTATCGAAGTTACTGTTACCTGTCATAATAAGTATCGAAGTTACAGTTACATGCCATTATTTGTATAGAAATTACAGTTACTTGTACTAATTAGTAACGAAGTTACAGTTAACTGTCATAATTAGTATCGAAGTTACAGTTACCTGCCATAATTTGTATCGAAATTACAGTTACTTGTCATAATTAGTAACGAAGTTACAGTTACTTGCCATAATTAGTATAAAAATTACAGTTACTTGTCATAATTAGTAACGAAGTTACTGTTACTTGTCATAATAAGTATCGAAGTTACTGTTACCTGTCATAATTAGTATCGAAATTACAGTTACCTGCCATAATTTGTATCGAAATTACTGTTACTTGTCATAATTAGTAACGAAGTTACATTTACTTGCCATAATTAGTATAAAAATTACAGTTACTTGTCATAATTAGTAACGAAGTTACTGTTACTTGTCATAATAAGTATCGAAGTTACTGTTACCTGTCATAATTAGTATCGAAATTACAGTTACCTGCCATAATTTGTATCGAAATTACAGTTAATTGTCATAATTAGTATCGAAGTGACTGTTACCTGTCATAATTAGTATCGAAGTTATAATTACCTGCCAAAATTTGTATCGAAATTACAGTTACTTGTCATAATTAGTAACGAAGTTACAGTTACCTGTCATAATTAGTATCGAAGTTACAGTTACTTGTCATAATTAGTAACGAAGTTAGAGTTTCTTGACATAATTAGTATCGAATTTACAGTTACCTGTCATAATTTGTATCGAATTTACAGTTACTTGTCATAATTAGTATCGAAGTTACTGTTACCTGTCATAATTAGTATGGAAGTTACAGTTACCTGCCATAACTTGTATCGAAATTTCAGTTACTTGTCATAATTAGTAACGAAGTTACAGTTACTTGTCATAATTATTATCGAAATTACAGTTACTTGTCATAATTAGTATCGAAGTGACGCTTACCTGTCATATTTAGTATCGAAGTTATAATTACCTGCCAAAATTTTTATCGAAATTACAGTTACTTGTCATAATTAGTAACGAAGTTACTGTTACCTGTCATAATTATAATCGAAATTACAATTACCTGCCATAATTTGTATCGAAATTACAGTTACTTGTCATAATTAGTAACGAAGTTACAGTTACCTGTCATAATTAGTATCGAAGTTACAGTTACTTGTCATAATTAGTAACGAAGTTAGAGTTTCTTGACATAATTAGTATCGAAGTTACAGTTACCTGTCAAAATTTGTATCGAAGTTATAGTTACTTGTCATAATTAGTATCGAAGTTACTGTTACTTGTCATAATTAGTATCGAAGTTACTGTTACTTTTCATAATTATTATCGAAATTACAATTACCTGCCATAATTTGTATCGAAATTACAGTTACTTGTCATAATTAGTAACGAAGTTACTGTTACCTGTCATAATTATTATCGAAATTACAATTACCTGCCATAATTTGTATCGAAATTACAGTTACTTTTCATAATTAGTAACGAAGTTTCATTTACCTGTCATAATTAGTATCGAAGTTACAGTTACTTGTCATAATTAGTAACGAAGTTACAGTTACCTGTGATAATTAGTATCGAAGTTACAGTTACTTGTCATAATTAGTATCTAAGTTAATGTTACCTGTCATAATTAGTATCGAAGTTACATTTACATGCCATAATTTGTATCGAAATTACAGTTACTAGTCATAATTAGTAACGAAGTTACAGTTAACTGTCATAATTAGTATCAATGTTACAGTTACCTGCCATAATTATTATCGAAGTTTTTGTTACCTGTCATAATTAGTATCGAAGTTACTGTTTTCTGTCATAATTAGTATCGAAGTTACTGTCATAATTAGTATCGAAGTTACAGTTACCTGCCATAATTTGTATCGAAGTTACAGTTACTTGTCATAATTAGTAACGAAGTTACAGTTACCTGTGATAATTAGTATCGAAGTTACAGTTACTTGTCATAATTAGTATCTAAGTTACTGTTACCTGTCATAATTAGTATCGAAATTACAGTTACCTGCCATAATTTGTATCGAAGTTACAGTTACTTGTCATAATTAGTAACGAAGTTACAGTTACCTGTGATAATTAGTATCGAAATTACAGTTAATTGTCATAATTAGTAACGAAGTTACAGTTACTTGCCATAATTAGTATAGAAATTACAGTTACTTGTCATAATTAGTAACGAAGTTGCAGTTACCTGTCATAATTAGTATCGAAGTTACTGTTACCTGTCATAATTAGTATCGAATTTACAGTTACCTGCCATAATTTGTATCGAAATTACAGTTACTTGTCATAATTAGTATCGAAGTTACTGTTACTTGTCATAATTAATATCGAAGATACTGTTACCTGTCATAATTAGTATCGAAGTTACAGTTACTTGTCATAATAAGTATCGAAGTTACAGTTACTTGTCATAATAAGGATCGAAGTAACAGTTACCTGTCATAATTAGTATCGAAGTTACTGTTTCTTGTCATAATTCGTAAAGAACTTACAGTTACCTGTCATAATAAGTATCGAAGTTACAGTTTCTTGTCACAATTAGTATCGAAGTTACAGTTACTTGACATAATTAGTAACGAAGTTACAGTAACCTGTCATAATTCGTATCGAAGTTACTGTTACCTGTATTAATTAGTATCGAAGTTACTGTTACCTGACATAATTAGTATCGAAGTTACAGTTACCTGCCATAATTTGTATCGAAATTACAGGGACTGGTCATAATTAGTAACGAAGTTACAGTTACCTGCCATAATTAGTATGGAAATTAAAGTTACTTGTCATAATTAGTAACGAAGTTACAGTTACTTGACATAATTAATAACGATGTTAGAGTAACCTGTCATAATTAGTATCGAAGTTACTGTTGCCTGTATTAATTAGTATCGAAGTTACAGTTACCTGCCATAATTTTTTTTATCAAAATTAGAGTTACTTGTCATAATTAGTAACGAAGTTAGAGTTACTTGTCATAATTAGTATCGAAGTTACTGTTACCTGTCATAATTAGTATCGAAGTTACAGTTACCTGCCATAATTTGTATCGAAGTTACAGTTCCTTGTCATAATTAGTATCGAAGTTACAGTTACCTGTCATAATTAGTATCGAAGGTACTGTTACCTGCCATAATTTGTATCGAAATTACAGTTATTTGTCATAATTAGTAACGAAGTTACAGTTACCTGTCATAATTTGTATCGAAATTACAGTTACTCGTCATAATTAGTAACGAAGTTACAGTTTCCTGTCATAATTAGTACGAAGTTACTGTTACCTGACATAATTAGTATCGAAGTTACAGTTACCTGCCATAGTTTGTATCGAAATTACAGGGACTTGTCATAATTAGTAACGAAGTTACAGTTACCTGCCATAATTAGTATCGAAATTAAAGTTACTTGTCTTAATTAGTAACGAAGTTACAGTTACCTGTCACATTTAGTATCGAAGTTACTGTTACCTGTCATAATTAGTATTGAAGTTACAGTTACCTACCATAATTTTTTTATCAAAATTACTGTTACTTGTCATAATTAGTAACGAAAGTATAGTTTCTTGTCATAATTAGTATCGAAGTTACAGTTACCTGTCATAATTTGATTCGAAGTTATAGTTACTTGTCATAATTAGTATCGAAGTTACTTTTACCTGTCATAATTAGTATCGAAGTTACAGTTACCTGTCATAATTAGTTTCGAAGGTACTCTTACCTGCCATAATTTGTATCGAAATTACAGTTACTTGTCATAATTAGTATCGAAGTTACTGTTACTTGTCATAATTAATATCGAAGATACTGTTACCTGTCATAATTAGTATCGAAGTTACAGTTACTTGTCATAATAAGTATCGAAGTTACAGTTACTTGTCATAATAAGTATCGAAGTAACAGTTACCTGTCATAATTAGTATCGAAGTTACTGTTTCTTGTCATAATTCGTAAAGAACTTACAGTTACCTGTCATAATAAGTATCGAAGTTACAGTTTCTTGTCACAATTAGTATCGAAGTTACAGTTACTTGACATAATTAGTAACGAAGTTACAGTAACCTGTCATAATTCGTATCGAAGTTACTGTTACCTGTATTAATTAGTATCGAAGTTACTGTTACCTGACATAATTAGTATCGAAGTTACAGTTACCTGCCATAATTTGTATCGAAATTACAGGGACTTGTCATAATTAGTAACGAAGTTACAGTTACCTGCCATAATAAGTATGGAAATTAAAGTTACTTGTCATAATTAGTAACGAAGTTACAGTTACCTGTCATAATTAGTATCGATGTTACTGTTACCTGTCATAATTAGTAATGAAGTTACAGTTACCTGCCATAATTAGTATCGAAGTTACAGTCCCCTGTCATAATAAGTATCGAAGTTACAGTTACCTGCCATAATTTGTATCGAAATTACAGTAACCTGGCATAATAAGTATCGAAGTTACAGTTACTTGTCATAATTAGTATCGAAGTTACAGTTACTTGACATAATTAATAACGATGTTACAGTAACCTGTCATAATTAGTATCGAAGTTACTGTTGCCTGTATTAATTAGTATCGAAGTTACAGTTACCTGCCATAATTTTTTTAAATCAAAATTAGAGTTACTTGTCATAATTAGTAACGAAGTTAGAGTTACTTGTCATAATTAGTATCGAAGTTACTGTTACCTGTCATAATTAGTATCAATGTTACAGTTACCTGCCATAATTTGTATCGAAGTTACAGTTCCTTGTCATAATTAGTATCGAAGTTACAGTTACCTGTCATAATTAGTATCGAAGGTACTGTTACCTGCCATAATTTGTATCGAAATTACAGTTATTTGTCATAATTAGTAACGAAGTTACAGTTACCTGTCATAATTTGTATCGAAATTACAGTTACTCGTCATAATTAGTAACGAAGTTACAGTTTCCTGTCATAATTAGTACCGAAGTTACTGTTACCTGACATAATTAGTATCGAAGTTACAGTTACCTGCCATAGTTTGTATCGAAATTACAGGGACTTGTCATAATTAGTAACGAAGTTACAGTTACCTGCCATAATTAGTATCGAAATTAAAGTTACTTGTCATAATTAGTAACGAAGTTACAGTTACCTGTCACATTTAGTATCGAAGTTACTGTTACCTGTCATAATTAGTATTGAAGTTACAGTTACCTACCATAATTTTTTTATCAAAATTACTGTTACTTGTCATAATTAGTAACGAAAGTAGAGTTTCTGGTCATAATTAGTATCGAAGTTACAGTTACCTGTCATAATTTGATTCGAAGTTATAGTTACTTGTCATAATTAGTATCGAAGTTACTGTTACCTGTCATAATTAGTATCGAAGTTACAGTTACCTGTCATAATTAGTTTCGAAGGTACTCTTACCTGCCATAATTTGTATCGAAATTACAGTTACTTGTCATAATTAGTTACGAAGTTACAGTTACCTGTCATAATTTGTATCGAAGTTATAGTTATTTGTCATAATTAGTATCGAAGTTACTGTTACCTGTCATAATTAGTATGGAAGTTACAGTTACCTGCCATAATTTGTATCGAAATTACAGTTACTTGTCATAATTAGTAACGAAGTTACAGTTACCTGTCATAATTATTATCGAAGTTACAGTTACTTGCCATAATTAGTATCGAATTGACTGTTACCTGTCATAATTAGTATCGAAGTTATAGTTACCTGCCAAAATTTGTATCGAAATTACAGTTACTTGTCATAATTAGTATCGAAGTTACAGTTACCTGTCATAATTAATATCGAAGTTACTGTTTCATGTCATAATTAGTAAAGAACTTACAGTTATCTGTCATAATAAGTATCGAAGTTAGAGTTACTTGTCATAATTAGTATCGAAGTTACAGTTACTTGACATAATTAGTAACGATGTTACAGTAACCTGTCATAATTAGTATCGAAGTTACTGTTACCTGTATTAATTAGTATCGAAGTAACTGTTACCTGACATAATTATTATCGAAGTTACAGTTACCTGCCATAATTTGTATCGAAATTAAAGTTACTTGTCATAATTAGTAACGAAGTTACAGTTACCTGTCATAATTAGTATCGATGTTACTGTTACCTGTCATAATTAGTAATGAAGTTACAGTTACCTGCCATAATTAGTATCGAAGTTACAGTTACCTGTCATAATAAGTATCGAAGTTACAGTTACCTGCCATAATTTGTATCGAAATTACAGTAACCTGTCATAATAAGTATCGAAGTTACAGTTACTTGTCATAATTAGTATCGAAGTTACTGTTGCCTGTATTAATTAGTATCGAAGTTACAGTTACCTGCCAAAATTTTTAAAATCAAAATTAGAGTTACTTGTCATAATTAGTAACGAAGTTACAGTAACTTGTCAAAATTAGTATCGAAGTTACTGTTACCTGTCATAATTAGTATCAAAGTAACAGTTACCTGCCATAATTTGTATGGAAGTTACAGTTCCTTGTCATAATTAGTATCGAAGTTACAGTTACCTGTCATAATTAGTATCGAAGGTACTGTTACCTGCCTTAATTTGTATCGAAATTACAGTTACTTGTCATAATTAGTAACGAAGTTACAGTTACCTGTCATAATTTGTATCGAAATTACAGTTACTTGTCATAATTAGTAACGAAGTTACAGTTTCCTGTCATAATTACTAC
Organism: Meconema thalassinum; assembly: GCA_946902985.2. Classification (NCBI taxonomy): domain Eukaryota; kingdom Metazoa; phylum Arthropoda; class Insecta; order Orthoptera; family Tettigoniidae; genus Meconema; species Meconema thalassinum. Next base: position 1,445,982,799 of record OX336388.2, on the reverse strand, counting down.
CGAAGTTACTGTTACCTGACATAATTAGTATCGAAGTTACAGTTACCTGCCATAATTTGTATCGAAATTACAGGGACTTGTCATAATTAGTAACGATGTTACAGTTACCTGCCATAATTAGTATCGAAATTAAAGTTACTTGTCATAATTAGTAACGAAGTTACAGTTACCTGTCATAATTAGTATCGAAGTTACTGTTACCTGTCATAATTAGTATTGAAGTTACAGTTACCTACCATAATTTTTTATCAAAATTAATGTTACTTGTCATAATTAGTAACGAAGTTAGAGTTTCTTGTCATAATTAGTATAGAAGTTACAGTTACCTGTCATAATTTGTATCGAAGTTGTAGTTACTTGTCATAATTAGAATCGAAGTTACTGTTACCTGTCATAATTAGTATGGTAGTTACAGTTCCTGCCATAATTTGTATCGAAATTACAGTTACTTGTCATAATAAGTAACGAAGTTACAGTTACCTGTAATAATTATTATCGAAGTTACAGTTACTTGTCATAATTAGTATCGAAGTGACTGTTACCTGTCATAATTAGTATCGAAGTTATAGTTACCTGCCAAAATTTGTATCGAAATTACAGTTACTTGTCATAATTAGTAACGAAGTTACAGTTACCTGTCATAATTAGTATCGAAGTTACAGTTACTTAACATAATTAGTATCGAAGTTAATGTTACTTGTCATAATTAGTATCGAAGTTACTGTTACCTGTCATAATTATTATCGAAATTACAATTACCTGCCATAATTTGTATCGAAATTACAGTTACTTTTCATAATTAGTAACGAACTTTCAGTTACCTGTCATAATTAGTATCGAAGTTACAGTTACTTGTCATAATTAGTAACGAAGTTACAGTTACCTGTGATAATTAGTATCGAAGTTACAGTTACTTGTCATAACTAGTATCGAAGTTACTGTTACCTGTCATAATAAGTATCGAAGTTACAGTTACATGCCATTATTTGTAACGAAATTACAGTTACTTGTACTAATTAGTAATGAAGTTACAGTTAACTGTCATAATTAGTATCGAAGTTACAGTTACCTGCCATAATTTGTATCGAAATTACAGTTACTTGTCATAATTAGTAACGAAGTTACTGTTACTTGTCATAATAAGTATCGAAGTTACTGTTACCTGTCATAATTAGTATCGAAATTACAGTTACCTGCCATAATTTTTTATCGAAATTACTGTTACTTGTCATAATTAGTAACGAAGTTACAGTTATTTGCCATAATTAGTATAAAAATTACAGTTACTTGTCATAATTAGTAACGAAGTTGCAGTTACCTGTCATACTTAGTATCGAAGTTACTGTTACCTGTCATAATAAGTATCGAATTTACTGTTACCTGCCATAATTTGTATCGAAATTACAGTTACTTGTCATAATTAGTAACGAAGTTACAGTTACTTGTCATAATTATTATCGAAGTTACAGTTACTTGACATAATTAGTATCGAAGTGAATGTTACCTGTCATAATTAGTATCGAAGTTATAATTACCTGCCAAAATTTGTATCGAAATTACAGTTACTTGTCATAATTAGTAACGAAGTTACTGTTTCCTGTCATAATTATTATCGAAATTACAATTACCTGCCATAATTTGTATCGAAATTACAGTTACTTGTCATAATTAGTAACGAAGTTACAGTTACCTGTCATAATTAGTATCGAAGTTACAGTTACTTGTCATAATTAGTAACGAAGTTAGAGTTTCTTGACATAATTAGTATCGAAGTTACAGTTACCTGTCATAATTTGTATCGAGTTATAGTTACTTGTCATAATTAGTATCGAAGTTACTTTTACTTGTCATAATTAGTATCGAAGTTACTGTTACTTGTGATAATTATTATCGAAATGACAATTACCTGCCATAATTTGTATCGAAATTACAGTTACTTGTCATAATTAGTATCGAAGTTACTGTTACCTGTCATAATTATTATCGAAATTACAATTACCTGCCATAATTTGTATCGAAATTACAGTTACTTTTCATAATTAGTAACGAAGTTTCATTTATCTGTCATAATTAGTATCGAAGTTACAGTTACTTGTCATAATTAGTAACGAAGTTACAGTTACCTGTGATAATTAGTATCGAAGTTACAGTTACTTGCCATAATTAGTATCTAAGTTGCTGTTACCTGTCATAATTAGTATCGAAGTTACAGTTACATGCCATAATTTGTATCGAAATTACAGTTACTTGTCATAATTAGTAACGAAGTTACAGTTAACTGTCATAATTAGTATCAATGTTACGGTTACCTGCCATAATTATTATCGAAGTTTTTGTTACCTGTCATAATTAGTATCGAAGTTACTGTTTTCTGTCATAATTAGTATCGAAGTTACTGTTACCTGTCATAATTAGTATCGAAGTTACAGTTACCTGCCATAATTTGTATCGAAATTACAGTTACTTGTCATAATTAGTAACGAAGTTACTGTTACTTGTCATAATAAGTATCGATGTTACTGTTACCTGTCATAATTAGTATCGAAATTACAGTTACCTGCCATAATTTGTATCGAAATTACAGTTCATTGTCATAATTAGTAACGAAGTTACAGTTACTTGCCATAATTAGTATAGAAATTACAGTTACTTGTCATAATTAGTAACGAAGTTGCAGTTACCTGTCATAATTAGTATCGAAGTTACTGTTACCTGTCATAATTAGTATCGAATTGACAGTTACCTGCCATAATTTGTATCGAAATTACAGTTACTTGTCATAATTAGTATCGAAGGTACTGTCACTTGTCATAATTAATATCGAAGATACTGTTACCTGTCATAATTAGTATCGAAGTTACAGTTACTTGTCATAATAAGTATCGAAGTTACAGTTACTTGTCATAATTAGTATAGAAGTAACAGTTACCTGTCATAATTAGTATCGAAGTTACTGTTTCTTGTCATAATTAGTAAAGAACTTCCAGTTACCTGTCATAATAATTATCGAAGTTACAGTTTCTTGTCACAATTAGTATCGAAGTTACAGTTACTTGACATAATTAGTAACGATGTTACAGTAACCTGTCATAATTCGTATCGAAGTTACTGTTACCTGTATTAATTAGTATCGAAGTTACTGTTACCTGACATAATTAGTATCGAAGTTACAGTTACCCGCCATAATTTGTATCGAAATTACAGGGACTTGTCATAATTAGTAACGAAGTTACAGTTACCTGCCATAATTAGTATCGAAATTAAAGTTACTTGTCATAATTAGTGACGAAGTTACAGTTACCTGTCATATTTAGTATCGATGTTACTGTTACCTGTCATAATTAGTAATGAAGTTACAGTTACCTGCCATAATTAGTATCGAAGTTACAGTCACCTGTCATAATAAGTATCGAAGTTACAGTTACCTGCCATAATTTGTATCGAAATTACAGTAACCTGGCATAATAAGTATCGAAGTTAAAGTTACTTGTCATAATTAGTATCGAAGTTACAGTAACTTGACATAATTAATAACGATGTTACAGTAACCTGTCATAATTAGTATCGAAGTTACTGTTGCCTGTATAAATTAGTATCGAAATTACAGTTACCTGCCATAATTTTTTTATCAAAATTAGAGTTACTTGTCATAATTAGTAACGAAGTTAGAGTTACTTGTCATAATTAGTATCGAAGTTACTGTTACCTGTCATAATTAGTATCAAATTTACAGTTACCTGCCATAATTTGTATCGAAGTTACAGTTCCTTGTCATAATTAGTATCGAAGTTACAGTTACCTGTCATAATTAGTATCGAAGGTACTGTTACCTGCCATAATTTGTATCGAAATTACAGTTACTTGTCATAATTAGTAACGAAGTTACAGTTACCTGTCATAATTTGTATCGAAATTACAGTTACTCGTCATAATTAGTAACGAAGTTACAGTTTCCTGTCATAATTAGTACCGAAGTTACTGTTACCTGACATAATTAGTATCGATGTTACAGTTACCTGCCATAGTTTGTATCGAAATTACAGGGACTTGTCATAATTAGTAACGATGTTACAGTTACCTGTCACATTTAGTATCGAAGTTACTGTTACCTGTCATAATTAGTATTGAAGTTACAGTTACCTACCATAATTTTTTATCAAAATTACTGTTACTTGTCATAATTAGTAACGAAGTTAGAGTTTCTTGTCATAATTAGTATCGAAGTTACAGTTACCTGTCATAATTTGATTCGAAGTTATAGTTACTTGTCATAATTAGTATCGAAGTTACTGTTACCTGTCATAATTAGTATCGAAGTTACAGTTACCTGTCATAATTAGTTTCGAAGGTACTCTTACCTGCCATAATTTGTATCGAAATTACAGTTGAAATGAAAATCCACAGCCTGCTTCCAGTCTCCGACCGGGTCAGGAATGGAATGAATGAAGCCCCCATCTAGCGGCGAGGATATGAACTGTGCCGGCTGCCGAGGCCTGACGCACTCCTCTGGGGCAATGATTAAATGAATGACAGATGAAATGAAATGATAGTGGAGAGTGTTGCTGGAATGAAATTGTGACAGGGAAAACCGGAGTACCCGGAGAAAAACCTGTCTGCCTCCGTTTTGTCCAGCACAGATCTCACATGGAGTGACCGGGATTTGAACCACGGACCCAGCGGTGAGAGGCCGGCGTGCTGCCGCCTAAGCCACGGAGGCTTCCCCGAAATTACAGTTACTTGTCATAATTAGTTACGAAGTTACAGTTACCTGTCATAATTTGTATCGAAGTTATAGTTATTTGTCATAATTAGTATCGAAGTTACTGTTACCTGTCATAATTAGTATGGAAGTTACAGTTACCTGCCATAATTTGTATCGAAATTACAGTTACTCGTCATAATTAGTAACGAAGTTACAGTTACCTGTCATAATTATTATCGAAGTTACAGTTACTTGTCATAATGAGTATCGAATTGACTGTTACCTGTCATAATTAGTATCGAAGTTATAGTTACCTGCCAAAATTTGTATCGAAATTACAGTTACTTGTCATAATTAGTAACGAAGTTACAGTTACCTGTCATAATTAGTATCGAAGTTACAGTTACTTGTCATAATTAGTAACGAAGTTACAGTTACCTTTGATAATTAATATCGATGTTACAGTTACATGCCATAAATTGTATCGAAATTACAGTTACTTGTCATAATTAGTAACTAAGTTACAGTTAACTGTCATAATTAGTATCGAAGTTACAGTTATCTGCAATAATTATTATCGAAGTTTTTGTTACCTGTCATAATTAGTATCGAAGTTACTCTTTTCTGTCATAATTAGTATCGAAGTTACTGTTACCTGTCATAATTAGTATCGAAGTTACAGTTACCTGCCAAATTTGTATCGAAATTACAGTTACTTGTCATAATTAGTAACGAAGTTACTGTTACTTGTCATAATAAGTATCGAAGTTACTGTTACCTGTCATAATTAGTATCGAAGTTACAATTACCTGCCATAATTTGTATCGAAATTACAGTTACTTGTCATAATTAGTAACGAAGTTACAGTTACCTGTCATAATTAGTATCGAAGTTACAGTTACTTGTCATAATTAGTAACGAAGTTAGTGTTTCTTGACATAATTTGTATCGAAGTTACAGTTTCCTGTCATAATTTGTATCGAGTTATAGTTACTTGTCATAATTAGTATCGAAGTTACTTTTACTTGTCATAATTAGTATCGAAGTTACTGTTACTTGTCATAATTATTATCGAAATTACAATTACCTGCCATAATTTGTATCGAAATTACAGTTACTTGTCATAATTAGTAACGAAGTTACTGTTACCTGTCATAATTATTATCGAAATTACAATTACCTGCCATAATTTGTATCGAAATTACAGTTACTTTTCATAATTAGTAACGAAGTTTCATTTACCTGTCATAATTAGTATCGAAGTTACAGTTACTTGTCATAATTAGTAACGAAGTTACAGTTACCTGTGATAATTAGTATCGAAGTTACAGTTACTTGCCATAATTAGTATCTAAGTTACTGTTACCTGTCATAATTAGTATCGATTTTACAGTTAAATGCCATAATTTGTATCGAAATTACAGTTACTTGTCATAATTAGTAACGAAGTTACAGTTAACTGTCATAATTAGTATCAATGTTACAGTTACCTGCCATAATTATTATCGAAGTTTTTGTTACCTGTCATAATTAGTATCGAAGTTACTGTTTTCTGTCATAATTAGTATCGAAGTTACTGTTACCTGTCATAATTAGTATCGAAGTTACAGTTACCTGCCATAATTTGTATCGAAATTACTGTTACTTGTCATAATTAGTAACGAAGTTAATGTTACTTGTCATAATAAGTATCGAAGTTACTGTTACCTGTCATAATTAGTATCGAAATTACAGTTACCTGCCATAATTTGTACCGAAATTACAGTTAATTGTCATAATTAGTAACGAAGTTACAGTTACTTGCCATAATTAGTATAGAAATTACAGTTACTTGTCATAATTAGTAACGAAGTTGCAGTTACCTGTCATAATTAGTATCGAAGTTACTGTTACCTGTCATAATTAGTATCGAATTTACAGTTACCTGCCATAATTTGTATCGAAATTACAGTTACTTGTCATAATTAGTATCGAAGGTACTGTTACTTGTCATAATTAATATCGAAGATACTGTTACCTGTCATAATTAGTATCGAAGTTACAGTTACTTGTCATAATAAGTATCGAAGTTACAGTTACTTGTCATAATTAGTATAGAAGTAACAGTTACCTGTCATAATTAGTATCGAAGTTACTGTTTCTTGTCATAATTAGTAAAGAACTTCCAGTTACCTTTCATAATAATTATCGAAGTTACAGTTTCTTGTCACAATTAGTATCGAAGTTACAGTTACTTGACATAATTAGTAACGATGTTACAGTAACCTGTCATATTTCGTATCGAAGTTACTGTTACCTGTATTAATTAGTATCGAAGTTACTGTTACCTGACATAATTAGTATCGAAGTTACAGTTACCCGCCATAATTTGTATCGAAATTACAGGGACTTGTCATAATTAGTAACGAAGTTACAGTTACCTGCCATAATTAGTATCGAAATTAAAGTTACTTGTCATAATTAGTAACGAAGTTACAGTTACGTGTCATATTTAGTATCGATGTTACTGTTACCTGTCATAATTAGTAATGAAGTTACAGTTACCTGCCATAATTAGTATCGAAGTTACAGTCACCTGTCATAATAAGTATCGAAGTTACAGTTACCTGCCATAATTTGTATCGAAATTACAGTAACCTGGCATAATAAGTATCGAAGTTACAGTTACTTGTCATAATTAGTATCGAAGTTACAGTTACTTTACATAATTAATAACGATGTTACAGTAACCTGTCATAATTAGTATCGAAGTTACTGTTGCCTGTATTAATTAGTATCGAAGTTACAGTTACCTGCCATAATTTTTTTATCAAAATTAGAGTTACTTGTCATAATTAGTAACGAAGTTAGAGTTACTTGTCATAATTAGTATCGAAGGTACTGTTACCTGTCATAATTAGTATAAAATTTACAGTTACCTGCCATAATTTGTATCGAAGTTACAGTTCCTTGTCATAATTAGTATCGAAGTAACAGTTACCTGTCATAATTAGTATCGAAGGTACTGTTACCTGCCATAATTTGTATCGAAATTACAGTTACTTGTCATAATTAGTAACGAAGTTACAGTTACCTGTCATAATTTGTATCGAAATTACAGTTACTCGTCATAATTAGTAACGAAGTTACAGTTTCCTGTCATAATTAGTACCGAAGTTACTGTTACCTGACATAATTAGTATCGAAGTTACAGTTACCTACCATAATTTTTTATCAAAATTACTGTTACTTGTCATAATTAGTAACGAAGTTAGAGTTTCTTGTCATAATTAGTATCGAAGTTACAGTTACCTGTCATAATTTGATTCGAAGTTATAGTTACTTGTCATAATTAGTATCGAAGTTACTGTTACCTGTCATAATTAGTATCGAAGTTACAGTTACCTGTCATAATTAGTTTCGAAGGTACTGTTACCTGCCATAATTTGTATCGAAATTACAGTTACTTGTCATAATTAGTTACGAAGTTACAGTTACCTGTCATAATTTGTATCAAAGTTATAGTAATTTGTCATAATTAGTATCGAAGTTACTGTTACCTGTCATAATTAGTATGGAAGTTACAGTTACCTGCCATAATTTGTATCGAAATTACAGTTACTCGTCATAATTAGTAACGAAGTTACAGTTACCTGTCATAATTATTATCGAAGTTACAGTTACTTGTCATAATGAGTATCGAATTGACTGTTACCTGTCATAATTAGTATCGAAGTTATAGTTACCTGCCAAAATTTGTATCGAAATTACAGTTACTTGTCATAATTAGTAACGAAGTTACAGTTACCTGTCATAATTAGTATCGAAGTTACAGTTACTTGTCATAATTAGTAACGAAGTTACAGTTACCCGTGATAATTAATATCGATGTTACAGTTACATGCCATAAATTGTATCGAAATTACAGTTACTTGTCATAATTAGTAACGAAGTTACAGTTAACTGTCATAATTAGTATCGAAGTTACAGTTATCTGCCATAATTATTATCGAAGTTTTTGTTACCTGTCATAATTAGTATCGAAGTTACTCTTTTCTGTCATAATTAGTATCGAAGTTACTGTTACCTGTCATAATTAGTATCGAAGTTACAGTTACCTGCCATAATTTGTATCGAAATTACAGTTACTTGTCATAATTAGTAACGAAGTTACTTTTACTTGTCATAATTAGTATCGAAGTTACTGTTACTTGTCATAATTATTATCGAAATTACAATTACCTGCCATAATTTGTATCGAAATTACAGTTACTTGTCATAATTAGTAACGAAGTTACTGTTACCTGTCATAATTATTATCGAAATTACAATTACCTGCCATAATTTGTATCGAAATTACAGTTTCTTTTCATAATTAGTAACGAAGTTTCATTTACCTGTCATAATTAGTATCGAAGTTACAGTTACTTGTCATAATTAGTAACGATGTTACAGTTACCTGTGATAATTAGTATCGAAGGTACAGTTACTTGCCATAATTAGTATCTAAGTTACTGTTACCTGTCATAATTAGTATCGAAGTTACAGTTAAATGCCATAATTTGTATCGAAATTACAGTTACTTGTCATAATTAGTAACGAAGTTACAGTTAACTGTCATAAATAGTATCAATGTTACAGTTACCTGCCATAATTATTATCGAAGTTTTTGTTACCTGTCATAATTAGTATCGAAGTTACTGTTTTCTGTCATAATTAGTATCGAAGTTACTGTTACCTGTCATAATTAGTATCGAAGTTACAGTTACCTGCCATAATTTGTATCGAAATTACAGTTACTTGTCATAATTAGTAACGAAGTTACTGTTACTTGTCATAATAAGTATCGAAGTTACTGTTACCTGTCATAATTAGTATCGAAATTACAGTTACCTGCCATAATTTGTATCGAAATTACAGTTAATTGTCATAATTAGTAACGAAGTTACAGTTACTTGCCATAATTAGTATAGAAATTACAGTTACTTGTCATAATTAGTAACGAAGTTGCAGTTACCTGTCATAATTAGTATCGAAGTTACTGTTACCTGTCATAATTAGTATCGAATTTACAGTTACCTGCCATAATTTGTATCGAAATTACAGTTACTTGTCATAATTAGTATCGAAGTTACTGTTACTTGTCATAATTAATATCGATGATACTGTTACCTGTCATAATTAGTATCGAAGTTACAGTTACTTGTCATAATAAGTATCGAAGTTACAGTTACTTGTCATAATTAGTATCGAAGTAACAGTTACCTGTCATAATTAGTATCGAAGTTACTGTTTCTTGTCATTATTAGTAAAGAACTTACAGTTACCTGTCATAATAATTATCGAAGTTACAGTTTCTTGTCACAATTAGTATCGAAGTTACAGTTACTTGACATAATTAGTAACGATGTTACAGTAACCTGTCATAATTCGTATCGAAGTTACTGTTACCTGTATTAATTAGTATCGAAGTTACTGTTACCTGACAAAATTAGTATCGAAGTTACAGTTACCCGCCATAATTTGTATCGAAATTACAGGGACTTGTCATTATTAGTAACGAAGTTACAGTTACCTGCCATAATTAGTATCGAAATTAAAGTTACTTGTCATAATTAGTAACGAAGTTACAGTTACCTGTCATAATTAGTATCGATGTTACTGTTACCTGTCATAATTAGTAATGAAGTTACAGTTACCTGCCATAATTAGTATCGAAGTTACAGTCACCTGTCATAATAAGTATCGAAGTTACAGTTACCTGCCATAATTTGTATCGAAATTACAGTAACCTGGCATAATAAGTATCGAAGTTACAGTTACTTGTCATAATTAGTATCGAAGTTACAGTTACTTGACATAATTAATAACGATGTTAGAGTAACCTGTCATAATTAGTATCGAAGTTACTGTTGCCTGTATTAATTAGTATCGAAGTTACAGTTACCTGCCATAATTTTTTTTACCAAAATTAGAGTTAATCGTCATAATTAGTAACGAAGTTAGAGTTACTTGTCATAATTAGTATCGAAGTTACTGTTACCTGTCATAATTAGTATCAAATTTACAGTTACCTGCCATAATTTGTATCGAAGTTACTGTTCCTTGTCATAATTAGTATCGAAGTTACAGTTACCTGTCATAATTAGTATCGAAGGTACTGTTACCTGCCATAATTTGTATCGAAATTACATTTACTTGTCATAATTAGTAACGAAGTTACAGTTACCTGTCATAATTTGTATCGAAATTACAGTTACTCGTCATAATTAGTAACGAAGTTACAGTTTCCTGTCATAATTAGTACCGAAGTTACTGTTACCTGACATAATTAGTATCGAAGTTACAGTTACCTACCATAATTTTTTATCAAAATTACTGTTACTTGTCATAATTAGTAACGAAGTTAGAGTTTCTTGTCATAATTAGTATCGAAGTTACAGTTACCTGTCATAATTTGATTCGAAGTTATAGTTACTTGTCATAATTAGTATCGAAGTTACTGTTACCTGTCATAATTAGTATCGAAGTTACAGTTACCTGTCATAATTAGTTTCGAAGGTACTGTTACCTGCCATAATTTGTATCGAAATTACAGTTACTTGTCATAATTAGTTACGAAGTTACAGTTACCTGTCATAATTTGTATCAAAGTTATAGTAATTTGTCATAATTAGTATCGAAGTTACTGTTACCTGTCATAATTAGTATGGAAGTTACAGTTACCTGCCATAATTTGTATCGAAATTACAGTTACTCGTCATAATTAGTAACGAAGTTACAGTTACCTGTCATAATTATTATCGAAGTTACAGTTACTTGTCATAATGAGTATCGAATTGACTGTTACCTGTCATAATTAGTATCGAAGTTATAGTTACCTGCCAAAATTTGTATCGAAATTACAGTTACTTGTCATAATTAGTAACGAAGTTACAGTTACCTGTCATAATTAGTATCGAAGTTACAGTTACTTGTCATAATTAGTAACGAAGTTACAGTTACCCGTGATAATTAATATCGATGTTACAGTTACATGCCATAAATTGTATCGAAATTACAGTTACTTGTCATAATTAGTAACGAAGTTACAGTTAACTGTCATAATTAGTATCGAAGTTACAGTTATCTGCCATAATTATTATCGAAGTTTTTGTTACCTGTCATAATTAGTATCGAAGTTACTCTTTTCTGTCATAATTAGTATCGAAGTTACTGTTACCTGTCATAATTAGTATCGAAGTTACAGTTACCTGCCATAATTTGTATCGAAATTACAGTTACTTGTCATAATTAGTAACGAAGTTACTTTTACTTGTCATAATTAGTATCGAAGTTACTGTTACTTGTCATAATTATTATCGAAATTACAATTACCTGCCATAATTTGTATCGAAATTACAGTTACTTGTCATAATTAGTAACGAAGTTACTGTTACCTGTCATAATTATTATCGAAATTACAATTACCTGCCATAATTTGTATCGAAATTACAGTTTCTTTTCATAATTAGTAACGAAGTTTCATTTACCTGTCATAATTAGTATCGAAGTTACAGTTACTTGTCATAATTAGTAACGATGTTACAGTTACCTGTGATAATTAGTATCGAAGGTACAGTTACTTGCCATAATTAGTATCTAAGTTACTGTTACCTGTCATAATTAGTATCGAAGTTACAGTTAAATGCCATAATTTGTATCGAAATTACAGTTACTTGTCATAATTAGTAACGAAGTTACAGTTAACTGTCATAAATAGTATCAATGTTACAGTTACCTGCCATAATTATTATCGAAGTTTTTGTTACCTGTCATAATTAGTATCGAAGTTACTGTTTTCTGTCATAATTAGTATCGAAGTTACTGTTACCTGTCATAATTAGTATCGAAGTTACAGTTACCTGCCATAATTTGTATCGAAATTACAGTTACTTGTCATAATTAGTAACGAAGTTACTGTTACTTGTCATAATAAGTATCGAAGTTACTGTTACCTGTCATAATTAGTATCGAAATTACAGTTACCTGCCATAATTTGTATCGAAATTACAGTTAATTGTCATAATTAGTAACGAAGTTACAGTTACTTGCCATAATTAGTATAGAAATTACAGTTACTTGTCATAATTAGTAACGAAGTTGCAGTTACCTGTCATAATTAGTATCGAAGTTACTGTTACCTGTCATAATTAGTATCGAATTTACAGTTACCTGCCATAATTTGTATCGAAATTACAGTTACTTGTCATAATTAGTATCGAAGTTACTGTTACTTGTCATAATTAATATCGAAGATACTGTTACCTGTCATAATTAGTATCGAAGTTACAGTTACTTGTCATAATAAGTATCGAAGTTACAGTTACTTGTCATAATTAGTATCGAAGTAACAGTTACCTGTCATAATTAGTATCGAAGTTACTGTTTCTTGTCATTATTAGTAAAGAACTTACAGTTACCTGTCATAATAATTATCGAAGTTACAGTTTCTTGTCACAATTAGTATCGAAGTTACAGTTACTTGACATAATTAGTAACGATGTTACAGTTACCTGTCATAATTCGTATCGAAGTTACTGTTACCTGTATTAATTAGTATCGAAGTTACTGTTACCTGACAAAATTAGTATCGAAGTTACAGTTACCCGCCATAATTTGTATCGAAATTACAGGGACTTGTCATTATTAGTAACGAAGTTACAGTTACCTGCCATAATTAGTATCGAAATTAAAGTTACTTGTCATAATTAGTAACGAAGTTACAGTTACCTGTCATAATTAGTATCGATGTTACTGTTACCTGTCATAATTAGTAATGAAGTTACAGTTACCTGCCATAATTAGTATCGAAGTTACAGTCACCTGTCATAATAAGTATCGAAGTTACAGTTACCTGCCATAATTTGTATCGAAATTACAGTAACCTGGCATAATAAGTATCGAAGTTACAGTTACTTGTCATAATTAGTATCGAAGTTACAGTTACTTGACATAATTAATAACGATGTTAGAGTAACCTGTCATAATTAGTATCGAAGTTACTGTTGCCTGTATTAATTAGTATCGAAGTTACAGTTACCTGCCATAATTTTTTTTACCAAAATTAGAGTTAATCGTCATAATTAGTAACGAAGTTAGAGTTACTTGTCATAATTAGTATCGAAGTTACTGTTACCTGTCATAATTAGTATCAAATTTACAGTTACCTGCCATAATTTGTATCGAAGTTACTGTTCCTTGTCATAATTAGTATCGAAGTTACAGTTACCTGTCATAATTAGTATCGAAGGTACTGTTACCTGCCATAATTTGTATCGAAATTACATTTACTTGTCATAATTAGTAACGAAGTTACAGTTACCTGTCATAATTTGTATCGAAATTACAGTTACTCGTCATAATTAGTAACGAAGTTACAGTTTCCTGTCATAATTAGTACCGAAGTTACTGTTACCTGACATAATTAGTATCGAAGTTACAGTTACATGCCATAGTTTGTATCGAAATTACAGGGACTTGTCATAATTAGTAACGAAGTTACAGTTACCTGCCATAATTAGTATCGAATTAAAGTTACTTGTCATAATTAGTAACGAAGTTACAGTTACCTGTCACATTTAGTATCGAAGTTACTTTTACCTGTCATAATTAGTATTGAAGTTACAGTTACCTACCATAATTTTTTATCAAAATTACTGTTACTTGTCATAATTAGTAACGAAGTTAGAGTTTCTTGTCATAATTAGTATCGAAGTTACAGTTACCTGTCATAATTTTATTCGAAGTTATAGTAACTTGTCATAATTAGTATCGAAGTTACTGTTACCTGTCATAATTAGTATCGAAGTTACAGTTACCTGTCATAATTAGTTTCGAAGGTACTCTTACCTGCCATAATTTGTATCGAAATTACAGTTACTTGTCATAATTAGTTACGAAGTTACAGTTACCTGTCATATTTTGTATCGAAGTTATAGTTATTTGTCATAATTAGTATCGAAGTTACTGTTACCTGTCATAATTAGTATGGAAGTTACAGTTACCTGCCATAATTTGTATCGAAATTACAGTTACTTGTCATAATTAGTAACGAAGTTACAGTTACCTGTCATAATTATTATCGAAGTTACAGTTACTTGTCATAATGAGTATCGAATTGACTGTTACCTGTCATAATTAGTATCGAAGTTATAGTTACCTGCCAAAATTTGTATCGAAATTACAGTTACTTGTCATAATTAGTAACGAAGTTACAGTTACCTGTCATAATTAGTATCGAAGTTACAGTTACTTGTCATAATTAGTAACGAAGTTACAGTTACCTGTGATAATTAATATCGAAGTTACAGTTACATGCCATAATTTGTATCGAAATTACAGTTACTTGTCATAATTAGTAACGAAGTTACAGTTAACTGTCATAATTAGTATCGAAGTTACAGTTACCTGCCATAATTATTATCGAAGTTTTTGTTACCTGTCATAATTAGTATCGAAGTTACTCTTTTCTGTCATAATTAGTATCGAAGTTACTGTTACCTGTCATAATTAGTATCGAAGTTACAGTTACCTGCCATAATTTGTATCGAAATTACAGTTACTTGTCATAATTAGTAACGAAGTTACAGTTACTTGCCAAAATTAGTATAGAAATTACAGTTACTTGTCATAATTAGTAACGAAGTTGCAGTTACCTGTCATAATTAGTATCGAAGTTACTGTTACCTGTCATAATTAGTATCGAATTTACAGTTACCTGCCATAATTTGTATCGAAATTACAGTTACTGTCATAATTAGTAACGAAGTTACAGTTACTTGTCATAATTACTATCGAAGTTACCGTTACCTGTCATAATTAGTATCGAAGTTACAGTTACCTGCCAAAATTTGTATCGAAATTACAGTTACTTGTCATAATTAGTATGGAAGTTAATGTTACTTGTCATAATTAGTATCGAAGTTACTGTTGCCTGTCATAATTAGTATCGAAGTTACAGTTACTTGTCATAATTACTATCGAAGTTACTGTTACCTGTCATAATTAGTATCGAAGTTACAGTTACCTGCCCAAATTTGTATCGAAATTACAGTTACTTGTCATAATAAGTATCGAAGTTACAGTTACTTGTCATAATTAGTATCGATGTTACAGTTACCTGTCATAATTAATATCGAAGTTACTGTTTCATGTCATAATTAGTAAAGAACTTACAGTTACCTGTCATAAAAGTATCGAAGTTACAGTTACTTGTCATAATTAGTATCGAAGTTACAGTTACTTGACATAATTAGTAACGATGTTACAGTAACCTGTCATAATTTGTATCGAAGTTACTGTTACCTGTATTAATTAGTATCGAAGTTACTGTTACCTGAGATAATTAGTATCGAAGTTACAGTTACCTGTTATAATTAGTATCGATGTTACTGTTACCTCTCATAATTAGTAATGAAGTTACAGTTACCTGCCATAATTAGTATCGAAGTTACAGTTACCTGTCATAATAAGTATCGAAGTTACAGATACCTGCCACAATTTGTATCGAAATTACAGTAACCTGTCATAATAAGTATCGAAGTTACAGTTACTTGTCATAATTAGTATCGAAGTTACAGTTACTTGACATAATTTGTAACGATGTTACAGTTACCTGTCATAATTTGTTTCGAAATTACAGTTACTCGTCATAATTAGTAACGAAGTTACAGTTTCCTGTCATAATTAGTACCGTAGTTACTGTTACCTGACATAATTAGTATCGAAGTTACAGTTACCTGCCATAGTTTGTATCGAAATTACAGGGACTTGTCATAATTAGTAACGAAGTTACAGTTACCTGCCATAATTAGTATCGAAATTAAAGTAACTTGTCATAATTAGTAACGAAGTTACAGTTACCTGTCACATTTAGTATCGAAGTTACTGTTACCTGTCATAATTAGTATTGAAGTTACAGTTACCTACCATAATTTTTTATCAAAATTACTGTTACTTGTCATAATTAGTAACGAAGTTTAGAGTTTCTTGTCATAATTAGTATCGAAGTTACAGTTACCTGTCATAATTTGATTCGAAGTTACAGTTACTTGTCATAATTAGTATCGAAGTTACTGTTACCTGTCATAATTAGTATCGAAGTTACAGTTACCTGTCATAATTAGTTTCGAAGGTACTCTTACCTGCCATAATTTGTATCGAAATTACAGTTACTTGTCATAATTAGTTACGAAGTTTCAGTTACCTGTCATAATTTGTATCGAAGTTATAGTTATTTGTCATAATTAGTATCGAAGTTACTGTTACCTGTCATAATTAGTATGGAAGTTACAGTTACCTGCCATAATTTGTATCGAAATCACAGTTACTTGTCATAATTAGTAACGAAGTTACAGTTACCTGTCATAATTATTATCGAAGTTACAGTTACTTGTCATAATGAGTATCGAATTGACTGTTACCTGTCATAATTAGTATCGAAGTTATAGTTACCTGCCAAAATTTGTATCGAAATTACAGTTACTTGTCATAATTAGTAACGAAGTTACTGTTACTTGTCATAATAAGTATCGAAGTTACTGTTACCTGTCATAATTAGTATCGAAGTTAGAGTTACCTGCCATAATTCGTATCGAAATTACAGTTACTTGCCATAATTAGTAACGAAGTTACAGTTACTTGCCAAAATTAGTATAGAAATTACAGTTACTTGTCATAATTAGTAACGAAGTTGCAGTTACCTGTCATAATTAGTATCGAAGTTACTGTTACCTGTCATAATTAGTATCGAATTTACAGTTACCTGCCATAATTTGTATCGAAATTACAGTTACTGTCATAATTAGTAACGAAGTTACAGTTAGTTGTCATAATTACTATCGAAGTTACTGTTACCTGTCATAATTAGTATCGAAGTTACAGTTACCTTTCAAAATTTGTATCGAAATTACAGTTACTTGTCATAATTAGTATGGAAGTTAATGTAACTTGTCATAATTAGTATCGAAGTTACTGTTACCTGTCATAATTAGTATCGAAGTTACAGTTACTTGTCATAATTACTATCGAAGTTACTGTTACCTGTCATAATTAGTATCGAAGTTACAGTTACCTGCCAAAATTTGTATCGAAATTACAGTTACTTGTCATAATTAGTATGGAAGTTAATGTTACTTGTCATAAATAATATCGAAGTTACAGTGGCTTGTCATAAAAAGTATCGAAGTTACAGTTACTTGTCATAATTAGTATCGAAGTTACAGTTACCTGTCATAATTAATATCGAAGTTACTGTTTCATGTCATAATTAGTAAAGAACTTACAGTTACCTGTCATACTAAGTATCGAAGTTACAGTTACTTGTCATAATTAGTATCGAAGTTACAGTTACTTGACATAATTAGTAACGATGTTACAGTAACCTGTCATAATTTGTATCGAAGTTACTGTTACCTGTATTAATTAGTATCGAAGTAACTGTTACCTGAGGTAATTAGTATCGAAGTTACAGTTACCTGTTATAATTAGTATCGATGTTACTGTTACCTCTCATAATTAGTAATGAAGTTACAGTTACCTGCCATAATTAGTATCGAAGTTACAGTTACCTGTCATAATAAGTATCGAAGTTACAGATACCTGCCACAATTTGTATCGAAATTACAGCAACCTGTCATAATAAGTATCGAAGTTACTGTTACTTGTCATAATTAGTATCGAAGTTACAGTTACTTGACATAATTTGTAACGATGTTACAGTAACCTGTCATAATTAGTATCGAAGTTACTGTTGCCTGTATTAATTAGTATCGAAGTTACAGTTACCTGCCATAATTTTTTAAATCAAAATAAAAGTAACTTGTCATAATTAGTAGCGAAGTTACAGTTACTTGTCATAATTAGTATCGAATTTACTGTTACCTGTCATAATTAGTATCAAAGTTACAGTTACCTGCCATAATTTGTATCGAAGTTACAGTTCCTTGTCATAATTAGTATCGAAGTTACAGTTACCTGTTATAATTAGTATCGAAGGTACTGTTACCTGCCATAATTTGTATCGAAATTACAGTTACTTGTCATAATTAGTAACGAAGTTACAGTTACCTGTCATAATTTGTATCAAAATTACAGTTACTTGTCATAATTAGTAAAGAAGATACAGTTTCCTGTCATAATTAGTACCGAAGTTACTGTTACCTGACATAATTAGTATCGAAGTTACAGTTACCTGCCATAGTTTGTATCGAAATTACAGGGACTTGTCATAATTAGTAACGAAGTTACAGTTACCTGCCATAATTAGTATCGAAATTAAAGTTACTTGTCATAATTAGTAACGAAGTTAAAGTTACCTGTCACATTTAGTATGGAAGTTACTGTTACCTGTCATAATTAGTATTGAAGTTACAGTTCCCTACCTTAATTTTTTATCAAGCTTACTGTTACTTGTCATAATTAGTATCGATGTTACTGTTACCTGTCATAATTAGTATCGAAGTTACAGTTACCTGCCATAATTTGTATCGAAATTACAGTTCCTTGTCATAATTGTATCGAAGTTACAGTTACTTGTCATAATTAGTATCGAAGGTACTCTTACCTGCCATAATTTGTATCGAAATTACAGTTACTTGTCATAATTAGTTACGAAGTTACAGTTACCTGTCATAATTTGTATCGAAATTACAGTTACTTGTCATAATTAGCAACGAAGTTACAGTTACCTGTCATAATTAGTATCGATGTTACTGTTACCTGTCGTAATTAGTAATGAAGTTACAGTTACCTGCCATAATTAGTATCGAAGTTACAGTTACCTGTCATAATAAGTATCGATGTTACAGTTACCTGCCATAATTTGTATCGAAATTACAGTAACCTGTCATAATAAGTACCGAATTTACAGTTACTTGTCATAATCAGTATGGAAGTTACAGTTACTAGACATAATTAGTAACGATGTTACAGTAACCTGTCATAATTAGTATCGAAGTTACTGTTGCCTGTATTAATTAGTATCGAAGTTACAGTTACCTGCCATAATTTTTTAAATCAAAATTAGGGTTACTTGTCATAATTAGTAACGAAGTTACAGTTACTTGTCATAATTAGTATCGAAGTTACTGTTACCTGTCATATTTAGTATCAAAGTTACAGTTACCTGCCATAATTTTTATCGAAGTTACAGTTCCTTGTCATAATTAGTATCGAAGTTACAGTTACCTGTCATAATTAGTATCGAAGGTACTGTTACCTGCCATAATTTGTATCGAAATAACAGTTACTTGTCATAATTAGTAACGAAGTTACAGTTACCTGTCATAATTTGTATCGAAATTACAGTTACTTGTCATAATTAGTAACGAAGTTACAGTTTCCTGTCATAATTAGTACCGAAATTACTGTTACCTGCCATAATTAGTATCGAAGTTAGAAAGATGGTATATTGGCCAATATACCATCTTTTTGGAAGCCTTCATAGGGAGGTTAAGGCTGCTTGAACTTTTAGTTCTCGTAGTCAAGTGGTGCAGTTGCACCTTATATAAAGGGAGGTGGCGCGCAGTTCGTCACTCCTGTGGGGGTCCGGGCGGGGACACCAAGAGCCCGCCGATGAGCCTAGCTTGGTGTCCTAGGCGAAACCCCACACAAGACACGGCACAAACCTAGAAGAATTGCTGATCGAAGTTAGAGTTACCTGTCATAATAAATATCGAAGTTACTGTTACCGAATGCCATAATTTGTATCGAAATTACAGTAACCTGTCATAATAAGTATCGAATTTACAGTTACTTGTCATAATCAGTATCGAAGATACAGTTACGTGACATAATTAGTAACGATGTTACAGTAACCTGTCATAATTATTATCGAAATTACAATTACCTGCCATAATTTGTATCGAAATTACAGTTTCTTTTCATAATTAGTAACGAAGTTTCATTTACCTGTCATATTTAGTATCAAAGTTACAGTTACCTGCCATAATTTGTATCGAAGTTACAGTTCCTTGTAATAATTAGTATCGAAGTTACAGTTACCTGTCATATATAGTATCGAAGGTACTGTTACCTGCTATAATTTGTATCGAAATTACAGTTACTTGTCATAATTAATAACGAAGTTACAGGTACCTGTCATAATTTGTATCGAAATTACAGTTACTTATCATAATTAGTATCGAAGTTACTGTTACCTGTCATATTTAGTATCAATGTTACAGTTACCTGCCATAATTTTTTAAATCAAAATTAGAGTTACTTGTCTTAATTAGTAACGAAGTTACAGTTACTTGTCATAATAAGTATCGAAGTTTCTGTTACCTGTCATATTTAGTATCAAAGTTACAGTTTCCTGCCATAATTTGTATCGAAGTTACAGTTCCTTGTCATAATTAGTATCGAAGTTACAGTTACCTGTCATAATTAGTATCGAAGGTACTGTTACCTGCCATAATTTGTATCGAAATAACAGTTACTTGTCATAATTAGTAACGAAGTTCCAGTTACCTGTCATAATTTGTATCGAAATTACAGTTACTTGTCATAATTAGTAACGAAGTTACAGTTTCCTGTCATAATTAGTAC
Organism: Meconema thalassinum; assembly: GCA_946902985.2. NCBI lineage: Eukaryota > Metazoa > Arthropoda > Insecta > Orthoptera > Tettigoniidae > Meconema > Meconema thalassinum. The sequence continues at coordinate 1,445,961,528 of OX336388.2, read as the reverse complement.
CGAAGTTACTGTTACCTGCCATAATTAGTATCGAAGTTACAGTTACCAGTCATAATAAGTATCGAAGTTACAGTTACCTGCCAAAATTTGTATCGAAATTACAGTAACCTGTCATAATAAGTATCGAATTTACAGTTACTTGTCATAATCAGTATCGAAGTTACAGTTACTTGACATAATAAGTAACGATGTTACAGTAACCTGTCATAATTAGTATCGAAGTTACTGTTGCCTGTATTAATTAGTATCGAAGTTACAGTTACCTGCCATAATTTTTTTTAATCAAAATTAGAGTTACTTGTCATAATTAGTAACGAAGTTACAGTTACTTGTCATAATTAGTATCGAAGTTACTGTTACCTGTCATATTTAGTATTAAAGTTACAGTTACCTGCCATAATTTGTATCGAAGTTACAGTTCCTTGTAATAATTAGTATCGAAGTTACAGTTACCTGTCATAATTAGTATCGAAGGTACTGTTACCTGCCATAATTTGTATCGAAATTACAGTTACTTGTCATAATTTGTAACGAAGTTACAGTTACCTGTCATAATTTGTATCGAAATTACAGTTACTTATCATAATTAGTATCGAAGTTACTGTTACCTGTCATATTTAGTATCAAAGTTACAGTTACCTGCCATAATTTGTATCGATGTTACAGTTCCTTGTCATAATTAGTATCGAAGTTACAGTTACCTGTCATAATTAGTATCGAAGGTACTGTTACCTGCCATAATTTGTATCGAAATTACAGTTACTTGTCATAATTAGTATCGAAGTTAGAGTTGCCTGCCATAATTTGTATCGAAATAACAGTTACTTGTCATAATTAGTAACGAAGTTACAGTTACCTGTCATAATTAGTATCGAAGTTACAGTTACTTGTCATAATTAGTAGTGAAATTACTGTTACCTGTCATAATTAGTATCGAAGTTACAGTTACCTGCCAAAATTTGTATCGATGTTACTGTTACTTGTCATAATTAATATCGAAGTTACTGTTACCTCTCATAATTAGTATCGAAGTTACAGTTACTTGTCATAATTAGTAACGAAGTTGCAGTTACCTGTCATAATTAGTATCGAAGTTACTGTTACCTGTCATAATTAGTATCGAAGTTACAGTTACCTGCCATAATTTGTATCGAAATCACAGTTACTTGTCATAATTAGTAACGAAGTTACAGATTCCTGTCATATTTAGTATTGAAGTTACAGTTACTTGTCGTAATTAGTATCGAAGTTACTGTTACCTGTCATAATTAGTATCGATGTTACAGTGACCTGCCAAAATTTGTATCGAAATTACAGTTACTTGTCATAATTAGTATCGAGGTTACTGTTGTCATAATTAATATCGAAGTTACTGTTACCTGTCATAATTAATATCGAAGTTACAGTTACTTGTCATAATTAGTATCGAAGTTACAGTTACTTGTCATAATTAGTATCGAAGTTACAGTTTCCTGTCATAATTAGTATCGAAGTTACAGTTTCTTGTCATAATTAGTAATGAACCTACAGTTACCTGTCATAATAAGTATCGAAGTTACAGTTACTTGTCATATTTAGTTTCGAAGTTACAGTTACCTGCCATAATTTGTATCGAAATTAGAGGGACTTGTCATAATTAGTAACGAAGTTACAGTTACCTGTCATAATTAGTATCGAAGGTACTGTTACCTGTCATAATTAGTATTGAAGTTACAGTTACCTACCATAATTTTTTATCAAAATTACTGTTACTTGTCATAATTAGTAACGAAGTTAGAGTTTCTTGTCATAATTAGTATCGAAGTTACAGTTACCTGTCATAATTTGATTCGAAGTTATAGTTACTTGTCAAAATTTGTATCGAAGTTACTGTTACCTGTCATAATTAGCATCGAAGTTACAGTAACCTGCCATAATTTGTATCGAAATTACAGTTACTTGTCATAATTAGTAACGAAGTTACAGATTCCTGTCATATTTAGTATTGAAGTTACAGTTACTTGTCGTAATTAGTATCGAAGTTACTGTTACCTGTCATAATTAGTATCGATGTTACAGTGACCTGCCAAAATTTGTATCGAAATTACAGTTACTTGTCATAATTAGTATCGAGGTTACTGTTGTCATAATTAATATCGAAGTTACTGTTACCTGTCATAATTAATATCGAAGTTACAGTTACTTGTCATAATTAGTATCGAAGTTACAGTTACTTGTCATAATTAGTATCGAAGTTAGAGTTTCCTGTCATAATTAGTATCGATGTTACAGTTTCTTGTCATAATTAGTAATGAACATACAGTTACCTGTCATAATAAGTATCGAAGTTACAGTTACTTGTCATAATTAGTATCGAAGTTACAGTTACTTGACATAATTAGTAACGATGTTACAGTAACCTGTCATAATTAGTATCGAAGTTACTGTTACCTGTATTAATTAGTATCTAAGTTACTGTTACCTGACATAATTAGTTTCGAAGTTACAGTTACCTGCCATAATTTGTATCGAAATTAGAGGGACTTGTCATAATTAGTAACGAAGTTACAGTTACCTGTCATAATTAGTATCGAAGGTACTGTTACCTGTCATAATTAGTATTGAAGTTACAGTTACCTACCATTACTTTTTATCAAAATTACTGTTACTTGTCATAATTAGTAACGAAGTTAGAGTTTCTTGTCATAATTAGTATCGAAGTTACTGTTACCTGTCATAATTAGTATCGAAGTTACAGTTACCTGTCATAATTAGTTTCGAAGGTACTCTTACCTGCCATAATTTGTATCGAAATTACAGTTACTTGTCATAATTAGTTACGAAGTTACAGTTACCTGTCATAATTTGTATCGAAGTTACAGTTATTTGTCGTAATTAGTATCGAAGTTACTGTTACCTGTCATAATTAGTATGGAAGTTACAGTTACCTGCCATAATTTGTATCGAAATAACAGTTACTTGTCATAATTAGTAACGAAGTTACAGTTACCTGTCATAATTATTATCGAAGTTACAGTTACTTGTCATAATGAGTATCGAATTGACTGTTACCTGTCATAATTTGTATCGAAGTTATAGTTACCTGCCAAAATTTGTATCGAAATTACAGTTACTTGTCATAATTAGTAACGAAGTTAAAAGTTACCTGTCATAATTAGTAACGAAGTTACAGTTACCTGTGATAATTAGTATCGAAGTTACAGTTACATGCCATAATTTGTATCGAAATTACAGTTACTTGTCATAATTAGTAACGAAGTTACAGTTAACTGTCTTAATTAGTATCGAAGTTACAGTTACCTGCCATAATTATTATCGAAGTTTTTGTTACCTGTCATAATTAGTATCGAAGTTACTCTTTTCTGTCATAATTAGTATCGAAGTTACTGTTACCTGTCATAATTAGTATCGAAGTTACAGTTACCTGCCATAATTTGTATCGAAATTACAGTTACTTGTCATAATTAGTAACGAAGTTACTGTTACTTGTCATAATAAGTATCGAAGTTACTGTTACCTGTCATAATTAGTATCGAAATTACAGTTACCTGCCATAATTTGTATCGAAATTACTGTTACTTGTCATAATTAGTAACGAAGTTACAGTTACTTGCCATAATTAGTATAAAAATTACTTTTACTTGTCATAATTAGTAACGAAGTTGCAGTTACCTGTCATAATTAGTATGGAAGTTACAGTTACCTGCCATAATTTGTATCGAAATAACAGTTACTTGTCATAATTAGTAACGAAGTTACAGTTACTTGTCATAATTATTATCGAAGTTACAGTTACTTGTCATAATTAGTATCGAAGTGACTGTTACCTGTCATAATTAGTATCGAAGTTATAATTACCTGCCAAAATTTGTATCGACATTACAGTTACTTGTCATAATTAGTAACGAAGTTACAGTTACTTGTCATAATTATTATCGAAGTTACAGTTACTTGTCATAATTAGTATCGAAGTGACTGTTACCTGTCATATTTCGTATCGAAGTTATAATTACCTGCCAAAATTTGTATCGAAATTACAGTTACTTGTCATAATTAGTAACGAAGTTACTGTTACCTGTCATAATTATTATCTAAATTACAATTACCTGCCATAATTTGTATCGAAATTACAGTTACTTCTCATAAATAGTAACGAAGTTACAGTTACCTGTCATAATTAGTATCGAAGTTACAGTTACTTGTCATAATTAGTAACGAAATTAGAGTTTCTTGACATAATTAGTATGGAAGTTACAGTTACCTGTCATAATTTGTATCGAGTTATAGTTACTTGTCATAATTAGTATCGAAGTTACTGTTACTTGTCATAATTATTATCGAAATTACAATTACCTGCCATAATTTGTATCGAAATTACAGTTACTTGTCATAATTAGTAACGAAGTTACTGTTACCTGTCATAATTATTATCGAAATTACAATTACCTGCCATAATTTTTATCGAAATTACAGTTAATTGTCATAATTAGTAACGAAGTTACAGTTACTTGCCATAATTAGTATAGAAATTACAGTTACTTGTCATAATTAGTAACGAAGTTGCAGTTACCTGTCATAATTAGTAACGAAGTTACTGTTACCTGTCATAATTAGTATCGAATTTACAGTTACCTGCCATAATTTGTATCGAAATTACAGTTACTTGTCATAATTAGTATCGAAGTTACTGTTACTTGTCATAATTAATATCGAAGATACTGTTACCTGTCATAATTAGTATCGAAGTTACAGTTACTTGTCATAATAAGTATCGAAGTTACAGTTACTTGTCATAATTAGTATCGAAGTAACAGTTACCTGTCATAATTAGTATCGAAGTTACTGTACTTGTCATAATTAGTAAAGAACTTACAGTTACCTGTCATAATAATTATCGAAGTTACAGTTTCTTGTCACAATTAGTATCGAAGTTACAGTTACTTGACATAATTAGTAAAGATGTTACAGTAACGTGTCATAATTCGTATCGAAGTTACTGTTACCTGTATTAATTAATATCGAAGTTACTGTTACCTGACATAATTAGTATCGAAGTTACAGTTACCTGCCATAATTAGTATCGAAATTAAAGTTACCTGTCATAATTAGTATCGATGTTACTGTTACCTGCCATTATTAGTAATGAAGTTACAGTTACCTGCCATAATTAGTATCGAAGTTACAGTCACCTGTCATAATAAGTATCGAAGTTACAGTTACCTGCCATAATTTGTATCGAAATTACAGTAACCTGGCATAATAAGTATCGAAGTTACAGTTACTTGTCATAATTAGTATCGAAGTTACAGTTACTTGACATAATTAATAACGATGTTACAGTAACCTGTCATAATTAGTATCGAAGTTACTGTTGCCTGTATTAATTAGTATCAAAGTTACAGTTACCTGCCATATTTTTTTAAATCAAAATTAGAGTTACTTGTCATAATTAGTAACGAAGTTAGAGTTACTTGTCATAATTAGTATCGAAGTTACTGTTACCTGTCATAATTAGTATCAAAGTTACAGTTACCTGCCATAATTTGTATCGAAGTTACAGTTCCTTGTCATAATTAGTATCGAAGTTACAGTTACCTGTCATAATTAGTATCGAAGGTACTGTTACCTGCCATAATTTGTATCGAAATTACAGTTACTTGTCATAATTAGTAACGAAGTTACAGTTACCTGTCATAATTTGTGTCGAAATTACAGTTACTCGTCATAATTAGTAACGAAGGTACAGTTCCTGTCATAATTAGTACCGAAGTTACTGTTACCTGACATAATTAGTATCGAAGTTACAGTTACCTGCCATAGTTTATATCGAAATTACAGGGACTTGTCATAATTAGTAACGAAATTACAGTTACCTGCCATAATTAGTATCGAAATTAAAGTTACTTGTCATAATTAGTAACGAAGTTACAGTTACCTGTCACATTTAGTATCGAAGTTACTGTTACCTGTCATAATTAGTATTGAAGTTACAGTTACCTACCATAATTTTTTATCAAAATTACTGTTACTTGTCATAATTAGTAACGAAGTTAGAGTTTCTTGTCATAATTAGTATCGAAGTTACAGTTACCTGTCATAATTTGATTCGAAGTTATAGTTACTTGTCATAATTAGTATCGAAGTTACTGTTACCTGTCATAATTAGTATCGAAGTTACAGTTACCTGTCATAATTAGTTTCGAAGGTACTCTTACCTGCCATAATTTGTATCGAAATTACAGTTACTTGTCATAATTAGTTACGAAGTTACAGTTACCTGTCATAATTTGTATCGAAGTTATAGTTATTTGCCATAATTAGTATCGAAGTTACTGTTACCTGTCATAATTAGTATGGAAGTTACAGTTACCTGCCATAATTTGTATCGAAATTACAGTTACTTGTCATAATTAGTAACGAAGTTACAGTTACCTGTCATAATTATTATCGAAGTTACAGTTATTTGTCATAATGAGTATCGAATTGACTGTTACCTGTCATAATTAGTATCGAAGTTATAGTTACCTGCCAAAATTTGTATCGAAATTACAGTTACTTGTCATAATTAGTAACGAAGTTACAGTTACCTGTCATAATTAGTAACGAAGTTACGGTTACCTGTGATAATTAGTATCGAAGTTACAGTTACATGCCATAATTTGTATCGAAATTACAGTTACTTGTCATAATTAGTAACGAAGTTACAGTTAACTGTCATAATTAGTATCGAAGTTACAGTTACCTGCCATAATTAATATCGAAGTTTTTGTTACCTGTCATAATTAGTATCGAAGTTACTCTTTTCTGTCATAATTAGTATCGAAGTTACTGTTACCTGTCATAATTAGTATCGAAGTTACAGTTACCTGCCATAATTTGTATCGAAATTACAGTTACTTGTCATAATTAGTAACGAAGTTACTGTTACTTGTCATAATAAGTATCGAAGTTACTGTTACCTGTCATAATTAGTATCGAAGTTACAGTTACCTGCCATAATTTGTATCGAAATTACAGTTACTTGTCATAATTAGTAACGAAGTTACAGTTACTTGCCAAAATTAGTATAGAAATTACAGTTACTTGTCATAATTAGTAACGAAGTTGCAGTTACCTGTCATAATTAGTATCGAAGTTACTGTTACCTGTCATAATTAGTATCGAATTTACAGTTACCTGCCATAATTTGTATCGAAATTACAGTTACTGTCATAATTAGTAACGAAGTTACAGTTACTTGTCATAATTACTATGGAAGTTACTGTTACCTGTCATAATTAGTATCGAAGTTACAGTTACCTGCCAAAATTTGTATCGAAATTACAGTTACCTGTCATAATTAGTATCGAAGTTACAGTTACTTGTCATAATTACTATCGAAGTTACTGTTACCTGTCATAATTAGTATCGAAGTTACAGTTACCTGCCAAAATTTGTATCGAAATTACAGTTACTTGTCATAATTAGTATGGAAGTTAATGTTACTTGTCATAATTAATATCGAAGTTACTGTTACCTGTCATAATTAGTATCGAAGTTACAGTTACTTGTCATAATAAGTATCGAAGTTACAGTTACTTGTCATAATTAGTATCGAAGTTACAGTTACCTGTCATAATTAGTATCGAAGTTACTGTTTCATGTCATAATTAGTAAAGAATTTACAGTTACCTGTCATAATAAGTATCGAAGTTACAGTTACTTGTCATAATTAGTATCGAAGTTACAGTTACTTGACATAATTAGTAACGATGTTACAGTAACCTGTCATAATTTGTATCGAAGTAACTGTTACCTGTATTAATTAGTATCGAAGTTACTGTTACCTGAGATAATTAGTATCGAAGTTACAGTTACCTGTTATAATTATTTTCGATGTTACTGTTACCTCTCATAATTAGTAATGAAGTTACAGTTACCTGCCATAATTAGTATCGAAGTTACAGTTACCTGTCATAATAAGTATCGAAGTTACAGATACCTGCCACAATTTGTATCGAAATTACAGTAACCTGTCATAATAAGTATCGAAGTTACAGTTACTTGTCATAATTAGTATCGAAGTTACAGTTACTTGACATAATTTGTAACGATGTTACAGTAACCTGTCATAATTAGTATCGAAGTTACTGTTGCCTGTATTAATTATTATCGAAGTTACAGTTACCTGCCATAATTTTTAAAATCAAAATTAAAGTAACTTGTCATAATTAGTAGCGACGTTACAGTTACTTGTCATAATTAGTATCGAATTTACTGTTACCTGTCATAATTAGTATCAAAGTTACAGTTACCTGCCATAATTTGTATCGAAGTTACAGTTCCTTGTCATAATAAGTATCGAAGTTACAGTTACCTGTCATAATTAGTATCGAAGGTACTGTTACCTGCCATAATTTGTATCAAAATTACAGTTACTTGTCTTAATTAGTAAAGAAGTTACAGTTTCCTGTCATAATTAGTACCGAAGTTACTGTTACCTGACATAATTAGTATCGAAGTTACAGTTACCTGCCATAGTTTGTATCGAAATTACAGGGACTTGTCATAATTAGTAACGAAGTTACAGTTACCTGCCATAATTAGTATCGAAATTAAAGTTACTTGTCATAATTAGTAACGAAGTTAAAGTTACCTGTCACATTTAGTATGGAAGTTACTGTTACCTGTCATAATTAGTATTGAAGTTACAGTTACCTACCATAATTTGTATCGAAATTACAGTTCCTTGTCATAATTAGTATCGAAGTTACAGTTACTTGTCATAATTAGCATCGAAGGTACTCTTACCTGCCATAATTTGTATCGAAATTACAGTTACTTGTCATAATTAGTTACGAAGTTACAGTTACCTGTCATAATTTGTATCGAAATTACAGTTACTTGTCATAATTAGCAACGAAGTTACAGTTACCAGTCATAATTAGTATCGATGTTACTGTTACCTGTCGTAATTAGTAATGAAGTTACAGTTACCTGCCATAATAAGTATCGAAGTTACAGTTACCTGTCATAATAAGTATCGAAGTTACAGTTACCTGCCATAATTTGTATCGAAATTTCAGTAACCTGTCATAATAAGTATCGAATTTACAGTTACTTGTCATAATCAGTATCGAAGTTACAGTTACTTGACATAATTAGTAACGATGTTACAGTAACCTGTCATAATTAGTATCGAAGTTACTGTTGCCTGTATTAATTAGTATCGAAGTTACAGTTACCTGCCATAATTTTTTTAATCAAAATTAGAGTTATTTGTCATAATTAGTAACGAAGTTACAGTTACTTGTCATAATTAGTATCGAAGTTACTGTTACCTGTCATATTTAGTATCAAAGTTACAGTTACCTGCCATAATTTGTATCGAAGTTACAGTTCCTTGTCATAATTAGTATCGAAGTTACAGTTACCTGTCATAATTAGTATCGAAGGTACTGTTACCTGCCATAATTTGTATCGAAATAACAGTTACTTGTCATAATTAGTAACAAAGTTACAGTTACCTGTCATAATTTGTATCGAAATTACAGTTACTTGTCATAATTAGTAACGAAGTTACAGTTTCCTGTCATAATTAGTACCGAAGTTACTGTTACCTTCCATAATTAGTATCGAAGTTACAGTTACCTGTCATAATAAGTATCGAAGTTACAGTTACCTGCCATAATTTGTATCGAAATTACAGTAACCTGTCATAATAAGTATCGAATTTACAGTTACTTGTCATAATCAGTATCGAAGTTACAGTTACTTGACATAATTAGTAACGATGTTACAGTAACCTGTCATAATTAGTATCGAAGTAACTGTTGCCTGTATTAATTAGTATCGAAGTTACAGTTACCTGCCATCATTTTTTAAATCAAAATTAGAGTTACTTGTCATAATTAGTAACGAAGTTACAGTTACTTGTCATAATTAGTATCGAAGTTACTGTTACCTGTCATATTTAGTATCAAAGTTACAAATACCTGCCATAATTTGTATCGAAGTTACAGTTCCTAGTAATAATTAGTATCGAAGTTACAGTTACCTGTCACAATTGGTATCGAAGGTACTGTTACCTGCCATAATTTGTATCGAAATTACAGTTACTTGTCATAATTAGTAACGAAGTTACAGTTACCTGTCATAATTTGTATCGAAATTACAGTTACATATCATAATTAGTATCGAAGTTACTGTTACCTGTCATAATTAGTATCGAAGTTACAGTTACCTGCCATAATTTGTATCGAAATTACAGTTACTTGTCATAATTAGTAACGAAGTTACAGATTCCTGTCATATTTAGTATTGAAGTAACAGTTACTTGTCGTAATTAGTATCGAAGTTACTGTTACCTGTCATAATTAGTATCGATGTTACAGTGACCTGCCAAAATTTGTATCGAAATTACAGTTACTTGTCATAATTAGTATCGAGGTTACTGTTGTCATAATTAATATCGAAGTGACTGTTACCTGTCATAATTAATATCGAAGTTACAGTTACTTGTCATAATTAGTATCGAAGTTACAGTTACTTGTCATAATTAGTATCGAAGTTACAGTTTCCTGTCATAATTAGTATCGAAGTTACAGTTTCTTGTCATAATTAGTAATGAACCTACACTTACCTGTCATAATAAGTATCGAAGTTACAGTTACTTGTCATAATTAGTATCGAAGTTAAAGTTACTTGACATAATTAGTAACGATGTTACAGTAACCTGTCATAATTAGTATCGAAGTTACTGTTACCTGTATTAATTAGTATCGAAGTTACTTTTACCAGACATAATTAGTTTCGAAGTTACAGTTACCTGCCATAATTTGTATCGAAATTAGAGGGACTTGTCATAATTAGTAACGAAGTTACAGTTACCTTTCATAATTAGTATCGAAGGTACTGTTACCTGTCATAATTAGTATTGAAGTTACAGTTACCTACCATAATTTTTTATCAAAATTACTGTTACATGTCATAATTAGTAACGAAGTTAGAGTTTCTTGTCATAATTAGTATCGAAGTTACAGTTACCTGTCATAATTTGATTCGAAGTTATAGTTACTTGTCAAAATTAGTATCGAAGTTACTGTTACCTGTCATAATTAGTATCGAAGTTACAGTTACCTGCCATAATTTGTATCGAAATTACAGTTCCTTGTCATAATTAGTATCGAAGTTACAGTTACCTGTCATAATTAGTATCGAAGGTACTGTTACCTGCCATAATTTGTATCGAAATTACAGTTACTTGTTATAATTATTAACGAAGTTACAGTTACCTGTCATAATTATTATCGAAGTTACAATGACCTGCCATAATTTGTATCGAAATTACAGTTACTTGTCATAATTAGTATCGACGTTACAGTTACCTGTCATAATTATTATCGAAATTACAATTACCTGGCTTAATTTGTAGCGAAATTACAGTTACTTGTCATAATTAGTATCGAAGTTACTGTTACCTGCCAAAATTTGTATCGAAATTACAGTTACTTGTCATAATTAGCAACGAAGTTACTGTTACCTGTCATAATTATTATCGAAATTACAATGACCTGCCATAATTTGTATCGAAATTACAGTTACTTGTCATAATTAGTAACGAAGTTACAGTTACCTGTGATAATTAGTATCGAAGTTACAGTTACTTGTCATAATTAGTAACGAAGTTAGAGTTTCTTGACATAATTAGTATCTAAGTTACAGTTACCTGTCATAATTTGTATCGAAGTTATAGTTACTTGTCATAATTAGTATCGAAGTTACTGTTACCTGTCATAATTAGTATCGAAGTTACAGTTACCTGCCATAATTTGTATCGAAATTACAGTTCCTTGTCATAACTAGTATCGAAGTTACAGTTTCCTGTCATAATTAGTATCGAAGGTACTGTTACCTGCCATAATTTGTATCGAAATTACAGTTACTTGTCATAATTAGTAACGAAGTTACAGTTTCCTGTCATAATTAATATCGAAGTTACTGTTACCTGTCATAATTAGTATCGAAGGTACAGTTACCTGCCAAAATTTGTATCGAAATTACAGTTACTTGTCATAATTAGTAACGAAGTTACAGTTACCTGTCATAATTAGTATCGAAGTTACAGTTACTTGTCATAATAAGTATCGAAGTTACTGTTACCTGTCATAATTAGTATCGAAATTACAATTACCTGCCATAATTTGTAACGAAATTACAGTTACTTGTCATAATTAGTATCGAAGTTACTGTTACCTGTCATAATTAGTTTCTAAGTTACAGTTACCTGCCATAATTAGTATCGAAGTTACTGTTACCTGTCATAATTAGTATCGAAGTTAGAGTTACCTGCCATAATTTGTATCGAAATAACAGTTACTTGTCATAATTAGTAACGAAGTTACAGTTACCTGTCATAATTAGTATCGAAGTTACAGTTACTTGTCACAATTAATATCGAAGTTACTGTTACCTGTCATAATTAGTATCGAAGTTACAGTTACCTGCCAAAATTTGTATCGAAATTACAGTTACTTGTCATAATTAGTATCGAAGTTACTTTTACTTGTCATAATTAATATCGAAGTTACTGTTTCCTCTCATAATTAGTATCGAAGTTACAGTTACTTGTCATAATTAGAATCGAAGTTACAGTTACTTGTCATAATTAGTATCGAAGTTACAGTTACCTGTCATAATTAGTATCGAAGTTACAGTTTCTTGTCATAATTAGTAATGAAGTTACAGTTACCTGTCATAATAAGTATCGAAGTTACAGTTACTTGTCATAATTAGTATCGAAGTTACAGTTACTTGACATAATTAGTAACGATGTTACAGTTTCCTGTCCTAATTAGTATCGAAGTTACTGTTACCTGACATAATTAGTATCGAAGTTACAGTTACCTGCCATAATTTGTATCGAAATTACAGGGACTTGTCATAATTAGTAACGAAGTTACAATTACCTGCCTTAATTATTATCGAAATTAAAGTTACTTGTCATAATTAGTAACGAAGTTACAGTTACCTGTCATAATTAGTATCTAAGTTACTGTTACCTGACTTAATTAGTATTGAAGTTACAGTTACCTACCATAATTTTTTATCAAAATTACTGTTACTTGTCATAATTAGTAACGAATTTAGAGTTTCTTGACATAATTAATATCGAAGTTACAGTTACCTGTCATAATTTGTATCGAAGTTATAGTTACTTGTCATAATTAGTATCGAAGTTACTGTTACCTGTCATAATTAGTATGGAAGTTACAGTTACCTGCCATAATTTGTATCGAAATTACAGTTACTTGTCATAATTAGTAACGAAGTTACAGTTACTTGTCATAATTAGCAACGAAGTTACTGTTACCTGTCATAATTATTATCGAAATTACAATGACCTGCCATAATTTGTATCGAAATTACAGTTACTTGTCATAATTAGTAACGAAGTTACAGTTACCTGTGATAATTAGTATCGAAGTTACAGTTACTTGTCATAATTAGTAACGAAGTTAGAGTTTCTTGACATAATTAGTATCTAAGTTACAGTTACCTGTCATAATTTGTATCGATGTTATAGTTACTTGTCATAATTAGTATCGAAGTTACAGTTACTTGTCATAATTAGTATCGAAGTTACTGTTACTTGTCATAATTAGTATCGAAGTAACTGTTACCTGTCATAATTATTATCGAAGTTACAGTTACTTGTCATAATTAGTAACGAAGTTACAGTTACCGGTGATAATTAGTATCGAAGTTACAGTTACTTGTCATAATTAGTATCGAAGTTACTGTTACCTGTCATAATTAGTATCGAAGTTACAGTTACATGCCATAATTTGTATCGAAATTACAATTACTTGTAATAATTAGTAACGAAGTTACTGTTAACTGTCATAATTAGTATCGAAGTTACAGTTACCTGCTATAATTATTATCGAAGTTTTTGTTACCTGTCATAATTAGTATCGAAGTTACTGTTTTCTGTCATAATTAGTATCGAAGTTACTGTTACCTGTCATAATTAGTATCGAAGTTACAGTTACCTGCCATAATTTGTATCGAAATTACAGTTACTTGTCATAATTAGTAACGAAGTTACTGTTACTTGTCATAATAAGTATCGAAGTTACTGTTACCTTTCATAATTAGTATCGAAATTACAGTTACCTGCCATTATTTGTATCGAAATTACAGTTACTTGTCATAATTAGTAACGAACTTACAGTTACTTGCCATAATTAGTATAGAAATTACAGTTACTTGTCATAATTAGTAACGAAGTTGCAGTTACCTGTCATAATTAGTGTCGAAGTTACTGTTACCTGTCATAATTAGTATCGAATTTACAGTTACCTGCCATAATTTGTATCGAAATTACAGTTACTTATCATAATTAGTATCGAAGTTACTGTTACTTGTCATAATTAATATCGAAGTTACTGTTACCTGTCATAATTAGTATCGAAGTTACATTTACTTGTCATAATAAGTATCGAAGTTACAGTTACTTGTCATAATTAGTATCGAAGTAACAGTTACCTGTCATAATTAGTATCGAAGTTACTGTTTCTTGTCATAATTAGTAAAGAACTTACAGTTTCCTGTCATAATAAGTATCGAAGTTACAGTTTCTTGTCACAATTAGTATCGAAGTTACAGTTACTTGACATAATTAGTAACGATGTTACAGTAACCTGTCATAATTCGTATCGAAGTTACAGTTACCTGTCATAATTAGTATCGAAGGTACTGTTACCTGCCATAATTTGTATCGAAATTACAGTTACTTGTCATAATTAGTAACGAAGTTACAGTTACCTGTCATAATTTGTATCGAAATTACAGTTACTTGTCATAATTTGTAACGAAGTTACAGTTTCCTGTCATAATTAGTACCGAAGTTACTGTTACCTCACATAATTAGTATCGAAGTTACAGTTACCTGTCATAGTTTGTATCGAAATTACAGGGACTTGTCATAATTAGTAACGAAGTTACAGTTACCTGCCATAATAAGTATCGAAATTAAAGTTACCTGTCATAATTAGTATCGAAGGTACTCTTACCTGCCATAATTTGTATCGAAATTACAGTTACTTGTCATAATTAGTTACGAAGTTACAGTTACCTGTCATAATTTGTATCGAAGTTATAGTTATTTGTCATAATTAGTATCGAAGTTACTGTTACCTGTAATAATTAGTATGGAAGTTACAGTTACCTGCCATAATTTGTATCGAAATTACAGTTACTTGTCATAATTATTAACGAAGTTACAGTTACCTGTCATAATTATTATCGAAGTTACAGTTACTTGTCATAATTAGTATCGAAGTGACTGTTACCTGTCATAATTAGTATCGAAGTTATAGTTACCTGCCAAAATTTGTATCGAAATTACAGTTACTTGTCATAATTTGTAACGAAGTTACAGTTACCTGTCATAATGAGTATCGAAGTTACAGTTACTTGTCATTATTAGTATCGAAGTTACAGTTACTTGTCATATTTAGTATCGACGTTACTGTTACCTGTCATAATTATTATCGAAATTACAATTACCTGGCTTAATTTGTAGCGAAATTACAGTTACTTGTCATAATTAGTATCGAAGTTACTGTTACCTGCCAAAATTTGTATCGAAATTACAGTTACTTGTCATAATTAGCAACGACGTTACTGTTACCTGTCATAATTATTATCGAAATTACAATGAGCTGCCATAATTTGTATCGAAATTACAGTTACTTGTCATAATTAGTAACGAAGTTACAGTTACCTGTGATAATTAGTATCGAAGTTACAGTTACCTGTCATAATTAGTAACGAAGTTAGAGTTTCTTGACATAATTAGTATCTAAGTTACAGTTACCTGTCATAATTTGTATCGAAGTTATAGTTACTTGTCATAATTAGTATCGAAGTTACAGTTACTTGTCATAATTAGTATCGAAGTTACTGTTACTTGTCATAATTAGTAACGAAGTTACAGTTACCTGTGATAATTAGTATCGAAGTTACAGTTACTTGTCATAATTAGTATCGAAGTTACTGTTACCTGTCATAATTAGTACCGAAGTTACAGTTACATGCCATAATTTGTATCGAAATTACAGTTACTTGTCATAATTAGTAACGAAGTTACTGTTAACTGTCATAATTAGTATCGAAGTTACAGTTACCTGCCATAATTATTATCGAAGTTACTGTTTTCTGTCATAATTAGTATCGAAGTTACTGTTACCTGTCATAATTAGTATCGAAGTTACAGTTACCAGCCATAATTTGTATCGAAATTACAGTTACTTGTCATAATTAGTAACGAAGTTACTGTTACTTGTCATAATAAGTATCGAAGTTACTGTTACCTTTCATAATTAGTATCGAAATTACAGTTACCTGCCATTATTTTTATCGAAATTACAGTTACTTGTCATAATTAGTAACGAACTTACAGTTACTTGCCATAATTAGTATAGAAATTACAGTTACTTGTCATAATTAGTAACGAAGTTGCAGTTACCTGTCATAATTAGTATCGAAGTTACTGTTACCTGTCATAATTAGTATCGAATTTACAGTTACCTGCCATAATTTGTATCGAAATTACAGTTACTTATCATAATTTGTAACGAAGTTACAGTTTCCTGTCATAATTAGTACCGAAGTTACTGTTACCTCTCATAATTAGTATCGAAGTTACAGTTACCTGTCATAGTTTGTATCGAAATTACAGGGACTTGTCATAATTAGTAACGAAGTTACAGTTACCTGCCATAATAAGTATCGAAATTAAAGTTACCTGTCATAATTAGTATCGAAGTTACTGTTACCTGTCATAATTAGTATGGAAGTTACAGTTACCTGCCATAATTTGTATCGAAATTACAGTTACTTGTCATAATTATTAACGAAGTTACAGTTACCGGTCATAATTATTATCGAAGTTACAGTTACTTGTCATAATTAGTATCGAAGTGACTGTTACCTGTCATAATTAGTATCGAAGTTATAGTTACCTCCCAAAATTTGTATCGAAATTACAGTTACTTGTCATAATTTGTAACGAAGTTACAGTTACCTGTCATAATGAGTATCGAAGTTACAGTTACTTGTCATTATTAGTATCGAAGTTACTGTTACCTGTCATAATTATTATCGAAATTACAATTACCTGGCTTAATTTGTAGCGAAATTACAGTTACTTGTCATAATTAGTATCGAAGTTACTGTTACCTGTCATAATTAGTATCGATGTTACAGTTACCTGCCATAATTTGTATCGAAATTACAGTTACTTGTCATAATTAGTAACGAAGTTACTGTTACTTGTCATAATAAGTATCGAAGTTACTGTTACCTTTCATAATTAGTATCGAAATTACAGTTTCCTGCCATTATTTGTATCGAAATTACAGTTACTTGTCATAATTAGTATCGAAGTTACTGTTACTTGTCATAATTAATATCGAAGTTACTGTTACCTGTCATAATTAGTATCGAAGTTACAGTTACTTGTCATAATAAGTATCGAAGTTACAATTACTTGTCATAATTAGTATCGAAGTAACAGTTACCTGTCATAATAAGTATCGAAGTTACAGTTTCTTGTCACAATTAGTATCGAAGTTACAGTTACTTGACATAATTAGTAACGATGTTACAGTAACCTGTCACAATTCGTATCGAAGTTACTGTTACCTGTATTAATTAGTATCGAAGTTACCGTTACCTGTCATAGTTAGAATCGAAGTTACAGTTACCTGCCATAATTTGTTTCGAAATTACAGGGACTTGTCATAATTAGTAACGAAGTTACAGTTACCTGCCATAATTAGTATCGAAATTAAAGTTACTTGTCATAATTAGTAACGAAGTTACATTTACCTGTCATAATTAGTATCGATGTTACTGTCACCTGTCATAATTAGTAATGAAGTTACAGTTACCTGCCATAATTAGTATCGAAGTTACAGTTACCTGGCATAATAAGTATCGAAGTTACAGTAACCTGCCATAATTTGTATCGAAATTACAGTAACCTGTCATAATAGGTATAGAAGTTACAGTTACTTGTCATAATTAGTATCGAAGTTACAGTTACCTGTCATAATTAGTACCAAAGTTACAGTTACCTGCCATAATTTGTATCGAAGTTACAGTTCCTTGTCATAATTAGTATCGAAGTTACAGTACCTGTCATAATTAGTATCGAAGGTACTGTTACCTGCCATAATTTGTATCGAAATTATAGTTACTTGTCATAATTAGTAACGAAGTAACAGTTACCTGTCATAATTTGTATCGAAGTTACTGTTGCCTGTATTAATTAGTATCGAAGTTACAGTTACCTGCCATAATTTTTTTTATCAAAATTAGAGTTACTTGTCATAATTAGTAACGAAGTTACAGTTACTTGTCATAATTAGTATCGAAGTTACTGTTACCTGTCATAATTAGTATCAAAGTTACAGTTACCTGCCATATTTTGTATCGAAGTTACAGTTCCTTGTCATAATTAGTATCAAAGTTACAGTTACCTGTCATAATTAGTATCGAAGGTACTGTTACCTGCCATAATTTGTATCGAAATTACAGTTACTTGTCATAATTAGTACCGAAGTTACTGTTACCTCACATAATTAGTATCGAAGTTACAGTTACCTGTCATAGTTTGTATCGAAATTACAGGGACTTGTCATAATTAGTAACGAAGTTACAGTTACCTGCCATAATAAGTTACGAAATTAAAGTTACTTGTCATAATTAGTAACGAAGTTACAGTTACCTGTCACATTTAGAATCGAAGTTACTGTTACCTGTCATAATTAGTATTGAAGTTACAGTTACCTACCATAATTTTTTATCAAAATTACTGTTACTTGTCATAATTAGTAACGAAGTTATAGTTATTTGTCATAATTAGTATCGAAGTTACTGTTACCTGTCATAATTAGTATGGAAGTTACAGTTACCTGCCATAATTTGTATCGAAATTACAGTTACTTGTCATAATTATTAACGAAGTTACAGTTACCTGTCATAATTATTATCGAAGTTACAGTTACTTGTCATAATTAGTATCGAAGTGACTGTTACCTGTCATAATTAGTATCGAAGTTATAGTTACCTGCCAAAATTTGTATCGAAATTACGGTTACTTGTCATAATTTGTAACGAAGTTACAGTTACCTGTCATAATGAGTATCGAAGTTACAGTTACTTGTCATTATTAGTATCGAAGTTACAGTTACTTGTCATAATTAGTATCGAAGTTACTGTTACCTGTCATAATTATTATCGAAATTACAATTACCTGGCTTAATTTGTAGCGAAATTACAGTTACTTGTCATAATTAGTAACGAAGTTTCAGTTACCTGTCATAATTAGTACCGGGGTTACAGTTACTTGTCATAATTAGTAACGAAGTTAAAGTTACCTGTGATAATTAGTATCGAAGTTACAGTTACTTGTCATAATTAGTATCGAAGTTACTGTTACCTGTCATAATTAGTATCGAAGTTACAGTTACATGCCATAACTTGTATCGAAATTACAGTTACTTGTCATAATTAGTAAAGAAGTTACAGTTAACTGTCATAATTAGTATCGAAGTTACAGTTACCTGCCATAATTATTATCGAAGTTTTTGTTACCTGTCATAATTAGTATCGAAGTTACTGTTTTCTGTCATAATTAGTATCGAAGTTACTGCTACCTGTCATAATTATTATCGAAGATACAGTTACCTGCCATAATTTGTATCGAAATTACAGTTACTTGTCATAATGAGTAACGAAGTTACTGTTACTTGTCACAATAAGTATCGAAGTTACTGTTACCTGTCATCATTAGTATCGAAATTACAGTTACCTGCCATAATTTGTATCGTAATTACAGTTACTTGTCATAATTAGTAACGAAGTTACAGTTACTTGCCATAATTAGTATAGAAATTACAGTTACTTGTCATAATTAGTAACGAAGTTGCAGTTACCTTTCATAATTAGTATCGAAGTTACTGTTACCTGTCATAATTATTATCGAATTTACAGTTACCTTCCATAATTTGTATCGAAATTACAGTTACTTGTCATAATTAGTAACGATGTTACTGTTACCTGTCATAATTAGTATCGAAGTTACAGTTACTTGTCATAATTACTATCGAAGTTACTGTTACCTGTCATAATTATTATCGAAGTTACAGTTACCTGCCAAAATTTGTATCGAAATTACAGTTACTTGTCATAATTAGTATGGAAGTTAATGTTACTTGTCATAATTAATATCGAAGTTACTGTTACCTGTCATAATTAGTATCGAAGTTACAGTTACTTGTCATAATAAGTATCGAAGTTACAGTTACTTGTCATAATTAGTATCGAAGTTAGTTACCTGTCATAATTAATATCGAAGTTACTGTTTCATGTCATAATTAGTAAAGAACTGACAGTTACCTGTCATAATAAGTATCGAAGTTACAGTTACTTGTCATAATTAGTATCGAAGTTACAGTTATTTGACATAATTAGTAACGATGTTACAGTAACCTGTCATAATTAGTATCGAAGTAACTGTTACCTGTATTAATTAGTATCGAAATAACTGTTACCTGACATAATTAGTATCGAAGTTACAGTTACCTGCCATAATTTGTATCGAAATTACAGGGACTTGTCATAATTAGTAACGAAGTTACAGTTACCTGCCATAATTAGTATCGAAATTAAAGTTACTTGTCATAATTAGTAACGAAGTTACAATTACCTGTCATAATTAGTATCGATGTTACTGTTACCTGTCATAATTAGTAATGAAGTTACAGTTACCTGCCATAATTAGTATCGAAGTTACAGTTACCTGTCATAATAAGTATCGAAGTTACAGTTACCTGCCATAATTTGTATCGAAATTACAGTAACCTGTCATAATAAGTATCGAAGTTACAGTTACTTGTCATAATTAGTATCGAAGTTACAGTTACTTGACATAATTTGTAACGATGTTACAGTAACCTGTCATAATTAGTATCGAAGTTACTGTTGCCTGTATTAATTAGTATCGAAGTTACAGTTACCTGCCATAATTTTTTAAATCAAAATTAGAGTTACTTGTCATAATTAGTAACGAACTTACAGTTACTTGCCATAATTAGTATAGAAATTACAGTTACTTGTCATAATTAGTAACGAAGTTGCAGTTACCTGTCATAATTAGTATCGAAGTTACTGTTACCTGTCAAATTAGTATCGAATTTACAGTTACCTGCCATAATTTGTATCGAAATTACAGTTACTTATCATAATTAGTATCGAAGTTTCTGTTACTTGTCATAATTAATATCGAAGTTACTGTTACCTGTCATAATTAGTATCGAAGTTACAGTTACTTGTCATAATAAGTATCGAAGTTACAATTACTTGTCATAATTAGTATCGAAGTAACAGTTACCTGTCATAATTAGTATCGAAGTTACTGTTTCTTGTCATAATTATTAAAGAACTTACAGTTACCTGTCATAATAAGTATCGAAGTTACAGTTTCTTGTCACAATTAGTATCGAAGTTACAGTTACTTGACATAATTAGTAACGATGTTACAGTAACCTGTCATAATTCGTATCGAAGTTACTGTTACCTGTATTAATTAGTATCGAAGTTACCGTTACCTGTCATAATTAGTATCGAAGTTATAGTTACCTGCCAAAATTTGTATCGAAATTACAGTTACTTGTCATAATTTGTAACGAAGTTACAGTTACCTGTCATAATGAGTATCGAAGTTACAGTTACTTGTCATTATTAGTATCGAAGTTACAGTTACTTGTCATAATTAGTATCGAAGTTACTGTTACCTGTCATAATTATTATCGAAATTACAATTACCTGGCTTAATTTGTAGCGAAATTACATTACTTGTCATAATTAGTATCGAAGTTACTGTTACCTGTCATAATTAGTATCGATGTTACAGTTACCTGCCATAATTTGTATCGAAATTACAGTTACTTGTCATAATTAGTAACGAAGTTACTGTTACTTGTCATAATAAGTATCGAAGTTACTGTTACCTTTCATAATTAGTATCGAAATTACAGTTACCTGCCATTATTTGTATCGAAATTACAGTTACTTGTCATAATTAGTAACGAACTTACAGTTACTTGCCATAATTAGTATAGAAATTACAGTTACTTGTCATAATTAGTAACGAAGTTGCAGTTACCTGTCATAATTAGTATCGAAGTTACTGTTACCTGTCAAATTAGTATCGAATTTACAGTTACCTGCCATAATTTGTATCGAAATTACAGTTACTTATCATAATTAGTATCGAAGTTACTGTTACTTGTCATAATTAATATCGAAGTTACTGTTACCTGTCATAATTAGTATCAAAGTTACAGTTACTTGTCATAATAAGTATCGAAGTTACAATTACTTGTCATAATTAGTATCGAAGTAACAGTTACCTGTCATAATTAGTATCGAAGTTACTGTTTCTTGTCATAATTAGTAAAGAACTTACAGTTACCTGTCATAATAAGTATCGAAGTTACAGTTTCTTGTCACAATTAGTATCGAAGTTACAGTTACATGACATAATTAGTAACGATGTTACAGTAACCTGTCATAATTCGTATCGAAGTTACTGTTAACTGTATTAATTAGTATCGAAGTTACCTTTACCTGTCATAGTTAGTATCGAAGTTACAGTTACCTGCCATAATTTTTTTCGAAATTACAGGGACTTGTCATAATTAGTAACGAAGTTACAGTTACCTGCCATAATTAGTATCGAAATTAAAGTTACTTGTCATAATTAGTAACGAAGTTACATTTACCTGTCATAATTAGTATCGATGTTACTGTTACCTGTCATAATTAGTAATGAAGTTACAGTTACCTGCCATAATTAGTATCGAAGTTACAGTTACCTGGCATAATAAGTATCGAAGTTACAGTAACCTGCCATAATTTGTATCGAAATTACAGTAACCTGTCATAATAAGTATCGAAGTTACAGTTACTTGTCATAATTAGTATCGAAGTTACAGTTACCTGTCATAATTAGTACCAAAGTTACAGTTACCTGCCATAATTTGTATCGAAGTTACAGTTCCTTGTCATAATTAATATCGAAGTTACAGTTACCTGTCATAATTAGTATCGAAGGTACTGTTACCTGCCATAATTTTTATCGAAATTATAGTTACTTGTCATAATTAGTAACGAAGTAACTGTTACCTGTCATAATTTGTATCGAAGTTACTGTTGCCTGTATTAATTAGTATCGAAGTTACAGTTCCTTGTCATAATTAGTATCGAAGTTACAGTTACCTGTCATAATTAGTATCGAAGGTACTGTTACCTGCCATAATTTGTATCGAAATTATAGTTACCTGTCATAATTAGTACCAAAGTTACAGTTTCCTGCCATAATTTGTACCGAAGTTACAGTTCCTTGTCATAATTAGTATCGAAGTTACAGTTACCTGTCACATTTAGTATCGAAGTTACTGTTACCTGTCATAATTAGTATTGAAGTTACAGTTACCTACCATAATTTTTTATCAAAATTATTGTTACTTGTCATAATTAGTAACGAAGTTAGAGTTTCTTGTCATAATTAGTATCGAGGTTACAGTTACCTGTCATAATTTGATTCGAAGTTATAGTTACTTGTCATAATTAGTATCGAAGTTACTGTTACCTGTCATAATTAGTATCGAAGTAACAGTTACCTGCCATAATTTGTATCGAAATTACAGTTCCTTGTCATAATTAGTATCGAAGTTACAGTTACCTGTCATAATTAGTATCGAAGGTACTCTTACCTGCCATAATTTGTATCGAAATTACAGTTACTTGTCATAATTAGTTACGAAGTTACAGTTACCTGTCATAATTTGTATCGAAATTACAGTTACTTGTCATAATTAGCAACGAAGTTACAGTTACCTGTCATAATTAGTATCGATGTTACTGTTACCTGTCATAATTAGTAATGAAGTTACAGTTACCTTCCATAATTAGTATCGAAGTTACAGTTACCTGTCATAATAAGTATCGAAGTTACAGTTACCTGCCATAATTTGTATCGAAATTACAGTAACCTGTCATAATAAGTATCGAATTTACAGTTACTTGTCATAATAAGTATCGAAATTACAGTTACTTGACATAATTAGTAACGATGTTACAGTAACCTGTCATAATTAGTATCGAAGTTACTGTTGCCTGTATTAATTAGTATCGAAGTTACAGTTACCTGCCATAATTTGTATCGAAGTTACAGTTCCTTGTCATAATTAGTATCGATGTTACAGTTACCTGTCATAATTAGTATCGAAGGTACTGTTACCTGCCATAATTTGTATCGAAATTACAGTTACTTGTCATAATTAGTAACGAAGTTACAGTTACCTGTCATAATTTGTATCGAAATAACAGTTACTTGTCATAATTAGTAATGAAGTTTCAGTTTCCTGTCATAATTAGTACCGAAGTTACTGTTACCTGACATAATTAGTATCGAAGTTACAGTTACCTGCTATAGTTTGTATCGAAATTACAGGGACTTGTCATAATTAGTAACGAAGTTACAGTTATCTGCCATAATTAGTATCGAAATTAAAGTTACTTGTCATAATTAGTAACGAAGTTACAGTTACCTGTCACATTTAGTATCGAACATACTGTTACCTGTCATAATTAGTATTGAAGTTACAGTTACCTACCATAATTTTTTATCAAAATTACTGTTACTTGTCATAATTAGTAACGAAGTTAGAGTTTCTTTTCATAATTAGTATCGAAGTTACAGTTACCTGTTATAATTTGATTCGAAGTTATAGTTACTTGTCATAATTAGTATCGAAGTTACTGTCACTTGTCATAATTAATATCGAAGTTACTGTTACCTCTCATAATTAGTATCGAAGTTACAGTTACTTGTCATAATTAGTATCGAAGTTACTGTTACTTGTCATAATTAGTATCGAAGTTACAGTTACCTGCCATAATAAGTATCGAAGTTACAGTTTCTTTTCATAATTAGTAATGAAGTTACAGTTACCTGTCATAATAAGGATCGAAGTTACAGTTACTTGTCATAATTAGTATCGAAGTTACAGTTACTTGACATAATTAGTAACGATGTTACAGTTTCCTGTCATAATTAGTATCGAAGTTACT
This sequence comes from Meconema thalassinum, assembly GCA_946902985.2. NCBI lineage: Eukaryota > Metazoa > Arthropoda > Insecta > Orthoptera > Tettigoniidae > Meconema > Meconema thalassinum. The sequence continues at coordinate 1,445,936,337 of OX336388.2, read as the reverse complement.
GTTACCTGACATAATTAGTATCGAAGTTACAGTTACCTGCCATAATTTGTATCGAAATTACACGGACTTGTCATAATTAGAAACGAAGTTACAGTTACCTGCCATAATTAGTATCGAAATTAAAGTTACTTGTCATAATTAGTAACGAAGTTACAGTAACCTGTGATTATTAGTATCGAAGTTACAGTTACCTGTCATAATTAGTATCGAGTGTATTGTTACCTGCCATAATTTGTATCGAAATTACAGTTAATTGTCATAATTAGTTACGAAGTTACAGTTACCTGTCATAATTTGTATCGAATTTACAGTTACTTGTCATAATTAGTAACGAAGTTACAGTTTCCTGTCATAATTAATACCGAAGTTACTGTTACCTGTCATAATTAGTATCGAAGGTACAGTTACCTGCCAAAATTTGTATCGAAATTACAGTTACTTGTCATAATTAGTAACGAAGTTACAGTTACCTGTCATAATTATGTTTCGAAGTTACAGTTACTTGTCATAATAAATATCGAAGTTACTGTTACCTGTCATAATTAGTATCGATGTTACAGTTACCTGCCAAAATTTGTATCGAAATTACAGTTACTTGTCATAATTTGTATCGAAGTTACTGTTACTTGTCATAATTAATATCGAAGTTACTGTTACCTCTCATAATTAGTATCGAAATTACAATTACCTGCCATAATTTGTAACGAAATTACAGTTACTTGTCATAATAAGTAACGAAGTTACAGTTACCTGTCATAATTAGTATCGAAGTTACAGTTACTCGTCATAATTAGTATCGAAGTTACTGTTACCTGTCATAATTAGTATCGAAGTTACAGTTACCTGCCATAATTAGTAACGAAGTTACTGTTACCTGTCATAATTAGTATCGATGTTAGAGTTACCTGCCATAATTTGTATCGAAATAACAGTTACTTGTCATAATTAGTAACGAAGTTACAGTTACCTGTCATAATTAGTATCGAAGTTACAGTTACTTGTCATAATTAGTATCGAAGTTACTGTTACCTGTCATAATTAGTATCGATGTTACAGTTACCTGCCAAAATTTGTATCGAAATTACAGTTACTTGTCATAATTTGTATCGAAGTTACTGTTACTTGTCATAATTAATATCGAAGTTACTGTTACCTCTCATAATTAGTATCGAAGTTACAGTTACTTGTCATAATTAGTAACGAAGTTGCAGTTACCTGTCATAATTAGTATCGAAGTTACAGTGACCTGCCAAAATTTGTATCGAAATTACAGTTACTTGTCATAATTAGTATCGAGGTTACTGTTGTCATAATTAATATCGAAGTTACTGTTTCCTCTCATAATTAATATCGAAGTTACAGTTACTTGTCATAATTAGTATCGAAGTTACAGTTACTTGTCATAATTAGTATCGAAGTTACAGTTACCTGTCATAATTAGTATCGAAGTTACAGTTTCTTGTCATAATTAGTAATGAACCTACAGTTACCTGTCATAATAAGTATCGAAGTTACAGTTACTTGTCATAATTAGTATCGAAGTTACAGTTACTTGACATAATTATTAACGATGTTACAGTAACCTGTCATAATTAGTATCGAAGTTACTGTTACCTGTATTAATTAGTATCGAAGTTACTGTTACCTGACATAATTAGTTTCGAAGTTACTGTTACCTGTCATAATTAGTATTGAAGTTACAGTTACCTACCATAATTTTTTATCAAAATTACTGTTACTTGTCATAATTAGTAACCAAGTTACAGTTACCTGTCATAATTAGTATCGAAGGTACTGTTACCTGCCATAATTTGTATCGAAATTACAGTTACTTGTCATAATTAGCAACGAAGTTACAGTTTCCTGTCATAATTAATATCGAAGTTACTCTTACCTGTCATAATTAGTATCGAAGGTACAGTTACCTGCCAAAATTTGTATCGAAATTACAGTTACTTATCATAATTAGTAACGAAGTTACAGTTACCTGTCATAATTAGTATCGAAGTTACAGTTACTTGTCATAATAAGTATCGAAGTTACTGTTACTTGTCATAATTAGTATCGAAATTACAATTACCTGCCATAATTTGTAACGAAATTACAGTTACTTGTCATAATTAGTATCGAAGTTACTGTTACCTGTCATAATTAGTATCGAAGTTACAGTTACCTGCCATAATTTGTATCGAAATTACAGTTCCTTGTCATAATTAGTATCGAAGTTACAGTTACCTGTCATAATTAGTATCGAAGGTACTGTTACCTGCCATAATTTGTATCGAAATTACAGTTACTTGTCATAATTAGTAACGAAGTTACAGTTTCCTGTCATAATTAATATCGAAGTAACTGTTACCTGTCATAATTAGTATCCAAGGTACAGTTACCTGCCAAAATTTGTATCGAAATTACAGTTACTTATCATAATTAGTAACGAAGTTACAGTTACCTGTCATAATTAGTATCGAAGTTACAGTTACTTGTCATAATAAGTATCGAAGTTATTGTTACTTGTCATAATTAGTATCGAAATTACAATTACCTGCCATAATTTGTAACGAAATTACAGTTACCTGTCATAATTAGTATCGAAGTTACTGTTACCTGTCATAATTAGTATCGAAGTTACAGTTACCTGCCATAAGTAGTATCGAAGTTACTGTTACCTGTCATAATTAGTATCGAAGATAGATTTACCTGCCATAATTTGTATCGAAATAACAGTTACTTGTCATAATTAGTAACGAAGTTACAGTTACCTGTCATAATTTGTATCGAAGTTATAGTTACTTGTCATAATTAGTATCGAAGTTACTGTTACCTGTCACAATTAGTATGGTAGTTACAGTTACCTGCCATAATTTGTATCGAAACTACAGTTACTTGTCACAATAAGTAATGAAGTTACAGTTACCTGTAATAATTATTATCGAAGTTACATTTACTTGTCATAATTAGTATCGAAGTGACTGTTACCTGTCATAATTAGCATCGAAGTTATAGTTACCTGCCAAAATTTGTATCGAAATTACAGTTACTTGTCTTAATTAGTAACGAAGTTACAGTTACCTGTCATAATTAGTATCGAAGTTACAGTTACTTAACATAATTAGTATCGAAGTTACTGTTACTTGTCATAATTAGTATCGAAGTTACAGTTACATGCCATTATTTGTATCGAAATTACAATTACTTGTCATAATTAGTAACGACGTTACTGTTACTAGTCATAATAAGTATCGAAGTTACTGTTACCTGTCATAATTACTATCGAAATTACAGTTACCTGCCATAATTTGTATCGAAATTACAGTTACTTGTCATAATTAGTAACGAAGTTACAGTTACTTGCCATAATTAGTATAAAAATTACAGTTACTTGTCATAATTAGTAACGAAGTTGCAGTTACCTGTCATACTTAGTATCGAAGTTACTCTTACCTGTCATAATTAGTATCGAATTTACTGTTACCTGCCATAATTTGTATCGAAATTACAGTTACTTGTCATAATTAGTAACGAAGTTACAGTTACCTGTCATAATTAGTATCGAAGTTACAGTTACTTGTCATAATTAGTAACGAAGTTACAGTTACCTGTCATAATTATGTTTCGAAGTAACAGTTACTTGTCATATTAAGTGTCGAAGTTACTGTTACCTGTCATAATTAGTATCGAAATTACAATTACCTGCCATAATTTGTAACGAAATTACAGTTACTTGTCATAATAAGTAACGAAGTTACAGTTACCTGTCATAATTAGTATCGAAGTTACAGTTACTTGTCATAATTAGTATCGAAGTTACTGTTACCTGTCATAATTAGTATCGAAGTTACAGTTACCTGCCATAATTAGTATCGAAGTTACTGTTACCTGTCATAATTAGTATCGAAGTTAGAGTTACCTGCCATAATTTGTATCGAAATAACAGTTACTTGTCATAATTAGTAACGAAGTTACAGTTACCTGTCATAATTAGTATCGAAGTTACTGTTACCTGTCATAATTAGTATTGAAGTTACAGTTACCTACCATAATTTTTTATCAAAATTACTGTTACTTGTCATAGTTAGTAACGAAGTCAGAGTATCTTGTCATAATTAGTATCGAAGTTACAGTTACCTGTCATAATTTGATTCGAAGTTATAGTTACTTGTCAAAATTAGTATCGAAGTTACTGTTACCTGTCATAATTAGTATCGAAGTTACAGTTACCTGCCATAATTTGTATCGAAATTACAGTTCCTTGTCATAATTAGTATCGAAGTTACAGTTACCTGTCATAATTAGTATCGAGTGTACTGTTACCTGCCATAATTTGTATCGAAATTACAGTTACTTGTCATAATTAGTTACGAAGTTACAGTTACCTGTCATAATTTGTATCGAAATTACAGTTACTTGTCATAATTAGTAACGAAGTTACAGTTTCCTGTCATAATTAATACCTAAGTTACTGTTACCTGTCATAATTAGTATCGAAGGTACAGTTACCTGCCAAAATTTGTATCGAAATTACAGTTACTTGTCATAATTAGTAACGAAGTTACAGTTACCTGTCATAATTATGTTTCGAAGTTACAGTTACTTGTCATATTAAGTATCGAAGTTACTGTTACCTGGCATAATTAGTATCGAAATTGCAATTACCTGCCATAATTTGTAACGAAATTACAGTTACTTGTCATAATAAGTAACGAAGTTACAGTTACCTGTCATAATTAGTATCGAAGTTACAGTTACTTGTCATAATTAGGATCGAAGTTACTGTTACCTGTCATAATTAGTATCGAAGTTACAGTTACCTGCCATAATTAGTATCGAAGTAACTGTTACCTGTCATAATTAGTATCGAAGTTAGAGTTACCTGCCATAATTTGTATCGAAATAACAGTTACTTGTCATAATTAGTAACGAAGTTACAGTTACCTGTCAAAATTAGTATCGAAGTTACAGTTACTTGTCATAATTAGTATCGAAGTTACTGTTACCTGTCATAATTAGTATCGATGTTACAGTTACCTGCCAAAATTTTATCGAAATTACAGTTACTTGTCATAATTTGTATCGAAGTTACTGTTACTCGTCATAATTAATATCGAAGTTACTGTTACCTCTCATAATTAGTATCGAAGTTACAGTTACTTGTCATAATTAGTATCGAAGTTGCAGTTACCTGTCATAATTAGTATCGAAGTTACTGTTACCTGTATTAATTAGTATCGAAGTTACTGTTACCTGACATAATTAGTTTCGAAGTTACTGTTACCTGTCATAATTAGTATTGAAGTTACAGTTACCTACCATAATTTTTTTATCAAAATTACTGTTACTTGTCATAATTAGTAACCAAGTTACAGTTACCTGTCATAATTAGTATCGAAGGTACTGTTACCTGCCATAATTTGTATCGAAATTACAGTTACTTGTCATAATTAGTAACGAAGTTACAGTTTCCTGTCATAATTAATATCGAAGTTACTCTTACCTGTCATAATTAGTATCGAAGGTACAGTTACCTGCCAAAATTTGTATCGAAATTACAGTTACTTATCATAATTAGTAACGAAGTTACAGTTACCTGTCATAATTAGTATCGAAGTTACAGTTACTTGTCATAATAAGTATCGAAGTTACTGTTACTTGTCATAATTAGTATCGAAATTACAATTACCTGCCATAATTTGTAACGAAATTACAGTTACTTGTCATAATTAGTATCGAAGTTACTGTTACCTGTCATAATAAGTATCGAAGTTACTGTTACTTGTCATAATTAGTATCGAAATTACAATTACCTGCCATAATTTGTAACGAAATTACAGTTCCTTGTCATAATTAGTATCGAAGTTACAGTTACCTGTCATAATTAGTATCGAAGGTACTGTTACCTGCCATAATTTGTATCGAAATTACAGTTACTTGTCATAATTAGTAACGAAGTTACAGTTTCCTGTCATAATTAATATCGAAGTAACTGTTACCTGTCATAATTAGTATCCAAGGTACAGTTACCTGCCAAAATTTGTATCGAAATTACAGTTACTTATCATAATTAGTAACGAAGTTACAGTTACCTGTCATAATTAGTATCGAAGTTACAGTTACTTGTCATAATAAGTATCGAAGTTATTGTTACTTGTCATAATTAGTATCGCAATTACAATTACCTGCCATAATTTGTAACGAAATTACAGTTACCTGTCATAATTAGTATCGAAGTTACTGTTACCTGTCATAATTAGTATCGAAGTTACAGTTACCTGCCATAATTAGTATCGAAGTTACTGTTACCTGTCATAATTAGTATCGAAGTTAGATTTACCTGCCATAATTTGTATCGAAATAACAGTTACTTGTCATAATTAGTAACGAAGTTACAGTTACCTGTCATAATTTGTATCGAAGTTATAGTTACTTGTCATAATTAGTATCGAAGTTACTGTTACCTGTCACAATTAGTATGGTAGTTACAGTTACCTGCCATAATTTGTATCGAAACTACAGTTACTTGTCACAATAAGTAATGAAGTTACAGTTACCTGTAATAATTATTATCGAAGTTACATTTACTTGTCATAATTAGTATCGAAGTGACTGTTACCTGTCATAATTAGCATCGAAGTTATAGTTACCTGCCAAAATTTGTATCGAAATTACAGTTACTTGTCTTAATTAGTAACGAAGTTACAGTTACCTGTCATAATTAGTATCGAAGTTACAGTTACTTAACATAATTAGTATCGAAGTTACTGTTACTTGGCATAATTAGTATCGAAGTTACAGTTACATGCCATTATTTGTATCGAAATTACTATTACTTGTCATAATTAGTAACGAAGTTACTGTTACTAGTCATAATAAGTATCGAAGTTACTGTTACCTGTCATAATTACTATCGAAATTACAGTTACCTGCCATAATTTGTATCGAAATTACAGTTACTTGTCATAATTAGTAACGAAGTTACAGTTACTTGCCATAATTAGTATAAAAATTACAGTTACTTGTCATAATTAGTAACGAAGTTGCAGTTACCTGTCATACTTAGTATCGAAGTTACTCTTACCTGTCATAATTAGTATCGAATTTACTGTTACCTGCCATAATTTGTATCGAAATTACAGTTACTTGTCATAATTAGTAACGAAGTTACAGTTACCTGTCATAATTAGTATCGAAGTTACAGTTACTTGTCATAATTAGTAACGAAGTTACAGTTACCTGTCATAATTATGTTTCGAAGTAACAGTTACTTGTCATATTAAGTGTCGAAGTTACTGTTACCTGTCATAATTAGTATCGAAATTACAATTACCTGCCATAATTTGTAACGAAATTACAGTTACTTGTCATAATAAGTAACGAAGTTACAGTTACCTGTCATAATTAGTATCGAAGTTACAGTTACTTGTCATAATTAGTATCGAAGTTACTGTTACCTGTCATAATTAGTATCGAAGTTACAGTTACCTGCCATAATTAGTATCGAAGTTACTGTTACCTGTCATAATTAGTATCGAAGTTAGAGTTACCTGCCATAATTTGTATCGAAATAACAGTTACTTGTCATAATTAGTAACGAAGTTACAGTTACCTGTCATAATTAGTATCGAAGTTACTGTTACCTGTCATAATTAGTATTGAAGTTACAGTTACCTACCATAATTTTTTATCAAAATTACTGTTACTTGTCATAGTTAGTAACGAAGTCAGAGTATCTTGTCATAATTAGTATCGAAGTTACATTTACCTGTCATAATTTGATTCGAAGTTATAGTTACTTGTCAAAATTAGTATCGAAGTTACTGTTACCTGTCATAATTAGTATCGAAGTTACAGTTACCTGCCATAATTTGTATCGAAATTACAGTTCCTTGTCATAATTAGTATCGAAGTTACAGTTACCTGTCATAATTAGTATCGAGTGTACTGTTACCTGCCATAATTTGTATCGAAATTACAGTTACTTGTCATAATTAGTTACGAAGTTACAGTTACCTGTCATAATTTGTATCGAAATTACAGTTACTTGTCATAATTAGTAACGAAGTTACAGTTTCCTGTCATAATTAATACCTAAGTTACTGTTACCTGTCATAATTAGTATCGAAGGTACAGTTACCTGCCAAAATTTGTATCGAAATTACAGTTACTTGTCATAATTAGTAACGAAGTTACAGTTACCTGTCATAATTATGTTTCGAAGTTACAGTTACTTGTCATATTAAGTATCGAAGTTACTGTTACCTGGCATAATTAGTATCGAAATTGCAATTACCTGCCATAATTTGTAACGAAATTACAGTTACTTGTCATAATAAGTAACGAAGTTACAGTTACCTGTCATAATTAGTATCGAAGTTACAGTTACTTGTCATAATTAGTATCGAAGTTACTGTTACCTGTCATAATTAGTATCGAAGTTACAGTTACCTGCCATAATTAGTATCGAAGTAACTGTTACCTGTCATAATTAGTATCGAAGTTAGAGTTACCTGCCATAATTTGTATCGAAATAACAGTTACTTGTCATAATTAGTAACGAAGTTACAGTTACCTGTCATAATTAGTATCGAAGTTACAGTTACTTGTCATAATTAGTATCGAAGTTACTGTTACCTGTCATAATTAGTATCGATGTTACAGTTACCTGCCAAAATTTGTATCGAAATTACAGTTACTTGTCATAATTTGTATCGAAGTTACTGTTACTCGTCATAATTAATATCGAAGTTACTGTTACCTCTCATAATTAGTATCGAAGTTACAGTTACTTGTCATAATTAGTATCGAAGTTGCAGTTACCTGTCATAATTAGTATCGAAGTTACTGTTACCTGTCATAATTAGTATCGAAGTTACAGTTACCTGCCATAATTTGTATCGAAATTACCGTTACTTGTCATAATTAGTAACGAAGTTACAGATACCTGTCATAATTAGTATCGAAGTTACAGTTACTTGTCGTAATTAGTATCGAAGTTACTGTTACCTGTCATAATTAGTATCGAAGTTACAGTGACCTGCCAAAATTTGTATCGAAATTACAGTTACTTGTCATAATTAGTATCGAGGTTACTGTTGTCATAATTAATATCGAAGTTACTGTTACCTGTCATAATTAATATCGAAGTTACAGTTACTTGTCATAATTAGTATCGAAGTTACAGTAACTTGTCATAATTAGTATCGAAGTTACAGTTACCTGTCATAATTAGTATCGATGTTACAGTTTCTTGTCATAATTAGTAATGAACCTACAGTTACCTGTCATAATAAGTATCGAAGTTACAGTTACTTGTCATAATTAGTATTGAAGTTACAGTTACTTGACATAATTAGTAACGATGTTACAGTAACCTGTCATAATTAGTATCGAAGTTACTGCTACCTGTATTAATTAGTATCGAAGTTACTGTTGCCTGACATATTTAGTTTCGAAGTTAATGTTACCTGTCATAATTAGTATTGAAGTTACAGTTACCTACCATAATTTTTTATCAAAATTACTGTTACTTGTCATAATTAGTAACGAAGTTACAGTTACCTGTCATAATTAGTATCGAAGGTACTGTTACCTGCCATAATTTGTATCGAAATTACAGTTACTTGTCATAATTAGTAACGAAGTTACAGTTTCCTGTCATAATTAATATCGAGGTTACTGTTACCTGTCATAATTAGTATCGAAGGTACAGTTACCTGCCAAAATTTGTATCGAAATTACAGTTACTTATCATAATTAGTAACGAAGTTACTGTTACCTGTCATAATTAGTATCGAAGTTACAGTTACTTGTCATAATAAGTATCGAAGTTACTGTTACTTGTCATAATTAGTATCGAAATTACAATTACCTGCCATAATTTGTAACGAAATTACAGTTACTTGTCATAATTAGTATCGAAGTTACTGGTACCTGTCATAATTAGTATCGAAGTTACAGTTACCTGTCATAATTTGATTCGAAGTTATAGTTACTTGTCAAAATTAGTTTCGAAGTTACTGTTACCTGTCATAATTAGTATTGAAGTTACAGTTACCTACCATAATTTTTTATCAAAATTACTGTTACTTATCATAATTAGTAACGAAGTTACAGTTACCTGTCATAATTAGTATCGAAGTTACAGTTACTTGTCATAATAAGTATCGAAGTTACTGTTACTTGTCATAATTAGTATCGAAATTACAATTACCTGCCATAATTTGTAACGAAATTACAGTTACTTGTCATAATTAGTATCGAAGTTACTGTTACCTGTCATAATTAGTATCGAAGTTACAGTTACCTTCCATAATTAGTATCGAAGTTACTGTTATCTGTCATAATTAGTATCGAAGTTAGATTTACCTGCCATAATTTGTATCGAAATAACAGTTACTTGTCATAATTAGTAACGAAGTTACAGTTACCTGTCATAATTAGTATCGAAGTTACAGTTACTTGTCATAATTAGTATCGAAGTTACTGTTACCTGTCATAATTAGTATCGAAGTTACAGTTACCTGCCAAAATTTGTATCGAAATTACAGTTACTTGTCATAATTAGTATCGAAGTTACAGTTACCTGTCATAATTAGTATCGAAGTTACAGTTTCTTGTCATAATTAGTAATGAAGTTACAGTTACCTGTCATAATAAGTATCGAAGTTACAGTTACTTGTCATAATTAGTATCGAAGTTACTGTTACTTGTCATAATTAGCATCGAAGTTAGATTAACCTGCCATAATTTGTATCGAAATAACAGTTACTTGTCATAATTAGTAACGAAGTTAGAGTTACCTGTCATAGTTAGTATCGAAGTTACAGTTACTTGTCATAATTAGTATCGAAGTTACTGTTACCTGTCATAATTAGAATCGAAGTTAGATTTACCTGCCATAATTTGTATCGAAATAACAGTTACTTGTCATAATTAGTATCGAAGTTACAGTTACCTGCCAAAATTTGTATCGAAATTACAGTTACTTGTCATAATTTGTATCGAAGTTACTGTTACTTGTCATAATTAATATCGAAGTTACTGTTACCTCTCATAATTAGTATCGAAGTTACAGTTACTTGTCTTATTAGTAACGATGTTGCAGTTACCAGTCATAATTTGTATCGATGTTATAGTTACTTGTCATAATTAGTATCGAAGTTACTGTTACCTGTCATAATTAGTATTGAAGTTACAGTTACCTACCATAATTTTTTATCAAAATTACTGTTACTTGTCATAATTAGTAACAAATTTAGAGTTTCTTGTCATAATTAGTATCGAAGTTACAGTTACTTGTCATAAATTGTATCGAAGTTATAGTTACTTGTCATAATTAGTATCGAAGTTACTGTTACCTGTCACAATTAGTATGGTAGTTACAGTTACCTGCCATAATTTGTATCGAAACTACAGTTACTTGTCACAATAAGTAATGAAGTTACAGTTACCTGTAATAATTATTATCGAAGTTACAGTTACTTGTCATAATTAGTATCGAAGTGACTGTTACCTGTCATAATTAGTATCGAAGTTATAGTTACCTGCCAAAATTTGTATCGAAATTACAGTTACTTGTCTTAATTAGTAACGAAGATACAGTTACCTGTCATAATTAGTATCGAAGTTACAGTTACTTAACATAATTAGTATCGAAGTTACTGTTACTTGTCATAATTAGTATCGAAGTTACAGTTACATGCCATTATTTGTATCGAAATTACAGTTACTTGTACTAATTAGTAACGAAGTTACAGTTAACTGTCATAATTAGTATCGAATATACAGTTACCTGCCATAATTATTATCGAAGTTTTTTTTACCTGTCATAATTAGTATCGAAGTTACTGTTTTCTGTCATAATTAGTATCGAAGTTACTGTAACCTGTCATAATTAGTATCGAAGTTACAGTTACCTGCCATAATTTGCATCGAAATTACAGTTACTTGTCATAATTAGTAACGAAGTTACTGTTACTTGTCATAATAAGTATCGAAGTTACTGTTACCTGTCATAATTACTATCGAAATTACAGTTACCTGCCATAACTTGTATCGAAATTACAGTTCATTGTCATCATTAGTAACGAAGTTACAGTTACTTGCCATAATTAGTATAAAAATTACAGTTACTTGTCATAATTAGTAACGATGTTGCAGTTACCTGTCATACTTAGTATCGATGTTACTGTTACCTGTCATAATTAGTATCGAATTTACTGTTACCTGCCATAATTTGTATCGAAATTACAGTTACTTGTCATAATTAGTAACGAAGTTACAGTTACCTGTCATAATTAGTATCGAAGTTACAGTTACTTGTCGTAATTAGTATCGAAGTTACCGTTACCTGTGATAATAAGTATCGAAGTTACAGTTACCTGTCATAATTAGTATCGAAGTTACAGTTACATGTCATAATCAGTATCGAAGTTACTGTTACCTGTCATAATTAGTATCGAAGTTACAGTTACCTGCCATAATTTGTATCGAAATAACAGTTACTTGTCATAATTAGTAACGAAGTTACAGTTAACTGTCATAATTAATATCGAAGTTACTGTTTTCTGTCATAATTAGTATCGAAGTTACTGTATCCTGTCATAATTAGTATCGAAGTTACAGTTACCTGCCATAATTTGTATCGAAATTACAGTTACTTGTCATAATTAGTAACGAAGTTACAGTTACCTGTCATAATTATGTTTCGAAGTTACAGTTACTTGTCATATTAAGTATCGAAGATACTGTTACCTGGCATAATTAGTATCGAAATTACAATTACCTGCCATAATTTGTAACGAAATTACAGTTACTTGTCATAATAAGTAACGAAGTTACAGTTACCTGTCATAATTAGTATCGAAGTTACAGTTACTTGTCATAATTAGTATCGAAGTTACTGTTACCTGTCATAATTAGTATCGAAGTTACAGTTACCTGCCATAATTAGTATCGAAGTAACTGTTACCTGTCATAATTAGTAAGAAGTTAGAGTTACCTGCCATAATTTGTATCGAAATAACAGTTACTTGTCATAATTAGTAACGAAGTTACAGTTACCTGTCATAATTAGTATCGAAGTTACAGTTACTTGTCATAATTAGTATCGAAGTTACTGTTACCTGTCATAATTAGTATCGAAGTTACAGTTACCTGCCAAAATTTGTATCGAAATTACAGTTACTTGTCATAATTTGTATCGAAGTTACTGTTACTCGTCATAATTAATATCGAAGTTACTGTTACCTCTCATAATTAGTATCGAAGTTACAGTTACTTGTCATAATTAGTAACGAAGTTGCAGTTACCTGTCATAATTAGTATCGAAGTTACTGTTACCTGTCATAATTAGTATCGAAGTTACAGTTACCTGCCATAATTTGTATCGAAATTACCGTTACTTGTCATAATTAGTAACGAAGTTACAGATACCTGTCATAATTAGTATCGAAGTTACAGTTACTTGTTGTAATTAGTATCGAAGTTACTGTTACCTGTCATAATTAGTATCGAAGTTACAGTGACCTGCCAAAATTTGTATCGAAATTACAGTTACTTGTCATAATTAGTATCGAGGTTACTGTTGTCATAATTAATATCGTAGTTACTGTTACCTGTCATAATTAATATCGAAGTTACAGTTACTTGTCATAATTAGTATCGAAGTTACAGTAACTTGTCATAATTAGTATCGAAGTTACAGTTACCTGTCATAATTAGTATCGAAGTTACAGTTTCTTGTCATAATTAGTAATGAACCTACAGTTACCTGTCATAATAAGTATCGAAGTTACAGTTACTTGTCATAATTAGTATCGAAGTTACAGTTACTTGACATAATTAGTAACGATATTACAGTAACCTGTCATAATTAGTATCGAAGTTACTGCTACCTGTATTAATTAGTATCGAAGTTACTGTTGCCTGACATATTTAGTTTCGAAGTTACTGTTACCTGTCATAATTAGTATTGAAGTTACAGTTACCTACCATAATTTTTTTATCAAAATTACTGTTACTTGTCATAATTAGTAACGAAGTTACAGTTACCTGTCATAATTAGTATCGAAGGTACTGTTACCTGCCATAATTTGTATCGAAATTACAGTTACTTGTCATAATTAGTAACGAAGTTACAGTTTCCTGTCATAATTAATATCGAGGTTACTCTTACCTGTCATAATTAGTATCGAAGGTACAGTTACCTGCCAAAATTTGTATCGAAATTACAGTTACTTATCATAATTAGTAACGAAGTTACTGTTACCTGTCATAATTAGTATCGAAGTTACAGTTACTTGTCATAATAAGTATCGAAGTTACTGTTACTTGTCATAATTAGTATCGAAATTACAATTACCTGCCATAATTTGTAACGAAATTACAGTTACTTGTCATAATTAGTATCGAAGTTACTGGTACCTGTCATAATTAGTATCGAAGTTGCAGTTACCTGTCATAATTTGATTCGAAGTTATAGTTACTTGTCAAAATTAGTTTCGAAGTTACTGTTACCTGTCATAATTAGTATTGAAGTTACAGTTACCTACCATAATTTTTTATCAAAATTACTGTTACTTATCATAATTAGTAACGAAGTTACAGTTACCTGTCATAATTAGTATCGAAGTTACAGTTACTTGTCATAATAAGTATCGAAGTTACTGTTACTTGTCATAATTAGTATCGAAATTACAATTACCTGCCATAATTTGTATCGAAATTACAGTTACTTGTCATAATTAGTATCGAAGTTACTGTTACCTGTCATAATTAGTATCGAAGTTACAGTTACCTGCCATAATTAGTATCGAAGTTACTGTTATCTGTCATAATTAGTATCGAAGTTAGATTTACCTGCCATAATTTGTATCGAAATAACAGTTACTTGTCATAATTAGTAACGAAGTTACAGTTACCTGTCATAATTAGTATCGAAGTTACAGTTACTTGTCATAATTAGTATCGAAGTTACTGTTACCTGTCATAATTAGTATCGAAGTTACAGTTACCTGCCAAAATTTGTATCGAAATTACAGTTACTTGTCATAATTAGTATCGAAGTTACTGTTACTTGTCATAATTAATATCGATGTTACTGTTACCTCTCATAATTAGTATCGAAGTTACAGTTACTAGTCAAAATTAGTATCGAAGTTACAGTTACCTGTCATAATTAGTATCGAAGTTACAGTTTCTTGTCATAATTAGTAATGAAGTTACAGTTACCTGTCATAATAAGTATCGAAGTTACAGTTACTTGTCATAATTAGTATCGAAGTTACTGTTACTTGTCATAATTAGCATCGAAGTTAGATTAACCTGCCATAATTTGTATCGAAATAACAGTTACTTGTCATAATTAGTAACGAAGTTACAGTTACCTGTCAAAGTTAGTATCGAAGTTACAGTTACTTGTCATAATTAGTATCGAAGTTACTGTTACCTGTCATAATTAGTATCGAAGTTAGATTTACCTGCCATAATTTGTATCGAAATAACAGTTACTTGTCATAATTAGTATCGAAGTTATAGTTACTTGTCATAATTAGTATCGAAGTTACTGTTACCTGTCATAATTAGTATTGAAGTTACAGTTACCTACCATAATTTTTATCAAAATTACTGTTACTTGTCATAATTAGTAACGAAGTTAAATTTTCTTGTCATAATTAGTATCGAAGTTACAGTTACTTGTCATAATTTGTATCGAAGTTATAGTTACTTTTCATAATTAGTATCGAAGTTACTGTTACCTGTCACAATTAGTATGGTAGTTACAGTTACCTGCCATAATTTGTATCGAAACTACAGTTACTTGTCACAATAAGTAATGAAGTTACAGTTACCTGTAATAATTATTATCGAAGTTACAGTTACTTGTCATAATTAGTATCGAAGTGACTGTTACCTGTCATAATTAGTATCGAAGTTATAGTTACCTGCCAAAATTTGTATCGAAATTACAGTCACTTGTCTTAATTAGTAACGAAGTTACAGTTACCTGTCATAATTAGTATCGAAGTTACAGTAACTTAACATAATTAGTATCGAAGTTACTGTTACTTGTCATAATTAGTATCGAAGTTACAGTTACATGCCATTATTTGTATCGAAATTACAGTTACTTGTACTAATTAGTAACGAAGTTACAGTTAACTGTCATAATTAGTATCGAATATACAGTTACCTGCCATAATTATTATCGAAGTTTTTGTTACCTGTCATAATTAGTATCGAAGTTACTGTTTTCTGTCATAATTAGTATCGAAGTTACTGTAACCTGTCATAATTAGTATCGAAGTTACAGTTACCTGCCATAATTTGCATCGAAATTACAGTTACTTGTCACAATTAGTAACGAAGTTACTGTTACTTGTCATAATAAGTATCGAAGTTACTGTTACCTGTCATAATTACTATCGAAATTACAGTTACCTGCCATAACTTGTATCGAAATTACAGTTCATTGTCATAATTAGTAACGAAGTTACAGTTACTTGCCATAATTAGTATAAAAATTACAGTTACTTGTCATAATTAGTAAAGATGTTGCAGTTACCTGTCATACTTAGAATCGATGTTACTGTTACCTGTCATAAATAGTATCGAATTTACTGTTACCTGCCATAATTTGTATCGAAATTACAGTTACTTGTCATAATTAGTAACGAAGTTACAGTTACCTGTCATAATTAGTATCGAAGTTACAGTTACTTGTCGTAATTAGTATCGAAGTAACCGTTACCTGTGATAATAAGTATCGAAGTTACAGTTACCTGTCATAATTAGTATCGAAGTTACAGTTACTTGTCATAATCAGTATCGAAGTTACTGTTACCTGTCATAATTAGTATCGAAGTTACAGTTACCTGCCATAAATTGTATCGAAATAACAGTTACTTGTCATAATTAGTAACGAAGTTACAGTTAACTGTCATAATTAATATCGAAGTTACTGTTTTCTGTCATAATTAGTATCGAAGTTACTGTTTCCTGTCATAATTAGTATCGAAGTTACAGTTACCTGCCATAATTTGTATCGAAATTACAGTTACTTGTCATAATTAGTAACGAAGTTACAGTTACTTGCCATAATTAGTATCGAAGTTACAGTTACCTGCCATAATTTGTATCGAAATTACAGGGTCTTGTCATAATTAGTAACGAAGTTACAGTAACCTGTCATAATTAGTATCGAAGTTACTGTTACCTGTCATAATTAGTATTGAAGTTACAGTTACCTACCATCATTTTTTATCAAAATTACTGTTACTTGTCATAATTAGTAACGAAGTCAGAGTATCTTGTCATAATTAGTATCGAAGTTACAGTTACCTGTCATAATTTGATTCGAAGTTATAGTTACTTGTCAAAATTAGTATCGAAGTTACAGTTACCTGTCATAATTAGTATCGAGTGTACTGTTACCTGCCATAATTTGTATCGAAATTACAGTTACTTGTCATAATTAGTTACGAAGTTGCAGTTACCTGTCATAATTTGTATCGAAATTACAGTTACTTGTCATAATTAGTAACGAAGTTACAGTTTACTGTCATAATTAATACCGAAGTTACTGTTACCTGTCATAATTAGTATCGAAGGTACAGTTACCTGCCAAAATTTGTATCGAAATTACAGTTAATTGTAATAATTAGTAACGAAGTTACAGTTACCTGTCATAATTATGTTTCGAAGTTACAGTTACTTGTCATAATAAGTATCGAAGTTACTGTTACCTGTCATAATTAGTATCGAAATTACAATTACCTGCCATAATTTGTAACGAAATTACAGTTACTTGTCATAATAAGTAACGAAGTTACAGTTACCTGTCATAATTAGTATCGAAGTTACAGTTACTTGTCATAATTAGTATCGAAGTTACTGTTACCTGTCATAATTAGTATCGAAGTTACAGTTACCTGCCATAATTAGTATCGAAGTTACTGTTTCCTCTCATAATTAGTATCGAAGTTAGAGTTACCTGCCATAATTTGTATCGAAATAAGAGTTACTTGTCATAATTAGTAACGAAGTTACAGTTACCTGTCATAATTAGTATCGAAGTTACAGTTACTTGTCATAATTAGTATCGAAGTTACTGTTACCTGTCATAATTAGTATCGAAGTTACAGTTACCTGCCAAAATTTGTATCGAAATTACAGTTACTTGTCATAATTTGTATCGATGTTACTGTTACTTGTCATAATTAATATCGAAGTTACTGTTACCTCTCATAATTAGTATCGAAGTTACAGTTACTTGTCATAATTAGTAACGAAGTTGCAGTTACCTGTCATAATTAGTATCGAAGTTACTGTTACCTGTCATAATTAGTATCGAAGTTACAGTTACCTGCCATAATTTGTATCGAAATTACCGTTACATGTCATAATTAGTAACGAAGTTACAGATACCTGTCTTAATTAGTATCGAAGTTACAGTTACTTGTCGTAATTAGTATCGAAGTTACTGTTACCTGTCATAATTAGTATCGAAGTTACAGTGACCTGCCAAAATTTGTATCGAAATTACAGTTACTTGTCATAATTAGTATCGAGGTTACTGTAGTCATAATTAATATCGAAGTTACTGTTACCTGTCACAATTAATATCGAAGTTACAGTTACTTGTCATATTTAGTATCGACGTTACAGTTACCTGTCATAATTAGTATCGAAGTTACAGTTTCTTGTCATAATTAGTAATGAACCTACAGTTACCTGTCATAATAAGTATCGAAGTTACAGTTACTTGTCATAATTAGTATCGAAGTTACAGTTACTTGACATAATTAGTAACGATGTTACAGTAACCTGTCATAATTAGTATCGAAGTTACTGTTACCTGTATTAATTAGTATCGAAGTTACTGTTACCTGACATATTTAGTTTCGAAGTTACTGTTACCTGTCATAATTAGTATTGAAGTTACAGTTACCTACCATAATTTTTTTATCAAAATTACTGTTACTTGTCATAATTAGTAACGAAGTTACAGTTACCTGTCATAATTAGTATCGAAGGTACTGTTACCTGCCATAATTTGTATCGAAATTACAGTTACTTGTCATAATTAGTAACGAAGTTACAGTTTCCTGTCATAAATAATATCGAAGTTACTGTTACCTGTCATAATTAGTATCGAAGGTACAGTTACCTGCCAAAATTTGTATCGAAATTACAGTTACTTATCATAATTAGTAACGAAGTTACAGTTACCTGTCATAATTAGTATCGAAGTTACAGTTACTTGTCATAATAAGTATCGAAGTTACTGTTACTTGTCATAATTAGTATCGAAATTACAATTACCTGCCATAATTTGTAACGAAATTACAGTTACTTGTTATAATTAGTATCGAAGTTACTGTTACCTGTCATAATTAGTATCGAAGTTACAGTTACCTGCCATAATTAGTATCGAAGTTACTGTTACCTGTCATAATTAGTATCGAAGTTACAGTTACCTGTCATAATTTGATTCGAAGTTATAGTTACTTGTCAAAATTAGTTTCGAAGTTACTGTTACCTGTCATAATTAGTGTCGAAGTTACAGTTACCTGCCAAAATTTGTATCGAAATTACAGTTACTTGTCATAATTAGTATCGAAGTTACTGTTACTTGTCATAATTAATATCGAAGTTACTGTTACCTCTCATAATTAGTATCGAAGTTACAGTTACTTGTCATAATTAGTATCGAAGTTACAGTAACTTTTCATAATTAGTATCGAAGTTACAGTTACCTGTCATAATTAGTATCGAAGTTACAGTTTCTTGTCATAATTAGTAATGAAGTTACAGTTACCTGTCATAATAAGTATCGAAGTTACAGTTACTTGTCATAATTAGTATCGAAGTTACTGTTACTTGTCATAATTAATATCGAAGTTACTGTTACCTCTCATAATTAGTATCGAAGTTACAGTTACTTGTCATAATTAGTAACGAAGTTGCAGTTACTTGTCATAATTAGTATCGAAGTTACTGTTACCTGTCATAATTAGAATCGAAGTTACAGTTACTTGTCATAATTAGTATCGAAGTTACTGTTACCTGTCATAATTAGTATCGAAGTTACAGTTACCTGCCAAAATTTGTATCGAAATTACAGTTACTTGTCATAATTTGTATCGAAGTTACTGTTACTTGTCATAATTAATATCGAAGTTACTGTTACCTCTCATAATTAGTATCGAAGTTACAGTTACTTGTCTTATTAGTAACGATGTTGCAGTTACCTGTCATAATTTGTATCGAAGTTATAGTTACTTGTCATAATTAGTATCGAAGTTACTGTTACCTGTCATAATTAGTATTGAAGTTACAGTTACCTACCATAATTTTTTATCAAATTTACTGTTACTTGTCATAATTAGTAACGAAGTTAGAGTTTCTTGTCATAATTAGTATCGAAGTTACATTTACCTGTCATAATTTGTATCGAAGTTATAGTTACTTGTCATAATTAGTATCGAAGTTACTGTTACCTGTCACAATTAGTATGGTAGTTACAGTTACCTGCCATAATTTGTATCGAAACTACAGTTACTTGTCACAATAAGTAATGAAGTTACAGTTACCTGTAATAATTATTATCGAAGTTACAGTTACTTGTCATAATTAGTATCGAAGTGACTGTTACCTGTCATAATTAGTATCGAAGTTATAGTTACCTGCCAAAATTTGTATCGAAATTACAGTTACTTGTCTTAATTAGTAACGAAGTTACAGTTACCTGTCATAATTAGTATCGAAGTTACAGTTACTTAACATAATTAGTATCGAAGTTACTGTTACTTGTCATAATTAGTATCGAAGTTACAGTTACATGCCATTATTTGTATCGAAATTACAGTTACTTGTACTAATTAGTAACGAAGTTACAGTTAACTGTCATAATTAGTATCGAATATACAGTTACCTGCCATAATTATTATCGAAGATTTTGTTACCTGTCATAATTAGTATCGAAGTTACAGTTTTCTGTCATAATTAGTATCGAAGTTACTGTAACCTGTCATAATTAGTATCGAAGTTACAGTTACCTGCCAAAATTAGCATCGAAATTACAGTTACTTGTCATAATTAGTAACGAAGTTACTGTTACTTGTCATAATAAGTATCGAAGTTACTGTTACCTGTCATAATAACTATCGAAATTACAGTTACCTGGAATAATTTGTATCGAAATTACAGTTACTTGTCATAATTAGTAACGAAGTTACAGTTACTTGCCATAATTAGTATAAAAATTACAGTTACTTGTCATAATTAGTAACGAAGTTGCAGTTACCTGTCATACTTAGTATCGAAGTTACTGTTACCTGTCATAATTAGTATCGAATTTACTGTTACCTGCCATAATTTGTATCGAAATTACAGTTACTTGTCATAATTAGTAACGAAGTTACAGTTACCTGTCATAATTAGTATCGAAGTTACAGTTACTTGTCATAATTAGTATCGAAGTTACCGTTACCTGTGATAATAAGTATCGAAGTTACAGTTACCTGTCTTAATTAATATCGAAGTTACAGTTACTTGTCATAATTAGTATCGAAGTTACAGTTAATTGTCATAATTAGTATCGAAGTTACTGTTACCTGTCATAATTAGTATCGAAGTTACAGTTACCTGCCATAATTTGTATCGAAATAACAGTTACTTATCATAATTAGTAACGAAGTTACAGTTAACTGTCATAATTAGTATCGAAGTTACTGTTTTCTGTCATAATTAGTATCGAAGTTACTGTTACCTGTCATAATTAGTATCGAAGTTACAGTTACCTGCCATAATTTGTATCGAAATTACAGTTACTTGTCATAATTAGTAACGAAGTTACAGTTACTTGCCATAATTAGTATCGAAGTTACAGTTACCTGCCATAATTTGTATCGAAATTACAGGGACTTGTCATAATTAGTAACGAAGTTACAGTTACCTGTCATAATTAGTATCGAAGTTACTGTTACCTGTCATAATTAGTATTGAAGTTACAGTTACCTACCATAAATTTTTATCAAAATTACTGTTACTTGTCATAATTAGTAACGAAGTCAGAGTAACTTGTCATAATTAGTATCGAAGTTACAGTTACCTGTCATAATTTGATTCGAAGTTATAGTTACTTGTCAAAATTAGTATCGAAGTTACTGTTACCTGTCATAATTAGTATCGAAGTTACAGTTACCTGCCATAATTTGTATCGAAATTACAGTTCCTTGTCATAATTAGTATCGAAGTTACAGTTACCTGTCATAATTAGTATCGAGTGTACTGTTACCTGCCATAATTTGTATCGAAATTACAGTTACTTGTCATAATTAGTTACGAAGTTACAGTTACCTGTTATAATTTGTATCGAAATTACAGTTACTTGTCATAATTAGTAACGAAGTTACAGTTTCCTGTCATAATTAATACCGAAGTTACTGTTACCTGTCATAATTAGTATCGAAGGTACAGTTACCTGCCAAAATTTGTATCGAAATTACAGTTACTTGTCATAATTAGTAACGAAGTTACAGTTACCTGTCATAATTATGTTTCGAAGTTACAGTTACTTGTCATAATAAGTATCGAAGTTACTGTTACCTGTCATAATTAGTATCGAAATTACAATTACCTGCCATAATTTGTAACGAAATTACAGTTACTTGTCATAATAAGTAACGAAGTTACAGTTACCTGTCATAATTAGTATCGAAGTTACAGTTACTTGTCATAATTAGTATCGAAGTTACTGTTACCTGTCATAATAAGTATCGAAGTTACAGTTACCTGCCATAATTAGTATCGAAGTTACTGTTACCTGTCATAATTAGTATCGAAGTTAGAGTTACCTGCCATAATTTGTATCGAAATAACAGTTACTTGTCATAATTAGTAACGAAGTTACAGTTACCTGTCATAATTAGTATCGAAGTTACAGTTACTTGTCATAATTAGTATCGAAGTTACTGTTACCTGTCATAATTAGTATCGAAGTTACAGTTACCTGCCAAAATTTGTATCGAAATTACAGTTACTTGTCATAATTTGTATCGAAATTACTGTTACTTGTCATAATTAATATCGAAGTTACTGTTACCTCTCATAATTAGTATCGAAGTTACAGTTACTTGTCATAATTAGTATCGAAGTTACAGTAACTTTTCATAATTAGTATCGAAGTTACAGTTACCTGTCATAATTAGTATCGAAGTTACAGTTTCTTGTCATAATTAGTAATGAAGTTACAGTTACCTGTCATAATAAGTATCGAAGTTACAGTTACTTGTCATAATTAGTATCGAAGTTACTGTTACTTGTCATAATTAATATCGAAGTTACTGTTACCTCTCATAATTAGTATCGAAGTTACAGTTACTTGTCATAATTAGTAACGAAGTTGCAGTTACTTGTCATAATTAGTATCGAAGTTACTGTTACCTGTCATAATTAGAATCGAAGTTACAGTTACTTGTCATAATTAGAATCGAAGTTACTGTTACCTGTCATAATTAGTATCGAAGTTACAGTTACCTGCCAAAATTTGTATCGAAATTACAGTTACTTGTCATAATTTGTATCGAAGTTACTGTTACTAGTCATAATTAATATCGAAGTTACTGTTACCTCTCATAATTAGTATCGAAGTTACAGTTACTTGTCTTATTAGTAACGATGTTGCAGTTACCTGTCATAATTTGTATCGAAGTTATAGTTACTTGTCATAATTAGTATCGAAGTTACTGTTACCTGTCATAATTAGTATTGAAGTTACAGTTACCTACCATAATTTTTTATCAAAATTACTGTTACTTGTCATAATTAGTAACGAAGTTACAGTTTCTTGTCATAATTAGTATCGAAGTTACATTTACCTGTCATAATTTGTATCGAAGTTATAGTTACTTGTTATAATTAGTATCGAAGTTACTGTTACCTGTCACAATTAGTATGGTAGTTACAGTTACCTGCCATAATTTGTATCGAAACTACAGTTACTAGTCACAATAAGTAATGAAGTTACAGTTACCTGTAATAATTATTATCGAAGTTACAGTTACTTGTCATAATTAGTATCGAAGTGACTGTTACCTGTCATAATTAGTATCGAAGTTATAGTTACCTGCCAAAATTTGTATCGAAATTACAGTTACTTGTCTTAATTAGTAACGAAGTTACAGTTACCTGTCATAATTAGTATCGAAGTTACAGTTACTTAACATAATTAGTATCGAAGTTACTGTTACTTGTCATAATTAGTATCGAAGTTACAGTTACATGCCATTATTTGTATCGAAATTACAGTTACTTGTACTAATTAGTAACGAAGTTACAGTTAACTGTCATAATTAGTATCGAATATACAGTTACCTGCCATAATTATTATCGAAGATTTTGTTACCTGTCATAATTAGTATCGAAGTTACAGTTTTCTGTCATAATTAGTATCGAAGTTACTGTAACCTGTCATAATTAGTATCGAAGTTACAGTTACCTGCCAAAATTAGCATCGAAATTACAGTTACTTGTCATAATTAGTAACGAAGTTACTGTTACTTGTCATAATAAGTATCGAAGTTACTGTTACCTGTCATAATAACTATCGAAATTACAGTTACCTGGAATAATTTGTATCGAAATTACAGTTACTTGTCATAATTAGTAACGAAGTTACAGTTACTTGCCATAATTAGTATAAAAATTACAGTTACTTGTCATAATTAGTAACGAAGTTGCAGTTACCTGTCATACTTAGTATCGAAGTTACTGTTACCTGCCATAATTTGTATCGAAATTACAGTTACTTGTCATAATTAGTAACGAAGTTACAGTTACCTGTCATAATTAGTATCGAAGTTACAGTTACTTGTCATAATTAGTATCGAAGTTACCGTTACCTGTGATAATAAGTATCGAAGTTACAGTTACCTGTCTTAATTAATATCGAAGTTACAGTTACTTGTCATAATTAGTATCGAAGTTACAGTTACTTGTCATAATTAGTATCGAAGTTACTGTTACCTGTCATAATTA
Source organism: Meconema thalassinum (assembly GCA_946902985.2). Taxonomy (NCBI): domain Eukaryota; kingdom Metazoa; phylum Arthropoda; class Insecta; order Orthoptera; family Tettigoniidae; genus Meconema; species Meconema thalassinum. Next base: position 1,445,911,299 of record OX336388.2, on the reverse strand, counting down.
GTATCGAAGTTACAGTTACCTGCCATAATTTGTATCGAAATAACAGTTACTTATCATAATTAGTAACGAAGTTACAGTTAACTGTCATAATTAGTATCGAAGTTACTGTTTTCTGTCATAATTAGTATCGAAGTTACTGTTACCTGTCATAATTAGTATCGAAGTTACAGTTACCTGCCATAATTTGTATCGAAATTACAGTTACTTGTCATAATTAGTAACGAAGTTACAGTTACTTGCCATAATTAGTATCGAAGTTACAGTTACCTGCCATAATTTGTATCGAAATTACAGGGACTTGTCATAATTAGTAACGAAGTTACAGTTACCTGTCATAATTAGTATCGAAGTTACTGTTACCTGTCATAATTAGTATTGAAGTTACAGTTACCTACCATAAATTTTTATCAAAATTACTGTTACTTGTCATAATTAGTAACGAAGTCAGAGTATCTTGTCATAATTAGTATCGAAGTTACAGTTACCTGTCATAATTTGATTCGAAGTTATAGTTACTTGTCAAAATTAGTATCGAAGTTACTGTTACCTGTCATAATTAGTATCGAAGTTACAGTTACCTGCCATAATTTGTATCGAAATTACAGTTCCTTGTCATAATTAGTATCGAAGTTACAGTTACCTGTCATAATTAGTATCGAGTGTACTGTTACCTGCCATAATTTGTATCGAAATTACAGTTACTTGTCATAATTAGTTACGAAGTTACAGTTACCTGTTATAATTTGTATCGAAATTACAGTTACTTGTCATAATTAGTAACGAAGTTACAGTTTCCTGTCATAATTAATACCGAAGTTACTGTTACCTGTCATAATTAGTATCGAAGGTACAGTTACCTGCCAAAATTTGTATCGAAATTACAGTTACTTGTCATAATTAGTAACGAAGTTACAGTTACCTGTCATAATTATGTTTCGAAGTTACAGTTACTTGTCATAATAAGTATCGAAGTTACTGTTACCTGTCATAATTAGTATCGAAATTACAATTACCTGCCATAATTTGTAACGAAATTACAGTTACTTGTCATAATAAGTAACGAAGTTACAGTTACCTGTCATAATTAGTATCGAAGTTACAGTTACTTGTCATAAATAGTATCGAAGTTACTGTTACCTGTCATAATAAGTATCGAAGTTACAGTTACGTGCCATAATTAGTATCGAAGTTACTGTTACCTGTCATAATTAGTATCGAAGTTAGAGTTACCTGCCATAATTTGTATCGAAATAACAGTTACTTGTCATAATTAGTAACGAAGTTACAGTTACCTGTCATAATTAGTATCGAAGTTACAGTTACTTGTCATAATTAGTATCGAAGTTACTGTTACCTGTCATAATTAGTATCGAAGTTACAGTTACCTGCCAAAATTTGTATCGAAATTACAGTTACTTGTCATAATTTGTATCGAAATTACTGTTACTTGTCATAATTAATATCGAAGTTACTGTTACCTCTCATAATTAGTATCGAAGATACAGTTACTTGTCATAATTAGTAACGAAGTTGCAGTTACCTGTCATAATTAGTATCGAAGTTACTGTTACCTGTCATAATTAGTATCGAAGTTACAGTTACCTGCCATAATTTGTATCGAAATTACCGTTACATGTCATAATTAGTAACGAAGTTACAGATACCTGTCATAATTAGTATCGAAGTTACAGTTACTTGTCGTAATTAGTATCGAAGTTACTGTTACCTGTCACAATTAGTATCGAAGTTACAGTGACCTGCCAACATTTGTATCGAAATTACAGTTACTTGTCATAATTAGTATCGAGGTTACTGTTGTCATAATTAATATCGAAGTTACTGTTACCTGTCATAATTAATATCGAAGTTACAGTTACTTGTCATAATTAGTATCGAAGTTACAGTAACTTGTCATAATTAGTATCGAAGTTACAGTTACCTGTCATAATTAGTATCGAAGTTACAGTTTCTTGTCATAATTAGTAATGAACCTACAGTTACCTGTCATAATAAGTATCGAAGTTACAGTTACTTGTCATAATTAGTATCGAAGTTACAGTTACTTGACATAATTAGTAACGATGGGACAGTAACCTGTCATAATTAGTATCGAAGTTACTGTTACCTGTATTAATTAGTATCGAAGTTACTGTTACCTGACATATTTAGTTTCGAAGTTACTGTTACCTGTCATAATTAGTATTGAAGTTACAGTTACCTACCATAATTTTTTATCAAAATTACTGTTACTTGTCATAATTAGTAACGAAGTTACAGTTACCTGTCGTAATTAGTATCGAAGGTACTGTTACCTGCCATAATTTGTATCGAAATTACAGTTACTTGTCATAATTAGTAACGAAGTTACAGTTTCCTGTCATAATTAATATCGAAGTTACTGTTACCTGTCATAATTAGTATCGAAGTTACTGTTACTTGTCATAATTAGTATCGAAATTACAATTACCTGCCATAATTTGTAACGTAATTACAGTTACTTGTCATAATTAGTATCGAAGTTACTGTTACCTGTCATAATTAGTATCGAAGTTACAGTTACCTGCCATAATTAGTATCGAAGTTACTGTTACCTGTCATAATTTGTATCGAAGTTACAGTTACCTGTCATAATTTGATTCGAAGTTATAGTTACTTGTCAAAATTAGTATTGAAGGTACTGTTACCTGTCATAATTAGTATCGAAGTTACAGTTACCTGCCATAATTTGTATCGTAATTACAGTTCCTTGTCATAATTAGTATCGAAGTTACAGTTACCTGTCATAATTAGTATCGAAGGTACTGTTACCTGCCATAATTTGTATCGAAATTACAGTTACTTGTCATAATTAGTAACGAAGTTACAGTTTCCTGTCATAATTAATATCGAAGGTACTGTTACCTGTCATAATTAGTATCGAAGTTACAGTTACCTGCCATAATTTGTATCGAAATTACAGTTCCTTGTCATAATTAGTAACGAAGTTACAGTTACCTGTCATAATTAGTATCGAAGTTACAGTTACTTGTCATAATAAGTATCGATGTTACTGTTACTTGTCATAATTAGTATCGAAATTACAATTACCTGTCATAATTTGTAACGAAATTACAGTTACTTGTCATAATTAGTATCGAAGTTACTGTTACCTGTCATAATTAGTATCGAAGTTACAGTTACCTGCCATAATTAGTATCGAAGTTACTGTTACTTGTCATAATTAGTATCGAAGTTAGATTTACCTGCCATAATTTGTATCGAAATAACAGTTACTTGTCATAATTAGTAACGAAGTTACAGTTACCTGTCATAATTAGTATCGAAGTTACAGTTACTTGTCATAATTAGTATCGAAGTTACTGTTACCTGTCATAATTAGTATCGAAGTTACAGTTACCTGCCAAAATTTGTATCGAAATTACAGTTACTTGTCATAATTAGTATCGAAGTTACTGTTACTTGTCATAATTAATATCGAAGTTACTGTTACCTCTCATAATTAGTATCGAAGTTACATTTACTTGTCATAATTAGTATCGAAGTTACAGTTACTTGTCATAATTAATATCGAAGTTACAGTTACCTGTCATAATTTGTATCGAAGTTACAGTTTCTTGTCATAATTAGTAATGAAGTTACAGTTACCTGTCATAATAAGTATCGAAGTTACAGTTACTTGTCATAATTAGTATCGAAGTTACTGTTACTTGTCATAATTAATATCGAAGTTACTGTTACATCTCATAATTAGTATCGAAGTTACAGTTACTTGTCATAATTAGTAACGAAGTTGCAGTTACTTGTCATAATTAGTATCGATGTTACTGTTACCTGTCATAATTAGTATCGAAGTTACAGTTACTTGTCTTAATTAATATCGAAGTTACAGTTACCTGTCATAATTTGTATCGAAGTTACAGTTTCTTGTCATAATTAGTAATGAAGTTACAGTTACCTGTCATAATAAGTATCGAAGTTACAGTTACTTGTCATAATTAGTATCGAAGTTACTGTTACTTGTCATAATTAATATCGAAGTTACTGTTACATCTCATAATTAGTATCGAAGTTTCAGTTACTTGTCATAATTAGTAACGAAGTTGCAGTTACTTGTCATAATTAGTATCGAAGTTACAGTTACTTGTCATAATTAGTAACGAAGTTGCAGTTACTTGTCATAATTAGTATCGAAGTTACTGTTACCTGTCATAATTAGTATCGAAGTTACAGTAACCTGTCGTAATTAGTATCGAAGTTACTGTTACCTGTATTAATTAGTATCGAAGTTACTGTTACCTGACATATTTAGTTTCGAAGTTACTGTTACCTGTCATAATTAGTATTGAAGTTACAGTTACCTACCATAATTTTTTATCAAAATTACTGTTACTTGTCATAATTAGTAACAAAGTTACAGTTACCTGTCGTAATTAGTATCGAAGGTACTGTTACTTGCCATAATTTGTATCGAAATTACAGTTACTTGTCATAATTAGTAACGAAGTTACAGTTTCCTGTCATAATTAATATCGAAGTTACTGTTACCTGTCATAATTAGTATCGAAGGTACAGGTTCCTGCCAAAATTTGTATCGAAATTACAGTTACTTATCATAATTAGTAACGAAGTTACAGTTACCTGTCATAATTAGTATCGAAGTTACAGTTACTTGTCATAATAAGTATCGAAGTTACTGTTACTTGTCATAATTAGTATCGAAATTACAATTACCTGCCATAATTTGTAACGAAATTACAGTTACTTGTCATAATTAGTATCGAAGTTACTGTTACCTGTCATAATTAGTATCGAAGTTACATTTACCTGCCATAATTAGTATCGAAGTTACTGTTACCTGTCATAATTTGTATCGAAGTTACAGTTACCTGTCATAATTTGATTCGAAGTTATAGTTACTTGTCAAAATTAGTATCGAAGTTACTGTTACCTGTCATAATTAGTATCGAAGTTACAGTTACCTGCCATAATTTGTATCGAAATTACAGTTCCTTGTCATAATTAGTATCGAAGTTACAGTTACCTGTCATAATTAGTATCGAAGGTACTGTTACCTGCCATAATTTGTATCGAAATTACAGTTACTTGTCATAATTAGTAACGAAGTTACAGTTTCCTGTCATAATTAATATCGAAGTTACTGTTACCTGTCATAATTAGTATCGAAGGTACAGTTACCTGACAAAATTTGTATCGAAATTACAGTTACTTATCATAATTAGTAACGAAGTTACAGTTACCTGTCATAATTAGTATCGAAGTTACAGTTACTTGTCATAATAAGTATCGAAGTTACTGTTACTTGTCATAATTAGTATCGAAATTACAATTACCTGCCATAATTTGTAACGAAATTACAGTTACTTGTCATAATTAGTATCGAAGTAACTGTAACCTGTCATAATTAGTATCAATGTTACAGTTACCTGCCATAATTAGTATCGAAGTTACTGTTACCTGTCATAATTAGTATCGAAGTTAGATTTACCTGCCATAATTTGTATCGAAATAACAGTTACTTGTCATAATTAGTAACGAAGTTACAGTTACCTGTCATAATTATTATCGAAGTTACAGTTACTTGTCATAATTAGTATCGAAGTTACTGTTACATGTCATAATTAGTATCGAAGTTACAGTTACCTGCCAAAATTTGTATCGAAATTACAGTTACTTGTCATAATTAGTATCGAAGTTACTGTTACTTGTCATAATTAATATCGAAGTTACTGTTACCTCTCATAATTAGTATCGAAGTTACAGTTACTTGTCATAATTAGTATCGAAGTTACAGTTACTTGTCATAATTAATATCGAAGTTACAGTTACCTGTCATAATTTGTATCGAAGTTACAGTTTCTTGTCATAATTAGTAATGAATTTACAGTTACCTGTCATAATAAGTATCGAAGTTACAGTTACTTGTCATAATTAGTATCGAAGTTACTGTTACTTGTCATAATTAATATCGAAGTTACTGTTACATCTCATAATTAGTATCGAAGTTACAGTTACTTGTCATAATTAGTATCGAAGTTACAGTTACTTGTCATAATTAATATCGAAGTTACAGTTACCTGTCATAATTTGTATCGAAGTTACAGTTTCTTGCCATAATTAGTAATGAAGTTACAGTTACCTGTCATAATAAGTATCGAAGTTACTGTTACCTGTCATAATTAGTATCGAAGTTACAGTTACTTGTCATAATTAGTATCGAAGTTACTGTTACCTGTCATAATTAGTATCGAAGTTACAGTTACCTGCCAAAATTTGTATCGAAATTACAGTTACTTGTCATAATTTGTATCGAAGTTACTGTTTCTTGTCATAATTAATATCGAAGTTACTGTTACCTCTCATAATTAGTATCGAAGTTACAGTTACTTAACATAATTAGTAACGATGTTGCAGTTACCTGTCATAATTTGTATCGAAGTCATAATTAGTATCGAAGTAACTGTTACCTGTCATAATTAGTATTGAAGTTTCAGTTACCTACCATAATTTTTTATCAAAATTACTGTTACTTGTCATAATTAGTAACGAAGTTAGAGTTTCTTGTCATAATTAGTACCGAAGTTACAGTTACCTGTCATAATTTGTATCGAAGTTATAGTTACTTGTCATAATTAGTATCGAAGTTACTGTTACCTGTCATAATTAGTATGGTAGTTACAGTTACCTGCCATAATTTGTATCGAAATTACAGTTTCTTGTCATAATAAGTAACGAAGTTACAGTTACCTGTAATAATTATTTTCGAAGTTACAGTTACTTAACATAATTAGTATCGAAGTTACTGTTACTTGTCATAATTAATATCGAAGTTACTGTTACCTGTCATAATTATTATCGAAATTACAATTACCTGCCATAATTTGTACCGAAATTACAGTTACTTGTCATAATTAGTAACGAAGTTTCAGTTACCTGTCATAATTAGTATCGAAGTTACAGTTACTTGTCATGATTAGTAACGAAGTTACAGTTACCTGTGATAATTAGTATCGAAGTTACAGTTACATGCCATTATTTGTATCGAAATTACAGTTACATGTACTAATTAGTAACGAAGTTACAGTTAACTGTCATAATAAGTATCGAAGTTACAGTTACCTGCCATAATTATTATCGAAGTTTTTGTTACCTGTCATAATTAGTATCGAAGTTACTGTTTTCTGTCATAATTAATATCGAAGTTACTGTAACCTGTCATAATTAGTATCGAAGTTACAGTTACCTGCCATAATTTGTATCGAAATTACAGTTACTTGTCATAATTAGGAACGAAGTTACTGTTACTTGTCATAATAAGTATCGAAGTTACTGTTACCTGTCATAATTAGTATCGAAATTACAGTTACCTGCCATAATTAGTATCGAAGTTAAAGTTACCTGTCATAATAAGTATCGAAGTTACAGTTACCTGCCATAATTTGTAATGAAGTTACAGTTACCTGCCATAATTAGTATCGAAGTTACAGTTACCTGCCATAATTTTTTAAATCAAAATTAGAGTTACTTGTCATAATTATTAACGAAGTTACAGTAACTTGTCAAAATTAGTATCGAAGTTACTGTTACCTGTCATAATTAGTATCAAAGTAACAGTTACCTGCCATAATTTGTATGGAAGTTACAGTTCCTTGTCATAATTAGTATCGAAGTTACAGTTACCTGTCATAATTAGTATCGAAGGTACTGTTACCTGCCATAATTTGTATCGAAATTACAGTTACTTGTCATAATTAGTAACGAAGTTACAGTTACCTGTCATAATTTGTATCGAAATTACAGTTACTTGTCATAATTAGTAACGAAGTTACAGTTTCCTGTCATAATTAGTACCGAAGTTACTGTTACCTGACATAATTAGTATCGAAGTTACAGTTACCTGCCATAGTTTGTATCGAAATTACAGGGATTTGTCATAATAAGTAACGAAGTTACAGTTACCTGCCATAATTAGTATCGAAATTAAAGTTACTTGTCATAAATAGTAACGAAGTTACAGTTACCTGTCACATTTAGTATCGAAGTTACTGTTACCTGTCATAATTAGTAATGAAGTTGCAGTTACCTACCATAATTTTTTATCAAAATTACTGTTACTTGTCATAATTATTAACGAAGTTAGAGTTTCTTGTCATAATTAGTATCGAAGTTACAGTTACCTGTCATAATTTGATTCGAAGTTATAGTTACTTGTCATAATTAGTATCAAAGTTACTGTTACCTGTCATAATTAGTATCGAAGTAACAGTTACCTGCCATAATTAGTATCGAAATTACAGTTCCTTGTCATAATTAGTATCGAAGTTACAGTTACCTGTCATAATTAGTATCGAAGGTACTCTTACCTGCCATAATTTGTATCGAAATTACAGTTACTTGTCATAATTAGTTACGAAGTTACAGTTACCTGTCATAATTTTTATCGAAATTACAGTTACTTGTCATAATTAGCAACGATGTTACAGTTACCTGTCATAATTAGTATCGATGTTACTGTTACCTGTCATAATTAATAATGAAGTTACAGTTACCTTCCATAATTAGTATCGAAGTTACAGTTACCTGTCATAATAAGTATCGAAGTTACAGTTACCTGCCATAATTTGTATCGAAATTACAGTAACCTGTCATAATAAGTATCGATGTTACAGTTACTTGACATAATTAGTAACGATGTTACAGTAACCTGTCATAATTAGTATCGAAGTTACAGTTACCTGCCATAATTTTTTTTATCAAAATTAGAGTTACTTGTCATATTTAGTAACGAAGTTACAGTTACTTGTCATAATTAGTATCGAAGTTACTGTTACCTGTCATATTTAGTATCAAAGTTACAGTTACCTGCCATAATTTGTATCGAAGTTACAGTTCCTTGTCATAATTAGTATCGAAGTTACAGTTACCTGTCATAATTAGTATCGAAGGTACTGTTACCTGCCATAATTTGTATCGAAATTACAGTTACTTGTCATAATTAGTAACGAAGTTACAGTTACCTGTCATAATTTGTATCGAAATAACAGTTACTTGTCATAATTAGTAACGAAGTTTCAGTTTCCTGTCATAATTAGTACCGAAGTTACTGTTACCTGACATAATTAGTATCGAAGTTACAGTTACCTGCCATAGTTTGTATCGAAATTACAGGGACTTGTCATAATTAGTAACGAAGTTACAGTTATCTGCCATAATTAGTATCGAAATTAAAGTTACTTGTCATAATTAGTAACGAAGTTACAGTTACCTGTCACATTTAGTATCGAAGATACTGTTACCTGTCATAATTAGTATTGAAGTTACAGTTACCTACCATAATTTTTTATCAAAATTACTGTGACTTGTCATAATTAGTAACGAATTTAGAGTTTCTTTTCATAATTAGTATCGAAGTTACAGTTACCTGTTATAATTTGATTCGAAGTTATAGTTACTTGTCATAATTAGTATCGAAGTTACTGTCACTTGTCATAATTAATATCGAAGTTACTGTTACCTCTCATAATTAGTATCGAAGTTACTGTTACCTGTCATAATTAGTATCGAAGTTACAGTTACCTGTCATAATTTGATTCGAAGTTATAGTTACTTGTCAAAATTAGTATCGAAGTTACTGTTACCTGTCATAATTAGTATCGAAGTTACAGTTACCTGCCATAATTTGTATCGAAATTACAGTTCCTTGTCATAATTAGTATCGAAGTTACAGTTACCTGTCATAATTAGTATCGAAGGTACTGTTACCTGCCATAATTTGTATCGAAATTACAGTTACTTGTCATAATTAGTAACGAAGTTACAGTTTCCTGTCATAATTAATGTCGAAGTTACTGTTACCTGTCATAATTAGTATCGAAGGTTCAGTTACCTGCCAAAATTTGTATCGAAATTACAGTTACTTATCATAATTAGTAACGAAGTTACAGTTACCTGTCATAATTAGTATCGAAGTTACAGTTACCTGCCAAAATTTGTATCGAAATTAAAGTTACTTGTCATAATTAGTATCGATGTTACTGTTACTTGTCATAATTAATATCGAAGTTACAGTTACCTCTCATAATTAGTATCGAAGTTACAGTTACTTGTCATAATTAGTATCGAAGTTACAGTTACTTGTCATAATTAATATCGAAGTTACAGTTACCTGTCATAATTTGTATCGAAGTTACAGTTTCTTGTCATAATTAGTAATGAAGTTACAGTTACCTGTCATAATAAGTATCGAAGTTACAGTTACTTGTCATAATTAGTATCGAAGTTACAGTTACTTGACATAATTTGTAACGATGTTACAGTAACCTGTCATAATTAGTATCGAAGTTACTGTTGGCTGTATTAATTAGTATCGAAGTTACAGTTACCTGCCATAATTTTTTAAATCAAAATTAGAGTTACTTGTCATAATTATTAACGAAGTTACAGTAACTTGTCAAAATTAGTATCGAAGTTACTGTTACCTGTCATAATTAGTATCAAAGTAACAGTTACCTGCCATAATTTGTATGGAAGTTACAGTTAGTTGTCATAATTAGTATCGAAGTTACAGTTACCTTTCATAATTAGTATCGAAGGTACTGTTACCTGCCATAATTTGTATCGAAATTACAGTTACTTGTCATAATTAGTAACGAAGTTACAGTTACCTGTCATAATTTGTATCGAAATTACAGTTACTTGTCATAATTAGTAACGAAGTTACAGTTTCCTGTCATAATTAATATCGAAGGTACTGTTACCTGTCATAATTAGTATCGAAGTTACAGTTACCTGCCATAATTTGTATCGAAATTACAGTTCCTTGTCATAATTAGTAACGAAGTTACAGTTACCTGTCATAATTAGTATCGAAGTTACAGTTACTTGTCATAATAAGTATCGAAGTTACTGTTACTTGTCATAATTAGTATCGAAATTACAATTACCTGTCATAATTTGTAACGAAATTACAGTTACTTGTCATAATTAGTATCGAAGTTACTGTTACCTGTCATAATTAGTATCGAAGTTACAGTTACCTGCCATAATTAGTATCGAAGTTACTGTTACTTGTCATAATTAGTATCGAAGTTAGATTTACCTGCCATAATTTGTATCGAAATAACAGTTACTTGTCATAATTAGTAACGAAGTTACAGTTACCTGTCATAATTAGTATCGAAGTTACAGTTACTTGTCATAATTAGTATCGAAGTTACTGTTACCTGTCATAATTAGTATCGAAGTTACAGTTACCTGCCAAAATTTGTATCGAAATTACAGTTACTTGTCATAATTAGTATCGAAGTTACTGTTACTTGTCATAATTAATATCGAAGTTACTGTTACCTCTCATAATTAGTATCGAAGTTACATTTACTTGTCATAATTAGTATCGAAGTTACAGTTACTTGTCATAATTAATATCGAAGTTACAGTTACCTGTCATAATTTGTATCGAAGTTACAGTTTCTTGTCATAATTAGTAATGAAGTTACAGTTACCTGTCATAATAAGTATCGAAGTTACAGTTACTTGTCATAATTAGTATCGAAGTTACTGTTACTTGTCATAATTAATATCGAAGTTACTGTTACATCTCATAATTAGTATCGAAGTTACAGTTACTTGTCATAATTAGTAACGAAGTTGCAGTTACTTGTCATAATTAGTATCGATGTTACTGTTACCTGTCATAATTAGTATCGAAGTTACAGTTACTTGTCTTAATTAATATCGAAGTTACAGTTACCTGTCATAATTTGTATCGAAGTTACAGTTTCTTGTCATAATTAGTAATGAAGTTACAGTTACCTGTCATAATAAGTATCGAAGTTACAGTTACTTGTCATAATTAGTATCGAAGTTACTGTTACTTGTCATAATTAATATCGAAGTTACTGTTACATCTCATAATTAGTATCGAAGTTTCAGTTACTTGTCATAATTAGTAACGAAGTTGCAGTTACTTGTCATAATTAGTATCGAAGTTACAGTTACTTGTCATAATTAGTAACGAAGTTGCAGTTACTTGTCATAATTAGTATCGAAGTTACTGTTACCTGTCATAATTAGTATCGAAGTTACAGTAACCTGTCGTAATTAGTATCGAAGTTACTGTTACCTGTATTAATTAGTATCGAAGTTACTGTTACCTGACATATTTAGTTTCGAAGTTACTGTTACCTGTCATAATTAGTATTGAAGTTACAGTTACCTACCATAATTTTTTATCAAAATTACTGTTACTTGTCATAATTAGTAACAAAGTTACAGTTACCTGTCGTAATTAGTATCGAAGGTACTGTTACTTGCCATAATTTGTATCGAAATTACAGTTACTTGTCATAATTAGTAACGAAGTTACAGTTTCCTGTCATAATTAATATCGAAGTTACTGTTACCTGTCATAATTAGTATCGAAGGTACAGGTTCCTGCCAAAATTTGTATCGAAATTACAGTTACTTATCATAATTAGTAACGAAGTTACAGTTACCTGTCATAATTAGTATCGAAGTTACAGTTACTTGTCATAATAAGTATCGAAGTTACTGTTACTTGTCATAATTAGTATCGAAATTACAATTACCTGCCATAATTTGTAACGAAATTACAGTTACTTGTCATAATTAGTATCGAAGTTACTGTTACCTGTCATAATTAGTATCGAAGTTACATTTACCTGCCATAATTAGTATCGAAGTTACTGTTACCTGTCATAATTTGTATCGAAGTTACAGTTACCTGTCATAATTTGATTCGAAGTTATAGTTACTTGTCAAAATTAGTATCGAAGTTACTGTTACCTGTCATAATTAGTATCGAAGTTACAGTTACCTGCCATAATTTGTATCGAAATTACAGTTCCTTGTCATAATTAGTATCGAAGTTACAGTTACCTGTCATAATTAGTATCGAAGGTACTGTTACCTGCCATAATTTGTATCGAAATTACAGTTACTTGTCATAATTAGTAACGAAGTTACAGTTTCCTGTCATAATTAATATCGAAGTTACTGTTACCTGTCATAATTAGTATCGAAGGTACAGTTACCTGACAAAATTTGTATCGAAATTACAGTTACTTATCATAATTAGTAACGAAGTTACAGTTACCTGTCATAATTAGTATCGAAGTTACAGTTACTTGTCATAATAAGTATCGAAGTTACTGTTACTTGTCATAATTAGTATCGAAATTACAATTACCTGCCATAATTTGTAACGAAATTACAGTTACTTGTCATAATTAGTATCGAAGTAACTGTAACCTGTCATAATTAGTATCATTGTTACAGTTACCTGCCATAATTAGTATCGAAGTTACTGTTACCTGTCATAATTAGTATCGAAGTTAGATTTACCTGCCATAATTTGTATCGAAATAACAGTTACTTGTCATAATTAGTAACGAAGTTACAGTTACCTGTCATAATTATTATCGAAGTTACAGTTACTTGTCATAATTAGTATCGAAGTTACTGTTACATGTCATAATTAGTATCGAAGTTACAGTTACCTGCCAAAATTTGTATCGAAATTACAGTTACTTGTCATAATTAGTATCGAAGTTACTGTTACTTGTCATAATTAATATCGAAGTTACTGTTACCTCTCATAATTAGTATCGAAGTTACAGTTACTTGTCATAATTAGTATCGAAGTTACAGTTACTTGTCATAATTAATATCGAAGTTACAGTTACCTGTCATAATTTGTATCGAAGTTACAGTTTCTTGTCATAATTAGTAATGAATTTACAGTTACCTGTCATAATAAGTATCGAAGTTACAGTTACTTGTCATAATTAGTATCGAAGTTACTGTTACTTGTCATAATTAATATCGAAGTTACTGTTACATCTCATAATTAGTATCGAAGTTACAGTTACTTGTCATAATTAGTATCGAAGTTACAGTTACTTGTCATAATTAATATCGAAGTTACAGTTACCTGTCATAATTTGTATCGAAGTTACAGTTTCTTGCCATAATTAGTAATGAAGTTACAGTTACCTGTCATAATAAGTATCGAAGTTACTGTTACCTGTCATAATTAGTATCGAAGTTACAGTTACTTGTCATAATTAGTATCGAAGTTACTGTTACCTGTCATAATTAGTATCGAAGTTACAGTTACCTGCCAAAATTTGTATCGAAATTACAGTTACTTGTCATAATTTGTATCGAAGTTACTGTTTCTTGTCATAATTAATATCGAAGTTACTGTTACCTCTCATAATTAGTATCGAAGTTACAGTTACTTAACATAATTAGTAACGATGTTGCAGTTACCTGTCATAATTTGTATCGAAGTCATAATTAGTATCGAAGTTACTGTTACCTGTCATAATTAGTATTGAAGTTTCAGTTACCTACCATAATTTTTTATCAAAATTACTGTTACTTGTCATAATTAGTAACGAAGTTAGAGTTTCTTGTCATAATTAGTACCGAAGTTACAGTTACCTGTCATAATTTGTATCGAAGTTATAGTTACTTGTCATAATTAGTATCGAAGTTACTGTTACCTGTCATAATTAGTATGGTAGTTACAGTTACCTGCCATAATTTGTATCGAAATTACAGTTTCTTGTCATAATAAGTAACGAAGTTACAGTTACCTGTAATAATTATTTTCGAAGTTACAGTTACTTAACATAATTAGTATCGAAGTTACTGTTACTTGTCATAATTAATATCGAAGTTACTGTTACCTGTCATAATTATTATCGAAATTACAATTACCTGCCATAATTTGTACCGAAATTACAGTTACTTGTCATAATTAGTAACGAAGTTTCAGTTACCTGTCATAATTAGTATCGAAGTTACAGTTACTTGTCATGATTAGTAACGAAGTTACAGTTACCTGTGATAATTAGTATCGAAGTTACAGTTACATGCCATTATTTGTATCGAAATTACAGTTACATGTACTAATTAGTAACGAAGTTACAGTTAACTGTCATAATAAGTATCGAAGTTACAGTTACCTGCCATAATTATTATCGAAGTTTTTTTTACCTGTCATAATTAGTATCGAAGTTACTGTTTTCTGTCATAATTAATATCGAAGTTACTGTAACCTGTCATAATTAGTATCGAAGTTACAGTTACCTGCCATAATTTGTATCGAAATTACAGTTACTTGTCATAATTAGGAACGAAGTTACTGTTACTTGTCATAATAAGTATCGAAGTTACTGTTACCTGTCATAATTAGTATCGAAATTACAGTTACCTGCCATAATTAGTATCGAAGTTAAAGTTACCTGTCATAATAAGTATCGAAGTTACAGTTACCTGCCATAATTTGTAATGAAGTTACAGTTACCTGCCATAATTAGTATCGAAGTTACAGTTACCTGCCATAATTTTTTAAATCAAAATTAGAGTTACTTGTCATAATTATTAACGAAGTTACAGTAACTTGTCAAAATTAGTATCGAAGTTACTGTTACCTGTCATAATTAGTATCAAAGTAACAGTTACCTGCCATAATTTGTATGGAAGTTACAGTTCCTTGTCATAATTAGTATCGAAGTTACAGTTACCTGTCATAATTAGTATCGAAGGTACTGTTACCTGCCATAATTTGTATCGAAATTACAGTTACTTGTCATAATTAGTAACGAAGTTACAGTTACCTGTCATAATTTGTATCGAAATTACAGTTACTTGTCATAATTAGTAACGAAGTTACAGTTTCCTGTCATAATTAGTACCGAAGTTACTGTTACCTGACATAATTAGTATCGAAGTTACAGTTACCTGCCATAGTTTGTATCGAAATTACAGGGATTTGTCATAATAAGTAACGAAGTTACAGTTACCTGCCATAATTAGTATCGAAATTAAAGTTACTTGTCATAAATAGTAACGAAGTTACAGTTACCTGTCACATTTAGTATCGAAGTTACTGTTACCTGTCATAATTAGTAATGAAGTTGCAGTTACCTACCATAATTTTTTATCAAAATTACTGTTACTTGTCATAATTATTAACGAAGTTAGAGTTTCTTGTCATAATTAGTATCGAAGTTACAGTTACCTGTCATAATTTGATTCGAAGTTATAGTTACTTGTCATAATTAGTATCAAAGTTACTGTTACCTGTCATAATTAGTATCGAAGTAACAGTTACCTGCCATAATTAGTATCGAAATTACAGTTCCTTGTCATAATTAGTATCGAAGTTACAGTTACCTGTCATAATTAGTATCGAAGGTACTCTTACCTGCCATAATTTGTATCGAAATTACAGTTACTTGTCATAATTAGTTACGAAGTTACAGTTACCTGTCATAATTTGTATCGAAATTACAGTTACTTGTCATAATTAGCAACGATGTTACAGTTACCTGTCATAATTAGTATCGATGTTACTGTTACCTGTCATAATTAATAATGAAGTTACAGTTACCTTCCATAATTAGTATCGAAGTTACAGTTACCTGTCATAATAAGTATCGAAGTTACAGTTACCTGCCATAATTTGTATCGAAATTACAGTAACCTGTCATAATAAGTATCGATGTTACAGTTACTTGACATAATTAGTAACGATGTTACAGTAACCTGTCATAATTAGTATCGAAGTTACAGTTACCTGCCATAATTTTTTTTATCAAAATTAGAGTTACTTGTCATATTTAGTAACGAAGTTACAGTTACTTGTCATAATTAGTATCGAAGTTACTGTTACCTGTCATATTTAGTATCAAAGTTACAGTTACCTGCCATAATTTGTATCGAAGTTACAGTTCCTTGTCATAATTAGTATCGAAGTTACAGTTACCTGTCATAATTAGTATCGAAGGTACTGTTACCTGCCATAATTTGTATCGAAATTACAGTTACTTGTCATAATTAGTAACGAAGTTACAGTTACCTGTCATAATTTGTATCGAAATAACAGTTACCATAATTTTTTATCAAAATTACTGTGACTTGTCATAATTAGTAACGAAGTTACAGTTTCCTGTCATAATTAGTACCGAAGTTACTGTTACCTGACATAATTAGTATCGAAGTTACAGTTACCTGCCATAGTTTGTATCGAAATTACAGGGACTTGTCATAATTAGTAACGAAGTTACAGTTATCTGCCATAATTAGTATCGAAATTAAAGTTACTTGTCATAATTAGTAACGAAGTTACAGTTACCTGTCACATTTAGTATCGAAGATACTGTTACCTGTCATAATTAGTATTGAAGTTACAGTTACCTACCATAATTTTTTATCAAAATTACTGTGACTTGTCATAATTAGTAACGAATTTAGAGTTTCTCTTCATAATTAGTATCGAAGTTACAGTTACCTGTTATAATTTGATTCGAAGTTATAGTTACTTGTCATAATTAATATCGAAGTTACTGTTACCTCTCATAATTAGTATCGAAGTTACAGTTACTTGTCATAATTAGTATCGAAGTTACAGTTACTTGTCATAATTAATATCGAAGTTACAGTTACCTGTCATAATTTGTATCGAAGTTACAGTTTCTTGTCATAATTAGTAATGAATTTACAGTTACCTGTCATAATAAGTATCGAAGTTACAGTTACTTGTCATAATTAGTATCGAAGTTACTGTTACTTGTCATAATTAATATCGAAGTTACTGTTACATCTCATAATTAGTATCGAAGTTACAGTTACTTGTCATAATTAGTATCGAAGTTACAGTTACTTGTCATAATTAATATCGAAGTTACAGTTACTTGTCATAATTTGTATCGAAGTTACAGTTTCTTGCCATAATTAGTAATGAAGTTACAGTTACCTGTCATAATAAGTATCGAAGTTACTGTTACCTGTCATAATTAGTATCGAAGTTACAGTTACTTGTCATAATTAGTATCGAAGTTACTGTTACCTGTCATAATTAGTATCGAAGTTACAGTTACCTGCCAAAATTTGTATCGAAATTACAGTTACTTGTCATAATTTGTATCGAAGTTACTGTTACTTGTCATAATTAATATCGAAGTTACTGTTACCTCTCATAATTAGTATCGAAGTTACAGTTACTTGTCATAATTAGTAACGATGTTGCTGTTACCTGTCATAATTTGTATCGAAGTCATAATTAGTATCGAAGTTACTGTTACCTGTCATAATTAGTATTGAAGTTTCAGTTACCTACCATAATTTTTTATCAAAATTACTGTTACTTGTCATAATTAGTAACGAAGTTAGAGTTTCTTGTCATAATTAGTACCGAAGTTACAGTTACCTGTCATAATTTGTATCGAAGTTATAGTTACTTGTCATAATTAGTATCGAAGTTACTGTTACCTGTCATAATTAGTATGGTAGTTACAGTTACCTGCCATAATTTGTATCGAAATTACAGTTTCTTGTCATAATAAGTAACGAAGTTACAGTTACCTGTAATAATTATTTTCGAAGTTACAGTTACTTAACATAATTAGTATCGAAGTTACTGTTACTTGTCATAATTAATATCGAAGTTACTGTTACCTGTCATAATTATTATCGAAATTACAATTACCTGCCATAATTTGTACCGAAATTACAGTTACTTGTCATAATTAGTAACGAAGTTTCAGTTACCTGTCATAATTAGTATCGAAGTTACAGTTACTTGTCATGATTAGTAACGAAGTTACAGTTACCTGTGATAATTAGTATCGAAGTTACAGTTACATGCCATTATTTGTATCGAAATTACAGTTACTTGTACTAATTAGTAACGAAGTTACAGTTAACTGTCATAATAAGTATCGAAGTTACAGTTACCTGCCATCATTATTATCGAAGTTTTTGTTACCTGTCATAATTAGTATCGAAGTTACTGTTTTCTGTCATAATTAGTATCGAAGTTACTGTAACCTGTCATAATTAGTATCGAAGTTACAGTTACCTGCCATAATTTGTATCGAAATTACAGTTACTTGTCATAATTAGGAACGAAGTTACTGTTACTTGTCATAATAAGTATCGAAGTTACTGTTACCTGTCATAATTAGTATCGAAATTACAGTTACCTGCCATAATTAGTATCGAAGTTAAAGTTACCTGTCATAATAAGTATCGAAGTTACAGTTACCTGCCATAATTTGTAATGAAGTTACAGTTACCTGCCATAATTAGTATCGAAGTTACAGTTACCTGCCATAATTTTTTAAATCAAAATTAGAGTTACTTGTCATAATTATTAACGAAGTTACAGTAACTTGTCAAAATTAGTATCGAAGTTACTGTTACCTGTCATAATTAGTATCAAAGTAACAGTTACCTGCCATAATTTGTATGGAAGTTACAGTTCCTTGTCATAATTAGTATCGAAGTTACAGTTACCTGTCATAATTAGTATCGAAGGTACTGTCACCTGCCATAATTTGTATCGAAATTACAGTTACTTGTCATAATTAGTAACGAAGTTACAGTTACCTGTCATAATTTGTATCGAAATTACAGTTACTTGTCATAATTAGTAACGAAGTTACAGTTTCCTGTCATAATTAGTACCGAAGTTACTGTTACCTGACATAATTAGTATCGAAGTTACAGTTACCTGCCATAGTTTGTATCGAAATTACAGGGATTTGTCATAATAAGTAACGAAGTTACAGTTACCTGCCATAATTAGTATCTAAATTAAAGTTACTTGTCATAAATAGTAACGAAGTTACAGTTACCTGTCACATTTAGTATCGAAGTTACTGTTACCTGTCATAATTAGTATTGAAGTTGCAGTTACCTACCATAATTTTTTATCAAAATTACTGTTACTTGTCATAATTATTAACGAAGTTAGAGTTTCTTGTCATAATTAGTATCGACGTTACAGTTACCTGTCATAATTTGATTCGAAGTTATAGTTACTTGTCATAATTAGTATCAAAGTTACTGTTACCTGTCATAATTAGTATCGAAGTAACAGTTACCTGCCATAATTAGTATCGAAATTACAGTTCCTTGTCATAATTAGTATCGAAGTTACAGTTACCTGTCATAATTAGTATCGAAGGTACTCTTACCTGCCATAATTTGTATCGAAATTACAGATACTTGTCATAATTAGTTACGAAGTTACAGTTACCTGTCATAATTTGTATCGAAATTACAGTTACTTGTCATAATTAGCAACGATGTTACAGTTACCTGTCATAATTAGTATCGATGTTACGGTTACCTGTCATAATTAATAATGAAGTTACAGTTACCTTCCATAATTAGTATCGAAGTTACAGTTACCTGTCATAATAAGTATCGAAGTTACAGTTACCTGCCATAATTTGTATCGAAATTACAGTAACCTGTCATAATAAGTATCGAAGTTACAGTTACTTGACATAATTAGTAACGATGTTACAGTAACCTGTCATAATTAGTATCGAAGTTACAGTTACCTGCCATAATTTTTTTTATCAAAATTAGAGTTACTTGTCATATTTAGTAACGAAGTTACAGTTACTTGTCATAATTAGTATCGAAGTATCTGTTACCTGTCATATTTAGTATCAAAGTTACAGTTACCTGCCATAATTTGTATCGAAGTTACAGTTCCTTGTCATAATTAGTATCGAAGTTACAGTTACCTGTCATAATTAGTATCGAAGGTACTGTTACCTGCCATAATTTGTATCGAAATTACAGTTACTTGTCATAATTAGTAACGAAGTTACAGTTACCTGTCATAATTTGTATCGAAATAACAGTTACTTGTCATAATTAGTAACGAAGTTTCAGTTTCCTGTCATAATTAGTACCGAAGTTACTGTTACCTGACATAATTAGTATCGAAGTTACAGTTACCTGCCATAGTTTGTATCGAAATTACAGGGACTTGTCATAATTAGTAACGAAGTTACAGTTATCTGCCATAATTAGTATCGAAATTAAAGTTACTTGTCATAATTAGTAACGAAGTTACAGTTACCTGTCACATTTAGTATCGAAGATACTGTTACCTGTCATAATTAGTATTGAAGTTACAGTTACCTACCATAAATTTTTATCAAAATTACTGTGACTTGTCATAATTAGTAACGAATTTAGAGTTTCTTTTCATAATTAGTATCGAAGTTACAGTTACCTGTTATAATTTGATTCGAAGTTATAGTTACTTGTCATAATTAGTATCGAAGTTACTGTCACTTGTCATAATTAATATCGAAGTTACTGTTACCTCTCATAATTAGTATCGAAGTTACTGTTACCTGTCATAATTAGTATCGAAGTTACAGTTACCTGTCATAATTTGATTCGAAGTTATAGTTACTTGTCAAAATTAGTATCGAAGTTACTGTTACCTGTCATAATTAGTATCGAAGTTACAGTTACCTGCCATAATTTGTATCGAAATTACAGTTCCTTGTCATAATTAGTATCGAAGTTACAGTTACCTGTCATAATTAGTATCGAAGGTACTGTTACCTGCCATAATTTGTATCGAAATTACAGTTACTTGTCATAATTAGTAACGAAGTTACAGTTTCCTGTCATAATTAATGTCGAAGTTACTATTACCTGTCATAATTAGTATCGAAGGTTCAGTTACCTGCCAAAATTTGTATCGAAATTACAGTTACTTATCATAATTAGTAACGAAGTTACAGTTACCTGTCATAATTAGTATCGAAGTTACAGTTACCTGCCAAAATTTGTATCGAAATTAAAGTTACTTGTCATAATTAGTATCGAAGTTACTGTTACTTGTCATAATTAATATCGAAGTTACAGTTACCTCTCATAATTAGTATCGAAGTTACAGTTACTTGTCATAATTAGTATCGAAGTTACAGTTACTTGTCATAATTAATATCGAAGTTACAGTTACCTGTCATAATTTGTATCGAAGTTACAGTTTCTTGTCATAATTAGTAATGAAGTTACAGTTACCTGTCATAATAAGTATCGAAGTTACAGTTACTTGTCATAATTAGTATCGAAGTTACAGTTACTTGACATAATTTGTAACGATGTTACAGTAACCTGTCATAATTAGTATCGAAGTTACTGTTGGCTGTATTAATTAGTATCGAAGTTACAGTTACCTGCCATAATTTTTTAAATCAAAATTAGAGTTACTTGTCATAATTATTAACGAAGTTACAGTAACTTGTCAAAATTAGTATCGAAGTTACTGTTACCTGTCATAATTAGTATCAAAGTAACAGTTACCTGCCATAATTTGTATGGAAGTTACAGTTAGTTGTCATAATTAGTATCGAAGTTACAGTTACCTTTCATAATTAGTATCGAAGGTACTGTTACCTGCCATAATTTGTATCGAAATTACAGTTACTTGTCATAATTAGTAACGAAGTTACAGTTACCTGTCATAATTTGTATCGAAATTACAGTTACTTGTCATAATTAGTAACGAAGTTACAGTTTCCTGTCATAATTAGTACCGAAGTTACTGTTACCTGACATAATTAGTATCGAAGTTACAGTTACCTGCCATAGTTTGTATCGAAATTACAGGGATTTGTCATAATAAGTAACGAAGTTACAGTTACCTGCCATAATTAGTATCGAAATTAAAGTTACTTGTCATAAATAGTAACGAAGTTACAGTTACCTGTCACATTTAGTATCGAAGTTACTGTTACCTGTCATAATTAGTATTGAAGTTGCAGTTACCTACCATAATTTTTTATCAAAATTACTGTTACTTGTCATAATTATTAACGAAGTTAGAGTTTCTTGTCATAATTAGTATCGAAGTTACAGTTACCTGTCATAATTTGATTCGAAGTTATAGTTACTTGTCATAATTAGTATCAAAGTTACTGTTACCTGTCATAATTAGTATCGAAGTAACGGTTACCTGCCATAATTAGTATCGAAATTACAGTTCCTTGTCATAATTAGTATCGAAGTTACAGTTACCTGTCATAATTAGTATCGAAGGTACTCTTACCTGCCATAATTTGTATCGAAATTACAGTTACTTGTCATAATTAGTTACGAAGTTACAGTTACCTGTCATAATTTGTATCGAAATTACAGTTACTTGTCATAATTAGCAACGATGTTACAGTTACCTGTCATAATTAGTATCGATGTTACTGTTACCTGTCATAATTAATAATGAAGTTACAGTTACCTTCCATAATTAGTATCGAAGTTACAGTTACCTGTCATAATAAGTATCGAAGTTACAGTTACCTGCCATAATTTGTATCGAAATTACAGTAACCTGTCATAATAAGTATCGAATTTACAGTTACTTGTCATAATAAGTATCGAAGTTACAGTTACTTGACATAATTAGTAACGATGTTACAGTAACCTGTCATAATTAGTATCGAAGTTACAGTTACCTGCCATAATTTTTTTATCAAAATTAGAGTTACTTGTCATATTTAGTAACGAAGTTACAGTTACTTGTCATAATTAGTATCGAAGTTACTGTTACCTGTCATATTTAGTATCAAAGTTACAGTTACCTGCCATAATTTGTATCGAAGTTACAGTTCCTTGTCATAATTAGTATCGAAGTTACAGTTACCATTCATAATTAGTATCGAAGGTACTGTTACCTGCCATAATTTGTATCGAAATTACAGTTACTTGTCATAATTAGTAACGAAGTTACAGTTACCTGTCATAATTTGTATCGAAATAACAGTTACTTGTCATAATTAGTAACGAAGTTACAGTTTCCTGTCATAATTAGTACCGAAGTTACTGTTACCTGACATAATTAGTATCGAAGTTACAGTTACCTGCCATAGTTTGTATCGAAATTACAGGGACTTGTCATAATCAGTAACGAAGTTACAGTTATCTGCCATAATTAGTATCGAAATTAAAGTTACTTGTCATAATTAGTAACGAAGTTACAGTTACCTGTCACATTTAGTATCGAAGATACTGTTACCTGTCATAATTAGTATTGAAGTTACAGTTACCTACCATAATTTTTTATCAAAATTACTGTTACTTGTCATAATTAGTAACGAATTTAGAGTTTCTTTTCATAATTAGTATCGAAGTTACAGTTACCTGTTATAATTTGATTCGAAGTTATAGTTACTTGTCATAATTAGTATCGAAGTTACTGTTACTTGTCATAATTAATATCGAAGTTACTGTTACCTCTCATAATTAGTATCGAAGTTACTGTTACCTGTCATAATTAGTATCGAAGTTACAGTTACCTGTCATAATTTGATTCGAAGTTATAGTTACTTGTCAAAATTAGTATCGAAGTTACTGTTACCTGTCATAATTAGTATCGAAGTTACAGTTACCTGCCATAATTTGTATCGAAATTACAGTTCCTTGTCATAATTAGTATCGAAGTTACAGTTACCTGTCATAATTAGTATCGAAGGTACTGTTACCTGCCATAATTTGTATCGAAATTACAGTTACTTGTCATAATTAGTAACGAAGTTACAGTTTCCTGTCATAATTAATGTCGAAGTTACTGTTACCTGTCATAATTAGTATCGAAGGTTCAGTTACCTGCCAAAATTTGTATCGAAATTACAGTTACTTATCATAATTAGTAACGAAGTTACAGTTACCTGTCATAATTAGTATCGAAGTTACAGTTACCTGCCAAAATTTGTATCGAAATTAAAGTTACTTGTCATAATTAGTATCGAAGTTACTGTTACTTGTCATAATTAATATCGAAGTTACTGTTACCTCTCATAATTAGTATCGAAGTTACAGTTACTTGTCATAATTAGTATCGAAGTTACAGTTACTTGTCATAATTAATATCGAAGTTACAGTTACCTGTCATAATTTGTATCGAAGTTACAGTTTCTTGTCATAATTAGTAATGAAGTTACAGTTACCTGTCATAATAAGTATCGACGTTACAGTTACTTGTCATAATTAGTATCGAAGTTACTGTTACTTGTCATAATTAATATCGAAGTTACTGTTACCTCTCATAATTAGTATCGAAGTTACAGTTACTTGTCATAATTAGTAACGAAGTTGCAGTTACTTGTCATAATTAGT
This sequence comes from Meconema thalassinum, assembly GCA_946902985.2. NCBI lineage: Eukaryota > Metazoa > Arthropoda > Insecta > Orthoptera > Tettigoniidae > Meconema > Meconema thalassinum. The sequence goes on along the minus strand of OX336388.2, from coordinate 1,445,886,315 downwards.
ACCGAAGTTACTGTTACCTGTCATAATTAGTATCGAAGTTACAGTTACTTGTCATAATTAGTATCGAAGTTACTGTTACCTGTCATAATTAGTATCGAAGTTACAGTTACCTGCCAAAATTTGTATCGAAATTACAGTTACTTGTCATAATTTGTATCGAAGTTACTGTTACTTGTCATAATTAATATCGAAGTTACTGTTACCTCTCATAATTAGTATCGAAGTTACAGTTACTTGTCATAATTAGTAACGATGTTGCAGTTACCTGTCACAATTTGTATCGAAGTCATAATTAGTATCGAAGTTACTGTTACCTGTCATAATTAGTATTGAAGTTACAGTTACCTACCATAATTTTTTATCAAAATTACTGTTACTTGTCATAATTAGTAAGGAAGTTAGAGTTTCTTGTCATAATTAGTATCGAAGTTACAGTTACCAGTCATAATTTGTATCGAAGTTATAGTTACTTGTCATAATTAGTATCGAAGTTACTGTTACCTGTCATAATTAGTATGGTAGTTACAGTTACCTGCCATAATTTGTATCGAAATTACAGTTTCTTGTCATAATAAGTAACGAAGTTACAGTTACCTGTTATAATTATTATCGAAGTTACAGTTACTTAACATAATTAGTATCGAAGTTACTGTTACTTGTCATAATTAGTATCGAAGTTACTGTTACCTGTCATAATTATTATCGAAATTACAATTACCTGCCATAATTTGTACCGAAATTACAGTTACTTGTCATAATTAGTAACGAAGTTTCAGTTACCTGTCATAATTAGTATCGAAGTTACAGTTACTTGTCATGATTAGTAACGAAGTAACAGTCACCTGTGATAATTATTATCGAAGTTACAGTTACATGCCATTATTTGTATCGAAATTACAGTTACTTGTACTAATTAGTGACGAAGTTACAGTTAACTGTCATAATAAGTATCGAAGTTACAGTTACCTGCCATAATTATTATCGAAGTTTTTGTTACCTGTCATAATTAGTATCGAAGTTACTGTTTTCTGTCATAATTAGTATCGAAGTTACTGTAACCTGTCATAATTAGTATCGAAGTTACAGTTACCTGCCATAATTTGTATCGAAATTACAGTTACATGTCATAATTAGTAACGAAGTTACTGTTACTTGTCATAATAAGTATCGAAGTTAATGTTACCTGTCATAATTAGTATCGAAATTACAGTTACCTGCCACAATTAGTATCGAAGTTACAGTTACCTGTCATAATAAGTATCGAAGTTACAGTTACCTGCCATAATTTGTAATGAAGTTACAGTTACCTGCCATAATTAGTATCGAAGTTACAGTTACCTGTCATAATAAGTATCGAAGTTACAGTTACCTGCCATAATTTGTATCGAAATTACAGTAAGCTGTCATAATAAGTATCGAAGTTACAGTTACTTGTAATAATTAGTATCGAAGTTACAGTTACTTGACATAATTTGTAACGATGTTACAGTAACCTGTCATAATTAGTATCGAAGTTACTGTTGCCTGTATTAATTAGTATCGAAGTTACAGTTACCTGCCATAATTTTTTAAATCAAAATTAGAGTTACTTGTCATAATTATTAACGAAGTTACAGTAACTTGTCAAAATTAGTATCGAAGTTACTGTTACCTGTCATAATTAGTATCAAAGTAACAGTTACCTGCCATAATTTGTATGGAAGTTACAGTTCCTTGTCATAATTAGGATCGAAGTTACAGTTACCTGTCATAATTAGTATCGAAGGTACTGTTACCTGCCATAATTTGTATCGAAATTACAGTTACTTGTCATAATTAGCAACGAAGTTACAGTTACCTGTCATAATTTGTATCGAAATTACAGTTACTTGTCATAATTAGTAACGAAGTTACAGTTTCCTGTCATAATTAGTACCGAAGTTACTGTTACCTGACATAATTAGTATCGAAGTTACAGTTACCTGCCATAGTTTGTATCGAAATTACAGGGATTTGTCATAATAACTAAAGAAGTTACAGTTACCTGCCATAATTAGTATCGAAATTAAAGTTACTTGTCATAAATAGTAACGAAGTTACAGTTACCTGTCACATTTAGTATCGAAGTTACTGTTACCTGTCATAATTAGTATTGAAGTTGCAGTTACCTACCATAATTTTTTATCAAAATTACTGTTACTTGTCATAATTAGTAACGAAGTTAGAGTTTCTTGTCATAATTAGTATCGAAGTTACAGTTACCTGTCATAATTTGATTCGAAGTTATAGTTACTTGTCATAATTAGTATCAAAGTTACTGTTACCTGTCATAATTAGTATCGAAGTAACAGTTACCTGCCATAATTAGTATCGAAATTACAGTTCCTTGTCATAATTAGTATCGAAGTTACAGTTACTTGTCATAATTAGTATCGAAGGTACTCTTACCTGCCATAATTTGTATCGAAATTACAGTTACTTGTCATAATTAGTTACGAAGTTACAGTTACCTGTCATAATTTGTATCGAAATTACAGTTACTTGTCATAATTAGCAACGAAGTTACAGTTACCTGTCATAATTAGTATCGATGTTACTGTTACCTGTCATAATTAATAATGAAGTTACAGTTACCTTCCATAATTGGTATCGAAGTTACAGTTACCTGTCATAATAAGTATCGAAGTTACAGTTACCTGCCATAATTTGTATCGAAATTACAGTAACCTGTCATAATAAGTATCGAATTTACAGTTACTTGACATAATAATTATCGAAGTTACAGTTACTTGACATAATTAGTGACGATGTTACAGTAACCTGTCATAATTAGTATCGAAGTTACAGTTACCTGCCATAATTTTTTTTATCAAAATTAGAGTTACTTGTCATCTTTAGTAACAAAGTTACAGTTACTTGTCATAATTAGTATCGAAGTTACTTTTACCTGTCATATTTAGTATCAAAGTTACAGTTACCTGCCATAATTTGTATCGAAGTTACAGTTCCTTGTCATAATTAGTATCGAAGTTACAGTTACCTGTCATAATTAGTATCGAAGGTACTGTTACCGGCCATAATTTGTATCGAAATTACAGTTACTTGTCATAATTAGTAACGAAGTTACAGTTACCTGTCATAATTTGTATCGAAATAACAGTTACTTGTCATAATTAGTAACGAAGTTACAGTTTCCTGTCATAATTAGTACCGAAGTTACTGTTACCTGACATAATTAGTATCGAAGTTACAGTTACCTGCCATAGTTTGTATCGAAATTACAGGGACTTGTCATAATTAGTAACGAAGTTACAGTTATCTGCCATAATTAGTATCGAAATTAAAGTTACTTGTCATAATTAGTAACGAAGTTACAGTTACCTGTCACATTTAGTATCGAAGATACTGTTACCTGTCATAATTAGTATTGAAGTTACAGTTACCTACCATAATTTTTTATCAAAATTACTGTTACTTGTCATAATTAGTAACGAATTTAGAGTTTCTTTTCATAATTAGTATCGTAGTTACTGTTACCTGTTATAATTTGATTCGAAGTTATAGTTACTTGTCATAATTAGTATCGAAGTTACTGTCACTTGTCATAATTAATATCGAAGTTACTGTTACCTCTCATAATTAGTATCGAAGTTACTGTTACCTGTCATAATTAGTATCGAAGTTACAGTTACCTGTCATAATTTGATTCGAAGTTATAGTTACTTGTCAAAATTAGTATCGAAGTTACTGTTACCTGTCATAATTAGTATCGAAGTTACAGTTACCTGCCATAATTTGTATCGAAATTACAGTTCCTTGTCATAATTATTATCGAAGTTACAGTTACCTGTCATAATTAGTATCGAAGGTACTGTTACCTGCCATAATTTGTATCGAAATTACAGTTACTTGTCATAATTAGTAACGAAGTTACAGTTTCCTGTCATAATTAATATCGAAGTTACTGTTACCTGTCATAATTAGTATCGAAGGTTCAGTTACCTGCCAAAATTTGTATCGAAATTACAGTTACTTATCATAATTAGTAACGAAGTTACAGTTACCTGTCATAATTAGTATCGAAGTTACAGTTACCTGCCAAAATTTGTATCGAAATTACAGTTACTTGTCATAATTAGTATCGAAGTTGCTGTTACTTGTCATAATTAATATCGAAGTTACTTTTACCTCTCATAATTAGTATCGAAGTTACAGTTACTTGTCATAATTAGTATCGAAGTTACAGTTACTTGTCATAATTAGTATCGAAGTTACAGTTACTTGTCATAATTAGTATCGAAGTTACTGTTACTTGTCATAGTTAATATCGAAGTTATTGTTACCTCTCATAATTAGTATCGAAGTTACAGTTACTTGTCATAATTAGTAACGAAGTTGCAGTTACTTGTCATAATTAGTATAGAAGTTACTGTTACCTGTCATAATTAGTATCGAAGTTACAGTTACTTGTCATAATTAGTATCGAAGTTACTGTTACCTGTCATAATTAGTATCAAAGTTACAGTTACCTGCCAAAATTTGTATCGAAATTACAGTTACTTGTCATAATTTGTATCGAAGTTACTGTTACTTGTCATAATTAATATCGAAGTTAGTGTTACCTCTCATAATTAGTATCGATGTTACAGTTACTTGTCATAATTAGTAACGATGTTGCAGTTACCTGTCATAATTTGTATCGAAGTTACTGTTACCTGTCATAATTAGTATTGAAGTTACAGTTACCTACCATAATTTTTTATCAAAATTACTGTTACTTGTCATAATTAGTAACGAAGTTAGAGTTTCTTGTCATAATTAGTATCGAAGTTACAGTTACCTGTCATAATTTGTATCGAAGTTATAGTTACTTGTCATAATTAGTATCGAAGTTACTGTTACCTGTCATAATTAGTATGGTAGTTACAGTTACCTGCCATAATTTGTATCGAAATTACAGTTACTTGTCATAATAAGTAACGAAGTTACAGTTACCTGTAATAATTATTATCGAAGTTACAGTTACTTGTCATAATTAGTATCGAAGTGACTGTTACCTGTCATAATTAGTATCGAAGTTATAGTTGCCTGCCAAAATTTGTATCGAAATTACAGTTACTTGTCATAATTAGTAACGAAGTTACAGTTACCTGTCATAATTTGTATCGAAGTTACAGTTACTTAACATAATTAGTATCGAAGTTACAGTTACCTGTCATAATAAGTATCGAAGTTACAGTTACCTGCCATAATTTGTATCGAAATTACAGTAACCTGTCATAATAAGTATCGAAGTTACAGTTACTTGTCATAATTAGTATCGAAGTTACAGTTACTTGACATAATTTGTAACGATGTTACAGTAACCTGTCATAATTAGTATCGAAGTTACTGTTGCCTGTATTAATTAGTATCGAAGTTACAGTTACCTGCCATAATTTTTTAAATCAAAATTAGAGTTACTTGTCATAATTAGTAACGAAGTTACAGTAACTTGTCAAAATTAGTATCGAAGTTACTGTTACCTGTCATAATTAGTATCAAAGTAACAGTTACCTGCCATAATTTGTATGGAAGTTACGGTTCCTTGTCATCATTAGTATCGAAGTTACAGTTACCTGTCATAATTAGTATCGAAGGTACTGTTACCTGCCATAATTTGTATCGAAATTACAGTTACTTGTCATAATTAGTAACGAAGTTACAGTTACCTGTCATAATTTGTATCGAAATTACAGTTACTTGTCATAATTAGTAACGAAGTTACAGTTTCCTGTCATAATTAGTACCGAAGTTACTGTTACCTGACATAATTAGTATCGAAGTTACAGTTACCTGCCATAGTTTGTATCGAAATTACAGGGATTTGTCATAATAAGTAACGATGTTATAGTTACCTGCCATAATTAGTATCGAAATTAAAGTTACTTGTCACAAATAGTAACGAAGTTACAGTTACCTGTCACATTTAGTATCGAAGTTACTGTTACCTGTCATAATTAGTATTGAATTACAGTTACCTACCATAATTTTTTATCAAAATTACTGTTACTTGTCATAATAAGTAACGAAGTTAGAGTTTCTTGTCATAATTAGTATCGAAGTTACAGTTGCCTGTCATAATTTGATTCGAAGGTATAGTTACTTGTCATAATTAGTATCGAAGTTACTGTTACCTGTCATAATTAGTATCGAAGTAACAGTTACCTGCCATAATTTGTATCGAAATTACAGTTCCTTGTCATAATTAGTACCGAAGTTACAGTTACCTGTCATAATTAGTACCGAAGTTACTCTTACCTGCCATGATTTGTATCGAAATTACAGTTACTTGTCATAATTAGTTACGAAGTTACAGTTACCTGTCATAATTTGTATCGAAATTACAGTTACTTGTCATAATTAGCAACGAAGTTACAGTTACCTGTCATAATTAGTATCGATGTTACTGTTAACTGTCATAATTAGTAATGAAGTTACAGTTACCTTCCATAATTAGTATCGAAGATACAGTTACCTGTCATAATAAGTATCGAAGTTACAGTTACCTGCCATAATTTGTATCGAAATTACAGTAACCTGTCATAACAAGTATCGAATTTACAGTTACTTGTCATAATATGTATCGAAGTTACAGTTACTTGACATAATTAGTAACGATGTTACAGTAACCTGTCATAATTAGTATCGAAGTTACTGTTGCCTGTATTAATTAGTATCGAATTTACAGTTACCTGCCATAATTTTTTAAAATCAAAATTAGAGTTACTTGTCATATTTAGTAACGAAGATACAGTTACTTGTCATAATTAGTATCGAAGTTACTGTTACCTGTCATATTTAGTATCAAAGTTACAGTTACCTGCCGTAATTTGTATCGAAGTTACAGTTACTTGTCATAATTAGTATCGAAGTTACAGTTACCTGTCATAATTGGTATCGAAGGTACTGTTACCTGCCATAATTTGTATCGAAATTACAGTTACTTATCATAATTAGTAACGAAGTTACAGTTACCTGTCATAATTTGTATCGAAATAACAGTTACTTGTCATAATTAGTAACGAAGTTACAGTTTCCTGTCATAATTAGTACCGAAGTTACTGTTACCTGACATAATTAGTATCGAAGTTACAGTTACCTGCCATAGTTTGTATCGAAATTACAGGGACTTGTCATAATTAGTAACGAAGTTACAGTTATCTGCCATAATTAGTATCGAAATTAAAGTTACTTGTCATAATTAGTAACGAAGTTAAAGTTACCTGTCACATTTAGTATCGAAGATACTGTTACCTGTCATAATTAGTATTGAAGTTACAGTTACCTGCCATAATTTTTTAAATCAAAATTAGAGTTACTTGTCATAATTATTAACGAAGTTACAGTAACTTGTCAAAATTAGTATCGAAGTTACTGTTACCTGTCATAATTAGTATCAAAGTAACAGTTACCTGCCATAATTTGTATGGAAGTTACAGTTCCTTGTCATAATTAGGATCGAAGTTACAGTTACCTGTCATAATTAGTATCGAAGGTACTGTTACCTGCCATAATTGGTATCGAAATTACAGTTACTTGTCATAATTAGCAACGAAGTTACAGTTACCTGTCATAATTTGTATCGAAATTACAGTTACTTGTCATAATTAGTAACGAAGTTACAGTTTCCTGTCATAATTAGTACCTAAGTTACTGTTACCTGACATAATTAGTATCGAAGTTACAGTTACCTGCCATAGTTTGTATCGAAATTACAGGGATTTGTCATAATAAGTAACGAAGTTACAGTTACCTGCCATAATTAGTATCGAAATTAAAGTTACTTGTCATAAATAGTAACGAAGTTACAGTTACCTGTCACATTTAGTATCGAAGTTACTGTTACCTGTCATAATTAGTATTGAAGTTGCAGTTACCTACCATAATTTTTTATCAAAATTACTGTTACTTGTCATAATTAGTAACGAAGTTAGAGTTTCTTGTCATAATTAGTATCGAAGTTACAGTTACCTGTCATAATTTGATTCGAAGTTATAGTTACTTGTCATAATTAGTATCAAAGTTACTGTTACCTGTCATAATTAGTATCGAAGTAACAGTTACCTGCCATAATTAGTATCGAAATTACAGTTCCTTGTCATAATTAGTATCGAAGTTACAGTTACCTGTCATAATTAGTATCGAAGGTACTCTTACCTGCCATAATTTGTATCGAAATTACAGTTACTTGTCATAATTAGTTACGAAGTTACAGTTACCTGTCATAATTTGTATCGAAATTACAGTTACTTGTCATAATTAGCAACGAAGTTACAGTTACCTGTCATAATTAGTATCGATGTTACTGTTACCTGTCATAATGAATAATGAAGTTACAGTTACCTTCCATAATTGGTATCGAAGTTACAGTTATCTGTCATAATAAGTATCGAAGTTACAGTTACCTGCCATAATTTGTATCGAAATTACAGTAACCTGTCATAATAAGTATGGAAGTTACAGTTACTTGTCATAATTAGTATCGAAGTTACAGTTACTTGACATAATTTGTAACGATGTTACAGTAACCTGTCATAATTAGTATCGAAGTTACTGTTGGCTGTATTAATTAGTATCGAAGTTACAGTTACCTGCCATAATTTTTTAAATCAAAATTAGAGTTACTTGTCATAATTATTAACGAAGTTACAGTAACTTGTCAAAATTAGTATCGAAGTTACTGTTACCTGTCATAATTAGTATCAAAGTAACAGTTACCTGCCATAATTTGTATGGAAGTTACAGTTAGTTGTCATAATTAGTATCGAAGTTACAGTTACCTTTCATAATTAGTATCGAAGGTACTGTTACCTGCCATAATTTGTATCGAAATTACAGTTACTTGTCATAATTAGCAACGAAGTTACAGTTACCTGTCATAATTTGTATCGAAATTACAGTTACTTGTCATAATTAGTAACGAAGTTACAGTTTCCTGTCATAATTAGTACCGAAGTTACTGTTACCTGACATAATTAGTATCGAAGTTACAGTTACCTGCCATAGTTTGTATCGAAATTACAGGGATTTGTCATAATAAGTAACGAAGTTACAGTTACCTGCCATAATTAGTATCGAAATTAAAGTTACTTGTCATAAATAGTAACGAAGTTACAGTTACCTGTCACATTTAGTATCGAAGTTACTGTTACCTGTCATAATTAGTATTGAAGTTGCAGTTACCTACCATAATTTTTTATCAAAATTACTGTTACTTGTCATAATTATTAACGAAGTTAGAGTTTCTTGTCATAATTAGTATCGAAGTTACAGTTACCTGTCATAATTTGATTCGAAGTTATAGTTACTTGTCATAATTAGTATCAAAGTTACTGTTACCTGTCATAATTAGTATCGAAGTAACGGTTACCTGCCATAATTAGTATCGAAATTACAGTTCCTTGTCATAATTAGTATCGAAGTTACAGTTACCTGTCATAATTAGTATCGAAGGTACTCTTACCTGCCATAATTTGTATCGAAATTACAGTTACTTGTCATAATTAGTTACGAAGTTACAGTTACCTGTCATAATTTGTATCGAAATTACAGTTACTTGTCATAATTAGCAACGATGTTACAGTTACCTGTCATAATTAGTATCGATGTTACTGTTACCTGTCATAATTAATAATGAAGTTACAGTTACCTTCCATAATTAGTATCGAAGTTACAGTTACCTGTCGTAATAAGTATCGAAGTTACAGTTACCTGCCATAATTTGTATCGAAATTACAGTAACCTGTCATAATAAGTATCGAATTTACAGTTACTTGTCATAATAAGTATCGAAGTTACAGTTACTTGACATAATTAGTAACGATGTTACAGTAACCTGTCATAATTAGTATCGAAGTTACAGTTACCTGCCATAATTTTTTTATCAAAATTAGAGTTACTTGTCATATTTAGTAACGAAGTTACAGTTACTTGTCATAATTAGTATCGAAGTTACTGTTACCTGTCATATTTAGTATCAAAGTTACAGTTACCTGCCATAATTTGTATCGAAGTTACAGTTCCTTGTCATAATTAGTATCGAAGTTACAGTTACCTGTCATAATTAGTATCGAAGGTACTGTTACCTGCCATAATTTGTATCGAAATTACAGTTACTTGTCATAATTAGTAACGAAGTTACAGTTACCTGTCATAATTTGTATCGAAATAACAGTTACTTGTCATAATTAGTAACGAAGTTACAGTTTCCTGTCATAATTAGTACCGAAGTTACTGTTACCTGACATAATTAGTATCGAAGTTACAGTTACCTGCCATAGTTTGTATCGAAATTACAGGGACTTGTCATAATCAGTAACGAAGTTACAGTTATCTGCCATAATTAGTATCGAAATTAAAGTTACTTGTCATAATTAGTAAGGAAGTTACAGTTACCTGTCACATTTAGTATCGAAGATACTGTTACCTGTCATAATTAGTATTGAAGTTACAGTTACCTACCATAATTTTTTATCAAAATTACTGTTACTTGTCATAATTAGTAACGAATTTAGAGTTTCTTTTCATAATTAGTATCGAAGTTACAGTTACCTGTTATAATTTGATTCGAAGTTATAGTTACTTGTCATAATTAGTATCGAAGTTACTGTCACTTGTCATAATTAATATCTAAGTTACTGTTACCTCTCATAATTAGTATCGAAGTTACTGTTACCTGTCATAATTAGTATCGAAGTTACAGTTACCTGTCATAATTTGATTCGAAGTTATAGTTACTTGTCAAAATTAGTATCGAAGTTACTGTTACCTGTCATAATTAGTATCGAAGTTACAGTTACCTGCCATAATTTGTATCGAAATTACAGTTCCTTGTCATAATTAGTATCGAAGTTACAGTTACCTGTCATAATTAGTATCGAAGGTACTGTTACCTGCCATAATTTGTATCGAAATTACAGTTACTTGTCATAATTAGTAACGAAGTTACAGTTTCCTGTCATAATTAATGTCGAAGTTACTGTTACCTGTCATAATTAGTATCGAAGGTTCAGTTACCTGCCAAAATTTGTATCGAAATTACAGTTACTTATCATAATTAGTAACGAAGTTACAGTTACCTGTCATAATTAGTATCGAAGTTACAGTTACCTGCCAAAATTTGTATCGAAATTAAAGTTACTTGTCATAATTAGTATCGAAGTTACTGTTACTTGTCATAATTAATATCGAAGTTACTGTTACCTCTCATAATTAGTATCGAAGTTACAGTTACTTGTCATAATTAGTATCGAAGTTACAGTTACTTGTCATAATTAATATCGAAGTTACAGTTACCTGTCATAATTTGTATCGAAGTTACAGTTTCTTGTCATAATTAGTAATGAAGTTACAGTTACCTGTCATAATAAGTATCGACGTTACAGTTACTTGTCATAATTAGTATCGAAGTTACTGTTACTTGTCATAATTAATATCGAAGTTACTGTTACCTCTCATAATTAGTATCGAAGTTACAGTTACTTGTCATAATTAGTAACGAAGTTGCAGTTACTTGTCATAATTAGTACCGAAGTTACTGTTACCTGTCATAATTAGTATCGAAGTTACAGTTACTTGTCATAATTAGTATCGAAGTTACTGTTACCTGTCATAATTAGTATCGAAGTTACAGTTACCTGCCAAAATTTGTATCGAAATTACAGTTACTTGTCATAATTTGTATCGAAGTTACTGTTACTTGTCATAATTAATATCGAAGTTACTGTTACCTCTCATAATTAGTATCGAAGTTACAGTTACTTGTCATAATTAGTAACGATGTTGCAGTTACCTGTCATAATTTGTATCGAAGTCATAATTAGTATCGAAGTTACTGTTACCTGTCATAATTAGTATTGAAGTTACAGTTACCTACCATAATTTTTTATCAAAATTACTGTTACTTGTCATAATTAGTAAGGAAGTTAGAGTTTCTTGTCATAATTAGTATCGAAGTTACAGTTACCAGTCATAATTTGTATCGAAGTTATAGTTACTTGTCATAATTAGTATCGAAGTTACTGTTACCTGTCATAATTAGTATGGTAGTTACAGTTACCTGCCATAATTTGTATCGAAATTACAGTTTCTTGTCATAATAAGTAACGAAGTTACAGTTACCTGTTATAATTATTATCGAAGTTACAGTTACTTAACATAATTAGTATCGAAGTTACTGTTACTTGTCATAATTAGTATCGAAGTTACTGTTACCTGTCATAATTATTATCGAAATTACAATTACCTGCCATAATTTGTACCGAAATTACAGTTACTTGTCATAATTAGTAACGAAGTTTCAGTTACCTGTCATAATTAGTATCGAAGTTACAGTTACTTGTCATGATTAGTAACGAAGTAACAGTCACCTGTGATAATTAGTATCGAATTTACAGTTACATGCCATTATTTGTATCGAAATTACAGTTACTTGTACTAATTAGTAACGAAGTTACAGTTAACTGTCATAATAAGTATCGAAGTTACAGTTACCTGCCATAATTATTATCGAAGTTTTTGTTACCTGTCATAATTAGTATCGAAGTTACTGTTTTCTGTCATAATTAGTATCGAAGTTACTGTAACCTGTCATAATTAGTATCGAAGTTACAGTTACCTGCCATAATTTGTATCGAAATTACAGTTACTTGTCATAATTAGTAACGAAGTTACTGTTACTTGTCATAATAAGTATCGAAGTTACAGTTACCTGCCATAATTTGTAATGAAGTTACAGTTACCTGCCATAATTAGTATCGAAGTTACAGTTACCTGTCATAATAAGTATCGAAGTTACAGTTACCTGCCATAATTTGTATCGAAATTACAGTAAGCTGTCATAATAAGTATCGAAGGTACAGTTACTTGTAATAATTAGTATCGAAGTTACAGTTACTTGACATAATTTGTAACGATGTTACAGTAACCTGTCATAATTAGTATCGAAGTTACTGTTGCCTGTATTAATTAGTATCGAAGTTACAGTTACCTGCCATAATTAGTATCGAAGTTACAGTTACCTGTCATAATTAGTATTGAAGTTGCAGTTACCTACCATAATTTTTTTATCAAAATTACTGTTACTTGTCCTAATTAGTAACGAAGTTAGAGTTTCTTGTCATAATTAGTATCGAAGTTACAGTTACCTGTCATAATTTGATTCGAAGTTATAGTTACTTGTCATAATTAGTATCAAAGTTACTGTTACCTGTCATAATTAGTATCGAAGTAACAGTTACCTGCCATAATTAGTATCGAAATTACAGTTCCTTGTCATAATTAGTATCGAAGTTACAGTTACTTGTCATAATTAGTATCGAAGGTACTCTTACCTGCCATAATTTGTATCGAAATTACAGTTACTTGTCATAATTAGTTACGAAGTTACAGTTACCTGTCATAATTTGTATCGAAATTACAGTTACTTGTCATAATTAGCAACGAAGTTACAGTTACCTGTCATAATTAGTATCGATGTTACTGTTACCTGTCATAATTAATAATGAAGTTACAGTTACCTTCCATAATTGGTATCGAAGTTACAGTTACCTGTCATAATAAGTATTGAAGTTACAGTTACCTGCCATAATTTGTATCGAAATTACAGTAACCTGTCATAATAAGTATCGAATTTACAGTTACTTGACATAATAAGTATCGAAGTTACAGTTACTTGACATAATTAGTGACGATGTTACAGTAACCTGTCATAATTAGTATCGAAGTTACAGTTACCTGCCATAATTTTTTTTATCAAAATTAGAGTTACTTGTCATCTTTAGTAACAAAGTTACAGTTACTTGTCATAATTAGTATCGAAGTTACTTTTACCTGTCATATTTAGTATCAAAGTTACAGTTACCTGCCATAATTTGTATCGAAGTTACAGTTCCTTGTCATAATTAGTATCGATGTTACAGTTACCTGTCATAATTAGTATCGAAGGTACTGTTACCGGCCATAATTTGTATCGAAATTACAGTTACTTGTCATAATTAGTAACGAAGTTACAGTTACCTGTCATAATTTGTATCGAAATAACAGTTACTTGTCATAATTAGTAACGAAGTTACAGTTTCCTGTCATAATTAGTACCGAAGTTACTGTTACCTGACATAATTAGTATCGAAGTTACAGTTACCTGCCATAGTTTGTATCGAAATTACAGGGACTTGTCATAATTAGTAACGAAGTTACAGTTATCTGCCATAATTAGTATCGAAATTAAAGTTACTTGTCATAATTAGTAACGAAGTTACAGTTACCTGTCACATTTAGTATCGAAGATACTGTTACCTGTCATAATTAGTATTGAAGTTACAGTTACCTACCATAATTTTTTATCAAAATTACTGTTACTTGTCATAATTAGTAACGAATTTAGAGTTTCTTTTCATAATTAGTATCGAAGTTACTGTTACCTGTTATAATTTGATTCGAAGTTATAGTTACTTGTCATAATTAGTATCGAAGTTACTGTCACTTGTCATAATTAATATCGAAGTTACTGTTACCTCTCATAATTAGTATCGAAGTTACTGTTACCTGTCATAATTAGTATCGAAGTTACAGTTACCTGTCATAATTTGATTCGAAGTTATAGTTACTTGTCAAAATTAGTATCGAAGTTACAGTTACCTTCCATAATTGGTATCGAAGTTACAGTTATCTGTCATAATAAGTATCGAAGTTACAGTTACCTGCCATAATTTGTATCGAAATTACAGTAACCTGTCATAATAAGTATGGAAGTTACAGTTACTTGTCATAATTAGTATCGAAGTTACAGTTACTTGACATAATTTGTAACGATGTTACAGTAACCTGTCATAATTAGTATCGAAGTTACTGTTGGCTGTATTAATTAGTATCGAAGTTACAGTTACCTGCCATAATTTTTTAAATCAAAATTAGAGTTACTTGTCATAATTATTAACGAAGTTACAGTAACTTGTCAAAATTAGTATCGAAGTTACTGTTACCTGTCATAATTAGTATCAAAGTAACAGTTACCTGCCATAATTTGTATGGAAGTTACAGTTAGTTGTCATAATTAGTATCGAAGTTACAGTTACCTTTCATAATTAGTATCGAAGGTACTGTTACCTGCCATAATTTGTATCGAAATTACAGTTACTTGTCATAATTAGCAACGAAGTTACAGTTACCTGTCATAATTTGTATCGAAATTACAGTTACTTGTCATAATTAGTAACGAAGTTACAGTTTCCTGTCATAATTAGTACCGAAGTTACTGTTACCTGACATAATTAGTATCGAAGTTACAGTTACCTGCCATAGTTTGTATCGAAATTACAGGGATTTGTCATAATAAGTAACGAAGTTACAGTTACCTGCCATAATTAGTATCGAAATTAAAGTTACTTGTCATAAATAGTAACGAAGTTACAGTTACCTGTCACATTTAGTATCGAAGTTACTGTTACCTGTCATAATTAGTATTGAAGTTGCAGTTACCTACCATAATTTTTTATCAAAATTACTGTTACTTGTCATAATTATTAACGAAGTTAGAGTTTCTTGTCATAATTAGTATCGAAGTTACAGTTACCTGTCATAATTTGATTCGAAGTTATAGTTACTTGTCATAATTAGTATCAAAGTTACTGTTACCTGTCATAATTAGTATCGAAGTAACGGTTACCTGCCATAATTAGTATCGAAATTACAGTTCCTTGTCATAATTAGTATCGAAGTTACAGTTACCTGTCATAATTAGTATCGAAGGTACTCTTACCTGCCATAATTTGTATCGAAATTACAGTTACTTGTCATAATTAGTTACGAAGTTACAGTTACCTGTCATAATTTGTATCGAAATTACAGTTACTTGTCATAATTAGCAACGATGTTACAGTTACCTGTCATAATTAGTATCGATGTTACTGTTACCTGTCATAATTAATAATGAAGTTACAGTTACCTTCCATAATTAGTATCGAAGTTACAGTTACCTGTCGTAATAAGTATCGAAGTTACAGTTACCTGCCATAATTTGTATCGAAATTACAGTAACCTGTCATAATAAGTATCGAATTTACAGTTACTTGTCATAATAAGTATCGAAGTTACAGTTACTTGACATAATTAGTAACGATGTTACAGTAAACTGTCATAATTAGTATCGAAGTTACAGTTACCTGCCATAATTTTTTTATCAAAATTAGAGTTACTTGTCATATTTAGTAACGAAGTTACAGTTACTTGTCATAATTAGTATCGAAGTTACTGTTACCTGTCATATTTAGTATCAAAGTTACAGTTACCTGCCATAATTTGTATCGAAGTTACAGTTCCTTGTCATAATTAGTATCGAAGTTACAGTTACCTGTCATAATTAGTATCGAAGGTACTGTTACCTGCCATAATTTGTATCGAAATTACAGTTACTTGTCATAATTAGTAACGAAGTTACAGTTACCTGTCATAATTTGTATCGAAATAACAGTTACTTGTCATAATTAGTAACGAAGTTACAGTTTCCTGTCATAATTAGTACCGAAGTTACTGTTACCTGACATAATTAGTATCGAAGTTACAGTTACCTGCCATAGTTTGTATCGAAATTACAGGGACTTGTCATAATCAGTAACGAAGTTACAGTTATCTGCCATAATTAGTATCGAAATTAAAGTTACTTGTCATAATTAGTAAGGAAGTTACAGTTACCTGTCACATTTAGTATCGAAGATACTGTTACCTGTCATAATTAGTATTGAAGTTACAGTTACCTACCATAATTTTTTATCAAAATTACTGTTACTTGTCATAATTAGTAACGAATTTAGAGTTTCTTTTCATAATTAGTATCGAAGTTACAGTTACCTGTTATAATTTGATTCGAAGTTATAGTTACTTGTCATAATTAGTATCGAAGTTACTGTCACTTGTCATAATTAATATCGAAGTTACTGTTACCTCTCATAATTAGTATCGAAGTTACTGTTACCTGTCATAATTAGTATCGAAGTTACAGTTACCTGTCATAATTTGATTCGAAGTTATAGTTACTTGTCAAAATTAGTATCGAAGTTACTGTTACCTGTCATAATTAGTATCGAAGTTACAGTTACCTGCCATAATTTGTATCGAAATTACAGTTCCTTGTCATAATTAGTATCGAAGTTACAGTTACCTGTCATAATTAGTATCGAAGGTACTGTTACCTGCCATAATTTGTATCGAAATTACAGTTACTTGTCATAATTAGTAACGAAGTTACAGTTTCCTGTCATAATTAATGTCGAAGTTACTGTTACCTGTCATAATTAGTATCGAAGGTTCAGTTACCTGCCAAAATTTGTATCGAAATTACAGTTACTTATCATAATTAGTAACGAAGTTACAGTTACCTGTCATAATTAGTATCGAAGTTACAGTTACCTGCCAAAATTTGTATCGAAATTAAAGTTACTTGTCATAATTAGTATCGAAGTTACTGTTACTTGTCATAATTAATATCGAAGTTACTGTTACCTCTCATAATTAGTATCGAAGTTACAGTTACTTGTCATAATTAGTATCGAAGTTACAGTTACTTGTCATAATTAATATCGAAGTTACAGTTACCTGTCATAATTTGTATCGAAGTTACAGTTTCTTGTCATAATTAGTAATGAAGTTACAGTTACCTGTCATAATAAGTATCGACGTTACAGTTACTTGTCATAATTAGTATCGAAGTTACTGTTACTTGTCATAATTAATATCGAAGTTACTGTTACCTCTCATAATTAGTATCGAAGTTACAGTTACTTGTCATAATTAGTAACGAAGTTGCAGTTACTTGTCATAATTAGTACCGAAGTTACTGTTACCTGTCATAATTAGTATCGAAGTTACAGTTACTTGTCATAATTAGTATCGAAGTTACTGTTACCTGTCATAATTAGTATCGAAGTTACAGTTACCTGCCAAAATTTGTATCGAAATTACAGTTACTTGTCATAATTTGTATCGAAGTTACTGTTACTTGTCATAATTAATATCGAAGTTACTGTTACCTCTCATAATTAGTATCGAAGTTACAGTTACTTGTCATAATTAGTAACGATGTTGCAGTTACCTGTCATAATTTGTATCGAAGTCATAATTAGTATCGAAGTTACTGTTACCTGTCATAATTAGTATTGAAGTTACAGTTACCTACCATAATTTTTTATCAAAATTACTGTTACTTGTCATAATTAGTAAGGAAGTTAGAGTTTCTTGTCATAATTAGTATCGAAGTTACAGTTACCAGTCATAATTTGTATCGAAGTTATAGTTACTTGTCATAATTAGTATCGAAGTTACTGTTACCTGTCATAATTAGTATGGTAGTTACAGTTACCTGCCATAATTTGTATCGAAATTACAGTTTCTTGTCATAATAAGTAACGAAGTTACAGTTACCTGTTATAATTATTATCGAAGTTACAGTTACTTAACATAATTAGTATCGAAGTTACTGTTACTTGTCATAATTAGTATCGAAGTTACTGTTACCTGTCATAATTATTATCGAAATTACAATTACCTGCCATAATTTGTACCGAAATTACAGTTACTTGTCATAATTAGTAACGAAGTTTCAGTTACCTGTCATAATTAGTATCGAAGTTACAGTTACTTGTCATGATTAGTAACGAAGTAACAGTCACCTGTGATAATTAGTATCGAATTTACAGTTACATGCCATTATTTGTATCGAAATTACAGTTACTTGTACTAATTAGTAACGAAGTTACAGTTAACTGTCATAATAAGTATCGAAGTTACAGTTACCTGCCATAATTATTATCGAAGTTTTTGTTACCTGTCATAATTAGTATCGAAGTTACTGTTTTCTGTCATAATTAGTATCGAAGTTACTGTAACCTGTCATAATTAGTATCGAAGTTACAGTTACCTGCCATAATTTGTATCGAAATTACAGTTACTTGTCATAATTAGTAACGAAGTTACTGTTACTTGTCATAATAAGTATCGAAGTTACAGTTACCTGCCATAATTTGTAATGAAGTTACAGTTTCCTGCCATAATTAGTATCGAAGTTACAGTTACCTGTCATAATAAGTATCGAAGTTACAGTTACCTGCCATAATTTGTATCGAAATTACAGTAAGCTGTCATAATAAGTATCGAAGGTACAGTTACTTGTAATAATTAGTATCGAAGTTACAGTTACTTGACATAATTTGTAACGATGTTACAGTAACCTGTCATAATTAGTATCGAAGTTACTGTTGCCTGTATTAATTAGAATCGAAGTTACAGTTACCTGCCATAATTAGTATCGAAGTTACAGTTACCTGTCATAATTAGTATTGAAGTTGCAGTTACCTACCATAATTTTTTTATCAAAATTACTGTTACTTGTCCTAATTAGTAACGAAGTTAGAGTTTCTTGTCATAATTAGTATCGAAGTTACAGTTACCTGTCATAATTTGATTCGAAGTTATAGTTACTTGTCATAATTAGTATCAAAGTTACTGTTACCTGTCATAATTAGTATCGAAGTAACAGTTACCTGCCATAATTAGTATCGAAATTACAGTTCCTTGTCATAATTAGTATCGAAGTTACAGTTACTTGTCATAATTAGTATCGAAGGTACTCTTACCTGCCATAATTTGTATCGAAATTACAGTTACTTGTCATAATTAGTTACGAAGTTACAGTTACCTGTCATAATTTGTATCGAAATTACAGTTACTTGTCATAATTAGCAACGAAGTTACAGTTACCTGTCATAATTAGTATCGATGTTACTGTTACCTGTCATAATTAATAATGAAGTTACAGTTACCTTCCATAATTGGTATCGAAGTTACAGTTACCTGTCATAATAAGTATTGAAGTTACAGTTACCTGCCATAATTTGTATCGAAATTACAGTAACCTGTCATAATAAGTATCGAATTTACAGTTACTTGACATAATAAGTATCGAAGTTACAGTTACTTGACATAATTAGTGACGATGTTACAGTAACCTGTCATAATTAGTATCGAAGTTACAGTTACCTGCCATAATTTTTTTTATCAAAATTAGAGTTACTTGTCATCTTTAGTAACAAAGTTACAGTTACTTGTCATAATTAGTATCGAAGTTACTTTTACCTGTCATATTTAGTATCAAAGTTACAGTTACCTGCCATAATTTGTATCGAAGTTACAGTTCCTTGTCATAATTAGTATCGATGTTACAGTTACCTGTCATAATTAGTATCGAAGGTACTGTTACCGGCCATAATTTGTATCGAAATTACAGTTACTTGTCATAATTAGTAACGAAGTTACAGTTACCTGTCATAATTTGTATCGAAATAACAGTTACTTGTCATAATTAGTAACGAAGTTACAGTTTCCTGTCATAATTAGTACCGAAGTTACTGTTACCTGACATAATTAGTATCGAAGTTACAGTTACCTGCCATAGTTTGTATCGAAATTACAGGGACTTGTCATAATTAGTAACGAAGTTACAGTTATCTGCCATAATTAGTATCGAAATTAAAGTTACTTGTCATAATTAGTAACGAAGTTACAGTTACCTGTCACATTTAGTATCGAAGATACTGTTACCTGTCATAATTAGTATTGAAGTTACAGTTACCTACCATAATTTTTTATCAAAATTACTGTTACTTGTCATAATTAGTAACGAATTTAGAGTTTCTTTTCATAATTAGTATCGAAGTTACTGTTACCTGTTATAATTTGATTCGAAGTTATAGTTACTTGTCATAATTAGTATCGAAGTTACTGTCACTTGTCATAATTAATATCGAAGTTACTGTTACCTCTCATAATTAGTATCGAAGTTACTGTTACCTGTCATAATTAGTATCGAAGTTACAGTTACCTGTCATAATTTGATTCGAAGTTATAGTTACTTGTCAAAATTAGTATCGAAGTTACTGTTACCTGTCATAATTAGTATCGAAGTTACAGTTACCTGCCATAATTTGTATCGAAATTACAGTTCCTTGTCATAATTAGTATCGAAGTTACAGTTACCTGTCATAATTAGTATCGAAGGTACTGTTACCTGCCATAATTTGTATCGAAATTACAGTTACTTGTCATAATTAGTAACGAAGTTACAGTTTCCTGTCATAATTAATATCGAAGTTACTGTTACCTGTCATAATTAGTATCGAAGGTTCAGTTACCTGCCAAAATTTGTATCGAAATTACAGTTACTTATCATAATTAGTAACGAAGTTACAGTTACCTGTCATAATTAGTATCGAAGTTACAGTTACCTGCCAAAATTTGTATCGAAATTACAGTTACTTGTCATAATTAGTATCGAAGTTGCTGTTACTTGTCATAATTAATATCGAAGTTACTTTTACCTCTCATAATTAGTATCGAAGTTACAGTTACTTGTCATAATTAGTATCGAAGTTACAGTTACTTGTCATAATTAGTATCGAAGTTACAGTTACTTGTCATAATTAGTATCGAAGTTACTGTTACTTGTCATAGTTAATATCGAAGTTATTGTTACCTCTCATAATTAGTATCGAAGTTACAGTTACTTGTCATAATTAGTAACGAAGTTGCAGTTACTTGTCATAATTAGTATAGAAGTTACTGTTACCTGTCATAATTAGTATCGAAGTTACAGTTACTTGTCATAATTAGTATCGAAGTTACTGTTACCTGTCATAATTAGTATCAAAGTTACAGTTACCTGCCAAAATTTGTATCGAAATTACAGTTACTTGTCATAATTTGTATCGAAGTTACTGTTACTTGTCATAATTAATATCGAAGTTAGTGTTACCTCTCATAATTAGTATCGATGTTACAGTTACTTGTCATAATTAGTAACGATGTTGCAGTTACCTGTCATAATTTGTATCGAAGTTACTGTTACCTGTCATAATTAGTATTGAAGTTACAGTTACCTACCATAATTTTTTATCAAAATTACTGTTACTTGTCATAATTAGTAACGAAGTTAGAGTTTCTTGTCATAATTAGTATCGAAGTTACAGTTACCTGTCATAATTTGTATCGAAGTTATAGTTACTTGTCATAATTAGTATCGAAGTTACTGTTACCTGTCATAATTAGTATGGTAGTTACAGTTACCTGCCATAATTTGTATCGAAATTACAGTTACTTGTCATAATAAGTAACGAAGTTACAGTTACCTGTAATAATTATTATCGAAGTTACAGTTACTTGTCATAATTAGTATCGAAGTGACTGTTACCTGTCATAATTAGTATCGAAGTTATAGTTGCCTGCCAAAATTTGTATCGAAATTACAGTTACTTGTCATAATTAGTAACGAAGTTACAGTTACCTGTCATAATTTGTATTGAAGTTACAGTTACTTAACATAATTAGTATCGAAGTTACAGTTACCTGTCATAATAAGTATCGAAGTTACAGTTACCTGCCATAATTTGTATCGAAATTACAGTAACCTGTCATAATAAGTATCGAAGTTACAGTTAGTTGTCATAATTAGTATCGAAGTTACAGTTACGTGACATAATTTGTAACGATGTTACAGTAACCTGTCATAATTAGTATCGAAGTTACTGTTGCCTGTATTAATTAGTATCGAAGTTACAGTTACCTGCCATAATTTTTTAAATCAAAATTAGAGTTACTTGTCATAATTAGTAACGAAGTTACAGTAACTTGTCAAAATTAGTATCGAAGTTACTGTTACCTGTCATAATTAGTATCAAAGTAACAGTTACCTGCCATAATTTGTATGGAAGTTACGGTTCCTTGTCATCATTAGTATCGAAGTTACAGTTACCTGTCATAATTAGTATCGAAGGTACTGTTACCTGCCATAATTTGTATCGAAATTACAGTTACTTGTCATAATTAGTAACGAAGTTACAGTTACCTGTCATAATTTGTATCGAAATTACAGTTACTTGTCATAATTAGTAAGGAAGTTACAGTTTCCTGTCATAATTAGTACCGAAGTTACTGTTACCTGACATAATTAGTATCGAAGTTACAGTTACCTGCCATAGTTTGTATCGAAATTACAGGGATTTGTCATAATAAGTAACGATGTTACAGTTACCTGCCATAATTAGTATCGAAATTAAAGTTACTTGTCACAAATAGTAACGAAGTTACAGTTACCTGTCACATTTAGTATCGAAGTTACTGTTACCTGTCATAATTAGTATTGAATTACAGTTACCTACCATAATTTTTTATCAAAATTACTGTTACTTGTCATAATAAGTAACGAAGTTAGAGTTTCTTGTCATAATTAGTATCGAAGTTACAGTTGCCTGTCATAATTTGATTCGAAGGTATAGTTACTTGTCATAATTAGTATCGAAGTTACTGTTACCTGTCATAATTAGTATCGAAGTAACAGTTACCTGCCATAATTTGTATCGAAATTACAGTTCCTTGTCATAATTAGTACCGAAGTTACAGTTACCTGTCATAATTAGTACCGAAGTTACTCTTACCTGCCATAATTTGTATCGAAATTACAGTTACTTGTCATAATTAGTTACGAAGTTACAGTTACCTGTCATAATTTGTATCGAAATTACAGTTACTTGTCATAATTAGCAACGAAGTTACAGTTACCTGTCATAATTAGTATCGATGTTACTGTTAACTGTCATAATTAGTAATGAAGTTACAGTTACCTTCCATAATTAGTATCGAAGATACAGTTACCTGTCATAATAAGTATCGAAGTTACAGTTACCTGCCATAATTTGTATCGAAATTACAGTAACCTGTCATAACAAGTATCGAATTTACAGTTACTTGTCATAATATGTATCGAAGTTACAGTTACTTGACATAATTAGTAACGATGTTACAGTAACCTGTCATAATTAGTATCGAAGTTACTGTTGCCTGTATTAATTAGTATCGAATTTACAGTTACCTGCCATAATTTTTTAAAATCAAAATTAGAGTTACTTGTCATATTTAGTAACGAAGTTACAGTTACTTGTCATAATTAGTATCGAAGTTACTGTTACCTGTCATATTTAGTATCAAGGTTCAGTTACCTGCCGTAATTTGTATCGAAGTTACAGTTCCTTGTCATAATTAGTATCGAAGTTACAGTTACCTGTCATAATTGGTATCGAAGGTACTGTTACCTGCCATAATTTGTATCGAAATTACAGTTACTTATCATAATTAGTAACGAAGTTACAGTTACCTGTCATAATTTGTATCGAAATAACAGTTACTTGTCATAATTAGTAACGAAGTTACAGTTTCCTGTCATAATTAGTACCGAAGTTACTGTTACCTGACATAATTAGTATCGAAGTTACAGTTACCTGCCATAGTTTGTATCGAAATTACAGGGACTTGTCATAATTAGTAACGAAGTTACAGTTATCTGCCATAATTAGTATCGAAATTAAAGTTACTTGTCATAATTTGTAACGAAGTTAAAGTTACCTGTCACATTTAGTATCGAAGATACTGTTACCTGTCATAATTAGTATTGAAGTTACAGTTACCTACCATAATGTTTTATCAAAATTACTGTTACTTGTCATAATTAGTAACGAATTTAGAGTTTCTTTTCATAATTAGTATCGAAGTTACAGTTACCTGTTATAATTTGATTCGAAGTTATAGTTACTTGTCATAATTAGTATCGAAGTTACTGTCACTTGTCATAATTAATATCGAAGTTACTGTTACCTCTCATAATTAGTATCGAAGTTACAGTTACTTGTCATAATTAGTATCGAAGTTACAGTTACTCGTCATAATTAGTATCGAAGTTACAGTTACCTGCCATAATTAGTATCGAAGTTACAGTTTCTTGTCATAATTAGTAATGAAGTTACAGTTACCTGTCATAATAAGTATCGAAGTTACAGTTACTTGTCATAATTAGTATCGAAGTTACAGTTACTTGACATAATTAGTAACGATGTTACAGTTTCCTGTCATAATTAGTATCGAAGTTACTGTTACCTGACATAATTAGTATCAAAGTTACAGTTACCTGCCATAATTTGTATCGAAATTACAGGGACTTGTCATAATTAGTAACGAAGTTACAGTTACCTGCCATAATTAGTATCGAAATTAAAGTTACTTGTCATAATTAGTAACGAAGTTACAGTTACCTGTCATAATTAGTATCGAAGTTACTGTTACCTGTCATAATTAGTTTTGAAGTTACAGTTACCTACCAAAATTTTTTATCAAAATTACTGTTACTTGTCATAATTAGTAACGAAGTTAAAGTTTCTTGTCATAATTAGTATCGAAGTTACTTTTACCTGTCATAATTTGTATCGAAGTTATAGTTACTTGTCATAATTAGTATCGAAGTTACTGTTACCTGTCATAATTAGTATGGTAGTTACAGTTACCTGCCATAATTTGTGTCGAAATTACAGTTACTTGTCATAATAAGTAACGAAGTTACAGTTACCTGTAATAATTATTATCGAAGTTACAGTTACTCGTCATAATTAGTATCGAAGTGACTGTTACCTGTCATAATTAGTATCGAAGTTATAGTTACCTGCCAAAATTTGTATCGAAATTACAGTTACTTGTCATAATTAGTAACGAAGTTACAGTTACCTGTCATAATTAATATCGAAGTTACAGTTACTTAACATAATTAGTATCGAAGTTACTGTTACATGTCATAATTAGTATCGAAGTTACTGTTACCTGTCATAATTATTATCGAAATTACAATTACCTGCCATAATTTGTATCGAAATTACAGTTACTTGTCATAATTAGTAACGAAGTTTCAGTTACCTGTCATAATTAGTATCGAAGTTACAGTTACTTGTCATAATTAGTAACGAAGTTACAGTTACCTGTGATTATTAGTATCGAAGTTACAGTTGCTTGTCATAATTAGTATCGAAGTTACTGTTACCGGTCATAGTTAGTATCGAAGTTACAGTTACATGCCATTATTTGTATCGAAATTACAGTTACTTGTACTAATTAGTAACGAAGTTACAGTTAACTGTCATAATTAGTATCGAAGTTACAGTTACCTGCCATAATTATTATCGAAGTTTTTGTTACCTGTCATAATTAGTATCGAAGTTACTGTTTTCTGTCATAATTAGTATCGAAGTTACTGTAACCTGTCATAATTAGTATCGAAGTTACAGTTACCTGCCATAATTTGTATCGAAATTACAGTTACTTGTCATAATTAGTAACGAAGTTACAGTTTCCTGTCATAATTAGTACCGAAGTTACTGTTACCTGACATAATTAGTATCGAAGTTACAGTTACCTGCCATAGTTTGTATCGAAATTACAGGGACTTGTCATAATAAGTAACGAAGTTACAGTTATCTGCCATAATTAGTATCGAAATTAAAGTTACTTGTCATAATTAGTAACGAAGTTACAGTTACCTGTCACATTTAGTATCGAAGATACTGTTACCTGTCATAAATAGTATTGAAGATACAGTAACCTACCATAATTTTTTATCAAAATTACTGTTACTTGTCATAATTAGTAACGAATTTAGAGTTTCTTTTCATAATTAGTATCGAAGTTACAGTAAACTGTTATAATTTGATTCGAAGTTATAGTTACTTGTCATAATTAGTATCGAAGTTACTGTCACTTGTCATAATTAATATCGAAGTTACTGTTACCTCTCATAATTAGTATCGAAGTTACTGTTACCTGTCATAATTAGTATCGAAGTTACGGTTACCTGTCATAATTTGATTCGAAGTTATAATTTCTTGTCAAAATTAGTATCGAAGTTACTGTTACCTGTCATAATTAGTATCGAGGTTACAGTTACCTGCCATAATTTGTATCGAAATTACAGTTCCTTTTCATAATTAGTATCGAAGTTACAGTTACCTGTCATAATTAGTATCGAAGGTACTGTTACCTGCCATAATTTGTATCGAAATTACAGTTACTTGTCATAATTAGTAACGAAGTTACAGTTTCCTGTCATAATTAATATCGAAGTTACTGTTACCTGTCATAATTAGTATCGAAGGTTCAGTTACCTGCCAAAATTTGTATCGAAATTACAGTTACTTATCATAATTAGTAACGAAGTTACAGTTACCTGTCATAATTAGTATCGAAGTTACAGTTACCTGCCAAAATTTGTATCGAAATTACAGTTACTTGTCATAATTAGTATCGAAGTTGCTGTTACTTGTCATAATTAATATCGAAGATACTTTTACCTCTCATAATTAGTATCGAAGTTACAGTTACTTGTCATAATTAGTATCGAAGTTACAGTTACTTGTCATAATTAGTATCGAAGTTACAGTTACTTGTCATAATTAGTATCGAAGTTACTGTTACTTGTCATAGTTAATATCGAAGTTACTGTTACCTCTCATAATTAGTATCGAAGTTACAGTTACTTGTCATAATTAGTAACGAAGTTGCAGTTACTTGTCATAATTAGTATAGAAGTTACTGTTACCTGTCATAATTAGTATCAAAGTTACAGTTACCTGCCAAAATTTGTATCGAAATTACAGTTACTTGTCATAATTTGTATCGAAGTTACTGTTACTTGTCATAATTAATATCGAAGTTAGTGTTACCTCTCATAATTAGTATCGATGTTACAGTTACTTGTCATAATTAGTAACGATGTTGCAGTTACCTGTCATAATTTGTATCGAAGTTACTGTTACCTGTCATAATTAGTATTGAAGTTACAGTTACCTACCATAATTTTTTATCAAAATTACTGTTACTTGTCATAATTAGTAACGAAGTTAGAGTTTCTTGTCATAATTAGTATCGAAGTTACAGTTACCTGTCATAATTTGTATCGAAGTTATAGTTACTTGTCATAATTAGTATCGAAGTTACTGTTACCTGTCATAATTAGTATGGTAGTTACAGTTACCTGCCATAATTTGTATCGAAATTACAGTTACTTGTCATAATTAGTATCGAAGTGACTGTTACCTGTCATAATTAGTATCGAAGTTATAGCTGCCTGCCAAAATTTGTATCGAAATTACAGTCACTTGTCATAATTAGTAACGAAGTTACAGTTACCTGTCATAATTTGTATCGAAATTACAGTAACCTGTCATAATAAGTATCGAAGTTACAGTTACTTGTCATAATTAGTATCGAAGTTACAGTTACTTGACATAATTTGTAACGATGTTACAGTAACCTGTCATAATTAGTATCGAAGTTACAGTTACCTGCCATAATTTGTATCGAAATTACAGTAACCTGTCATAATAAGTATCGAAGTTACAGTTACTTGTCATAATTAGTATCGAAGTTACAGTTACTTGACATAATTTGTAACGATGTTACAGTAACCTGTCATAATTAGTATCGAAGTTACTGTTGCCTGTATTAATTAGTATCGAAGTTACAGTTACCTGCCATAATTTTTTAAATCAAAATTAGAGTTACTTGTCATAATTAGTAACGAAGTTACAGTAACTTGTCAAAATTAGTATCGAAGTTATTGTTACCTGTCATAATTAGTATCAAAGTAACAGTTACCTGCCATAATTTGTATGGAAGTTACGGTTCCTTGTCATCATTAGTATCGAAGTTACAGTTACCTGTCATAATTAGTATCGAAGGTACTGTTACCTGCCATAATTTGTATCGAAATTACAGTTACTTGTCATAATTAGTAACGAAGTTACAGTTACCTGTCATAATTTGTATCGAAATTACAGTTACTTGTCATAATTAGTAACGAAGTTACAGTTTCCTGTCATAATTAGTACCGAAGTTACTGTTACCTGACATAATTAGTATCGAAGTTACAGTTACCTGCCATAGTTTGTATCGAAATTACAGGGATTTGTCATAATAAGTAACGATGTTACAGTTACCTGCCATAATTAGTATCGAAGTTACTCTTACCTGCCATAATTTGTATCGAAATTACAGTTACTTGTCATAATTAGTTACGAAGTTACAGTTACCTGTCATAATTTGTATCGAAATTACAGTTACTTGTCATAATTAGCAACGAAGTTACAGTTACCTGTCATAATTAGTACCGAAGTTACTCTTACCTGCCATAATTTGTATCGAAATTACAGTTACTTGTCATAATTAGTTACGAAGTTACAGTTACCTGTCATAATTTGTATCGAAATTACAGTTACTTGTCATAATTAGCAACGAAGTTACAGTTACCTGTCATAATTAGTATCGATGTTACTGTTAACTGTCATAATTGGTAATGAAGTTACAGTTACCTTCCATAATTAGTATCGAAGATACAGTTACCTGTCATAATAAGTATCGAAGTTACAGTTACCTGCCATAATTTGTATCGAAATTACAGTAACCTGTCATAACAAGTATCGAATTTACAGTTACTTGTCATAATATGTATCGAAGTTACAGTTACTTGACATAATTAGTAACGATGTTACAGTAACCTGTCATAATTAGTATCGAAGTTACTGTTGCCTGTATTAATTAGTATCGAATTTACAGTTACCTGCCATAATTTTTTAAAATCAAAATTAGAGTTACTTGTCATATTTAGTAACGAAGTTACAGTTACTTGTCATAATTAGTATCGAAGTTACTGTTACCTGTCATATTTAGTATCAAAGTTACAGTTACCTGCCGTAATTTGTATCGAAGTTACAGTTCCTTGTCATAATTAGTATCGAAGTTACAGTTACCTGTCATAATTGGTATCGAAGGTACTGTTACCTGCCATAATTTGTATCGAAATTACAGTTACTTATCATAATTAGTAACGAAGTTACAGTTACCTGTCATAATTTGTATCGAAATAACAGTTACTTGTCATAATTAGTAACGAAGTTACAGTTTCCTGTCATAATTAGTACCGAAGTTACTGTTACCTGACATAATTAGTATCGAAGTTACAGGGACTTGTCATAATTAGTAACGAAGTTACAGTTATCTGCCATAATTAGTATCGAAATTAAAGTTACTTGTCATAATTAGTAACGAAGTTAAAGTTACCTGTCACATTTAGTATCGAAGATACTGTTACCTGTCATAATTAGTATTGAAGTTACAGTTACCTACCATAATGTTTTATCAAAATTACTGTTACTTGTCATAATTAGTAACGAATTTAGAGTTTCTTTTCATAATTAGTATCGAAGTTACAGTTACCTGTTATAATTTGATTCGAAGTTATAGTTACTTGTCATAATTAGTATCGAAGTTACTGTCACTTGTCATAATTAATATCGAAGTTACTGTTACCTCTCATAATTAGTATCGAAGTTACAGTTACTTGTCATAATTAGTATCGAAGTTACAGTTACTCGTCATAATTAGTATCGAAGTTACAGTTACCTGCCATAATTAGTATCGAAGTTACAGTTTCTTGTCATAATTAGTATTGAAGTTACAGTTACCTGTCATAATAAGTATCGAAGTTACAGTTACTTGTCATAATTAGTATCGAAGTTACAGTTACTTGACATAATTAGTAACGATGTTACAGTTTCCTGTCATAATTAGTATCGAAGTTACTGTTACCTGACATAATTAGTATCAAAGTTACAGTTACCTGCCATAATTTGTATCGAAATTACAGGGACTTGTCACAATTAGTAACGAAGTTACAGTTACCTGCCATAATTACTATCGAAATTAAAGTTACTTGTCATAATTAGTAACGAAGTTACTGTTACCTGCCATAATTTGTATCGAAATTACAGTTACTTGTCATAATTATTAACGAAGTTACAGTTTCCTGTCATAATTAATATCGAAGGTACTGTTACCTGTCATAATTAGTATCGAAGGTACAGTTACCTGCCAAAATTTGTATCGAAATTACAGTCACTTATCATAATTAGTAAAGAAGTTACAGTTACCTGTCATAATTAGTATCGAAGTTACAGTTACTTGTCATAATAAGTATCGAAGTTACTGTAACTTGTCATAATTAGTATCGAAATTACAATTACCTGCCATAATTTGTAACGAAATTACAGTTACTTGTCATAATTAGTATCGAAGTTACTGTTACCTATCATAATTAGTATCGAAGTTACAGTTACCTGCCCTAATTAGTATCGAAGTTACTGTTACCTGTCATAATTAGTATCGAAGTTAGATTTACCTGCCATAATTTGTATCGAAATAACAGTTACTTGTCTTAATTAGTAACGAAGTTACAGTTACCTGTCATAATTAGTATCGAAGTTACAGTTACTTGTCATAGTTAGTATCGATGTTACTGTTACCTGTCATAATTAGTATCGAAGTTACAGTTACCTGCCAAAATTTGTATCGAAATTACAGTTACTTGTCATAATTAGTATCGAAGTTACTGTTACTTGTCATAATTAATATCGAAGTTACTGTTACCTCTCATAATTAGTATCGAAGTTACAGTTACTTGTCATAATTAGTATCGAAGTTACAGTTACTTGTCATAATTAGTATCAATGTTACAGTTACCTGTCATAATTAGTATCGAAGTTACAGTTTCTTGTCATAATTAGTAATGAATTTACAGTTACCTGTCATAATAAGTATCGAAGTTACAGTTACTTGTCATAATTAGTAACGAAGTTACTGTTACTTGTCATAATTTATATCGAAGTTACTGTTACCTCTCATAATTAGTATCGAAGTTACAGTTACTTGTCATAATTAGTATCGATGTTACAGTTACTTGTCATAATTAGTAACGAAGTTTCAGTTACCTGTCATAATTAGTATCGAAGTTACAGTTACTTGTCATAATTAGTAACGAAGTTACAGTTACCTGTGATAATTAGTATCGAAGTTACAGTTACATGCCATTATTTGTATCGAAATTACAGTTACTTGTACTAATTAGTAACGAAGTTACAGTTAACTGTCATAATTAGTATCGAAGTTACAGTTAACTGCCATAATTATTATCGAAGTTTTTGTTACCTGTCATAATTAGTATCGAAGTTACTGTTTTCTGTCATAATTAGTATCGAAGTTACTGTAACCTATCATAATTAGTATCGAAGTTACAGTTACCTGCCATAATTTGTATCGAAATTACAGTTACTTGTCATAATTAGTAACGAAGTTACTGTTACTTGTCATAATAAGTATCGAAGTTACTGTTACCTGTCATAATTAGTATCGTAATTACAGTTAACTGCCATAATTAGTATCGAAGTTACAGTTACCTGTCATAATAAGTATCGAAGTTACAGTTACCTGCCCTAATTTGTAATGAAGCTACAGTTACCTGCCATAATTAGTATCGAAGTTACAGTTACCTGTCATAATAAGTATCGAAGTTACAATTACCTGCCATAATTTGTATCGAAATTACAGTAACCTGTCATAATAAGTATCGAAGTTACAGTTACTTGTCATAATTAGTATCGAAGTTACAGTTACTTGTCATAATTTGTAACGATGTTACAGTAACCTGTCATAATTAGTATCGAAGTTACTGTTGCCTGTATTAATTAGTATCGAAGTTACAGTTACCTGCCATAATTTTTTAAATCAAAATTAGAGTTACTTGTCATAATTAGTAACGAAGTTACAGTAACTTGTCAAAATTAGTATCGAAGTTACTGTTACCTGTCATAATTAGTATCAAATTAACAGTTACCTGCCATAATTTGTATGGAAGTTACAGTTCCTTGTCATAATTAGTATCGAAGTTACAGTTACCTGTCATAATTAGTATCGAAGGTACTGTTACCTGCCATAATTTGTATCGAAATTACAGTTACTTGTCATAATTAGTAACGAAGTTACAGTTACCTGTCATAATTTGTATCGAAATTACAGTTACTTGTCATAATTAGTAACGAAGTAACAGTTTCCTGTCATAATTAGTACCGAAGTTACTGTTACCTGACATAATTAGTATCGAAGTTACAGTTACCTGCCATAGTTTGTATCGAAATTACAGGGATTTGTCATAATAAGAAACGAAGTTACAGTTACCTGCCATAATTAGTATCGAAATTAAAGTTACTTGTCATAAATAGTAACGAAGTTACAGTTACCTGTCACATTTAGTATCGAAGTTACTGTTACCTGTCATAATTAGTATTGAAGTTACAGTTACCTACCATAATTTTTTATCAAAATTACTGTTACTTGTCATAATTGGTAACGAAGTTAGAGTCTCTTGTCAAAATTAGTATCGAAGTTACAGTTACCTGTCATAATTTGATTCGAAGTTATAGTTACTTGTCATAATTAGTATCGAAGTTACTGTTACCTGTCATAATTAGTATCGAAGTAACAGTTACCTGCCATAATTTGTATCGAAATTACAGTTCCTTGTCATAATTAGTATCGAAGTTACAGTTACCTGTCATAATTAGTATCGAAGGTACTCTTACCTGCCATAATTTGTATCGAAATTACAGTTTCTTGTCATAATTAGTTACGAAGTTACAGTTACCTGTCATAATTTGTATCGAAATTACAGTTACTTGTCATAATTAGCAACGAAGTTACAGTTACCTGTCATAATTAGTATCGATGTTACTGTTACCTGTCATAATTAGTTATGAAGTTACTGTTACCTTCCATAATTAGTATCGAAGATACAGTTACCTGTCATAATAAGTATCGAAGTTACAGTTACCTGCCATAATTTGTATCGAAATTACAGTAACCTGTCATAATAAGTATCGAATTTACAGTTACTTGTCATAATAAGTATCGAAGTTACAGTTACTTGACATAATTAGTAACGATGTTACAGTAACCTGTCATAATTAGTATCGAAGTTACTGTTGCCTGTATTAATTAGTATCGAAGTTACAGTTACCTGCCATAATTTTTTTAATCAAAATTAGAGTTACTTGTCATATTTAGTAACGAAGTTACAGTTACTTGTCATAATTAGTAACGAAGTTACAGTTACCTGTCATAATTTGTATCGAAATTACAGTTACTTGTCATAATTAGTAACGAAGTTACAGTTTCCTGTCATAATTAGTACCGAAGTTACTGTTACCTGACATAATTAGCATCGAAGTTACAGTTACCTGCCATAGTTTGTATCGAAATTACAGGGATTTGTCATAATAAGTAACGAAGTTACAGTTACCTGCCATAATTAGTATCGAAATTAAAGTTACTTGTCATAAATAGTAACGAAGTTACAGTTACCTGTCACATTTAGTATCGAAGTTACTGTTACCTGTCATAATTAGTATTGAAGTTACAGTTACCTACCATAATTTTTTATCAAAATTACTGTTACTTGTCATAATTGGTAACGAAGTTAGAGTCTCTTGTCAAAATTAGTATCGAAGTTACAGTTACCTGTCATAATTTGATTCGAAGTTATAGTTACTTGTCATAATTAGTATCGAAGTTACTGTTACCTGTCATAATTAGTATCGAAGTAACAGTTACCTGCCATAATTTGTATCGAAATTACAGTTCCTTGTCATAATTAGTATCGAAGTTACAGTTACCTGTCATAATTAGTATCGAAGGTACTCTTACCTGCCATAATTTGTATCGAAATTACAGTTACTTGTCATAATTAGTTACGAAGTTACAGTTACCTGTCATAATTTGTATCGAAATTACTGTTGCCTGTATTAATTAGTATCGAAGTTACAGTTACCTGCCATAATTTTTTTTATCAAAATTAGAGTTACTTGTCATATTTAGTAACGAAGTTACAGTTACTTGTCATAATTAGTATCGAAGTTACTGTTACCTGTCATATTTAGTATCAAAGTTACAGTTACCTGCCATAATTTGTATCGAAATTACAGTAACCTGTCATAATAAGTATCGAATTTACAGTTACTTGTCATAATAAGTATCGAAGTTACAGTTACTTGACATAATTAGTAACGATGTTACAGTAACCTGTCATAATTAGTATCGAAGTTACTGTTGCCTGTATTAATTAGTATCGAAGTTACAGTTACCTGCCACAATTTTTTTTATCAAAATTAGAGTTACTTGTCATATTTAGTAACGAAGTTACAGTTACTTGTCATAATTAGTATCGAAGTTACTGTTACCTGTCATATTTAGTATCAATGTTACAGTTACCTGCCATAATTTGTATCGAAATTACAGTAACCTGTCATAATAAGTATCGAATTTACAGTTACTTGTCATAATAAGTATCGAAGTTACAGTTACTTGACATAATTAGTAACGATGTTACAGTAACCTGTCATAATTAGTATCGAAGTTACTGTTGCCTGTATTAATTAGTATCGAAGTTACAGTTACCTGTCATAATTAGTATCGAAGGTACTGTTACCTGCCATAATTTGTATCGAAATTACAGTTACTTGTCATAATTAGTAACGAAGTTACAGTTACCTGTCATAATTTGTATCGAAATAACAGTTACTTGTCATTATTAGTAACGAAGTTACAGTTTCCTGTCATAATTAGTACCGAAGTTACTGTTAACTACCTGGGGGGCAAGTCCTCACGTCCTAAGAACTTCTGCTCTTGCTTTGTGCATGTCTGCTGCAGAGTACGCTTCACCTGTGTGGAGTGCATCCAGTCACACCAAGCAGATTGACATTGCCATCAACGAGACCATACGAATCTTGTCGGGATGTATGAAGCCTACTCCAGTCGACAAACTTTACCCGATTGTTGGGATAGCTCCCCCAACTATCAGAAGGGCTGTTGCTGCTGATGCAGAGAGGGCGAAGCAGATTAATGATCCCCGTCATCCACTGCATAATCATCAGGCTGTTGTCCGTCGACTGAAATCAAGAAAGAGTTTCACCGCCAGGACTCAACCACTGGAGGGAACATCGGAATCTAACCGCATCTCCAGGTGGAAGAGCAAGCTGCCGCCGGATATCCCTGTTAAGGAAGAGCTAGCCCCAGGAAATGACCTGCCTTACCCTGTTTGGAAATCACTTAATCGTCTCAGGGTGGGCGTCCCTCGTTGCAAGACCAACATGCAGAAATGGGGTATCCTTCCAGCTGATGGAGACACGTCCTGCGAGTGTGGAGCAACACAAGACCCAGCCCACCTGCTCATTTGTCCACTACTAGAACAACCCTGCACTACCCAGGACCTGATCGAGGCAAACAACAAGGCCATCGGAGTTGCTACATTCTGGAAATGATCGGACACGGAAATGAATGAATGACTGTTAACTGACATAATTAGTATCGAAGTTATAGTTACCTGCCATAGTTTGTATCGAAATTACAGGGACTTGTCATAATTAGTAACGAAGTTACAGTTATCTGCCATAATTAGTATCGAAATTAAAGTTACTTGTCATAATTAGTAACGAAGTTACAGTTACCTGTCACATTTAGTATCGAAGATACTGTTACCTGTCATAATTAGTATTGAAGTTACAGTTACCTACCATAATTTTTTTATCAAAATTACTGTTACTTGTCATAATTAGTAACGAATTTAGAGTTTCTTTTCATAATTAGTATCGAAGTTACAGTTACCTGTTATAATTTGATTCGAAGTTATAGTTACTTGTCATAATTAGTATCGAAGTTACTGTCACTTGTCATAATTAATATCGAAGTTACTGTTACCTGACATAATTAGTATCGAAGTTACAGTTACCTGCCATAATTTGTATCGAAATTACAGGGACTTGTCATAATTAGTAACGAAGTTACAGTTACCTGCCATAATTAGTATCGAAATTAAAGTTACTTGTCATAATTAGTAACGAAGTTACAGTTACCTGTCATAATTAGTATCGAAGTTACTGTTACCTGTCATAATTAGTATTGAAGTTACAGTTACCTACCATAATTTTTTTATCAAAATTACTGTTACTTGTCATAATTAGTAACGAAGTTAGAGTTTCCTGTCATAATTAGTATCGAATTTACATTTACCTGTCATAATTTGTATCGAAGTTATAGTTACTTGTCATAATTTGTATCGAAGTTACTGTTACCTGTCATAATTAGTATCGAAGTTACAGTTACCTGCCATAATTTGTGTCGAAATTACAGTTACTTGTCATAATAAGTAACGAAGTTACAGTTACCTGTAATAATTATTATCGAAGTTACAGTTACTCGTCATAATTAGTATCGAAGTGACTGTTACCTGTCATAATTAGTACCGAAGTTATAGTTACCTGCCAAAATTTGTATCGAAATTACAGTTACTTGTCATAATTAGTAACGAAGTTACAGTTACCTGTCATAATTAGTATCGAAGTTACAGTTACTTAACCTAATTAGTATCGAAGTTACTGTTACATGTCATAATTAGTATCGAAGTTACTGTTACCTGTCATAATTATTATCGAAATTACAATTACCTGCCATAATTTGTATCGAAATTACAGTTACTTGTCATAATTAATAACGAAGTTTCAGTTACCTGTCATAATTAGTATCGAAGTTACAGTTACTTGTCATAATTAGTAACGAAGTTACAGTTACCTGTGATTATTAGTATCGAAGTTACAGTTACTTGTCATAATTAGTATCGAAGTTACTGTTACCGGTCATAGTTAGTATCGAAGTTACAGTTACATGCCATTATTTGTATCGAAATTACAGTTACTTGTACTAATAAGTAACGAAGTTACAGTTAACTGTCATAATTAGTATCGAAGTTACAGTTACCTGCCATAATTATTATCGAAGTTTTTGTTACCTGTCATAATT
Source organism: Meconema thalassinum (assembly GCA_946902985.2). NCBI lineage: Eukaryota > Metazoa > Arthropoda > Insecta > Orthoptera > Tettigoniidae > Meconema > Meconema thalassinum. The sequence goes on along the minus strand of OX336388.2, from coordinate 1,445,848,704 downwards.
AGTATCGAAGTTACTGTTTTCTGTCTTAATTAGTATCGAAGTTACTGTAACCTGTCATAATTAGTATCGAAGTTACAGTTACCTGCCATAATTTGTATCGAAATTACAGTTACTTGTCATAATTATTAACGAAGTTACAGTTTCCTGTCATAATTAGTACCGAAGTTACTGTTACCTGACATAATTAGTATCGAAGTTACAGTTACCTGCCATAGTTTGTATCGAAATTACAGGGACTTGTCATAATTAGTAACGAAGTTACAGTTATCTGCCATAATTAGTATCGAAATTAAAGTTACTTGTCATAATTAGTAACGAAGTTACAGTAACCTGTCACATTTAGTATCGAAGTTACTGTTACCTGTCATAATTAGTATTGAAGTTACAGTTACCTACCATAATTTTTATCAAAATTACTGTTACTTGTCATAATTAGTAACGAAGTTAGAGTTTCTTGTCAAAATTAGTATCGAAGTTACTGTTACCTGTCATAATTTGATTCGAAGTTATAGTTACTTGTCATAATTAGTATCGAAGTTACTGTTACCTGTCATAATTAGTATCGAAGGTACTCTTACCTGCCATAATTTGTATCGAAATTACAGTTACTTGTCATAATTAGTTACGAAGTTACAGTTACCTGTCATAATTTGTATCGAAATTACAGTTACTTGTCATAATTAGCAACGAAGTTACAGTTACCTGTCATAATTAGTATCGATGTTACTGTTACCTGTCATAATTAGTAAAGAAGTTACAGTTACCTTCCATAATTAGTATCGAAGTTACAGTTACCTGTCATAATAAGTATCGAAGTTACAGTTACCTGCCATAATTTGTATCGAAATTACAGTAACCTGTCATAATAAGTATCGAATTTACAGTTACTTGTCGTAATAAGTATCGAAGTTACAGTTACTTGACATAATTAGTAACGATGTTACAGTAACCTGTCATAATTAGTATCGAAGTTACTGTTGCCTGTATTAATTAGTATCGAAGTTACAGTTACCTGCCATAATTTTTTTAATCAAAATTACAGTTACTTGCCATATTTAGTAACGAAGTTACAGTTACTTGTCATAATTAGTATCGAAGTTACTGTTACCTGTCATATTTAGTATCAAAGTTACAGTTACCTGCCATAATTTGTATCGAAGTTACAGTTCCTTGTCATAATTAGTATCGAAGTTACAGTTACCTGTCATAATTAGTATCGAAGGTACTGTTACCTGCCATAATTTGTATCGAAATTACAGTTACTTGTCATAATTAGTAACGAAGTTACAGTTACCTGTCATAATTTGTATCGAAATAACAGTTACTTGTCATAATTAGTAACGAAGTTACAGTTTCCTGTCATAATTAGTACCGAAGTTACTGTTACCTGACATAATTAGTATCGAAGTTACAGTTACCTGCCATAGTTTGTATAGAAATTACAGGGACTTGTCATAATTTGTAACGAAGTTACAGTTATCTGCCATAATTAGTATCGAAATTAAAGTAACTTTTCATAATTAGTATCGAAGTTACAGTTACCTGTTATAATTTGATTCGAAGTTATAGTTACTTGTCATAATTAGTATCGAAGTTACTGTCACTTGTCATAATTAATATCGAAGTTACTGTTACCTCTCATAATTAGTATCGAAGTTACAGTTACTTGTCATAATTAGTATCGAAGTTACAGTTACTTGTCATAATTAGTATCGAAGTTACAGTTACCTGCCATAATTAGTATCGAAGTTACAGTTTCTTGTCATAATTAGTAATGAAGTTACAGTTACCTGTCATAATAAGTATCGAAGTTACAGTTACTTGTCATAATTAGTATCGAAGTTACAGTTACTTGCCATAATTAGTAACGATGTTACAGTTTCCTGTCATAATTAGTATCGAAGTTACTGTTACCTGACATAATTAGTATCGAAGTTACAGTTACCTGCCATAATTTGTATCGAAATTACCGGGACTTGTCATAATTAGTAACGAAGTTACAGTTACCTGCCATAATTAGTATCGAAATTAAAGTTACTTGTCATAATTAGTAACGAAGTTACAGTTACCTGTCATAATTAGTATCGAAGTTACTGTTACCTGTCATAATTAGTATTGAAGTTACAGTTACCTACCATAATTTTTTATCAAAATTACTGTTACTTGTCATAATTAGTAACGAAGTTAGAGTTTCTTGTCATAATTAGTATCGAAGTTACAGTTACCTGTCATAATTTGTATCGAAGTTATAGTTACTTGTCATAATTAGTATCGAAGTTACTGTTACCTGTCATAATTAGTATGGTAGTTACAGTTACCTGCCATAATTTGTATCGAAATTACAGTTACTTGTCATAATAAGTAACGAAGTTACAGTTACCTGTAATAATTATTATCGAAGTTACAGTTACATGTCATAATTAGTATCGAAGTGACTGTTACCTGTCATAATTAGTATCGAAGTTATAGTTACCTGCCAAGATTTGTATCGAAATTACCGTTACTTGTCATAATTAGTAACGAAGTTACAGTTACCTGTCATAATTAGTATCGAAGTTACAGTTACTTAACATAATTAGTATCGAAGTTACTGTTACTTGTCTTAATTAGTATCGAAGTTACTGTTACCTGTCATAATTATTATCGAAATTACAATTACCTGCCATAATTTGTATCGAAATTACAGTTACTTGTCATAATTAGTAACGAAGTTTCAGTTACCTGTCATAATTAGTATCGAAGTTACAGTTACTTGTCATAATTAGTAATGAAGTTACAGTTACCTGTGATTATTAGTATCGAAGTTACAGTTACTTGTCATACTTAGTATCGAAGTTACTGTTACCGGTCATAATTAGTATCGAAGTTACAGTTACATGCCATTATTTGTATCGAAATTACAGTTACTTGTACTAATTAGTAACGAAGTTACAGTTAACTGTCATAATTAGTATCGAAGTTACAGTTACCTGCCATAATTATTATCGAAGTTTTTGTTACCTGTCATAATTAGTATCGAAGTTACTGTTTTCTGTCATAATTAGTATCGAAGTTACTGTAACCTGTCATAATTAGTATCGAAGTTACAGTTACCTGCCATAATTTGTATCGAAATTACAGTTACTTGTCATAATTAGTAACGAAGTTACTGTTACTTGTCATAATAAGTATCGAAGTTACTGTTACCTGTCATAATTAGTATCGAAATTACAGTTACCTGCCATAATTTGTATCGAAATTACAGTTACTTGTCATAATTAGTAACGAAGTTGCAGTTACCTGTCATACTTAGTATCGAAGTTACTGTTACCTGTCATAATTAGTATCGAATTTACTGTTACCTGCCATAAATTATATAGAAATTACAGTTACTTGTCATAATAAGTAACGAAGTTACAGTTACCTGTCATAATTAGTATCGAAGTTACAGTTACTTGTCATAATTAGTATCGAAGTTACCGTTACCTGTGATAATTAGTATCGAAGTTACAGTTACCTGTGATAATTAGTATCGAAGTTACAGTTACTTGTCATAATTAGTATCGAAGTTACTGTTACCTGTCATAATTAGTATCGAAGTTACAGTTACCTGCCATAATTTGTACCGAAATAACAGTTACTTGTCATAATTAGTAACGAAGTTACAGTTAACTGTTATAATTAGTATCGAAGTTACTGTTTTCTGTCATAATTTGTATCGAAGTTACTGTTACCTGTCATAATTAGTATCGAAGTTACAGTTACCTGCCATAATTTGTACCGAAATAACAGTTACTTGTCATAATTAGTAACGAAGTTACAGTTTCCTGTCATAATTAGTACCGAAGTTACTGTTACCTGACATAATTAGTATCGAAGTTACAGTTACCTGCCATAGTTTGTATCGAAATTACAGGGATTTGTCATAATAAGTAACGAAGTTACAGTTACCTGCCATAAATAGTATCGAAATTAAAGTTACTTGTCATAAACAGTAACGAAGTTACAATTACCTGTCACATTTAGTATCGAAGTTACTGTTACCTGTCATAATTAGTATTGAAGTTACAGTTACCTACCATAATTTTTTTTTTAAATTACTGTTACTTGTCATAATTAGTAACGAAGTTAGAGTTTCTTGTCAAAATTAGTATCGAAGTTACAGTTACCTGTCATAATTTGATTCGAAGTTATAGTTACTTGTCATAATTAGTATCGAAGTTACTGTTACCTGTCATAATTAGTATCGAAGTAACAGTTACCTGCCATAATTTGTATCGAAATTACAGTTCCTTGTCATAATTAGTATCGAAGTTACAGTTACCTGTCATAATTAGTATCGAAGGTACTCTTACCTGCCATAATTTGTATCGAAATTACAGTTACTTGTCATAATTAGTTACGAAGTTACAGTTACCTGTCATAATTTGTATCGAAAATACAGTTACTTGTCATAATTAGCAACGAAGTTACAGTTACCTGTCATAATTAGTATCGATGTTACTGTTACCTGTCATAATTAGTAATGAAGTTACAGTTACCTTCCATAATTAGTATCGAAGTTACAGTTACCTGTCATAATAAGTATCGAAGTTACAGTTACCTGCCATAATTTGTATCGAAATTACAGTAACCTGTCATAATAAGTATCGAATTTACAGTTACTTGTCATAATAAGTATCGAAGTTACAGTTACTTGACATAATTAGTAACGATGTTACAGTAACCTGTCATAATTAGTATCGAAGTTACTGTTGCCTGTATTAATTAGTATCGAAGTTACAGTTACCTGCCATAATTTTTTTTATCAAAATTAGAGTTACTTGTCATATTTAGTAACGAAGTTACAGTTACTTGTCATAATTAGTATCGAAGTTACTGTTACCTGTCATATTTAGTATCAAAGTTACAGTTACCTGCCATAATTTGTATCGAAGTTACAGTTCCTTGTCATAATTAGTATCGAAGTTACAGTTACCTGTCATAATTAGTATCGAAGGTACTGTTACCTGCCATAATTTGTATCGAAATTACAGTTACTTGTCATAATTAGTAACGATGTTACAGTTACCTGTCATAATTTGTATCGAAATAACAGTTACTTGTAATAATTAGTAACGAAGTTACAGTTTCCTGTCAAAATTAGTACCGAAGTTACTGTTACCTGACATAATTAATATCGAAGTTAAAGTTACCTGCCATAGTTTGTATCGAAATTACAGGGACTTGTCATAATTAGTAACGAAGTTACAATTATCTGCCATAATTAGTATAGAAATTAAAGTAACTTGTCATAATTAGTAACGAAGTTACAGTTACCTGTCACATTTAGTATCGAAGATACTGTTACCTGTCATAATTAGTATTGAAGTTACAGTTACCTACCATAATTTTTTATCAAAATTACTGTTACTTGTGATAATTAGTAACGAATTTAGAGTTTCTTTTCATAATTAGTATCGAAGTTACAGTTACCTGTTATAATTTGATTCGAAGTTATAGTTACTTGTCATAATTAGTATCGAAGTTACTGTCACTTGTCATAATTAATATCGAATTTACTGTTACCTCTCATAATTAGTATCGAAGTTACAGTTACTTGTCATAATTAGTATCGAAGTTACAGTTACTTGTCATAATTAGTATCGAAGTTACAGTTACCTGCCATAATTAGTATCGAAGTTACAGTTTCTTGTCATAATTAGTAATGAAGTTACAGTTACCTGTCATTATAAGTATCGAAGTTACAGTTACTTGTCATAATTAGTATCGAAGTTACAGTTACTTGACATAATTAGTAACGATGTTACAGTTTCCTGTCATAATTAGTATCGAAGTTACTGTTACCTGACATAATTAGCATCGAAGTTACAGTTACCTGCCATAATTTGTATCGAAATTACCGGGACTTGTCATAATTAGTAACGAAGTTACAGTTACCTGCCATAATTAGTATCGAAATTAAAGTTACTTGTCATAATTAGTAACGAAGTTACAGTTACCTGTCATAATTAGTATCGAAGTTACTGTTAACGATCATAATTAGTATTGAAGTTACAGTTACCTACCATAATTTTTTATCAAAATTACTGTTACTTGTCATAATTAGTAACGAAGTTAGAGTTTCTTGTCATAATTAGTATCGAAGTTACAGTTACCTGTCATAATTTGTATCGAAGTTATAGTTACTTGTCATAATTAGTATCGAAGTTACTGTTACCTGTCATAATTAGTATGGTAGTTACAGTTACCTGCCATAATTTGTATCGAAATTACAGTTACTTGTCATAATAAGTTACGAAGTTACAGTTACCTGTAATAATAATTATCGAAGTTACAGTTACATGTCATAATTAGTATCGAAGTGACTGTTACCTGTCATAATTAGTATCGAAGTTATAGTTACCTGCCAAAATTTGTATCGAAATTACAGTTACCTGTCATAATTAGTATCGAAGTTACAGTTACTTAACATAATTAGTATCGAAGTTACTGTTACTTGTCATAATTAGTATCGAAGTTACTGTTACCTGTCATAATTATTATCGAAATTACAATTACCTGCCATAATTTGTTTCGAAATTACAGTTACTTGTCATAATTAGTAACGAAGTTTCAGTTACCTGTCATAATTAGTATCGAAGTTACAGTTACTTGTCATAATTAGTAACGAAGTTACAGTTACCTGTGATTATTAGTATCGAAGTTACAGTTACTTGTCATACTTAGTATCGAAGTTACTGTTACCGGTCATAATTAGTATCGAAGTTACAGTTACATGCCATTGTTTGTATCGAAATTACAGTTACTTTTACTAATTAGTAACGAAGTTACAGTTAACTGTCATAATTAGTATCGAAGTTACAGTTACCTGCCATAATTATTATCGAAGTTTTTGTTACCTGTCATAATTAGTATCGAAGTTACTGTTTTCTGTCATAATTAGTATCGAAGTTACTGTTACCTGTCATAATTAGTATCGAAATTACAGTTACCTGCCATAATTTGTATCGAAATTACAGTTACTTGTCATAATTAGTAACGAAGTTTCAGTTACCTGTCATAATTAGTATCGAAGTTACAGTTACTTGTCATAATTAGTAACGAAGTTACAGTTACCTGTGATTATTAGTATCGAAGTTACAGTTACTTGTCATAATTAGTATCGAAGTTACTGTTACCGGTCATAGTTAGTATCGAAGTTACAGTTACATGCCATTATTTGTATCGAAATTACAGTTACTTGTACTAATTAGTAACGAAGTTACAGTTAACTGTCATAATTAGTATCGAAGTTACAGTTACCTGCCATAATTGTTATCGAAGTTTTTGTTACCTGTCATAATTAGGATCGAAGTTACTGTTTTCTGTCATAATTAGTATCGAAGTTACTGTAACCTGTCATAATTAGTATCGAAGTTACAGTTACCTGCCATAATTTGTATCGAAATTACAGTTACTTGTCATAATTATTAACGAAGTTACAGTTTCCTGTCATAATTAGTACCGAAGTTACTGTTACCTGACATAATTAGTATCGAAGTTACAGTTACCTGCCATAGTTTGTATCGAAATTACAGGGACTTGTCATAATTAGTAACGAAGTTACAGTTATCTGCCATAATTAGTATCGAAATTAAAGTTACTTGTCATAATTAGTAACGAAGTTACAGTTACCTGTCACATTTAGTATCGAAGATACTGTTACCTGTCATAATTAGTATTGAAGTTACAGTTACCTACCATAAATTTTTATCAAAATTACTGTTACTTGTCATAATTAGTAACGAATTTAGAGTTTCTTTTCATAATTAGTATCGAAGTTACAGTAACCTGTTATAATTTGATTCGAAGTCATAGTTACTTGTCATAATTAGTATCGAAGTTACTGTCACTTGTCATAATTAATATCGAAGTTACTGTTACCTCTCATAATTATTATCGAAGTTACTGTTACCTGTCATAATTAGTATCGAAGTTACAGTTACCTGTCATAATTTGATCCGAAGTTATAATTACTTGTCAAAATTAGTATCGAAGTTACTGTTACCTGTCATAATTAGTATCGAGGTTACAGTTACCTGCCATAATTTGTATCGAAATTACAGTTCCTTGTCATAATTAGTATCGAAGTTACAGTTACCTGTCATAATTAGTATCGAAGGTACTGTTACCTGCCATAATTTGTATCGAAATTACAGTTATTTGTCATAATTAGTAACGAAGTTACAGTTTCCTGTCATAATTAATATCGAAGTTACTATTACCTGTCATAATTAGTAAAGAAGTTACAGTTACCTGTCATAATTAGTATGGAAGTTACAGTTACTTGTCATAATAAGTATCGAAGTTACTGTTACTTGTCATAATTAGTATCGAAATTACAATTACCTGCCATAATTTGTAACGAAATTACAGTTACTTGTCATAATTAGTATCGAAGTTACTGTTACCTGTCATAATTAGTATCGAAGTTACAGTTACCTGCCATAATTAGTATCGAAGTTACTGTTACCTGTCATAATTAGTATCGAAGTTAGATTTACCTGCCATAATTTGTATCGAAATAACAGTTTCTTGTCATAATTAGTAACGAAGTTACAGTTACCTGTCATAATTAGTATCGAAGTTACAGTTACTTGTCATAATTAGTATCGATGTTACTGTTACCTGTCATAATTAGTATCGAAGTTACAGTTACCTGCCAAAATTTGTATCGAAATTACAGTTACTTGTCATAATAAGTATCGAAGTTACTGTTACTTGTCATAATTAATATCGAAGTTACTGTTACCTCTCATAATTAGTATCGAAGTTACAGTTACTTGTCATAATTAGTATCGAAGATACAGTTACTTGTCATAATTAGTATCAAAGTTACAGTTACCTGTCATAATTAGTATCGAAGTTACAGTTTCTTGTCATAATTAGTAATGAAGTTACAGTTACCTGTCATAATAAGTATCGAAGTTACAGTTACTTGTCATAATTAGTAAAGAAGTTACTGCTACTTGTCATAATTAATATCGAAGTTACTGTTACCTCTCATAATTAGTATCGAAGTTACAGTCACTTGTCATAATTAGTAACGAAGTTGCAGTTACTTGTCATAATTAGTATCGAAGTTACTGTTACCTGTCATAATTTGTATCGAAATTACAGTTACTTGTCATAATTTGTATCGAATTTACTGTTACTTGTCATAATTAATATCAAAGTTACTGTTACCTCTCATAATTAGTATCGAAGTTACAGTTACTTGTCATAATTAGTAACGATGTTGCAGTTACCTGTCATAATTTGTATCGAAGTTATAATTACTTGTCATAATTAGTATCGAAGTAACTGTTACCTGTCATAATTAGTATTGAAGTTACAGTTACCTACCATAATTTTTATCAAAATTACTGTTACTTGTCATAATTAGTAACGAAGTTAGAGTTTCTTGTCATAATTAGTATCGAAGTTACAGTTACCTGTCATAATTTGTATCGAAGTTATAGTAACTTGTCATAATTAGTATCTAAGTTACTGTTACCTGTCATAATTAGTATGGTAGTTACAGTTACCTGCCATAATTCGTATCGAAATTACAGTTACTTGTCATAATAAGTTACGAAGTTACAGTTGCCTGTAATAATTATTATCGAAGTTACAGTTACTTGTCATAATTAGTATCGAAGTAACTGTTACCTGTCATAATTAGTATCGAAGTTATAGTTACCTGCCAAAATTTGTATCGAAATTACAGTTACTTGTCATAATTAGTAACGAAGTTACAGTTACCTGTCATAATTAGTATCGAAGTTACAGTTACTTAACATAATTAGTATCGAAGTTACTGTTACTTGTCATAATTAGTATCGAAGTTACTGTTACCTGTCATAATTATTATCGAAATTACAATTACCTGCCATAATTTGTATCGAAATTACAGTTACTTGTCATAATTATTAACGAAGTTACAGTTACCTGTGATAATTAGTATCGAAGTTACAGTTACATGCCATTATTTGTATCGAAATTACAGTTACTTGTACTAATTAGTAACGAAGTTACAGTTAACTGTCATAATTAGTATCGAAGTTACAGTTAACTGCCATAATTATTATCGAAGTTTTTGTTACCTGTCATAATTAGTATCGAAGTTACTGTTTTCTGTCATAATTAGTATCGAAGTTACTGTAACCTATCATAATTAGTATCGAAGTTACAGTTACCTGCCATAATTTGTATCGAAATTACAGTTACTTGTCATAATTAGTAACGAAGTTACTGTTACTTGTCATAATAAGTATCGAAGTTACAGTTACTTGTCATAATTAGTATCGAAGTTACAGTTACTTGTCATAATTTGTAACGATGTTACAGTAACCTGTCATAATTAGTATCGAAGTTACTGTTGCCTGTATTAATTAGTATCGAAGTTACAGTTACCAGCCATAATTTTTAAATCAAAATTAGAGTCACTTGTCATAATTAGTAACGAAATTACAGTAACTTGTCAAAATTAGTATCGAAGTTACTGTTACCTGTCATAATTAGTATCAAAGTAACAGTTACCTGCCATAATTTGTATGGAAGTTACAGTTCCTTGTCATAATTAGTATCGAAGTTACAGTTACCTGTCATAATTAGTATCGAAGGTACTGTTACCTGCCATAATTTGTATCGAAATTACAGTTACTTGTCATAATTAGTAACGAAGTTACAGTTACCTGTCATAATTTGTATTGAAATTACAGTTACTTGTCATAATTAGTAACGAAGTTACAGTTTCCTGTCATAATTAGTACCGAAGTTACTGTTACCTGACATAATTAGTATCGAAGTTACAGTTACCTGCCATAGTTTGTATCGAAATCACAGGGATTTGTCATAATAAGTAACGAAGTTACAGTTACCTGCCATAATTAGTATCGAAATTAAAGTTACTTGTCATAAATAGTAACGAAGTTACAGTTACCTGTCACATTTAGTATCGAAGTTACTGTTACCTGTCATAATTAGTATTGAAGTTACAGTTACCTACCATAATTTTTATCAAAATTACTGTTACTTGTCATAATTAGTAACGAAGTTAGAGTTTCTTGTCAAAATTAGTATCGAAGTTACTGTTACCTGTCATAATTTGATTCGAAGTTATAGTTACCTGTCATAATTAGTATCGAAGTTACTGTTACCTGTCATAATTAGTATCGAAGGTACTCTTACCTGCCATAATTTGTATCGAAATTACAGTTACTTGTCATAATTAGTTACGAAGTTACAGTTACCTGTTTTAATTTGTATCGAAATTACAGTTACTTGTCATAATTAGCAACGAAGTTACAGTTACCTGTCATAATTAGTATCGATGTTACTGTTACCTGTCATAATTAGTAAAGAAGTTACAGTTACCTTCCATAATTAGTATCGAAGTTACAGTTACCTGTAATAATAAGTATCGAAGTTACAATTACCTGCCATAATTTGTATCGAAATTACAGTAACCTGTCATAATAAGTATCGAATTTACAGTTACTTGTCATAATAAGTATCGAAGTTACAGTTACTTGACATAATTAGTAACGATGTTACAGTAACCTGTCATAATTAGTATCGAAGTTACTGTTGCCTGTATTAATTAGTATCGAAGTTACAGTTACCTGCCATAATTTTTTTAATCAAAATTACAGTTACTTGCCATATTTAGTAACGAAGTTACAGTTACTTGTCATAATTAGTATCGAAGTTACTGTTACCTGTCATATTTAGTATCAAAGTTACAGTTACCTGCCATAATTTGTATCGAAGTTACAGTTCCTTGTCATAATTAGTATCGAAGTTACAGTTACCAGTCATAATTAGTATCGAAGGTACTGTTACCTGCCATAATTTGTATCGAAATTACAGTTACTTGTCGTAATTAGTAACGAAGTTACAGTTACCTGTCATAATTTGTATCGAAATAACAGTTACTTGTCATAATTAGTATCGAAGTTACAGTTTCCTGTCATAATTAGTACCGAAGTTACTCTTACCTGATATAATTAGTATCGAAGTTACAGGTACCTGCCATAGTTTGTATAGAAATTACAGGGACTTGTCATAATTTGTAACGAAGTTACAGTTATCTGCCATAATTAGTATCGAAATTAAAGTAACTTGTCATAATTAGTATCGAAGTTACAGTTACCTGTTATAATTTGATTCGAAGTTATAGTTACTTGTCATAATTAGTATCGAAGTTACTGTCACTTGTCATAATTAATATCGAAGTTACTGTTACCTCTCATAATTAGTATCGAAGTTAAAGTTACTTGTCATAATTAGTATCGAAGTTACAGTTACTTGTCATAATTAGTATCGAAGTTACAGTTACCTGCCATAATTAGTATCGAAGTTACAGTTTCTTGTCATAATTAGTAATGAAGTTACAGTTACCTGTCATAATAAGTATCGAAGTTACAGTTACTTGTCATAATTAGTATCGAAGTTACAGTTACTTGCCATAATTAGTAACGATGTTACAGTTTCCTGTCATAATTAGTATCGAAGTTACTGTTACCTGACATAATTAGTATCGAAGTTACAGTTACCCGCCATAATTTGTATCGAAATTACCGGGACTTGTCATAATTAGTAACGAAGTTACAGTTACCTGCCATAATTAGTATCGAAATTAAAGTTACTTGTCATAATTAGTAACGAAGTTACAGTTACCTGTCATAATTAGTATCGAAGTTACTGTTACCTGTCATAATTAGTATTGAAGTTACAGTTACCTACCATAATTTTTTATCAAAATTACTGTTACTTGTCATAATTAGTAACGAAGTTAGAGTTTCTTGTCATAATTAGTATCGAAGTTACAGTTACCTGTCATAATTTGTATCGAAGGTATAGTTACTTGTCATAATTAGTATCGAAGTTACTGTTACCTGTCATAATTAGTATGGTAGTTACAGTTACCTGCCATAATTTGTATCGAAATTACAGTTACTTATCATAATAAGTAACGAAGTTACAGTTACCTGTAATAATTATTATCGAAGTTACAGTTACATGTCATAATTAGTATCGAAGTGACTGTTACCTGTCATAATTAGTATCGAAGTTATAGTTACCTGCCAAGATTTGTATCGAAATTACAGTTACTTGTCATAATTAGTAACGAAGTTACAGTTACCTGTCATAATTAGTATCGAAGTTACAGTTACTTAACATAATTAGTATTGAAGTTACTGTTACTTGTCATAATTAGTATCCAAGTTACTGTTACCTGTCATAATTATTATCGAAATTACAATTACCTGCCATAATTTGTATCGAAATTACAGTTACTTGTCATAATTAGCAACGAAGTTACAGTTACCTGTCATAATTAGTATCGATGTTACTGTTACCTGTCATAATTAGTAAAGAAGTTACAGTTACCTTCCATAATTAGTATCGAAGTTACAGTTACCTGTAATAATAAGTATCGAAGTTACAATTACCTGCCATAATTTGTATCGAAATTACAGTAACCTGTCATAATAAGTATCGAATTTACAGTTACTTGTCATAATAAGTATCGAAGTTACAGTTACTTGACATAATTAGTAACGATGTTACAGTAACCTGTCATAATTAGTATCGAAGTTACTGTTGCCTGTATTAATTAGTATCGAAGTTACAGTTACCTGCCATAATTTTTTTAATCAAAATTACAGTTACTTGCCATATTTAGTAACGAAGTTACAGTTACTTGTCATAATTAGTATCGAAGTTACTGTTACCTGTCATATTTAGTATCAAAGTTACAGTTACCTGCCATAATTTGTATCGAAGTTACAGTTCCTTGTCATAATTAGTATCGAAGTTACAGTTACCAGTCATAATTAGTATCGAAGGTACTGTTACCTGCCATAATTTGTATCGAAATTACAGTTACTTGTCGTAATTAGTAACGAAGTTACAGTTACCTGTCATAATTTGTATCGAAATAACAGTTACTTGTCATAATTAGTATCGAAGTTACAGTTTCCTGTCATAATTAGTACCGAAGTTACTCTTACCTGATATAATTAGTATCGAAGTTACAGGTACCTGCCATAGTTTGTATAGAAATTACAGGGACTTGTCATAATTTGTAACGAAGTTACAGTTATCTGCCATAATTAGTATCGAAATTAAAGTAACTTGTCATAATTAGTATCGAAGTTACAGTTACCTGTTATAATTTGATTCGAAGTTATAGTTACTTGTCATAATTAGTATCGAAGTTACTGTCACTTGTCATAATTAATATCGAAGTTACTGTTACCTCTCATAATTAGTATCGAAGTTAAAGTTACTTGTCATAATTAGTATCGAAGTTACAGTTACTTGTCATAATTAGTATCGAAGTTACAGTTACCTGCCATAATTAGTATCGAAGTTACAGTTTCTTGTCATAATTAGTAATGAAGTTACAGTTACCTGTCATAATAAGTATCGAAGTTACAGTTACTTGTCATAATTAGTATCGAAGTTACAGTTACTTGCCATAATTAGTAACGATGTTACAGTTTCCTGTCATAATTAGTATCGAAGTTACTGTTACCTGACATAATTAGTATCGAAGTTACAGTTACCCGCCATAATTTGTATCGAAATTACCGGGACTTGTCATAATTAGTAACGAAGTTACAGTTACCTGCCATAATTAGTATCGAAATTAAAGTTACTTGTCATAATTAGTAACGAAGTTACAGTTACCTGTCATAATTAGTATCGAAGTTACTGTTACCTGTCATAATTAGTATTGAAGTTACAGTTACCTACCATAATTTTTTATCAAAATTACTGTTACTTGTCATAATTAGTAACGAAGTTAGAGTTTCTTGTCATAATTAGTATCGAAGTTACAGTTACCTGTCATAATTTGTATCGAAGGTATAGTTACTTGTCATAATTAGTATCGAAGTTACTGTTACCTGTCATAATTAGTATGGTAGTTACAGTTACCTGCCATAATTTGTATCGAAATTACAGTTACTTATCATAATAAGTAACGAAGTTACAGTTACCTGTAATAATTATTATCGAAGTTACAGTTACATGTCATAATTAGTATCGAAGTGACTGTTACCTGTCATAATTAGTATCGAAGTTATAGTTACCTGCCAAGATTTGTATCGAAATTACAGTTACTTGTCATAATTAGTAACGAAGTTACAGTTACCTGTCATAATTAGTATCGAAGTTACAGTTACTTAACATAATTAGTATTGAAGTTACTGTTACTTGTCATAATTAGTATCCAAGTTACTGTTACCTGTCATAATTATTATCGAAATTACAATTACCTGCCATAATTTGTATCGAAATTACAGTTACTTGTCATAATTAGTAACGAAGTTTCAGTTACCTGTCATAATTAGTATCGAAGTTACAGTTACTTGTCATAATTAGTAACGAAGTTACAGTTACCTGTGATTATTAGTATCGAAGTTACAGTTACTTGTCATACTTAGTATCGAAGTTACTGTTACCGGTCATAATTAGTATCGAAGTTACAGTTACATGCCATTATTTGTATCGAAATTACAGTTACTTGTACTAATTAGTAACGAAGTTACAGTTAACTGTCATAATTAGTATCGAAGTTACAGTTACCTGCCATAATTATTATCGAAGTTTTTGTTACCTGTCATAATTAGTATCGAAGTTACTGTTTTCTGTCATAATTAGTATCGAAGTTACTGTAACCTGTCATAATTAGTATCGAAGTTACAGTTACCTGCCATAATTTGTATCGAAATTACAGTTACTTGTCATAATTAGTAACGAAGTTACTGTTACTTGTCATAATAAGTATCGAAGTTACTGTTACCTGTCATAATTAGTATCGAAATTACAGTTACCTGCCATAATTTGTATCGAAATTACAGTTACTTGTCATAATTAGTAACGAAGTTGCAGTTACCTGTCATACTTAGTATCGAAGTTACTGTTACCTGTCATAATTAGTATCGAATTTACTGTTACCTGCCATAAATTATATCGAAATTACAGTTACTTGTCATAATTAGTAACGAAGTTACAGTTACTTGTCATAATTAGTATCGAAGTTACAGTAACTTGTCATAATTAGTATCGAAGTTACCGTTACCTGTGATAATTAGTATCGAAGTTACAGTTACCTGTCATAATTAGTATCGAAGTTACAGTTACTTGTCATAATTAGTATCGAAGTTACTGTTACCTGTCATAATTAGTATCGAAGATACAGTTACCTGCCATAATTTGTACCGAAATAACAGTTACTTGTCATAATTAGTAACGAAGTTACAGTTAACTGTCATAATTAGTATCGAAGTTACTGTTTTCTGTCATAATTAGTATCGAAGTTACTGTGACCTGTCATAATTAGTATCGAAGTTACAGTTACCTGCCATAATTTGTACCGAAATAAGAGTTACTTGTCATAATTAGTAACGAAGTTACAGTTTCCTGTCATAATTAGTACCGAAGTTACTCTTACCTGACATAATTAGTATCGAAGTTACAGTTACCTGCCATAGTTTGTATCGAAATTACAGGGATTTGTCATAATAAGTAACGAAGTTACAGTTACCTGCCATAAATAGTATCGAAATTAAAGTTACTTGTCATAAATAGTAACGAAGTTACAATTACCTGTCACATTTAGTATCGAAGTTACTGTTTTCTGTCATAATTAGTATCGAAGTTACTGTGACCTGTCATAATTAGTATCGAAGTTACAGTTACCTGCCATAATTTGTACCGAAATAAGAGTTCCTTGTCATAATTAGTATCGAAGTTACAGTTACCTGTCATAATTAGTATCGAAGGTACTCTTACCTGCCATAATTTGTATCGAAATTACAGTTACTTGTCATAATTAGTTACGAAGTTACAGTTACCTGTCATAATTTGTATCGAAATTACAGTTACTTGTCATAATTAGCAACGAAGTTACAGTTACCTGTCATAATTAGTATCGATGTTACTGTTACCTGTCATAATTAGTAATGAAGTTACAGTTACCTTCCATAATTAGTATCGAAGTTACAGTTACCTGTCATAATAAGTATCGAAGTTACAGTTACCTGCCATAATTTGTATCGAAATTACAGTAACCTGTCATAATAAGTATCGAATTTACAGTTACTTGTCATAATAAGTATCGAAGTTACAGTTACTTGACATAATTAGTAACGATGTTACAGTAACCTGTCATAATTAGTATCGAAGTTACTGTTGCCTGTATTAATTAGTATCGAAGTTACAGTTACCTGCCATATTTTTTTTATCAAAATTAGAGTTACTTGTCATATTTAGTAACGAAGTTACAGTTACTTGTCATAATTAGTATCGAAGTTAGTGTTACCTGTCATATTTAGTATCAAAGTTACAGTTACCTGCCATAATTTGTATTGAAGTTACAGTTCCTTGTCATAATTAGTATCCAAGTTACAGTTACCTGTCATAATTAGTATCGAAGGTACTGTTACCTGCCATAATTTGTATCGAAATTACAGTTCCTTGTCATAATTAGTATCGAAGTTACAGTTACCTGTCATAATTAGTATCGAAGGTACTGTTACCTGCCATAATTTGTATCGAAATTACAGTTATTTGTCATAATTAGTAACGAAGTTACAGTTTCCTGTCATAATTAATATCGAAGTTACTATTACCTGTCATAAATAGTATAGAAGGTACAGTTACCTGCCAAAATTTGTATCGAAATTACAGTTACTTATCATAATTAGTAAAGAAGTTACAGTTACCTGTCATAATTAGTATCGAAGTTACAGTTACTTGTCATAATAAGTATCGAAGGTACTGTTACCTGCCATAATTTGTATCGAAATTACAGTTATTTGTCATAATTAGTAACGAAGTTACAGTTTCCTGTCATAATTAGTATCGAAGTTACAGTTACTTGTCATAATTAGTAACGAAGTTACAGTTACCTGTCATAATTAGTATCGAAGTTACAGTTTCTTGTCATAATTAGTAATGAAGTTACAGTTACTTGTCATAATTAGTATCGATGTTACTGTTACCTGTCATAATTAGTATCGAAGTTAGATTTACCTGCCATAATTTGTATCGAAATAACAGTTACTTGTCATAATTAGTAACGAAGTTACAGTTACCTGTCATAATTAGTATCGAAGTTACAGTTACTTGTCATAATTAGTATCGATGTTACTGTTACCTGTCATAATTAGTATCGAAGTTACAGTTACCTGCCAAAATTTGTATCGAAATTACAGTTACTTGTCATAATAAGTATCGAAGTTACTGTTACTTGTCATAATTAATATCGAAGTTACTGTTACCTCTCATAATTAGTATCGAAGTTACAGTTACTTGTCATAATTAGTATCGAAGTTACAGTTACTTGTCATAATTAGTATCAAAGTTACAGTTACCTGTCATAATTAGTATCGAAGTTACAGTTTCTTGTCATAATTAGTAATGAAGTTACAGTTACCTGTCATAATAAGTATCGAAGTTACAGTTACTTGTCATAATTAGTAAAGAAGTTACTGCTACTTGTCATAATTAATATCGAAGTTACTGTTACCTCTCATAATTAGTATCGAAGTTACAGTCACTTGTCATAATTAGTAACGAAGTTGCAGTTACTTGTCATAATTAGTATCGAAGTTACTGTTACCTGTCATAATTAGTATCGAAGTTACAGTTACTTGTCATAATTAGTATCGAAGTTACTGTTACCTGTCATAATTAGTATCGAAGTTACAGTTACCTGCCAAAATTTGTATCGAAATTACAGTTACTTGTCATAATTTGTATCGAATTTACTGTTAATTGTCATAATTAATATCGAAGTTACTGTTACCTCTCATAATTCGTATCGAAGTTACAGTTACTTGTCATAATTAGTAACGATGTTGCAGTTACCTGTCATAATTTGTATCGAAGTTATAATTACTTGTCATAATTAGTATCGAAGTAACTGTTACCTGTCATAATTAGTATTGAAGTTACAGTTACCTACCATAATTTTTATCAAAATTACTGTTACTTGTCATAATTAGTAACGAAGTTAGAGTTTCTTGTCATAATTAGTATCGAAGTTACAGTTACCTGTCATAATTTGTATCGAAGTTATAGTTACTTGTCATAATTAGTATCGAAGTTACTGTTACCTGTCATAATTAGTATGGTAGTTACAGTTACCTGCCATAATTTGTATCGAAATTACAGTTACTTGTCATAATAAGTTACGAAGTTACAGTTACCTGTAATAATTATTATCGAAGTTACAGTTACTTGTCATAATTAGTATCGAAGTAACTGTTACCTGTCATAATTAGTATCGAAGTTATAGTTACCTGCCAAAATTTGTATCGAAATTACAGTTACTTGTCATAATTAGTAACGAAGTTACAGTTA
The DNA here is from genome assembly GCA_946902985.2 of Meconema thalassinum. Taxonomy (NCBI): domain Eukaryota; kingdom Metazoa; phylum Arthropoda; class Insecta; order Orthoptera; family Tettigoniidae; genus Meconema; species Meconema thalassinum. The sequence goes on along the minus strand of OX336388.2, from coordinate 1,445,829,318 downwards.
CCTGTCATAATTAGTATCGAAGTTACAGTTACTTAACATAATTAGTATCGAAGTTACTGTTACTTGTCATAATTAGTATCGAAGTTACTGTTACCTGTCATAATTATTATCGAAATTACAATTACCTGCCATAATTTGTATCGAAATTACAGTTACTTGTCATAATTATTAACGAAGTTACAGTTACCTGTGATAATTAGTATCGAAGTTACAGTTACATGCCATTATTTGTATCGAAATTACAGTTACTTGTACTAATTAGTAACGAAGTTACAGTTAACTGTCATAATTAGTATCGAAGTTACAGTTAACTGCCATAATTATTATCGAAGTTTTTGTTACCTGTCATAATTAGTATCGAAGTTACTGTTTTCTGTCATAATTAGTATCGAAGTTACTGTAACCTATCATAATTAGTATCGAAGTTACAGTTACCTGCCATAATTTGTATCGAAATTACAGTTACTTGTCATAATTAGTAACGAAGTTACTGTTACTTGTCATAATAAGTATCGAAGTTACTGTTACCTGTCATAATTAGTATCGTAATTACAGTTAACTGCCATAATTAGTATCGAAGTTACAGTTACCTGTCATAATAAGTATCGAAGTTACAGTTACCTGCCATAATTTGTAATGAAGTTACAGTTACCTGCCATAATTAGTATCGAAGTTACAGTTACCTGTCATAATAAGTATCGAAGTTACAATTACCTGCCATAATTTGTATCGAAATTACAGTAACCTGTCATAATAAGTATCGAAGTTACAGTTACTTGTCATAATTAGTATCGAAGTTACAGTTACTTGTCATAATTTGTAACGATGTTACAGTAACCTGTCATAATTAGTATCGAAGTTACTGTTGCCTGTATTAATTAGTATCGAAGTTACAGTTACCAGCCATAATTTTTTAAATCAAAATTAGAGTTACTTGTCATAATTAGTAACGAAATTACAGTAACTTGTCAAAATTAGTATCGAAGTTACTGTTACCTGTCATAATTAGTATCGAAGTAACAGTTACCTGCCATAATTTGTATGGAAGTTACAGTTCCTTGTCATAATTAGTATCGAAGTTACAGTTACCTGTCATAATTAGTATCGAAGGTACTGTTACCTGCCATAATTTGTATCGAAATTACAGTTACTTGTCATAATTAGTAACGAAGTTACAGTTACCTGTCATAATTTGTATTGAAATTACAGTTACTTGTCATAATTAGTAACGAAGTTACAGTTTCCTGTCATAATTAGTACCGAAGTTACTGTTACCTGACATAATTAGTATCGAAGTTACAGTTACCTTCCATAGTTTGTATCGAAATTACAGGGATTTGTCATAATAAGTAACGAAGTTACAGTTACCTGCCATAATTAGTATCGAAATTAAAGTTACTTGTCATAAATAGTAACGAAGTTACAGTTACCTGTCACATTTAGTATCGAAGTTACTGTTACCTGTCATAATTAGTATTGAAGTTACAGTTACCTACCATAATTTTTATCAAAATTACTGTTACTTGTCATAATTAGTAACGAAGTTAGAGTTTCTTGTCAAAATTAGTATCGAAGTTACTGTTACCTGTCATAATTTGATTCGAAGTTATAGTTACTTGTCATAATTAGTATCGAAGTTACTGTTACCTGTCATAATTAGTATCGAAGGTACTCTTACCTGCCATAATTTGTATCGAAATTACAGTTACTTGTCATAATTAGTTACGAAGTTACAGTTACCTGTTTTAATTTGTATCGAAATTACAGTTACTTGTCATAATTAGCAACGAAGTTACAGTTACCTGTCATAATTAGTATCGATGTTACTGTTACCTGTCATAATTAGTAAAGAAGTTACAGTTACCTTCCATAATTAGTATCGAAGTTACAGTTACCTGTAATAATAAGTATCGAAGTTACAATTACCTGCCATAATTTGTATCGAAATTACAGTAACCTGTCATAATAAGTATCGAATTTACAGTTACTTGTCATAATAAGTATCGAAGTTACAGTTACTTGACATAATTAGTGACGATGTTACAGTAACCTGTCATAATTAGTATCGAAGTTACTGTTGCCTGTATTAATTAGTATCGAAGTTACAGTTACCTGCCATAATTTTTTTAATCAAAATTACAGTTACTTGCCATATTTAGTAACGAAGTTACAGTTACTTGTCATAATTAGTATCGAAGTTACTGTTACCTGTCATATTTAGTATCAAAGTTACAGTTACCTGCCATAATTTGTATCGAAGTTACAGTTCCTTGTCATAATTAGTATCGAAGTTACAGTTACCTGTCATAATTAGTATCGAAGGTACTGTTACCTGCCATAATTTGTATCGAAATTACAGTTACTTGTCATAATTAGTAACGAAGTTACAGTTACCTGTCATAATTTGTATCGAAATAACAGTTACTTGTCATAATTAGTAACGAAGTTACAGTTTCCTGTCATAATTAGTACCGAAGTTACTGTTACCTGACATAATTAGTATCGAAGTTACAGTTACCTGCCATAGTTTGTATAGAAATTACAGGGACTTGTCATAATTTGTAACGAAGTTACAGTTATCTGCCATAATTAGTATCGAAATTAAAGTAACTTGTCATAATTAGTATCGAAGTTACAGTTACCTGTTATAATTTGATTCGAAGTTATAGTTACTTGTCATAATTAGTATCGAAGTTACTGTCACTTGTCATAATTAATATCGAAGTTACTGTTACCTCTCATAATTAGTATCGAAGTTAAAGTTACTTGTCATAATTAGTATCGAAGTTACAGTTACTTGTCATAATTAGTATCGAAGTTACAGTTACCTGCCATAATTAGTATCGAAGTTACAGTTTCTTGTCATAATTAGTAATGAAGTTACAGTTACCTGTCATAATAAGTATCGAAGTTACAGTTACTTGTCATAATTAGTATCGAAGTTACAGTTACTTGCCATAATTAGTAACGATGTTACAGTTTCCTGTCATAATTAGTATCGAAGTTACTGTTACCTGACATAATTAGTATCGAAGTTACAGTTACCTGCCATAATTTGTATCGAAATTACCGGGACTTGTCATAATTAGTAACGAAGTTACAGTTACCTGCCATAATTAGTATCGAAATTAAAGTTACTTGTCATAATTAGTAACGAAGTTACAGTTACCTGTCATAATTAGTATCGAAGTTACTGTTACCTGTCATAATTAGTATTGAAGTTACAGTTACCTACCATAATTTTTTATCAAAATTACTGTTACTTGTCATAATTAGTAACGAAGTTAGAGTTTCTTGTCATAATTAGTATCAAAGTTACAGTTACCTGTCATAATTTGTATCGAAGGTATAGTTACTTGTCATAATTAGTATCGAAGTTACTGTTACCTGTCATAATTAGTATGGTAGTTACAGTTACCTGCCATAATTTGTATCGAAATTACAGTTACTTATCATAATAAGTAACGAAGTTACAGTTACCTGTAATAATTATTATCGAAGTTACAGTTACATGTCATAATTAGTATCGAAGTGACTGTTACCTGTCATAATTAGTATCGAAGTTATAGTTACCTGCCAAGATTTGTATCGAAATTACAGTTACTTGTCATAATTAGTAACGAAGTTACAGTTACCTGTCATAATTAGTATCGAAGTTACAGTTACTTAACATAATTAGTATTGAAGTTACTGTTACTTGTCATAATTAGTATCGAAGTTACTGTTACCTGTCATAATTATTATCGAAATTACAATTACCTGCCATAATTTGTATCGAAATTACAGTTACTTGTCATAATTAGTAACGAAGTTTCAGTTACCTGTCATAATTAGTATCGAAGTTACAGTTACTTGTCATAATTAGTAACGAAGTTACAGTTACCTGTGATTATTAGTATCGAAGTTACAGTTACTTGTCATACTTAGTATCGAAGTTACTGTTACCGGTCATAATTTGTATCGAAGTTACAGTTACATGCCATTATTTGTATCGAAATTACAGTTACTTGTACTAATTAGTAACGAAGTTACAGTTAACTGTCATAATTAGTATCGAAGTTACAGTTACCTGCCATAATTATTATCGAAGTTTTTGTTACCTGTCATAATTAGTATCGAAGTTACTGTTTTCTGTCATAATTAGTATCGAAGTTACTGTAACCTGTCATAATTAGTATCGAAGTTACAGTAACCTGCCATAATTTGTATCGAAATTACAGTTACTTGTCATAATTAGTAACGAAGTTACTGTTACTTGTCATAATAAGTATCGAAGTTACTGTTACCTGTCATAATTAGTATCGAAATTACAGTTACCTGCCATAATTTGTATCGAAATTACAGTTACTTGTCATAATTAGTAACGAAGTTGCAGTTACCTGTCATACTTAGTATCGAAGTTACTGTTACCTGTCATAATTAGTATCGAATTTACTGTTACCTGCCATAAATTATATCGAAATTACAGTTACTTGTCATAATTAGTAACGAAGTTACAGTTACTTGTCATAATTAGTATCGAAGTTACAGTTACTTGTCATAATTAGTATCGAAGTTACCGTTACCTGTGATAATTAGTATCGAAGTTACAGTTACCTGTCATAATTAGTATCGAAGTTACAGTTACTTGTCATAATTAGTATCGAAGTTACTGTTACCTGTCATAATTAGTATCGAAGTTACAGTTACCTGCCATAATTTGTACCGAAATAACAGTTACTTGTCATAATTAGTAACGAAGTTACAGTTAACTGTCATAATTAGTATCGAAGTTACTGTTTTCTGTCATAATTAGTATCGAAGTTACTGTGACCTGTCATAATTAGTATCGAAGTTACAGTTACCTGCCATAATTTGTACCGAAATAACAGTTACTTGTCATAATTAGTAACGAAGTTACAGTTTCCTGTCATAATTAGTACCGAAGTTACTCTTACCTGACATAATTAGTATCGAAGTTACAGTTACCTGCCATAGTTTGTATCGAAATTACAGGGATTTGTCATAATAAGTAACGAAGTTACAGATACCTGCCATAAATAGTATCGAAATTAAAGTTACTTGTCATAAATAGTAACGAAGTTACAATTACCTGTCACATTTAGTATCGAAGTTACTGTTACCTGTCATAATTAGTATTGAAGTTACAGTTACCTACCATATTTTTTTTTAAATTACTGTTACTTGTCATAATTAGTAACGAAGTTAGAGTTTCTTGTCAAAATTAGTATCGAAGTTACAGTTACCTGTCATAATTTGATTCGAAGTTATAGTTACTTGTCATAATTAGTATCGAAGTAACTGTTACCTGTCATAATTAGTATCGAAGTAACAGTTACCTGCCATAATTTGTATCGAAATTACAGTTCCTTGTCATAATTAGTATCGAAGTTACAGTTACCTGTCATAATTAGTATCGAAGGTACTCTTACCTGCCATAATTTGTATCGAAATTACAGTTACTTGTCATAATTAGTAACGAAGTTACAGTTACCTGTCATAATTAGTATCGAAGTTACAGTTACTTAACATAATTAGTATTGAAGTTACTGTTACTTGTCATAATTAGTATCGAAGTTACTGTTACCTGTCATAATTATTATCGAAATTACAATTACCTGCCATAATTTGTATCGAAATTACAGTTACTTGTCATAATTAGTAACGAAGTTTCAGTTACCTGTCATAATTAGTATCGAAGTTACAGTTACTTGTCATAATTAGTAACGAAGTTACAGTTACCTGTGATTATTAGTATCGAAGTTACAGTTACTTGTCATACTTAGTATCGAAGTTACTGTTACCGGTCATAATTTGTATCGAAGTTACAGTTACATGCCATTATTTGTATCGATATTACAGTTACTTGTACTAATTAGTAACGAAGTTACAGTTAACTGTCATAATTAGTATCGAAGTTACAGTTACCTGCCATAATTATTATCGAAGTTTTTGTTACCTGTCATAATTAGTATCGAAGTTACTGTTTTCTGTCATAATTAGTATCGAAGTTACTGTAACCTGTCATAATTAGTATCGAAGTTACAGTTACCTGCCATAATTTGTATCGAAATTACAGTTACTTGTCATAATTAGTAACGAAGTTACTGTTACTTGTCATAATAAGTATCGAAGTTACTGTTACCTGTCATAATTAGTATCGAAATTACAGTTACCTGCCATAATTTGTATCGAAATTACAGTTACTTGTCATAATTAGTAACGAAGTTGCAGTTACCTGTCATACTTAGTATCGAAGTTACTGTTACCTGTCATAATTAGTATCGAATTTACTGTTACCTGCCATAAATTATATCGAAATTACAGTTACTTGTCATAATTAGTAACGAAGTTACAGTTACTTGTCATAATTAGTATCGAAGTTACAGTTACTTGTCATAATTAGTATCGAAGTTACCGTTACCTGTGATAATTAGTATCGAAGTTACAGTTACCTGTCATAATTAGTATCGAAGTTACAGTTACTTGTCATAATTAGTATCGAAGTTACTGTTACCTGTCATAATTAGTATCGAAGTTACAGTTACCTGCCATAATTTGTACCGAAATAACAGTTACTTGTCATAATTAGTAACGAAGTTACAGTTAACTGTCATAATTAGTATCGAAGTTACTGTTTTCTGTCATAATTAGTATCGAAGTTACTGTGACCTGTCATAATTAGTATCGAAGTTACAGTTACCTGCCATAATTTGTACCGAAATAACAGTTACTTGTCATAATTAGTAACGAAGTTACAGTTTCCTGTCATAATTAGTACCGAAGTTACTCTTACCTGACATAATTAGTATCGAAGTTACAGTTACCTGCCATAGTTTGTATCGAAATTACAGGGATTTGTCATAATAAGTAACGAAGTTACAGTTACCTGCCATAAATAGTATCGAAATTAAAGTTACTTGTCATAAATAGTAACGAAGTTACAATTACCTGTCACATTTAGTATCGAAGTTACTGTTACCTGTCATAATTAGTATTGAAGTTACAGTTACCTACCATATTTTTTTTTAAATTACTGTTACTTGTCATAATTAGTAACGAAGTTAGAGTTTCTTGTCAAAATTAGTATCGAAGTTACAGTTACCTGTCATAATTTGATTCGAAGTTATAGTTACTTGTCATAATTAGTATCGAAGTAACTGTTACCTGTCATAATTAGTATCGAAGTAACAGTTACCTGCCATAATTTGTATCGAAATTACAGTTCCTTGTCATAATTAGTATCGAAGTTACAGTTACCTGTCATAATTAGTATCGAAGGTACTCTTACCTGCCATAATTTGTATCGAAATTACAGTTACTTGTCATAATTAGTTACGAAGTTACAGTTACCTGTCATAATTTGTATCGAAATTACAGTTACTTGTCATAATTAGCAACGAAGTTACAGTTACCTGTCATAATTAGTATCGATGTTACTGTTACCTGTCATAATTAGTAATGAAGTTACAGTTACCTTCCATAATTAGTATCGAAGTTACAGTTACCTGTCATAATAAGTATCGAAGTTACAGTTACCTGCCATAATTTGTATCGAAATTACAGTAACCTGTCATAATAAGTATCGAATTTACAGTAACTTGTCATAATAAGTATCGAAGTTACAGTTACTTGACATAATTAGTAACGATGTTACAGTAACCTGTCATAATTAGTATCGAAGTTACTGTTGCCTGTATTAATTAGTATCGAAGTTACAGTTACCTGCCATATTTTTTTTATCAAAATTAGAGTTACTTGTCATATTTAGTAACGAAGTTACAGTTACTTGTCATAATTAGTATCGAAGTTAGTGTTACCTGTCATATTAAGTATCAAAGTTACAGTTACCTGCCATAATTTGTATCGAAGTTACAGTTCCTTGTCATAATTAGTATCCAAGTTACAGTTACCTGTCATAATTAGTATCGAAGGTACTGTTACCTGCCATAATTTGTATCGAAATTACAGTTACTTGTCATAATTAGTAACGACGTTACAGTTACCTGTCATAATTTGTATCGAAATAACAGTTACTTGTCATAATTAGTAACGAAGTTACAGTTTCCTGTCATAATTAGTACCGAATTTACTGTTACCTGACATAATTAGTATCGAAGTTAAAGTTACCTGCCATAGTTTGTATCGAAATTACAGGGACTTGTCATAATTAGTAACGAAGTTACAATTATCTGCCATAATTAGTATCGAAATTAAAGTAACTTGTCATAATTAGTAACGAAGTTACAGTTACCTGTCACATTTAGTATCGAAGATACTGTTACCTGTCATAATTAGTATTGAAGTTACAGTTACCTACCATAATTTTTTATCAAAATTACTGTTACTTGTGATAATTAGTAACGAATTTAGAGTTTCTTTTCATAATTAGTATCGAAGTTACAGTTACCTGTTATAATTTGATTCGAAGTTATAGTTACTTGTCATAATTAGTATCGAAGTTACTGTCACTTGTCATAATTAATATCGAAGTTACTGTTACCTCTCATAATTAGTATCGAAGTTACAGTTACTTGTCATAATGAGTATCGAAGTTACAGTTACTTGTCATAATTAGTATCGAAGTTACAGTTACCTGCCATAATTAGTATCGAAGTTACAGTTTCTTGTCATAATTAGTAATGAAGTTACAGTTACCTGTCATTATAAGTATCGAAGTTACAGTTACTTGTCATAATTAGTATCGAAGTTACAGTTACTTGACATAATTAGTAACGATGTTACAGTTTCCTGTCATAATTAGTATCGAAGTTACTGTTACCTGACATAATTAGCATCGAAGTTACAGTTACCTGCCATAATTTGTATCGAAATTACCGGGACTTGTCATAATTAGTAACGAAGTTACAGTTACCTGCCATAATTAGTATCGAAATTAAAGTTACTTGTCATAATTAGTAACGAAGTTACAGTTACCTGTCATAATTAGTATCGAAGTTACTGTTAACGGTCATAATTAGTATTGAAGTTACAGTTACCTACCATAATTTTTTATCAAAATTACTGTTACTTGTCATAATTAGTAACGAAGTTAGAGTTTCTTGTCATAATTAGTATCGAAGTTACAGTTACCTGTCATAATTAGTATCGAAGTTACTGTTACTTGTCATAATTAGTATCGAAGTTACTGTTACCTGTCATAATTATTATCGAAATTACAATTACCTGCCATAATTTGTATCGAAATTACAGTTACTTGTAATAATTAGTAACGAAGTTTCAGTTACCTGTCATAATTAGTATCGAAGTTACAGTTACTTGTCATAATTAGTAACGAAGTTACAGTTAGCTGTGATTATTAGTATCGAAGTTACAGTTACTTGTCATACTTAGTATCGAAGTTACTGTTACCGGCCATAATTAGTATCGAAGTTACAGTTACATGCCATTGTTTGTATCGAAATTACAGTTACTTGTACTAATTAGTAACGTAGTTACAGTTAACTGTCATAATTAGTATCGAAGTTACAGTTACCTGCCATAATTATTATCGAAGTTTTTGTTACCTGTCATAATTAGTATCGAAGTTACTGTTTTCTGTCATAATTAGTATCGAAGTTACTGTAACCTGTCATAATGAGTATCGAAGTTACAGTTACCTGCCATAATTAGTATCGAAATTACAGTTACTTGTCATAATTAGTAACGAAGTTACTGTTACTTGTCATAATAAGTATCGAAGTTACTGTTACCTGTCATAATTAGTATCGAAATTACAGTTACCTGCCATAATTTGTATCGAAATTACAGTTACTTGTCATAATTAGTAACGAAGTTGCTGTTACCTGTCATACTTAGTATCGAAGTTACTGTTACCTGTCATAATTAGTATCGAATTTACTGTTACCTGCCAAAATTTATATCGAAATTACAGTTACTTGTCATAATTAGTAACGAAGTTACAGTTACCTGTCATAATTAGTATCGAAGTTACAGTTACTTGTCATAATTAGTATCGAAGTTACCGTTACCTGTGATAATTAGTATCGAAGTTACAGTTACCTGTCATAATTAGTATCGAAGTTACAGTTACTTGTCATAATTAGTATCGAAGTTACTGTTACCTGTCATAATTAGTATCGAAGTTACAGTTACCTACCATAATTTGTACCGAAATAACAGTTACATGTCATAATTAGTAACGAAGTTACAGTTAACTGTCATAATTAGTATCGAAGTTACTGTTTTCTGTCATAATTAGTATCGAAGTTACTGTTACCTGTCATAATTAGTATCGAAGTTACAGTTACCTGCCATAATTTGTATCGAAATTACAGTTACTTGTCATAATTAGTAACGAAGTTACAGTTACTTGCCATAATTAATATAGAAGTTACAGTTACTTGACATAATTAGTAACGATGTTACGGTAACCTGTCATAATTAGTATCGAAGTTACTGTTACCTGTATTAATTAGTATCGAAGTTACTGTTACCTGACATAATTAGTATCGAAGTTACAGTTACCTGCCATAATTTGTATCGAAATTACAGGGACTTGTCATAATTAGTAACGAAATTACAGTTACCTGTCATAATTAGTATCGAAGTTACTGTTACCTGTCATAATTAGTATTGAAGTTACAGTTACCTACCATAATTTTTTATCAAAATTACTGTTACTTGTCATAATTAGTAACGAAGTCAGAGTTTCTTGTCATAATTAGTATCGAAGTTACAGTTACCTGTCATAATTTGATTCGAAGTTATAGTTACTTGTCGAAATTAGTATCGAAGTTACTGTTACCTGTCATAATTAGTATCGAAGTTACAGTTACCTGCCATAATTTGTATCGAAATTACAGTTCCTTGTCATAATTAGTATCGAAGTTACAGTTACCTGTCATAATTAGTATCGAGTGTACTGTTACCTGCCATAATTTGTATCGAAATTACAGTTACTTGTCATAATTAGTTACGAAGTTACAGTTACCTGTCATAATTTGTATCGAAATTACAGTTACTTGTCATAATTAGTAACGAAGTTACAGTTTCCTGTCATAATTAATACCGAAGTTACTGTTACCTATCATAATTAGTATCGAAGGTACAGCTACCTCCCAAAATTTGTATCGAAATTACAGTTACTTGTCATAATTAGTAACGAAGTTACAGTTACCTGTCATAATTAGTATCGAAGTTACTGTTACTTGTCATAATTAATATCGAAGTTACTGTTACCTCTCATAATTAGTATCGAAGTTACAGTTACTTGTCATAATTAGTAACGAAGTTGCAGTTACCTGTCATAATTAGTATCGAAGTTACAGTTACCTCTCACAATTAGTATCGAAGTTACAGTAACCTGCCATAATTTGTATCGAAATTACCGTTACTTGTCATAATTAGTAACGAAGTTACAGATACCTGTCATAATTAGTATCGAAGTTACAGTTACTTGTCGTAATTAGTATCGAAGTTACTGTTACCTGTCATAATTAGTATCGAAGTTACAGTGACCTGCCAAAATTTGTATCGAAATTACAGTTACTTGTCATAATTAGTATCGAGGTTACTGTTGTCATAATTAATATCGAAGTTACTGTTACCTGTCATAATTAATATCGAAGTTACAGTTACTTGTCATAATTAGTATCGAAGTTACAGTTACTTGTCATAATTAGTATCGAAGTTACAGTTACCTGTCATAATTAGTATCGAAGTTACAGTTTCTTGTCATAATTAGTAATGAACCTACAGTTACCTGTCATAATAAGTATCGAAGTTACAGTTACTTGTCATAATTAGTATCGAAGTTACAGTTACTTGACATAATTAGTAACGATGTTACAGTAACCTGTCATAATTAGTATCGAAGTTACTGTTACCTGTATTAATTAGTATCGAAGTTACTGTTACCTGACATAATTAGTTTCGAAGTTACTTTTACCTGTCATAATTAGTATTGAAGTTACAGTTACCTACCATAATTTTTTATCAAAATTACTGTTACTTGTCATAATTAGTAACGAAGTTACGGTTACCTGTCATAATTAGTATAGAAGGTACTGTTACCTGCCATAATTTGTATCGAAATTACAGTTACTTGTCATAATTAGTAACGAAGTTACAGTTTCCTGTCATAATTAATATCGAAGTTACTGTTACCTGTCATAATTAGTATCGAAGGTACAGTTACCTGCCAAAATTTGTATCGAAATTACAGTTACTTATCATAATTAGTAACGAAGTTACAGTTACCTGTCATAATTAGTATCGAAGTTACAGTTACTTGTCATAATAAGTATCGAAGTTACTGATACTTGTCATAATTAGTATCGAAGTTACTGTTACCTGTCATAATTAGTATCGAAGTTACAGTTACCTGCCATAATTTGTATCGAAATTACAGTTACTTGTCATAATTAGTAACGAAGTTACTGTTACTTGTCATAATAAGTATCGAAGTTACTGTTACCTGTCATAATTAGTATCGAAATTACAGTTACCTGCCATAATTTGTATCGAAATTACAGTTACTTGTCATAATTAGTAACGAAGTTACAGTTACCTGTCATAATTAGTATCGAAATTACAGTTACTTGTCATAATTAGTATCGAAGTTACTGTTACCTGTCATAATTATTATCGAAATTACAATTACCTGCCATAATTTGTATCGAAATTAAAGTTACTTGTCATAATTAGTAACGAAGTTTCAGTTACCTGTCATAATTAGTATCGAAGTTACAGTTACTTGTCATAATTAGTAACGAAGTTACTGTTACTTGTCATAATAAGTATCGAAGTTACTGTTTTCTGTCATAATTAGTATCGAAGTTACTGTAACCTGTCATAATTAGTATCGAAGTTACAGTTACCTGCCATAATTATTATCGAAGTTTTTGTTACCTGTCATAATTAGTATCGAAGTTACTGTTTTCTGTCATAATTAGTATCGAAGTTACTGTAACCTGTCATAATTAGTATCGAAGTTACAGTTACCTGCCATAATTTGTATCGAAATTACAGTTACTTGTCATAATTAGTAACGAAGTTACTGTTACTTGTCATAATAAGTATCGAAGTTACTGTTACCTGTCATAATTAGTATCGAAATTACAGTTACCTGCCATAATTTGTATCGAAATTACAGTTACTTGTCATAATTAGTAACGAAGTTACAGTTACCTGTCATAATTAGTATCGAAATTACAGTTACTTGTCATAATTAGTATCGAAGTTACCGTTACCTGTGATAATTAGTATCGAAGTTACAGTTACCTGTCATAATTAGTATCGAAGTTACAGTTACTTGTCATAATTAGTATCGACGTTCCTGTTACCTGTCATAATTAGTATCGAAGTTACAGTTACCTGCCATAATTTGTATCGAAATAACCGTTACTTGTCATAATTAGTAACGAAGTTACAGTTATTTGCCATAATTAATATAGAAGTTACAGATACTTGACATAATTAGTAACGATGTTACGGTAACCTGTCATAATTAATATCGAAGTTACTGTTACCTGTATTAATTAGTATCGAAGTTACTGTTACCTGACATAATTAGTATCGAAGTTACAGTTACCTGCCATAATTTGTATCGAAATTACAGGGACTTGTCATAATTAGTAACGAAGTTACAGTTACCTGTCATAATTAGTATCGAAGTTACTGTTACCTGTCATAATTAGTATTGAAGTTACAGTTACCTACCATAATTTTTTATCAAAATTACTGTTACTTGTCATAATTAGTAACGAAGTCAGAGTTTCTTGTCATAATTAGTATCGAAGTTACAGTTACCTGTCATAATTTGATTCGAAGTTATAGTTCCTTGTCAAAATTAGTATCGAAGTTACTGTTACCTGTCATAATTAGTATCGAAGTTACAGTTACCTGCCATAATTTGTATCGAAATTACAGTTCCTTGTCATAATTAGTATCGAAGTTACAGTTACCTGTCATAATTAGTATCGAGTGTACTGTTACCTGCCATAATTTGTATCGAAATTACAGTTACTTGTCATAATTAGTTACGAAGTTACAGTTACCTGTCATAATTTGTATCGAAATGACAGTTACTTGTCATAATTAGTAACGAAGTTACAGTTTCCTGTAATAATTAATACCGAAGTTACTGTTACCTGTCATAATTAGTATCGAAGGTACAGTTACCTGCCAAAATTTGTATCGAAATTACAGTTACTTGTCATAATTAGTAACGAAGTTACAGTTACCTGTCATAATTATGTTTCGAAGTTACAGTTACTTGTCATAATAAGTATCGAAGTTACTGTTACCTGTCATAATTAGTATCGAAATTACAATTACCTGCCATAATTTGTAACGAAATTACAGTTACTTGTCATAATAAGTAACGAAGTTACAGTTACCTGTCATAATTAATATCGAAGTTACAGTTACTTGTCATAATTAGTATCGAAGTTACTGTTACCTGTCATAATTAGTATCGAAGTTACAGTTACCTGCCATAATTAGTATCGAAGTTACTGTTACCTGTCATAATTAGTATCGAAGTTAGAGTTACCTGCCATAATTTGTATCGAAATAACAGTTACTTGTCATAATTAGTAACGAAGTTACAGTTACCTGTCATAATTAGTATCGAAGTTACAGTTACTTGTCATAATTAGTATCGAAGTTACTGTTACCTGTCATAATTAGTATCGAAGTTACAGTTACCTGCCAAAATTTGTATCGAAATTACAGTTGAAAATCCACAGCCTGCTTCCAGTCTCCGACCGGGTCAGGAATGGAATGAATGAAGCCCCTATCTAGCGGCGAGGATATGAACTGTGCCGGCTGCCGAGGCCTGACGCACTTCTCTGGGGCAATGATTAAATGAATGATAGATGAAATGAAATGATAGTGGAGAGTGTTGCTGGAATGAAATTTTGACAGGGAAAACCGGAGTACCCGGAGAAAAACCTGTCTGCCTCCGTTCTGTCCAGCACAGATCTCACATGGAATGATCGGGATTTGAACCACGGACTCAGCGGTGAGAGGCCGGCGTGCTGCCGCCTAAGCCACGGAGGCTCATCGAAATTACAGTTATTTGTCATAATTTGTATCGAAGTTACTGTTACTTGTCATAATTAATATCGAAGTTACTGTTACCTCTCATAATTAGTATCGAAGTTACAGTTACTTGTCATAATTAGTAACGAAGTTGCAGTTACCTGTCATAATTAGTATCGAAGTTACTGTTACCTCTCACAATTAGTATCGAAGTTACAGTAACCTGCCATAATTTGTATCGAAATTACCGTTACTTGTTATAATTAGTAACGAAGTTACAGATACCTGTCATAATTAGTATCGAAGTTACTGTTTTCTGTCATAATTAGTATCGAAGTTACTGTAACCTGTCATAATTAGTATCGAAGTTACAGTTACCTGCCATAATTATTATCGAAGTTTTTGTTACCTGTCATAATTAGTATCGAAGTTACTGTTTTCTGTCATAATTAGTATCGAAGTTACTGTAACCTGTCATAATTAGTATCGAAGTTACAGTTACCTGCCATAATTTGTATCGAAATTACAGTTACTTGTCATAATTAGTAACGAAGTTACTGTTACTTGTCATAATAAGTATCGAAGTTACTGTTACCTGTCATAATTAGTATCGAAATTACAGTTACCTGCCATAATTTGTATCGAAATTACAGTTACTTGTCATAATTAGTAACGAAGTTACAGTTACCTGTCATAATTAGTATCGAAATTACAGTTACTTGTCATAATTAGTATCGAAGTTACCGTTACCTGTGATAATTAGTATCGAAGTTACAGTTACCTGTCATAATTAGTATCGAAGTTACAGTTACTTGTCATAATTAGTATCGACGTTACTGTTACCTGTCATAATTAGTATCGAAGTTACAGTTACCTGCCATAATTTGTATCGAAATAACCGTTACTTGTCATAATTAGTAACGAAGTTACAGTTATTTGCCATAATTAATATAGAAGTTACAGATACTTGACATAATTAGTAACGATGTTACGGTAACCTGTCATAATTAATATCGAAGTTACTGTTACCTGTATTAATTAGTATCGAAGTTACTGTTACCTGACATAATTAGTATCGAAGTTACAGTTACCTGCCATAATTTGTATCGAAATTACAGGGACTTGTCATAATTAGTAACGAAGTTACAGTTACCTGTCATAATTAGTATCGAAGTTACTGTTACCTGTCATAATTAGTATTGAAGTTACAGTTACCTACCATAATTTTTTATCAAAATTACTGTTACTTGTCATAATTAGTAACGAAGTCAGAGTTTCTTGTCATAATTAGTATCGAAGTTACAGTTACCTGTCATAATTTGATTCGAAGTTATAGTTCCTTGTCAAAATTAGTATCGAAGTTACTGTTACCTGTCATAATTAGTATCGAAGTTACAGTTACCTGCCATAATTTGTATCGAAATTACAGTTCCTTGTCATAATTAGTATCGAAGTTACAGTTACCTGTCATAATTAGTATCGAGTGTACTGTTACCTGCCATAATTTGTATCGAAATTACAGTTACTTGTCATAATTAGTTACGAAGTTACAGTTACCTGTCATAATTTGTATCGAAATGACAGTTACTTGTCATAATTAGTAACGAAGTTACAGTTTCCTGTAATAATTAATACCGAAGTTACTGTTACCTGTCATAATTAGTATCGAAGGTACAGTTACCTGCCAAAATTTGTATCGAAATTACAGTTACTTGTCATAATTAGTAACGAAGTTACAGTTACCTGTCATAATTATGTTTCGAAGTTACAGTTACTTGTCATAATAAGTATCGAAGTTACTGTTACCTGTCATAATTAGTATCGAAATTACAATTACCTGCCATAATTTGTAACGAAATTACAGTTACTTGTCATAATAAGTAACGAAGTTACAGTTACCTGTCATAATTAATATCGAAGTTACAGTTACTTGTCATAATTAGTATCGAAGTTACTGTTACCTGTCATAATTAGTATCGAAGTTACAGTTACCTGCCATAATTAGTATCGAAGTTACTGTTACCTGTCATAATTAGTATCGAAGTTAGAGTTACCTGCCATAATTTGTATCGAAATAACAGTTACTTGTCATAATTAGTAACGAAGTTACAGTTACCTGTCATAATTAGTATCGAAGTTACAGTTACTTGTCATAATTAGTATCGAAGTTACTGTTACCTGTCATAATTAGTATCGAAGTTACAGTTACCTGCCAAAATTTGTATCGAAATTACAGTTGAAAATCCACAGCCTGCTTCCAGTCTCCGACCGGGTCAGGAATGGAATGAATGAAGCCCCTATCTAGCGGCGAGGATATGAACTGTGCCGGCTGCCGAGGCCTGACGCACTTCTCTGGGGCAATGATTAAATGAATGATAGATGAAATGAAATGATAGTGGAGAGTGTTGCTGGAATGAAATTTTGACAGGGAAAACCGGAGTACCCGGAGAAAAACCTGTCTGCCTCCGTTCTGTCCAGCACAGATCTCACATGGAGTGATCGGGATTTGAACCACGGACTCAGCGGTGAGAGGCCGGCGTGCTGCCGCCTAAGCCACGGAGGCTCATCGAAATTACAGTTACTTGTCATAATTTGTATCGAAGTTACTGTTACTTGTCATAATTAATATCGAAGTTACTGTTACCTCTCATAATTAGTATCGAAGTTACAGTTACTTGTCATAATTAGTAACGAAGTTGCAGTTACCTGTCATAATTAGTATCGAAGTTACTGTTACCTCTCACAATTAGTATCGAAGTTACAGTAACCTGCCATAATTTGTATCGAAATTACCGTTACTTGTCATAATTAGTAACGAAGTTACAGATACCTGTCATAATTAGTATCGAAGTTACTGTTTTCTGTCATAATTAGTATCGAAGTTACTGTAACCTGTCATAATTAGTATCGAAGTTACAGTTACCTGCCATAATTATTATCGAAGTTTTTGTTACCTGTCATAATTAGTATCGAAGTTACTGTTTTCTGTCATAATTAGTATCGAAGTTACTGTAACCTGTCATAATTAGTATCGAAGTTACAGTCACCTGCCATAATTTGTATCGAAATTACAGTTACTTGTCATAATTAGTAACGAAGTTACTGTTACTTGTCATAATAAGTATCGAAGTTACTGTTACCTGTCATAATTAGTATCGAAATTACAGTTACCTGCCATAATTTGTATCGAAATTACAGTTACTTGTCATAATTAGTAACGAAGTTACAGTTACCTGTCATAATTAGTATCGAAATTACAGTTACTTGTCATAATTAGTATCGAAGTTACCGTTACCTGTGATAATTAGTATCGAAGTTACAGTTACCTGTCATAATTAGTATCGAAGTTACAGTTACTTGTCATAATTAGTATCGACGTTACTGTTACCTGTCATAATTAGTATCGAAGTTACAGTTACCTGCCATAATTTGTATCGAAATAACCGTTACTTGTCATAATTAGTAACGAAGTTACAGTTATTTGCCATAATTAATATAGAAGTTACAGATACTTGACATAATTAGTAACGATGTTACGGTAACCTGTCATAATTAATATCGAAGTTACTGTTACCTGTATTAATTAGTATCGAAGTTACTGTTACCTGACATAATTAGTATCGAAGTTACAGTTACCTGCCATAATTTGTATCGAAATTACAGGGACTTGTCATAATTAGTAACGAAGTTACAGTTACCTGTCATAATTAGTATCGAAGTTACTGTTACCTGTCATAATTAGTATTGAAGTTACAGTTACCTACCATAATTTTTTATCAAAATTACTGTTACTTGTCATAATTAGTAACGAAGTCAGAGTTTCTTGTCATAATTAGTATCGAAGTTACAGTTACCTGTCATAATTTGATTCGAAGTTATAGTTCCTTGTCAAAATTAGTATCGAAGTTACTGTTACCTGTCATAATTAGTATCGAAGTTACAGTTACCTGCCATAATTTGTATCGAAATTACAGTTCCTTGTCATAATTAGTATCGAAGTTACAGTTACCTGTCATAATTAGTATCGAGTGTACTGTTACCTGCCATAATTTGTATCGAAATTACAGTTACTTGTCATAATTAGTTACGAAGTTACAGTTACCTGTCATAATTTGTATCGAAATGACAGTTACTTGTCATAATTAGTAACGAAGTTACAGTTTCCTGTCATAATTAATACCGAAGTTACTGTTACCTGTCATAATTAGTATCGAAGGTACAGTTACCTGCCAAAATTTGTATCGAAATTACAGTTACTTGTCATAATTAGTAACGAAGTTACAGTTACCTGTCATAATTATGTTTCGAAGTTACAGTTACTTGTCATAATAAGTATCGAAGTTACTGTTACCTGTCATAATTAGTATCGAAATTACAATTACCTGCCATAATTTGTAACGAAATTACAGTTACTTGTCATAATAAGTAACGAAGTTACAGTTACCTGTCATAATTAATATCGAAGTTACAGTTACTTGTCATAATTAGTATCGAAGTTACTGTTACCTGTCATAATTAGTATCGAAGTTACAGTTACCTGCCATAATTAGTATCGAAGTTACTGTTACCTGTCATAATTAGTATCGAAGTTAGAGTTACCTGCCATAATTTGTATCGAAATAACAGTTACTTGTCATAATTAGTAACGAAGTTACAGTTACCTGTCATAATTAGTATCGAAGTTACAGTTACTTGTCATAATTAGTATCGAAGTTACTGTTACCTGTCATAATTAGTATCGAAGTTACAGTTACCTGCCAAAATTTGTATCGAAATTACAGTTGAAAATCCACAGCCTGCTTCCAGTCTCCGACCGGGTCAGGAATGGAATGAATGAAGCCCCTATCTAGCGGCGAGGATATGAACTGTGCCGGCTGCCGAGGCCTGACGCACTTCTCTGGGGCAATGATTAAATGAATGATAGATGAAATGAAATGATAGTGGAGAGTGTTGCTGGAATGAAATTTTGACAGGGAAAACCGGAGTACCCGGAGAAAAACCTGTCTGCCTCCGTTCTGTCCAGCACAGATCTCACATGGAGTGATCGGGATTTGAACCACGGACTCAGCGGTGAGAGGCCGGCGTGCTGCCGCCTAAGCCACGGAGGCTCATCGAAATTACAGTTACTTGTCATAATTTGTATCGAAGTTACTGTTACTTGTCATAATTAATATCGAAGTTACTGTTACCTCTCATAATTAGTATCGAAGTTACAGTTACTTGTCATAATTAGTAACGAAGTTGCAGTTACCTGTCATAATTAGTATCGAAGTTACTGTTACCTCTCACAATTAGTATCGAAGTTACAGTAACCTGCCATAATTTGTATCGAAATTACCGTTACTTGTCATAATTAGTAACGAAGTTACAGATACCTGTCATAATTAGTATCGAAGTTACAGTTACTTGTCGTAATTAGTATCGAAGTTTCTGTTACCTGTCATAATTAGTATCGAAGTTACAGTGACCTGCCAAAATTTGTATCGAAATTACAGTTACTTGTCATAATTAGTATCGAGGCTACTGTTGTCATAATTAATATCGAAGTTACTGTTACCTGTCATAATTAATATCGAAGTTACAGTTACTTGTCATAATTAGTATCGAAGTTACAGTTACTTGTCATAATTAGTATCGAAGTTACAGTTTCTTGTCATAATTAGTAATGAACCTACAGTTACCTGTCATAATAAGTATCGAAGTTACAGTTACTTGTCATAATTAGTATCGAAGTTACAGTTACTTGACATAATTAGTAACGATGTTACAGTAACCTGTCATAATTAGTATCGAAGTTACTGTTACCTGTATTAATTAGTATCGAAGTTACTGTTACCTGACATAATTAGTTTCGAAGTTACTTTTACCTGTCATAATTAGTATTGAAGTTACAGTTACCTACCATAATTTTTTATCAAAATTACTGTTACTTGTCATAATTAGTAACGAAGTTACAGTTACCTGTCATAATTAGTATAGAAGGTACTGTTACCTGCCATAATTTGTATCGAAATTAAAGTTACTTGTCATAATTAGTAACGAAGTTACAGTTTCCTGTCATAATTAATATCGAAGTTACTGTTTCCTGTCATAATTAGTATCGAAGGTACAGTTACCTGCCAAAATTTGTATCGAAATTACAGTTACTTATCATAATTAGTAACGAAGTTACAGTTACCTGTCATAATTAGTATCGAAGTTACAGTTACTTGTCATAATAAGTATCGAAGTTACTGATACTTGTCATAATTAGTATCGAAGTTACTGTTACCTGTCATAATTAGTATCGAAGGTACAGTTACCTGCCATAATTTGTATCGAAATTACAGTTACTTGTCATAATTAGTAACGAAGTTACAGTTATTTGCCATAATTAATATAGAAGTTACAGATACTTGACATAATTAGTAACGATGTTACGGTAACCTGTCATAATTAGTATCGAAGTTACTGTTACCTGTATTAATTGGTATCGAAGTTACTGTTACCTGACATAATTAGTATCGAAGTTACAGTTACCTGCCATAATTTGTATCGAAATTACAGGGACTTGTCATAATTAGTAACGAAGTTACAGTTACCTGTCATAATTAGTATCGAAGTTAATGTTACCTGTCATAATTAGTATTGAAGTTACAGTTACCTACCATAATTTTTTATCAAAATTACTGTTACTTGTCATAATTAGTAACGAAGTCAGAGTTTCTTGTCATAATTAGTATCGAAGTTACAGTTACCTGTCATAATTTGATTCGAAGTTATAGTTACTTGTCAAAATTAGTATCGAACTTACTGTTACCTGTCATAATTAGTATCGAAGTTACAGTTACCTGCCATAATTTGTATCGAAATTACAGTTATTTGTCATAATTAGTTACGAAGTTACAGTTACCTGTCATAATTTGTATCGAAATTACAGTTACTTGTCATAATTAGTAACGAAGTTACAGTTTCCTGTCATAATTCATACCGAAGTTACTGTTACCTGTCATAATTAGTATCGAAGGTACAGTTACCTGCCAAAATTTGTATCGAAATTACTGTTACTTGTCATAATTAGTAACGAAGTTACAGTTACCTGTCATAATTATGTTTCGAAGTTACAGTTACTTGTCATAATAAGTATCGAAGTTACTGTTACCTGTCAAAATTAGTATCGAAATTACAATTACCTGCCATAATTTGTAACGAAATTACAGTTACTTGTCATAATAAGTAACGAAGTTACAGTTACCAGTATTAATTAGTATCGAAGTTACAGTTACTTGTCATAATTAGTATCGAAGTTACTGTTACCTGTCATAATTAGTATCGAAGTTAGAGTTACCTGCCATAATTTGTATCGAAATAACAGTTACTTGTCATAATTAGTAAC
This sequence comes from Meconema thalassinum, assembly GCA_946902985.2. Classification (NCBI taxonomy): domain Eukaryota; kingdom Metazoa; phylum Arthropoda; class Insecta; order Orthoptera; family Tettigoniidae; genus Meconema; species Meconema thalassinum. The sequence goes on along the minus strand of OX336388.2, from coordinate 1,445,806,934 downwards.
GAAGTTACAGTTACCTGTCATAATTAGTATCGAAGTTACAGTTACTTGTCATAATTAGTATCGAAGTTACTGTTACCTGTCATAATTAGTATCGAAGTTACAGTTACCTGCCAAAATTTGTATCGAAATTACAGTTACTTCTCATAATTTGTATCGAAGTTACTGTTACTTGTCATAATTAATATCGAAGTTACTGTTACCTCTCATAATTAGTATCGAAGTTACAGTTACTTGTCATAATTAGTAACGAAGTTGCAGTTACCTGTCATAATTAGTATCGAAGTTACTGTTACCTCTCACAATTAGTATCGAAGTTACAGTTACCTGCCATAATTTGTATCGAAATTACCGTTACTTGTCATAATTAGTAACGAAGTTACAGATACCTGTCATAATAAGTATCGAAGTTACAGTTACTTGTCGTAATTAGTATCGAAGTTACTGTTACCTGTCATAATTAGTATCGAAGTTACAGTGACCTGCCAAAATTTGTATCGAAATTACAGTTACTTGTCATAATTAGTATCGAGGTTACTGTTGTCATAATTAATATCGAAGTTACTGTTACCTGTCATAATTAATATCGAAGTTACAGTTACTTGTCATAATTAGTATCGAAGTTACAGTTACTTGTCATAATTAGTATCGAAGTTACAGTTATCTGTCATAATTAGTATCGAAGTTACAGTTTCTTGTCATAATTAGTAATGAACCTACAGTTACCTGTCATAATAAGTATCGAAGTTACAGTTACATGTCATAATTAGTATCAAAGTTACAGTTACTTGACATAATTAGTAACGATGTTACAGTAACCTGTCATAATTAGTATCGAAGTTACTGTTACCTGTATTAATTAGTATCGAAGTTACTGTTACCTGACATAATTTGTATCGAAATTACAGTTCTTTGTCATAATTAGTATCGAAGTTACAGTTACCTGTCATAATTAGTATCAAAGGTACTGTTACCTGCCATAATTTGTATCGAAATTACAGTTACTTGTGATAATTAGTAACGAAGTTACAGTTTCCTGTCATAATTAGTACCGAAGTTACAGTTACTTGTCATAATTAATATCGAAGTTACTGTTACCTCTCATAATTAGTATCGAAGTTACAGTTACTTGTCATAATTAGTATCGAAGTTACAGTTACTTGTCATAATTAGTATCGAAGTTACAGTTACCTGTCATAATTAGTATCGAAGTTACAGTTTCTTGTCATAATTAGTAATGAAGTTACAGTTACCTGTCATAATAAGTATCTAAGTTACAGTTACTTGTCATAATTAGTATCGAAGTTACTGTTAATTGTCATAATTAATATCGAAGTTACTGTTACCTCTCATAATTAATATCGAATTTACAGTTACTTGTCATAATTAGTAACGAAGTTGCAGTTACTTGTCATAATTAGTATCGAAGTTACTGTTACCTGTCATAATTAGTATCGAAGTTACAGTTACTTGTCATAATTAGTATCGAAGTTACTGTTACCTGTCATAATTAGTATCGAAGTTACAGTTACCTGCCAAAATTTGTATCGAAATTACAGTTACTTGTCATAATTTGTATCGAAGTTACTGTTACTTGTCATAATTAATATCGAAGTTACTGTTACCTCTCATAATAAGTATCGAAGTTACAGTTACTTGTCATAATTAGTAACGATGTTGCAGTTACCTGTCATAATTTGTATCGAAGTTATAGTTACTTGTCATAATTAGTATCGAAGTTACTGTTACCTGTCATAATTAGTATTGAAGTTACAGTTACCTACCATAATTTTTTATCAAAATTACTGTTACTTGTCATAATAAGTAACGAAGTTAGAGTTTCTTGTCATAATTAGTATCGAAGTTACAGTTACCTGTCATAATTTGTATCGAAGTTATAGTTACTTATCATAATTAGTATCGAAGTTACTGTTACCTGTCATAATTAGTATGGTAGTTACAGTTACCTGCCATAATTTGTATCGAAATTACAGTTACTTGTCATAATAAGTAACGAAGTTACAGTTACCTGTAATAATTATTATCGAAGTTACAGTTACTTGTCATAATTAGTATCGAAGTGACTGTTACCTGTCATAATTAGTATCGTAGTTATAGTTACCTGCCAAAATTTGTTTCGAAATTACAGTTACTTGTCATAATTAGTAACGAAGTTTCAGTTACCTGTCATAATTAGTATCGAAGTTACAGTTACTTGTCATAATTAGTAACGAAGTTACAGTTACCTTTGATAATTAGTATCGAAGTTACAGTTACATGCCATTATTTGTATCGAAATTACAGTTACTTGTACTAATTAGTAACGAAGTTACAGTTAACTGTCATAATTAGTATCGAAGTTACAGTTACCTGCCATAATTATTATCGAAGTTTTTGTTACCTGTCATAATTAGTATCGAAGTTACTGTTTTCTGTCATAATTAGTATCGAAGTTACAGTTACTTGTCATAATTAGTATCGAAGTTACCGTTACCTGTGATAATTAGTTTCGAAGTTACTGTAACCTGTAATAATTAGTATCGAAGTTACAGTTACCTGCCATAATTTGTATAGAAATTACAGTTTCTTGTCATAATTAGTAACGAAGTTACTGTTACTTGTCATAATAAGTATCGAAGTTACTGTTACCTGTCATAATTAGTATCGAAATTACAGTTACCTGCCATAATTTGTATCGAAATTACAGTTACTTGTCATAATTAGTAACGAAGTTACAGTTACTTGCCATAATTAGTATAAAAATTACAGTTACTTGTCATAATTAGTAACGAAGTTGCAGTTACCTGTCATACTTAGTATCGATGTTACTGTTACCTGTCATAATTAGTATCGAATTTACTGTTAACTGCCATAATTTGTATCGAAATTACAGTTACTTGTCATAATTAGTAACGAAGTTACAGTTACCTGTCATAATTAGTATCGAAGTTACAGTTACTTGTCATAATTAGTATCGAAGTTACCGTTACCTGTGATAATTAGTTTCGAAGTTACAGTTACCTGTCATAATTAGTATCGAAGTTACAGTTACTTGTCATAATTAGTATCGAAGTTACTGTTACCTGTCATAATTAGTATCGAAGTTACAGTTACCTGCCATAATTTGTATCGAAATAACAGTTACTTGTCATAATTAGTAACGAAGTTACGGTTAACTGTCATAATTAGTATCGAAGTTACTGTTTTCTGTCATAATTAGTATCGAAGTTACTGTTACCTGTCGTAATTAGTATCGAAGTTACAGTTACCTGCCTTAATTTGTATCGAAATTACAGTTACTTGTCATAATTAGTAACGAAGTTACAATTACTTGCCATAATTAATATAGAAGTTACAGTTACTTGACATAATTAGTAACGATGTTACGGTAACCTGTCATAATTAGTATCGAAGTTACTGTTATCTGTATTAATTAGTATCGAAGTTACTGTTACCTGACATAATTAGTATCGAAGTTACAGTTACCTGCCATAATTTGTATCGAATTTACAGGGACTTGTCATAATTAGTAACGAAGTTACAGTTACCTGTCATAATTAGTATCGAAGTTACTGTTACCTGTCATAATTAGTATTGAAGTTACAGTTACCTACCATAATTTTTTATCAAAATTACTGTTACTTGTCATAATTAGTAACGAAGTTAGAGTTTCTTGTCATAATTAGTATCGAAGTTACAGTTACCTGTCATAATTTGATTCGAAGTTATAGTTACTTGTCAAAATTAGTATCGAAGTTACTGTTACCTGTCATAATTAGTATCGAAGTTACAGTTACCTGCCATAATTTGTATCGAAATTACAGTTCCTTGTCATAATTAGTATCGAAGTTACAGTTACCTGTCATAATTAGTATCGAGTGTACTGTTACCTGCCATAATTTGTATCGAAATTACAGTTACATGTCATAATTAGTTACGAAGTTACAGTTATCTGTCATAATTTGTATCGAAATTACAGTTACTTGTCATAATTAGTAACGAAGTTACAGTTTCCTGTCATAATTAATACCGAAGTTACTGTTACCTGTCATAATTAGTATCGAAGGTACAGTTACCTGCCAAAATTTGTATCGAAATTACAGTTACTTGTCATAATTAGTAACGAAGTAACAGTTTCCTGTCATAATTAGTTTCGAAGTTACAGTTACCTGTCATAATTAGTATCGAGTGTACTGTTACCTGCCATAATTTGTATCGAAATTACAGTTACATGTCATAATTAGTTACGAAGTTACAGTTACCTGTCATAATTTGTATCGAAATTACAGTTACTTGTCATAATTAGTAACGAAGTTACAGTTTCCTGTCATAATTAATACCGAAGTTACTGTTACCTGTCATAATTAGTATCGAAGTTAGAGTTACCTGCCATATATTGTATCGAAATAACAGTTACTTGTCATAATTAGTAACGAAGTTACAGTTACCTGTCATAATTAGTATCGAAGTTACAGTTACTTGTCGTAATTAGTATCGAAGTTACTGTTACCTGTCATAATTAGTATCGAAGTTACAGTTACCTGCCAAAATTTGTATCGAAATTACAGTTACTTGTCATAATTTGTATCGAAGTTACTGTTACTTGTTATAATTAATATCGAAGTTACTGTTACCTCTCATAATTAGTATCGAAGTTACAGTTACTTGTCATAATTAGTAACGAAGTTGCAGTTACCTGTCATAATTAGTATCGAAGTTACTGTTACCTGTCATAATTAGTATCGAAGTTACAGTTACCTGCCATAATTTGTATCGAAATTACCGTTAATTGTCATAATTAGTAACGAAGTTACAGATACCTGTCATAATTAGTATCGAAGTTACAGTTACATGTCGTAATTAGTATCGAAGTTACTGTTACCTGTCATAATTAGTATCGAAGTTACAGTGACCTGCCAAAATTTGTATCGAAATTACAGTTACTTGTCATAATTAGTATCGAGGTTACTGTTGTCATAATTAATATCGAAGTTACTGTTACCTGTCATAATTAATATCGATGTTACAGTTACTTGTCATAATTAGTATCGAGGTTACTGTTGTCATAATTAATATCGAAGTTACTGTTACCTGTCATAATTAATATCGATGTTACAGTTACTTGTCATAATTTGTATCGAAGTTACAGTTACTTGTCATAATTAGTATCTAAGTTACTGTTACCTGTCATAATTAGTATCGAAGTTACAGTTACCTGCCATAATTTGTATCGAAATTACCGTTAATTGTCATAATTAGTAACGAAGTTACAGATACCTGTCATAATTAGTATCGAAGTTACAGTTACATGTCGTAATTAGTATCGAAGTTACTGTTACCTGTCATGATAAGTATCGAAGGTACAGTTACCTGCCAAAATTTGTATCGAAATTACAGTTACTTATCATAATTAGTAACGAAGTTACAGTTACCTGTCATAATTAGTATCGAAGTTACAGTTGCTTGTCATAATAAGTATCGAAGTTACTGTTACCTGCCAAAATTTGTATCGAAATTACAGTTACTTGTCATAATTAGTATCGAAGTTACTGTTACTTGTCATAATTAATATCGAAGTTACTGTTACCTCTCATAATTAGTATCGAAGTTACAGTTACTTGTCAAATTAGTATCGAAGTTACAGTTACTTGTCATAATTAGTATCGAAGTTACAGTTACCTGTCATAATTAGTATCGAAGTTACAGTTTCTTGTCATAATTAGTAATAAAGTTACAGTTACCTGTCATAATAAGTATCGAAGTTACAGTTACTTGTCATAATTAGTATCGAAGTTACTGTTACTTGTCATAATTAATATCGAAGTTACTGTTACCTCTCATAATTAGTATCGAAGTTACAGTTACTTGTCATAATTAGTAACGAAGTTGCAGTTACTTGTCATAATTAGTATCGAAGTTACTGTTACCTGTCATAATTAATATCGAAGTTACTGTTACCTGTATTAATTAGTATCGAAGTTACTGTTACCTGACATAATTAGTATCGAAGTTACAGTTACCTGCCATAATTTGTATCGAAATTACAGGGACTTGTCATAATTAGTAACGAAGTTACAGTTACCTGTCATAATTAGTATCGAAGTTACTGTTACCTGTCATAATTAGTATTGAAGTTACAGTTACCTACCATAATTTTTTTATCAAAATTACTGTTACTTGTCATAATTAGTAACGAAGTCAGAGTTTCTTGTCATAATTAGTATCGATGTTACAGTTACCTGTCATAATTTGATTCGAAGTTATAGTTCCTTGTCAAAATTAGTATCGAAGTTACTGTTACCTGTCATAATTAGTATCGAAGTTACAGTTACCTGCCATAATTTGTATCGAAATTACAGTTCCTTGTCATAATTAGTATCGAATTTACAGTTACCTGTTATAATTATTATCGAGTGTACTGTTACCTGCCATAATTTGTATCGAAATTACAGTTACTTGTCATAATTAGTTACGAAGTTACAGTTACCTGTCATAATTTGTATCGAAATGACAGTTACTTGTCATAATTAGTAACGAAGTTACAGTTTCCTGTCATAATTAATACCGAAGTTACTGTTACCTGTCATAATTAGTATCGAAGGTACAGTTACCTGCCAAAATTTGTATCGAAATTACAGTTACTTGTCATAATTAGTAACGAAGTTACAGTTACCTGTCATAATTATGTTTCGAAGTTACAGTTACTTGTCATAATAAGTATCGAAGTTACTGTTACCTGTCATAATTAGTATCGAAATTACAATTACCTGCCATAATTTGTAACGAAATTACAGCTACTTGTCATAATAAGTAACGAAGTTACAGTTACCTGTCATAATTAGTATCGAAGTTACAGTTACTTGTCATAATTAGTATCGAAGTTACTGTTACCTGTCATAATTAGTATCGAAGTTACAGTTACCTGCCATAATTAGTATCGAAGTTACTGTTACCTGTCATAATTAGTATCGAAGTTAGAGTTACCTGCCATAATTTGTATCGAAATAACAGTTACTTGTCATAATTAGTAACGAAGTTACAGTTACCTGTCATAATTAGTATCGAAGTTACAGTTACTTGTCATAATTAGTATCGAAGTTACTGTTACCTGTCATAATTAGTATCGAAGTTACAGTTACCTGCCAAAATTTGTATCGAAATTACAGTTGAAAATCCACAGCCTGCTTCCAGTCTCCGACCGGGTCAGGAATGGAATGAATGAAGCCCCTATCTAGCGGCGAGGATATGAACTGTGCCGGCTGCCGAGGCCTGACGCACTTCTCTGGGGCAATGATTAAATGAATGATAGATGAAATGAAATGATAGTGGAGAGTGTTGCTGGAATGAAATTTTGACAGGGAAAACCGGAGTACCCGGAGAAAAACCTGTCTGCCTCCGTTCTGTCCAGCACAGATCTCACATGGAGTGATCGGGATTTGAACCACGGACTCAGCGGTGAGAGGCCGGCGTGCTGCCGCCTAAGCCACGGAGGCTCATCGAAATTACAGTTACTTGTCATAATTTGTATCGAAGTTACTGTTACTTGTCATAATTAATATCGAAGTTACTGTTACCTCTCATAATTAGTATCGAAGTTACAGTTACTTGTCATAATTAGTAACGAAGTTGCAGTTACCTGTCATAATTAGTATCGAAGTTACTGTTACCTCTCACAATTAGTATCGAAGTTACAGTTACCTGCCATAATTTGTATCGAAATTACCGTTACTTGTCATAATTAGTAACGAAGTTACAGATACCTGTCATAATTAGTATCGAAGTTACAGTTACTTGTCGTAATTAGTATCGAAGTTACTGTTACCTGTCATAATTAGTATCGAAGTTACAGTGACCTGCCAAAATTTGTATCGAAATTACAGTTACTTGTCATAATTAGTATCGAGGTTACTGTTGTCATAATTAATATCGAAGTTACTGTTACCTGTCATAATTAATATCGAAGTTACAGTTACTTGTCATAATTAGTATCGAAGTTACAGTTACTTGTCATAATTAGTATCGAAGTTACAGTTACCTGTCATAATTAGTATCGAAGTTACAGTTTCTTGTCATAATTAGTAATGAACCTACAGTTACCTGTCATAATAAGTATCGAAGTTAAAGTTACTTGTCATAATTAGTATCGAAGTTACAGTTACTTGACATAATTAGTAACGATGTTACAGTAACCTGTCATAATTAGTATCGAAGTTACTGTTACCTGTATTAATTAGTATCGAAGTTACTGTTACCTGACATAATTAGTTTCGAAGTTACATTTACCTGTCATAATTAGTATTGAAGTTACAATTACCTACCATAATTTTTTATCAAAATTACTGTTACTTGTCATAATTAGTAACGAAGTTACAGTTACCTGTCATAATTAGTATAGAAGGTACTGTTACCTGCCATAATTTGTATCGAAATTACAGTTACTTGTCATAATTAGTAACGAAGTTACAGTTTCCTGTCATAATTAATATCGAAGTTACTGTTACCTGTCATAATTAGTATCGAAGGTACAGTTACCTGCCAAAATTTGTATCGAAATTACAGTTACTTATCATAATTAGTAACGAAGTTACAGTTACCTGTCATAATTAGTATCGAAGTTACAGTTGCTTGTCATAATAAGTATCGAAGTTACTGTTACCTGCCAAAATTTGTATCGAAGTTACAGTTACTTGTCGTAATTAATACCGAAGTTACTGTTACCTGTCATAATTAGTATCGAAGTTAGAGTTACCTGCCATATATTGTATCGAAATAACAGTTACTTGTCATAATTAGTAACGAAGTTACAGTTACCTGTCATAATTAGTATCGAAGTTACAGTTACTTGTCGTAATTAGTATCGAAGTTACTGTTACCTGTCATAATTAGTATCGAAGTTACAGTTACCTGCCAAAATTTGTATCGAAATTACAGTTACTTGTCATAATTTGTATCGATGGCCGATAACCTAGATGTTAGGCCCCTTAAAACAACAACAACAACAACATAATTTGTATCGATGTTACTGTTACTTGTCATAATTAATATCGAAGTTACTTTTACCTCTCATAATTAGTATCGAAGTTACAGTTACTTGTCATAATTAGTAACGAAGTTGCAGTTACCTGTCATAATTAGTGTCGAAGTTACTGTTACCTGTCATAATTAGTATCGAAGTTACAGTTACCTGCCATAATTTGTATCGAAATTACCGTTAATTGTCATAATTAGTAACGAATTTACAGATACCTGTCATAATTAGTATCGAAGTTACAGTTACTTGTCGTAATTAGTATCGAAGTTACTGTTACCTGTCATAATTAGTATCGAAGTTACAGTGACCTGCCAAAATTTGTATCGAAATTACAGTTACTTGTCATAATTAGTATCGAGGTTACTGTTGTCATAATTAATATCGAAGTTACTGTTACCTGTCATAATTAATATCGAAGTTACAGTTACTTGTCATAATTAGTATCGAAGTTACAGTAACTTGTCATAATTAGTATCGAAGTTACAGTTACCTGTCATAATTAGTATCGAAGTTACAGTTTCTTGTCATAATTAGTAATGAACCTACAGTTACCTGTCATAATAAGTATCGAAGTTACAGTTACTTGTCATAATTAGTATCGAAGTTACAGTTGCTTGACATAATAAGTAACGATGTTACAGTAACCTGTCATAATTAGTATCGAAGTTACTGTTACCTGTATTAATTAGTATCGAAGTTACTGTTACCTGACATAATTAGTTTCGAAGTTACTGTTACCTGTCATAATTAGTATTGAAGTTACAGTTACCTACCTTAATTTTTTATCAAAATTACTGTTACTTGTCATAATTAGTAACGAAGTTAGAGTTTCTTGTCATAATTAGTATCGAAGTTACAGTTACCTGTCATAATTAGTATCGAAGGTACTCTTACCTGCCATAATTTGTATCGAAATAACAGTTACTTGTCATAATTAGTTTCGAAGTTACAGTTACCTGTCATAATTTGTATTGAAGTTATAGTTACTTGTCATAATTAGTATCGAAGTTACTGTTACCTGTCATAATTAGTATCGAAGTTACAGTTACCTGCCATAATTTGTATCGAAATTACAGTTCCTTGTCATAATTAGTATCGATGTTACAGTTACCTGTCATGATTAGTATCGAAGGTACTGTTACCTGCCATAATTTGTATCGAAATTACAGTTTCTTGTCATAATTAGTAACGAAGTTACAGTTTCCTGTCATATTTAATATCGAAGTTACTGTTACCTGTCATAATTAGTATCGAAGGTACAGTTACCTGCCAAAATTTGTATCGAAATTACAGTTACTTATCATAATTAGTAACGAAGTTACAGTTACCTGTCATAATTAGTATCGAAGTTACAGTTGCTTGTCATAATAAGTATCGAAGTTACTGTTACCTGCCAAAATTTGTATCGAAGTTACAGTTACTTGTCATAATTAGTATCGAAGTTACAGTTACTTGTCATAATTAGTATCGAAGTTACAGTTACCTGTCATAATTAGTATCGAAGTTACAGTTTCTTGTCATAATTAGTAATAAAGTTACAGTTACCTGTCATAATAAGTATCGAAGTTACAGTTACTTGTCATAATTAGTATCGAAGTTACTGTTACTTGTCATAATTAATATCGAAGTTACTGTTACCTCTCATAATTAGTATCGAAGTTACAGTTACTTGTCATAATTAGTAACGAAGTTGCAGTTACTTGTCATAATTAGTATCGAAGTTACTGTTACCTGTCATAATTAGTATCGAAGTTACAGTTACCTGCCAAAATTTGTATCGAAATTACAGTTACTTTTCATAATTTGTATCGAAGTTACTGTTACTTGTCATAATTAATATCGAAGTTACTGTTACCTCTCATAATTAGTATCGAAGTTACAGTTACTTGTCATAATTAGTAACGAAGTTGCAGTTACCTGTCATAATTTGTATCGAAGTAACTGTTACCTGTCATAATTAGTATCGAAGTTACAGTTACCTGCCTTAATTTGTATCGAAATTACAGTTACTTGTCATAATTAGTAACGAGGTTACAGATACCTGTCATAATTAGTATCGAAGTTACAGTTACTTGTCATAATTAGTATCGAAGTTACAGTTATTTTGTCATAATTAGTATCGAAGTTACAGTTACCTGTCATAATTAGTATCGAAGTTACAGTTTCTTGTCATAATTAGTAATGAACCTACAGTTACCTGTCATAATAAGTATTGAAATTACAGTTACTTGTCATAATTAGTATTGAAGTTACAGTTACTTGACATAATTAGTAACGATGTTACAGTAACCTGTCATAATTAGTATCGAAGTTACTGTTACCTGTATTAATTAGTATCGAAGTTTCTGTTACCTGACATAATTAGTTTCGAAGTTACATTTACCTGCCATAATTTGTATCGAAATTACAGGGACTTGTCATAATTAGTAACGAAGTTACAGTTACCTGTCATAATTAGTATCGAAGTTACTGTTACCTGTCATAATTAGTATTGAAGTTACAGTTACCTACCATAATTTTTTATCAAAATTACTGTTACTTGTCATAATTAGTAACGAAGTTAGAGTTTCTTGTCATAATTAGTATCGAAGTTACAGTTACCTGTCATAATTTGATTCGAAGTTATAGTTACTTGTCAAAATTAGTATCGAAGTTTCTGTTACCTGTCATAATTAGTATCAAAGTTACAGTTACCTGCCATAATTTGTATCGAAATTACAGTTCCTTGTCATAATTAGTATCGAAGTTACAGTTACCTGTCATAATTAGTATCGAAGGTACTGTTACCTGCTATAATTTGTATCGAAATTACAGTTACTTGTCATAATTAGTAACGAAGTTACAGTTTCCTGTCATAATTAATATCGAAGTTACTGTTACCTGTCATAATTAGTTTCGAAGGTACAGTTCCCTGCCAAAATTTGTATCGAAATTACAGTTACTTATCATAATTAGTAACGAAGTTACAGTTACCTGTCATAATTAGTATCCAAGTTACAGTTACATGTCATATTAAGTATCGAAGTTACTGTTACCTGTCATAATTAGTATCGAAATTACAATTACCTGCCATAATTAGTAACGAAATTACAGTTACTTGTCATTAGTATCGAAGTTACTGTTACCTGTCATAATTAGAATCGAAGTTACAGTTACCTGCCATAATTAGTATCGAAGTTACTGTTACCTGTCATAATTAGTATCGAAGTTAGATTTACCTGCCATAATTTGTATCGAAATAACAGTTACTTGTCATAATTAGTAACGAAGTTACAGTTACCTGTCATAATTAGTATCGAAGTTACAGTTACTTGTCATAATTAGTATCGAAGTTACTGTTACTTGTCATAATTAATATCGAAGTTACTGTTACCTCTCATAATTAGTGTCGAAGTTACAGTTACTTGTCATAATTAGTATCGAAGTTACAGTTACTTGTCATAATTAGTATCGAAGTTACAGTTACCTGTCAAAATTAGTATCGAAGTTACAGTTTCTTGTCATAATTAGCAATGAAGTTACAGTTACCTGTCATAATAAGTATCGAAGTTACAGTTACTTGTCATAATTAGTATCGAAGTTACAGTTACTTGACATAATTAGTAACGATGTTACAGTTTCCTGTCCTAATTAGTATCGAAGTTACAGTTACCTGACATAATTATTATCGAAGTTACAGTTACCTGCCATAATTTGTATCGAAATTACAGGGACCTGTCATAATTATTAACGAAGTTACAATTACCTGCCTTAATTATTATCGAAATTAAAGTTACTTGTCATAATTAGTAACGAAGTTACAGTTACCTGTCATATATAGTATCTAAGTTACTGTTACCTGTCATAATTAGTATTGAAGTTACAGTTACCTACCATAATTTTTTTATCAAAATTACTGTTACTTGTCATAATTAATAACGAAGTTACTGTTACCTGTCATAATTATTATCGAAATTACAATTACCTGCCATAATTTGTATCGAAATTACAGTTACTTGTCATAATTAGTATCGAAGTTACAGTTACCTGTCATAATTAGTATCGAAGTTACAGTTTCTTGTCATAATTAGAAATGAACCTACAGTTACCTGTCATAATAAGTATCGAAGTTACAGTTACTTGTCATAATTAGTATCGAAGTTATAGTTACTTGACATAATTAGTATTGATGTTACAGTAACCTGTCATAATTAGTATCGAAGTTACTGTTACCTGTATTAATTATTATCGAAGTTACTGTTACCTGACATAATTATTTTCGAAGTTACAGTTACCTGCCATAATTTGTATCGAAATTACAGGGACTTGTCATAATTAGTAACGAAGTTACAGTTACCTGTCATAATTAGTATCGAAGTTACTGTTACCTGTCATAATTAGTATTGAAGTTACAGTTACCTACCATAATTTTTTATCAAAATTACTGTTACTTATCATAATGTGTAACGAAGTTACAGTTACCTGTCATAATTAGTATCCAAGTTACAGTTACTTGTCATAATAAGTATCGAAGTTACTGTTACCTGTCATAATTAGTATCGAAACTACAATTACCTGCCATAATTTGTAACGAAATTACAGTTACTTGTCATAATTAGTATCGAAGTTACTGTTACCTGTCATAATTAGTATCGAAGTTACAGTTACCTGCCATAATTAGTATCGAAGTTACTGTTACCTGTCATAATTAGTATCGAAGTTAGATTTACCTGCCATAATTTGTATCGAAATAACAGTTACTTGTCATAATTAGTAACGAAGTTACAGTTACCTGTCATAATTAGTATCGAAGTTACAGTTACTTGTCATAATTAGTATCGAAGTTACTGTTACCTGTCATAATTAGTATCGAAGTTACAGTTACCTGCCAAAATTTGTATCGAAATTACAGTTACTTGTCATAATTAGTATCGAAGTTACTGTTACTTGTCAAAATTAATATCGAAGTTACTGTTTCCTCTCATAATTAGTGTCAAAGTTACAGTTACTTGTCATAATTAGTATCGAAGTTACAGTTACTTGTCATAATTAGTATCGATGTTACAGTTACCTGTCATAATTAGTATCGAAGTTACAGTTACTTGTCATAATTAGTAATGAAGTTACAGTTACCTGTCATAATAAGTATCGAAGTTACAGTTACCTGTCATAATTAGTATCGAAGTTACAGTTACTTGTCATAATTAGTAACGAATTTACAGTTAACTGTCATAATTAGTATCGAAGTTACAGTTACCTGCCATAATTATTATCGAAGTTTTGTTACCTGTCATAATTAGTATCGAAGTTACTGTTTTCTGTCATAATTAGTATCGAAGTTACTGTTACCTGTCATAATTAGTATCAAAGTTACAGTTACCTGCCATAATTTGTATCGAAATTACAGTTACTTGTCATAATTAGTAACGAAGTTACTGTTACCTGTCATAATTAATATCGAAGTTACTGTTTCATGTCATAATTAGTATTGAAGTTACAGTTACCAACCATAATTTTATATCAAAATTACTGTTACTTGTCATAATTAGTAACGAAGTTAGAGTTTCTTTTCATAATTAGTATCGAAGTTACAGTTACCTGTCATAATTTGATTCGAAGTTATAGTTACTTGTCATAATTAGTATGGAAGTTAATGTTACTTGTCATAATTAATATCGAAGTTACTGTTACCTGTCATAATTAGTATCGAAGTTACAGTTACTTGACATAATTAGTAAGGATGTTAAAGTAACCTGTCATAATTAGTATCGAAGTTACTGTTACCTGTATTAATTAGCATCGAAGTTACTGTTACCTGACATAATTAGTATCGAAGTTACAGTTACCTGCCATAATTTGTATCGAAATTACAGGGACTTGTCATAATTATTAACGAAGTTATAGTTACCTGCCATAATTAATATCGAAATTAAAGTTACTTGTCATAATTAGTAACGAAGTTACAGTTACCTGTCATAATTAGTATCGATGTTACTGTTACCTGTCATAATTAGTAATGAAGTTACAGTTACCTGCCATAATTAGTATCGAAGATACAGTTACCTGCCATAATAAGTATCGACGTTACAGTTACCTGCCATAATTTGTATCGAAATTACAGTAACCTGTCATAATAAGTATCGAAGTTACAGTTACTTGTTATAATTAGTATCGAAGTTACAGTTACTTGACATAATTAGTAACGATGTTACAGTAACCTGTCATAATAAGTATCGAAGTTACTGTTGCCTGTATTAATTAGTATCGAAGTTACAGTTACCTGCCAAAATTTTTTAAATCAAAATTAGAGTTACTTGTCATAATTTGTAACGAAGTTACAGTTACTTGTCTTAATTATTATCGAAGTTACTGTTACCTGTCTTAATTAGTATCAAAGTTACAGTTACCTGCCATAATTTGTATCGAAGTTACAGTTCCTTGTCATAATTAGTATCGAAGTTACAGTTACCTGTCATAATTAGTATCGAAGGTACTGTTACCTGCCATAATTTGTATCGAAATTACAGTTACTTGTCATAATTAGTAACGAAGTTACAGTTACCTGTCATAATTTGTATCGAAATTACATTACTTGTCATAATTAGTAACGAAGTTACAGTTTCCTGTCATAATTAGTACCGAAGTTACTGTTACCTGACATAATTAGTATCGAAGTTACAGTTACCTGCCATAGTTTGTATCGAAATTACAGGGACTTGTCATAATTAGTAACTAAGTTACAGTTACCTGCCATAATTAGTATCGAAATTAAAGTTGCTTGTCATAATTAGTAACGAAGTTACAGTTATCTGTCACATTTAGTATCGAAGTTACTGTTACCTGTCATAATTAGTATTGAAGTTACAGTTACCTACCATAATTTTTTATCAAAATTACTGTTACTTGTCATAATTAGTTACGAAGTTAGAGTTTCTTGTCATAATTAGTATCGAAGTTACAGTTACCTGTCATAATTTGATTCGAAGTTATAGTTACTTGTCATAATTAGTATCGAAGTTACTGTTACCTGTCATAATTAGTATCGAAGTTACAGTTACCTGCCATTATTTGTATCGAAATTACAGTTCCTTGTCATAATTAGTATCGCAGTTACAGTTACCTGTCATAATTAGTATCGAAGGTACTCTTACCTGCCATAATTTGTATCGAAATTACAGTTACTTGTCATAATTAGTTACGAAGTTACAGTTACCTGTCATAATTTGTATCGAAATTACAGTTACTTGTCATAATTAGCAACGAAGTTACAGTTACCTGTCATAATTAGTATCGATGTTACTGTTACCTGTCATAATTAGTAATGAAGTTACAGTTACCTGCCATAATTAGTATCGAAGTTACAGTTACCTGTCATAATAAGTATCGAAGTTACAGTTACCTGCCATAATTTGTATCGAAATTACAGTAACCTGTCATAATAAGTATCGAAGTTACAGTTACTTGTCATAATTAGTATCGAAGTTACAGTTACTTGACATAATTAGTAACGAAGTTACAGTTACCTGTCATAATATGTATCGCAATTACAGTTACTTGTCATAATTAGTAACGAAGTTACAGTTTCCTGTCATAATTAGTACCGAAGTTACTGTTACCTGACATAATTAGTATCGAAGTTACAGTTACCTGCCATAGTTTGTATCGAAATTACAGGGACTTGTCATAATTAGTAACGAAGTTACAGTTACCTACCATAATTAGTATCGAAATTAAAGTTACTTTTCATAATTAGTAACGAAGTTACAGTTACCTGTCACATTTAGTATCGAAGTTACTGTTACCTGTCATAATTAGTATTGAAGTTACAGTTACCAACCATAAATTTATATCAAAATTACTGTTACTTGTCATAATTAGTAACGAAGTTAGAGTTTCTTTTCATAATTAGTATCGAAGTTACAGTTACCTGTCATAATTTGATTCGAAGTTATAGTTACTTGTCATAATTAGTATCGAAGTTACTGTTACCTGTCATAATTAGTATCGAAGTTACAGTTACCTGCCATAATTTGTATCGAAATTACAGTTCCTTGTCACAATTAGTATCGAAGTTACAGTTACCTGTCATAATTAGTATCGAAGGTACTCTTACCTGCCATAATTTGTATCGAAATTACAGTTACATGTCATAATTAGTTACGAAGTTACAGTTACCTGTCATAATTTGTATTGAAGTTATAGTTACTTGTCATAATTAGTATCGAAGTTACTGTTACCTGTCATAATTAGTATGGAAGTTACAGTTACCTGCCATAATTTGTATCGAAATTACAGTTACTTGTCATAATTAGTAACGAAGTTACAGTTACCTGTCATAATTATTATCGAAGTTACAGTTACTTGTCATAATTAGTATCGAAGTGACTGTTACCTGTCATAATTATTATCGAAGTTATAGTTACCTGCCAAAATTTGTATGGAAATTACAGTTACTTGTCATAATTAGTAACGAAGTTACAGTTACCTGTCATAATTAGTATCGAAGTTACAGTTACTTGTCATAATTAGTATCGAAGTTACTGTTACTTGTCATACTTAGTATCGAAGTTACTGTTACCTGTCATAATTAGTATGGAAGTTACAGTTACCTGCCATAATTTGTATCGAAATTACAGTTACTTGTCATAATTAATAACGAAGTTACAGTTACCTGTCATAATTAGTATCGAAGTTACAGTTACTTGTCATAATTAGTATCGAAGTTACAGTTACTTGTCATAATTAGTAACGAAGTTACAGTTACCTGTGATAATTAGTATCGAAGTTATAGTTACTTGTCATAATTAGTATCGAAGTTATTGTTACCTGTCATAATTAGTATTGAAGTTACAGTTACATGCCATAATTTGTATCGAAATTACAATAACTGGTCATAATTAGTAACGAAGTTACAGTTAACTGTCATAATTAGTATCGAAGTTACAGTTAGCTGCCATAATTATTATCGAAGTTTTTGTTACCTGTCATAATTAGTATCGAAGTTACTGTTTTCTGTCATAATTAGTATCGAAGTTACTGTTACCTGTCATAATTAGTATCGAAGTTACAGTTACCTGCCATAATTTGTATCGAAATTACAGTTACTTGTCATAATTAGTAACGAAGTTACTGTTACTTGTCATAATAAGTATCGAAGTTACTGTTACCTGTCATAATTAGTATCGAAATTACAGTAACCTGCCTTAATTTGTATCGAAATTACAGTTACTTGTCATAATTAGTAACGAAGTTACTGTTACTTGTCATAATTAGTATCGAAGTTACTGTTACCTGTCATAATTAGTATGGAAGTTACAGTTACCTGCCATAATTTGTATCGAAATTACAGTTACTTGTCATAATTAGTAACGAAGTTACAGTTACCTGTCATAATTAGTATCGAAGTTACAGTTACTTGTCATAATTAGTATAGAAGTTACAGTTACTTGTCATAATTAGTAACGAAGTTACAGTTACCTGTGATAATTAGTATCGAAGTTATAGTTACTTGTCATAATTAGTATCGAAGTTATTGTTACCTGTCATAATTAGTATTGAAGTTACAGTTACATGCCATAATTTGTATCGAAATTACAATAACTGGTCATAATTAGTATCGAAGTTACAGTTACTTGACATAATTAGTAACGATGTTACAGTAACCTGTCATAATAACTATCGAAGTTACTGTTGCCTGTATTAATTAGTATCGAAGTTACAGTTACCTGCCATAATTTTTTAAATCAAAATTAGAGTTACTTGTCATAATTAGTAACGAAGTTACAGTTACTTGTCTTAATTAGTATCGAAGTTACTGTTACCTGTCATAATTAGTATCAAAGTTACAGTTACCTGCCATAATTTGTATCGAAGTTACAGTTCCTTGTCATAATTAGTATCGAAGTTACAGTTACCTGTCATAATTAGTATCGAAGGTACTGTTACCTGCCATAATTTGTATCGAAATTACAGTAACTTGTCATAATTAGTAACGAAGTTACAGTTACCTGTCATAATTTGTATCGAAATTACAGTTACTTGTCATAATTAGTAACGAAGTTACAGTTTCCTGTCATAATTAGTACCGAAGTTACTGTTACCTGACATAATTAGTATCGAAGTTACAGTTACCTGCCATAGTTTGTACCGAAATTACAGGGACTTGTCATAATTAGTAACTAAGTTACAGTTACCTGCCATAATTAGTATCGAAATTAAAGTTGCTTGTCATAATTAGTAACGAAGTTACAGTTATCTGTCACATTTAGTATCGAAGTTACTGTTACCTGTCATAATTAGTATTGAAGTTACAGTTACCTACCATAATTTTTTATCAAAATTACTGTTACTTGTCATAATTAGTTACGAAGTTAGAGTTTCTTGTCATAATTAGTACCGAAGTTACAGTTACCTGTCATAATTTGATTCGAAGTTATAGTTACTTGTCATAATTAGTATCGAAGTTACTGTTACCTGTCATAATTAGTATCGAAGTTACAGTTACCTGCCATTATTTGTATCGAAATTACAGTTCCTTGTCATAATTAGTATCGAAGTTACAGTTACCTGTCATAATTAGTATCGAAGGTACTCTTACCTGCCATAATTTGTATCGAAATTACAGTTACTTGTCATAATTAGTTACGAAGTTACAGTTACCTGTCATAATTTGTATCGAAATTACAGTTACTTGTCATAATTAGCAACGAAGTTACAGTTACTTGTCATAATTAGTATCGATGTTACTGTTACCTGTCATAATTAGTAATGAAGTTACAGTTACCTGCCATAATTAGTATCGAAGTTACAGTTACCTGTCATAATAAGTATCGAAGTTACAGTTACCTGCCATAATTTGTATCGAAATTACAGTAACCTCTCATAATAAGTATCGAAGTTACAGTTACTTGTCATAATTAGTATCGAAGTTACAGTTACTTGACATAATTAGTAACGAAGTTACAGTTACCTGTCATAATATATATCGCAATTACAGTTACTTGTCATAATTAGTAACGAAGTTACAGTTTCCTGTCATAATTAGTACCGAAGTTACTGTTACCTGACATAATTAGTATCGAAGTTACAGTTACCTGCCATAGTTTGTATCGAAATTACAGGGACTTGTCATATAATTAGTAACGAAGTTACAGTTACCTACCATAATTAGTATCGAAATTAAAGTTACTTGTCATAATTAGTAACGAAGTTACAGTTACCTGTCACATTTAGTATCGAAGTTACTGTTACCTGTCATAATTAGTATTGAAGTTACAGTTACCAACCATAATTTTATATCAAAATTACTGTTACTTGTCATAATTAGTAACGAAGTTAGAGTTTCTTTTCATAATTAGTATCGAAGTTACAGTTACCTGTCATAATTTGATTCGAAGTTATAGTTACTTGTCATAATTAGTATCGAAGTTACTGTTACCTGTCATAATTAGTATCGAAGTTACAGTTACCTGCCATAATTTGTATCGAAATTACAGTTCCTTGTCATAATTAGTATCGAAGTTACAGTTACCTGTCATAATTAGTATCGAAGGTACTCTTACCTGCCATAATTTGTATCGAAATAACAGTTACTTGTCATAATTAGTTACGAAGTTACAGTTACCTGTCATAATTTGTATTGAAGTTATAGTTACTTGTCATAATTAGTATCGAAGTTACTGTTACCTGTCATAATTAGTATGGAAGTTACAGTTACCTGCCATAATTTGTATCGAAATTACAGTTACTTGTCATAATTCGTAACGAAGTTACAGTTACCTGTCATAATTATTATCGAAGTTACAGTTACTTGTCATAATTAGTATCGAAGTGACTGTTACCTGTCATAATTAGTATCGAAGTTATAGTTACCTGCCAAAATTTGTATCGAAATTACAGTTACTTGTCATAATTAGTAACGAAGTTACAGTTACCTGTCATAATTAGTATCGAAGTTACAGTTACTTGTCATAATTAGTATCGAAGTTACTGTTACTTGTCATAATTAGTATCGAAGTTACTGTTACCTGTCATAATTAGTATGGAAGTTACAGTTACCTGCCATAATTTGTATCGAAATTACAGTTACTTGTCATAATTAGTAACGAAGTTACAGTTACCTGTCATAATTAGTATCGAAGTTACAGTTACTTGTCATAATTAGTATCGAAGTTACAGTTACTTGTCATAATTAGTAACGAAGTTACAGTTACCTGTGATAATTAGTATCGAAGTTATAGTTACTTGTCATAATTAGTATCGAAGTTATTGTTACCTGTCATAATTAGTATTGAAGTTACAGTTACATGCCATAATTTGTATCGAAATTACAATAACTGGTCATAATTAGTAACGAAGTTACAGTTAACTGTCATAATTAGTATCGAAGTTACAGTTAGCTGCCATAATTATTATCGAAATTTTTGTTACCTGTCATAATTAGTATCGAAGTTACTGTTTTCTGTCATAATTAGTATCGAAGTTACTGTTACCTGTCATAATTAGTATCGAAGTTACAGTTACCTGCCTTAATTTGTATCGAAATTACAGTTACTTGTCATAATTAGTTACGAAGTTACAGTTACTTGCCAAAATAAGTATAGAAATTACAGTTACT
This sequence comes from Meconema thalassinum, assembly GCA_946902985.2. NCBI lineage: Eukaryota > Metazoa > Arthropoda > Insecta > Orthoptera > Tettigoniidae > Meconema > Meconema thalassinum. The sequence continues at coordinate 1,445,785,311 of OX336388.2, read as the reverse complement.
TGTCATAATTAGTAACGAAGTTGCAGTTACCTCTCATAATTAGTATCGATGTTACTGTTACCTGTCATAATTAGTATCGAATTTACAGTTACCTGCCATAATTTGTATCGAAATTACAGTTACTTGTCATAATTAGTAACGAAGTTACAGTTACCTGTCATAATGAGTATCGAAGTTACAGTTACTTGTCATAATTAGTATCGAAGTTACTGTTACCTGTCATAACTAGTATCGAAGTTACAGTTACCTGCCAAAATTTGTATCGAAATTACAGTTACTTGTCATAATTAGTATGGAAGTTAATGTTACATGTCATAATTAATATCGAAGTTACTGTTACCTGTCGTAATTAGTATCGAAGTTTCAGTTACTTGTCATAATAAGTATCGAAGTTACAGTTACTTGTCATAATTAGTATCGAAGTAACAGTTACCTGCCATAATTAGTATCGAAATTAAAGTTACTTGTCATAATTAGTAACGAAGTTACAGTTACCTGTCACATTTAGTATCGAAGTTACTGTTACCTGTCATAATTAGTATTGAAGATACAGTTACCTACCATAATTTTTTATCAAAATTACTGTTACTTGTCATAATTAGTAACGAAGTTAGAGTTTCTTGTCATAATTAGTATCGAAGTTACAGTTACCTGTCATAATTTGATTCGAAGTTATAGTTACTTGTCATAATTAGTATCGAAGTTACTGTTACCTGTCATAATTAGTATCGAAGTTACAGTTACCTGCCATTATTTGTATCGAAATTACAGTTCCTTGTCATAATTAGTATCGCAGTTACAGTTACCTGTCACATTTAGTATCGAAGTTACTGTTACCTGTCATAATTAGTATTGAAGTTACAGTTACCAACCATAAATTTATATCAAAATTACTGTTACTTGTCATAATTAGTAACGAAGTTAGAGTTTCTTTTCATAATTAGTATCGAAGTTACAGTTACCTGTCAAAATTTGATTCGAAGTTATAGTTACTTGTCATAATTAGTATCGAAGTTACTGTTACCTGTCATAATTAGTATCGAAGTTACAGTTACCTGCCATAATTTGTATCGAAATTACAGTTCCTTGTCATAATTAGTATCGAAGTTACAGTTACCTGTCATAATTAGTATCGAAGGTACTCTTACCTGCCATAATTTGTATCGAAATTACAGTTACATGTCATAATTAGTTACGAAGTTACAGTTACCTGTCATAATTTGTATTGAAGTTATAGTTACTTGTCATAATTAGTATCGAAGTTACTGTTACCTGTCATAATTAGTATGGAAGTTACAGTTACCTGCCATAATTTGTATCGAAATTACAGTTACTTGTCATAATTAGTAACGAAGTTACAGTTACCTGTCATAATTATTATCGAAGTTACAGTTACTTGTCATAATTAGTATCGAAGTGACTGTTACCTGTCATAATTATTATCGAAGTTATAGTTACCTGCCAAAATTTGTATCGAAATTACAGTTACTTGTCATAATTAGTAACGAAGTTACAGTTACCTGTCATAATTAGTATCGAAGTTACAGTTACTTGTCATAATTAGTATCGAAGTTACTGTTACTTGTCATAATTAGTATCGAAGTTACTGTTACCTGTCATAATTAGTATGGAAGTTACAGTTACCTGCCATAATTTGTATCGAAATTACAGTTACTTGTCATAATTAATAACGAAGTTACAGTTACCTGTCATAATTAGTATCGAAGTTACAGTTACTTGTCATAATTAGTATCGAAGTTACAGTTACTTGTCATAATTAGTAACGAAGTTACAGTTACCTGTGATAATTAGTATCGAAGTTATAGTTACTTGTCATAATTAGTATCGAAGTTATTGTTACCTGTCATAATTAGTATTGAAGTTACAGTTACATGCCATAATTTGTATCGAAATTACAATAACTGGTCATAATTAGTAACGAAGTTACAGTTAACTGTCATAATTAGTATCGAAGTTACAGTTAGCTGCCATAATTATTATCGAAGTTTTTGTTACCTGTCATAATTAGTATCGAAGTTACTGTTTTCTGTCATAATTAGTATCGAAGTTACTGTTACCTGTCATAATTAGTATCGAAGTTACAGTTACCTGCCATAATTTGTATCGAAATTACAGTTACTTGTCATAATTAGTAACGAAGTTACTGTTACTTGTCATAATAAGTATCGAAGTTACTGTTACCTGTCATAATTAGTATCGAAATTACAGTTACCTGCCTTAATTTGTATCGAAATTACAGTTACTTGTCATAATTAGTAACGAAGTTACTGTTACTTGTCATAATTAGTATCGAAGTTACTGTTACCTGTCATAATTAGTATGGAAGTTACAGTTACCTGCCATAATTTGTATCGAAATTACAGTTACTTGTCATAATTAGTAACGAAGTTACAGTTACCTGTCATAATTAGTATCGAAGTTACAGTTACTTGTCATAATTAGTATCGAAGTTACAGTTACTTGTCATAATTAGTAACGAAGTTACAGTTACCTGTGATAATTAGTATCGAAGTTATAGGTACTTGTCATAATTAGTATCGAAGTTATTGTTACCTGTCATAATTAGTATTGAAGTTACAGTTACATGCCATAATTTGTATCGAAATTACAATAACTGGTCATAATTAGTATCGAAGTTACAGTTACTTGACATAATTAGTAACGATGTTACAGTAACCTGTCATAATAACTATCGAAGTTACTGTTGCCTGTATTAATTAGTATCGAAGTTACAGTTACCTGCCATAATTTTTTAAATCAAAATTAGAGTTACTTGTCATAATTAGTAACGAAGTTACAGTTACATGTCTTAATTAGTATCGAAGTTACTGTTACCTGTCATAATTAGTATCAAAGTTACAGTTACCTGCCATAATTTGTATCGAAGTTACAGTTCCTTGTCATAATTAGTATCGAAGTTACAGTTACCTGTCATAATTAGTATCGAAGGTACTGTTACCTGCCATAATTTGTATCGAAATTACAGTTACTTGTCATAATTAGTAACGAAGTTACAGTTACCTGTCATAATTTGTATCGAAATTACAGTTACTTGTCATAATTAGTAACGAAGTTACAGTTATCTGTCACATTTAGTATCGAAGTTACTGTTACCTGTCATAATTAGTATTGAAGTTACAGTTACCTACCATAATCTTTTATCAAAATTACTGTTACTTGTCATAATTAGTTACGAAGTTAGAGTTTCTTGTCATAATTAGTACCGAAGTTACAGTTACCTGTCATAATTTGATTCGAAGTTATAGTTACTTGTCATAATTAGTATCGAAGTTACTGTTACCTGTCATAATTAGTATCGAAGTTACAGTTACCTGCCATTATTTGTATCGAAATTACAGTTCCTTGTCATAATTAGTATCGAAGTTACAGTTACCTGTCATAATTAGTATCGAAGGTACTCTTACCTGCCATAATTTGTATCGAAATTACAGTTACTTGTCATAATTAGTTACGAAGTTACAGTTACCTGTCATAATTTGTATCGAAATTACAGTTACTTGTCATAATTAGCAACGAAGTTACAGTTACCTGTCATAATTAGTATCGATGTTACTGTTACCTGTCATAATTAGTAATGAAGTTACAGTTACCTGCCATAATTAGTATCGAAGTTACAGTTACCTGTCATAATAAGTATCGAAGTTACAGTTACCTGCCATAATTAGTATCGAAATTACAGTAACCTCTCATAATATGTATCGAAGTTACAGTTACTTGTCATAATTAGTATCGAAGTTACAGTTACTTGACATAATTAGTAACGAAGTTACAGTTACCTGTCATAATATGTATCGCAATTACAGTTACTTGTCATAATTAGTAACGAAGTTACAGTTTCCTGTCATAATTAGTACCGAAGTTACTGTTACCTGACATAATTAGTATCGAAGTTACAGTTACCTGCCATAGTTTGTATCGAAATTACAGGGACTTGTCATAATTAGTAACGAAGTTACAGTTACCTACCATAATTAGTATCGAAATTAAAGTTACTTGTCATAATTAGTAACGAAGTTACAGTTACCTGTCACATTTAGTATCGAAGTTACTGTTACCTGTCATAATTAGTATTGAAGTTACAGTTACCAACCATAATTTTATATCAAAATTACTGTTACTTGTCATAATTAGTAACGAAGTTAGAGTTTCTTTTCATAATTAGTATCGAAGTTACAGTTACCTGTCATAATTTGATTCGAAGTTATAGTTACTTGTCATAATTAGTATCGAAGTTACAGTTACCTGCCATAATTTGTATCGAAATTACAGTTCCTTGTCATAATTAGTATCGAAGTTACAGTTACCTGTCATAATTAGTATCGAAGGTACTCTTACCTGCCATAATTTGTATCGAAATTACAGTTACTTGTCATAATTAGTTACGAAGTTACAGTTACCTGTCATAATTTGTATTGAAGTTATAGTTACTTGTCATAATTAGTATCGAAGTTACTGTTACCTATCATAATTAGTATGGAAGTTACAGTTACCTGCCATAATTTGTATCGAAATTACAGTTACTTGTCATAATTAGTAACGAAGTTACAGTTACCTGTCATAATTATTATCGAAGTTACAGTTACTTGTCATAATTAGTATCGAAGTGACTGTTACCTGTCATAATTAGTATCGAAGTTATAGTTACCTGCCAAAATTTGTATCGAAATTACAGTTACTTGTCATAATTAGTAACGAAGTTACAGTTACCTGTCATAATTAGTATCGAAGTTACAGTTACTTGTCATAATTAGTATCGAAGTTACTGTTACTTGTCATAATTAGTATCGAAGTTACTGTTACCTGTCATAATTAGTATGGAAGTTACAGTTACCTGCCATAATTTGTATCGAAATTACAGTTACTTGTCATAATTAGTAACGAAGTTACAGTTACCTGTCATAATTAGTATCGAAGTTACAGTTACTTGTCATAATTAGTATCGAAGTTACAGTTACTTGTCATAATTAGTAACGAAGTTACAGTTACCTGTGATAATTAGTATCGAAGTTATAGTTACTTGTCATAATTAGTATCGAAGTTATTGTTACCTGTCATAATTAGTATTGAAGTTACATTTACATGCCATAATTTGTATCGAAATTACAATAACTGGTCATAATTAGTAACGAAGTTACAGTTAACTGTCATAATTAGTATCGAAGTTACAGTTAGCTGCCATAATTATTATCGAAGTTTTTGTTACCTGTCATAATTAGTATCGAAGTTACTGTTTTCTGTCATAATTAGTATCGAAGTTACTGTTACCTGTCATAATTAGTATCGAAGTTACAGTTACCTGCCATAATTTGTATCGAAATTACAGTTACTTGTCATAATTAGTAACGAAGTTACTGTTACTTGTCATAATAAGTATCGAAGTTACTGTTACCTGTCATAATCAGTATCGAAATTACAGTTACCTGCCTTAATTTGTATCGAAATTACAGTTACTTGTCATAATTAGTTACGAAGTTACAGTTACTTGCCAAACTAAGTATAGAAATTACAGTTACTTGTCATAATTAGTAACGAAGTTGCAGTTACCTCTCATAATTAGTATCGATGTTACTCTTACCTGTCATAATTAGTATCGAATTTACAGTTACCTGCCATAATTTGTATCGAAATTACAGTTACTTGTCATAATTAGTAACGAAGTTACAGTTACCTGTCATAATGAGTATCGAAGTTACAGTTACTTGTCATAATTAGTATCGAAGTTACTGTTACCTGTCATAATTAGTATCGAAGTTACAGTTACCTGCCAAAATTTGTATCGAAATTACAGTTACTTGTCATAATTAGTATGGAAGTTAATCTTACATGTCATAATTAATATCGAAGTTACTGTTACCTGTCGTAATTAGTATCGAAGTTTCAGTTACTTGTCATAATAAGTATCGAAGTTACACTTACTTGTCATAATTAGTATCGAAGTAACAGTTACCTGCCATAATTAGTATCGAAATTAAAGTTACTTGTCATAATTAGTAACGAAGTTTCAGTTACCTGTCTTAATTAGTATCGAAGTTACAGTTACTTGTCATAATTAGTAACGAAGTTACAGTTACCTGTGATAATTAGTATCGATGTTACAGTTACTCGTCATAATTAGTATCGAAGTTACTGTTACCTTTCATAATTAGTATCGAAGTTACTTTTACCTGTCATAATTAGTATCGAAGTTACAGTTACTTGTCATAATTAGTATCGAAGTGACTGTTACCTGTCATAATTAGTATCGAAGTGACTGTTACCTGTCATAATTAGTATCGAAGTTACTGTTACCTGTCATAATTAGTATCGAAGTTACAGTTACCTGCCATAATTTGTATCGAAATTACAGTTACTTGTCATAATTAGTAACGAAGTTACAGTTACCTGTCAAAATTAGTATCGAAGTTACAGTTACTTGTCATAATTAGTATCGAAGTTACTGTTACTTGTCATAATTAGTATCGAAGTTACTGTTACCTGTCATAATTATTATCGAAATTACAATTACCTTCCATAATTTGTATCGAAATTACAGTTACTTGTCATAATTAGTAACGAAGTTTCAGTTACCTGTCTTAATTAGTATCGAAGTTACAGTTACTTGTCATAATTAGTAACGAAGTTACAGTTACCTGTGATAATTAGTATCGATGTTACAGTTACTTGTCATAATTAGTATCGAAGTTACTGTTACCTGTCATAATTAGTATCGAAGTTACAGTTACATGCCATAATTTGTATCGAAATTATAGTTACTTGTCATAATTAGTAACGAAGTTACAGTTAACTGTCATAATTAGTATCGAAGTTACAGTTACCTGCCATAATTATTATCGAAGTGTTTGTTACCTGACATAATTAATATCGAAGTTACTGTTTTCTGTCATAATTAGTATCGAAGTTACTGTTACCTGTCATAATTATTATCGAAGTTACAGTTACCTGCCATAATTTGTATCGAAATTACAGTTACTTGTCATAATTAGTAAGGAAGTTACTGTTACTTGTCATAATAAGTATCGAAGTTACTGTTACCTGTCATAATTAGTATCGAAATTACAGTTACCTGCCATAATTTGTATCCAAATTACAGTCACTTGTCATAATTAGTAACGAAGTTACAGTTACTTGCCATAATTAGTATAGAAATTACAGTTACTTGTCATAATTAGTAACGAAGTTGCAGTTACCTGTCATAATTAGTATCGAAGTTACTGTTACCTGTCATAATTAGTATCGAATTTACAGTTACCTGCCATAATTTGTATCGAAATTACAGTTACTTGTCATAATTAGTAACGAAGTTACAGTTACCTGTCAAAATTAGTATCGAAGTTACAGTTACTTGTCATAATTAGTATCGAAGTTACTGTTACCTGTCATAATTAGTATCGAAGTTACAGTTACCTGCCAAAATTTGTATCGAAATTACAGTTACAAGTCATAATTAGTATGGAAGTTAATGTTACTTGTCATAATTAATATCGAAGTTACTGTTACCTGTATTAATTAGTATCGAAGTTACTGTTACCTGACATAATTAGTAACGATGTTACAGTAACCTGTCATAATTAGTATCGAAGTTACTGTTGCCTGTATTAATTAGTATCGAAATTACAGTTACCTGCCATAATTTTTTAAATCAAAATTAGAGTTACTTGTAATAATTAGTAACGAAGTTACAGTTACTTGTCATAATTAGTATCGAAGTTACAGTTACCTGTCATAATTAGTATCGAAGGTACTGTTACCTGCCATATTTTGTATCGAAATTACAGTTACTTGTCATAATTAGTATCGAAGTTACAGTTACCTGTCATAATTAGTATGGAAGGTACTCTTACCTGCCATAATTTGTATCGAAATTACAGTAACTTGTCATAATTAGTATCGAAGTTACTGTTACCTTTCATAATTAGTATCGAAGTTACAGTTACCTGCCAAAATTTGTATCGAAATTACAGTTACTTGTCTTAATTAGTATGGAAATTACTGTTACCTGTCATAATTAGTATCGAAGTTACAGTTACCTGCCATAATTTGTATCGAAATTACAGTTCCTTGTCATAATTAGTATCGAAGTTACTGTTACCTGTCATAATTAGTATCGAAGTTACAGTTACCTGCCATAATTTGTATCGAAATTACAGTTACTTGTCATAATTAGTTACGAAGTTACAGTTACCTGTCATAATTTGTATCGAAGTTATAGTTACTTGTCATAATTAGTATCGAAGTTACTGTTACCTGTCATAATTAGTATGGATGTTACAGTTACCTGCCATAATTTGTATCGAAATTACAGTTACTTGTCATAATTAGTAACGAAGTTACAGTTACCTGTCATAATTATTATCGAAGTTACAGTTACTTGTCGTAATTAGTATCGAAGTGACTGTTACCTGTCATAATTAGTATCGAAGTTATAGTTACCTGCCAAAATTTGTATCGAAATTACAGTTACTTGTCATAATTAGTAACGAAGTTACAGTTACCTGTCATAATTAGTATCGAAGTTACAGTTACTTGTCATAATTAGTATCGAAGTTACCGTTACTTGTCATAATTAGTATCGAAGTTACTGTTACCTGTCATAATTATTATCGAAATTACAATTACCTGCCATAATTTGTATCGAAATTACAGTTACTTGTCATAATTATTAACGAAGTTTCAGTTACCTGTCATTATTAGTATCGAAGTTACAGTTACTTGTCATAATTAGTAACCAAGTTACAGTTACCTGTGATAATTAGTATCGAAGTTACAGTTACTTGTCATAATTAGTATCGAAGTTACTGTTACCTGTCATAATTAGTATCGAAGTTACAGTTACATGCCATAATTTGTATCGAAATTACAGTTACTTGTCATAATTAGTAACGAAGTTACAGTTAACTGTCATAATTAGTATCGATGTTACAGTTACCTGCCATAATTATTATCGAAGTTTTTTTACCTGTCATAATTAGTATCGAAGTTACTGTTTTCTGTCATAATTAGTATCGAAGTTACTGTTACCTGTCATAATTAGTATCGAAATTACAGTTACCTGCCATAATTTGTATCGAAATTACAGTTACTTGTCATAATTAGTATAGAAGTTACAGTAACTTGCCATAATTAGTATAGAAATTACAGTTACTTGTCATAATTAGTAACGAAGTTGCAGTTACCTGTCATAATTAATATCGAAGTTACTGTTACCTGTCATAATTAGTAACGAAGTTACAGTTACCTGTCACATTTAGTATCGAAGTTACTGTTACCTGTCATAATTAGTATTGAAGTTACAGTTACCAACCATAATTTTATATCAAAATTACTGTTACTTGTCATAATTAGTAACGAAGTTAGAGTTTCTTTTCATAATTAGTATCGAAGTTACAGTTACCTGTCATAATTTGATTCGAAGTTATAGTTACTTGTCATAATTAGTATCGAAGTTACTGTTACCTGTCATAATTAGTATCGAAGTTACAGTTACCTGCCATAATTTGTATCGAAATTACAGTTCCTTGTCATAATTAGTATCGAAGTTACAGTTACCTGTCATAATTAGTATCGAAGGTACTCTTACCTGCCATAATTTGTATCGAAATAACAGTTACTTGTCATAATTAGTTACGAAGTTACAGTTACCTGTCATAATTTGTATTGAAGTTATAGTTACTTGTCATAATTAGTATCGAAGTTACTGTTACCTGTCATAATTAGTATGGAAGTTACAGTTACCTGCCATAATTTGTATCGAAATTACAGTTACTTGTCATAATTCGTAACGAAGTTACAGTTACCTGTCATAATTATTATCGAAGTTACAGTTACTTGTCATAATTAGTATCGAAGTGACTGTTACCTGTCATAATTAGTAACGAAGTTATAGTTACCTGCCAAAATTTGTATCGAAATTACAGTTACTTGTCATAATTAGTAACGAAGTTACAGTTACCTGTCATAATTAGTATCGAAGTTACAGTTACTTGTCATAATTAGTATCGAAGTTACTGTTACTTGTCATAATTAGTATCGAAGTTACTGTTACCTGTCATAATTAGTATGGAAGTTACAGTTACCTGCCATAATTTGTATCGAAATTACAGTTACTTGTCATAATTAGTAACGAAGTTACAGTTACCTGTCATAATTAGTATCGAAGTTACAGTTACTTGTCATAATTAGTATCGAAGTTACAGTTACTTGTCATAATTAGTAACGAAGTTACAGTTACCTGTGATAATTAGTATCGAAGTTATAGTTACTTGTCATAATTAGTATCGAAGTTATTGTTACCTGTCATAATTAGTATTGAAGTTACAGTTACATGCCATAATTTGTATCGAAATTACAATAACTGGTCATAATTAGTAACGAAGTTACAGTTAACTGTCATAATTAGTATCGAAGTTACAGTTAGCTGCCATAATTATTATCGAAATTTTTGTTACCTGTCATAATTAGTATCGAAGTTACTGTTTTCTGTCATAATTAGTATCGAAGTTACTGTTACCTGTCATAATTAGTATCGAAGTTACAGTTACCTGCCTTAATTTGTATCGAAATTACAGTTACTTGTCATAATTAGTTACGAAGTTACAGTTACTTGCCAAAATAAGTATAGAAATTACAGTTACTTGTCATAATTAGTAACGAAGTTGCAGTTACCTCTCATAATTAGTATCGATGTTACTGTTACCTGTCATAATTAGTATCGAATTTACAGTTACCTGCCATAATTTGTATCGAAATTACAGTTACTTGTCATAATTAGTAACGAAGTTACAGTTACCTGTCATAATGAGTATCGAAGTTACAGTTACTTGTCATAATTAGTATCGAAGTTACTGTTACCTGTCATAACTAGTATCGAAGTTACAGTTACCTGCCAAAATTTGTATCGAAATTACAGTTACTTGTCATAATTAGTATGGAAGTTAATGTTACATGTCATAATTAATATCGAAGTTACTGTTACCTGTCGTAATTAGTATCGAAGTTTCAGTTACTTGTCATAATAAGTATCGAAGTTACAGTTACTTGTCATAATTAGTATCGAAGTAACAGTTACCTGCCATAATTAGTATCGAAATTAAAGTTACTTGTCATAATTAGTAACGAAGTTACAGTTACCTGTCACATTTAGTATCGAAGTTACTGTTACCTGTCATAATTAGTATTGAAGATACAGTTACCTACCATAATTTTTTATCAAAATTACTGTTACTTGTCATAATTAGTAACGAAGTTAGAGTTTCTTGTCATAATTAGTATCGAAGTTACAGTTACCTGTCATAATTTGATTCGAAGTTATAGTTACTTGTCATAATTAGTATCGAAGTTACTGTTACCTGTCATAATTAGTATCGAAGTTACAGTTACCTGCCATTATTTGTATCGAAATTACAGTTCCTTGTCATAATTAGTATCGCAGTTACAGTTACCTGTCACATTTAGTATCGAAGTTACTGTTACCTGTCATAATTAGTATTGAAGTTACAGTTACCAACCATAAATTTATATCAAAATTACTGTTACTTGTCATAATTAGTAACGAAGTTAGAGTTTCTTTTCATAATTAGTATCGAAGTTACAGTTACCTGTCAAAATTTGATTCGAAGTTATAGTTACTTGTCATAATTAGTATCGAAGTTACTGTTACCTGTCATAATTAGTATCGAAGTTACAGTTACCTGCCATAATTTGTATCGAAATTACAGTTCCTTGTCATAATTAGTATCGAAGTTACAGTTACCTGTCATAATTAGTATCGAAGGTACTCTTACCTGCCATAATTTGTATCGAAATTACAGTTACATGTCATAATTAGTTACGAAGTTACAGTTACCTGTCATAATTTGTATTGAAGTTATAGTTACTTGTCATAATTAGTATCGAAGTTACTGTTACCTGTCATAATTAGTATGGAAGTTACAGTTACCTGCCATAATTTGTATCGAAATTACAGTTACTTGTCATAATTAGTAACGAAGTTACAGTTACCTGTCATAATTATTATCGAAGTTACAGTTACTTGTCATAATTAGTATCGAAGTGACTGTTACCTGTCATAATTATTATCGAAGTTATAGTTACCTGCCAAAATTTGTATCGAAATTACAGTTACTTGTCATAATTAGTAACGAAGTTACAGTTACCTGTCATAATTAGTATCGAAGTTACAGTTACTTGTCATAATTAGTATCGAAGTTACTGTTACTTGTCATAATTAGTATCGAAGTTACTGTTACCTGTCATAATTAGTATGGAAGTTACAGTTACCTGCCATAATTTGTATCGAAATTACAGTTACTTGTCATAATTAATAACGAAGTTACAGTTACCTGTCATAATTAGTATCGAAGTTACAGTTACTTGTCATAATTAGTATCGAAGTTACAGTTACTTGTCATAATTAGTAACGAAGTTACAGTTACCTGTGATAATTAGTATCGAAGTTATAGTTACTTGTCATAATTAGTATCGAAGTTATTGTTACCTGTCATAATTAGTATTGAAGTTACAGTTACATGCCATAATTTGTATCGAAATTACAATAACTGGTCATAATTAGTAACGAAGTTACAGTTAACTGTCATAATTAGTATCGAAGTTACAGTTAGCTGCCATAATTATTATCGAAGTTTTTGTTACCTGTCATAATTAGTATCGAAGTTACTGTTTTCTGTCATAATTAGTATCGAAGTTACTGTTACCTGTCATAATTAGTATCGAAGTTACAGTTACCTGCCATAATTTGTATCGAAATTACAGTTACTTGTCATAATTAGTAACGAAGTTACTGTTACTTGTCATAATAAGTATCGAAGTTACTGTTACCTGTCATAATTAGTATCGAAATTACAGTTACCTGCCTTAATTTGTATCGAAATTACAGTTACTTGTCATAATTAGTAACGAAGTTACTGTTACTTGTCATAATTAGTATCGAAGTTACTGTTACCTGTCATAATTAGTATGGAAGTTACAGTTACCTGCCATAATTTGTATCGAAATTACAGTTACTTGTCATAATTAGTAACGAAGTTACAGTTACCTGTCATAATTAGTATCGAAGTTACAGTTACTTGTCATAATTAGTATCGAAGTTACAGTTACTTGTCATAATTAGTAACGAAGTTACAGTTACCTGTGATAATTAGTATCGAAGTTATAGGTACTTGTCATAATTAGTATCGAAGTTATTGTTACCTGTCATAATTAGTATTGAAGTTACAGTTACATGCCATAATTTGTATCGAAATTACAATAACTGGTCATAATTAGTATCGAAGTTACAGTTACTTGACATAATTAGTAACGATGTTACAGTAACCTGTCATAATAACTATCGAAGTTACTGTTGCCTGTATTAATTAGTATCGAAGTTACAGTTACCTGCCATAATTTTTTAAATCAAAATTAGAGTTACTTGTCATAATTAGTAACGAAGTTACAGTTACATGTCTTAATTAGTATCGAAGTTACTGTTACCTGTCATAATTAGTATCAAAGTTACAGTTACCTGCCATAATTTGTATCGAAGTTACAGTTCCTTGTCATAATTAGTATCGAAGTTACAGTTACCTGTCATAATTAGTATCGAAGGTACTGTTACCTGCCATAATTTGTATCGAAATTACAGTTACTTGTCATAATTAGTAACGAAGTTACAGTTACCTGTCATAATTTGTATCGAAATTACAGTTACTTGTCATAATTAGTAACGAAGTTACAGTTATCTGTCACATTTAGTATCGAAGTTACTGTTACCTGTCATAATTAGTATTGAAGTTACAGTTACCTACCATAATCTTTTATCAAAATTACTGTTACTTGTCATAATTAGTTACGAAGTTAGAGTTTCTTGTCATAATTAGTACCGAAGTTACAGTTACCTGTCATAATTTGATTCGAAGTTATAGTTACTTGTCATAATTAGTATCGAAGTTACTGTTACCTGTCATAATTAGTATCGAAGTTACAGTTACCTGCCATTATTTGTATCGAAATTACAGTTCCTTGTCATAATTAGTATCGAAGTTACAGTTACCTGTCATAATTAGTATCGAAGGTACTCTTACCTGCCATAATTTGTATCGAAATTACAGTTACTTGTCATAATTAGTTACGAAGTTACAGTTACCTGTCATAATTTGTATCGAAATTACAGTTACTTGTCATAATTAGCAACGAAGTTACAGTTACCTGTCATAATTAGTATCGATGTTACTGTTACCTGTCATAATTAGTAATGAAGTTACAGTTACCTGCCATAATTAGTATCGAAGTTACAGTTACCTGTCATAATAAGTATCGAAGTTACAGTTACCTGCCATAATTAGTATCGAAATTACAGTAACCTCTCATAATATGTATCGAAGTTACAGTTACTTGTCATAATTAGTATCGAAGTTACAGTTACTTGACATAATTAGTAACGAAGTTACAGTTACCTGTCATAATATGTATCGCAATTACAGTTACTTGTCATAATTAGTAACGAAGTTACAGATTCCTGTCATAATTAGTACCGAAGTTACTGTTACCTGACATAATTAGTATCGAAGTTACAGTTACCTGCCATAGTTTGTATCGAAATTACAGGGACTTGTCATAATTAGTAACGAAGTTACAGTTACCTACCATAATTAGTATCGAAATTAAAGTTACTTGTCATAATTAGTAACGAAGTTACAGTTACCTGTCACATTTAGTATCGAAGTTACTGTTACCTGTCATAATTAGTATTGAAGTTACAGTTACCAACCATAATTTTATATCAAAATTACTGTTACTTGTCATAATTAGTAACGAAGTTAGAGTTTCTTTTCATAATTAGTATCGAAGTTACAGTTACCTGTCATAATTTGATTCGAAGTTATAGTTACTTGTCATAATTAGTATCGAAGTTACAGTTACCTGCCATAATTTGTATCGAAATTACAGTTCCTTGTCATAATTAGTATCGAAGTTACAGTTACCTGTCATAATTAGTATCGAAGGTACTCTTACCTGCCATAATTTGTATCGAAATTACAGTTACTTGTCATAATTAGTTACGAAGTTACAGTTACCTGTCATAATTTGTATTGAAGTTATGGTTACTTGTCATAATTAGTATCGAAGTTACTGTTACCTATCATAATTAGTATGGAAGTTACAGTTACCTGCCATAATTTGTATCGAAATTACAGTTACTTGTCATAATTAGTAACGAAGTTACAGTTACCTGTCATAATTATTATCGAAGTTACAGTTACTTGTCATAATTAGTATCGAAGTGACTGTTACCTGTCATAATTAGTATCGAAGTTATAGTTACCTGCCAAAATTTGTATCGAAATTACAGTTACTTGTCATAATTAGTAACGAAGTTACAGTTACCTGTCATAATTAGTATCGAAGTTACAGTTACTTGTCATAATTAGTATCGAAGTTACTGTTACTTGTCATAATTAGTATCGAAGTTACTGTTACCTGTCATAATTAGTATGGAAGTTACAGTTACCTGCCATAATTTGTATCGAAATTACAGTTACTTGTCATAATTAGTAACGAAGTTACAGTTACCTGTCATAATTAGTATCGAAGTTACAGTTACTTGTCATAATTAGTATCGAAGTTACAGTTACTTGTCATAATTAGTAACGAAGTTACAGTTACCTGTGATAATTAGTATCGAAGTTATAGTTACTTGTCATAATTAGTATCGAAGTTATTGTTACCTGTCATAATTAGTATTGAAGTTACATTTACATGCCATAATTTGTATCGAAATTACAATAACTGGTCATAATTAGTAACGAAGTTACAGTTAACTGTCATAATTAGTATCGAAGTTACAGTTAGCTGCCATAATTATTATCGAAGTTTTTGTTACCTGTCATAATTAGTATCGAAGTTACTGTTTTCTGTCATAATTAGTATCGAAGTTACTGTTACCTGTCATAATTAGTATCGAAGTTACAGTTACCTGCCATAATTTGTATCGAAATTACAGTTACTTGTCATAATTAGTAACGAAGTTACTGTTACTTGTCATAATAAGTATCGAAGTTACTGTTACCTGTCATAATCAGTATCGAAATTACAGTTACCTGCCTTAATTTGTATCGAAATTACAGTTACTTGTCATAATTAGTTACGAAGTTACAGTTACTTGCCAAACTAAGTATAGAAATTACAGTTACTTGTCATAATTAGTAACGAAGTTGCAGTTACCTCTCATAATTAGTATCGATGTTACTGTTACCTGTCATAATTAGTATCGAATTTACAGTTACCTGCCATAATTTGTATCGAAATTACAGTTACTTGTCATAATTAGTAACGAAGTTACAGTTACCTGTCATAATGAGTATCGAAGTTACAGTTACTTGTCACAATTAGTATCGAAGTTACTGTTACCTGTCATAATTAGTATCGAAGTTACAGTTACCTGCCAAAATTTGTATCGAAATTACAGTTACTTGTCATAATTAGTATGGAAGTTAATCTTACATGTCATAATTAATATCGAAGTTACTGTTACCTGTCGTAATTAGTATCGAAGTTTCAGTTACTTGTCATAATAAGTATCGAAGTTACACTTACTTGTCATAATTAGTATCGAAGTAACAGTTACCTGCCATAATTAGTATCGAAATTAAAGTTACTTGTCATAATTAGTAACGAAGTTTCAGTTACCTGTCTTAATTAGTATCGAAGTTACAGTTACTTGTCATAATTAGTAACGAAGTTACAGTTACCTGTGATAATTAGTATCGATGTTACAGTTACTCGTCATAATTAGTATCGAAGTTACTGTTACCTTTCATAATTAGTATCGAAGTTACTTTTACCTGTCATAATTAGTATCGAAGTTACAGTTACTTGTCATAATTAGTATCGAAGTGACTGTTACCTGTCATAATTAGTATCGAAGTGACTGTTACCTGTCATAATTAGTATCGATGTTACTGTTACCTGTCATAATTAGTATCGAAGTTACAGTTACCTGCCATAATTTGTATCGAAATTACAGTTACTTGTCATAATTAGTAACGAAGTTACAGTTACCTGTCAAAATTAGTATCGAAGTTACAGTTACTTGTCATAATTAGTATCGAAGTTACTGTTACTTGTCATAATTAGTATCGAAGTTACTGTTACCTGTCATAATTATTATCGAAATTACAATTACCTTCCATAATTTGTATCGAAATTACAGTTACTTGTCATAATTAGTAACGAAGTTTCAGTTACCTGTCTTAATTAGTATCGAAGTTACAGTTACTTGTCATAATTAGTAACGAAGTTACAGTTACCTGTGATAATTAGTATCGATGTTACAGTTACTTGTCATAATTAGTATCGAAGTTACTGTTACCTGTCATAATTAGTATCGAAGTTACAGTTACATGCCATAATTTGTATCGAAATTATAGTTACTTGTCATAATTAGTAACGAAGTTACAGTTAACTGTCATAATTAGTATCGAAGTTACAGTTACCTGCCATAATTATTATCGAAGTGTTTGTTACCTGACATAATTAATATCGAAGTTACTGTTTTCTGTCATAATTAGTATCGAAGTTACTGTTACCTGTCATAATTATTATCGAAGTTACAGTTACCTGCCATAATTTGTATCGAAATTACAGTTACTTGTCATAATTAGTAAGGAAGTTACTGTTACTTGTCATAATAAGTATCGAAGTTACTGTTACCTGTCATAATTAGTATCGAAATTACAGTTACCTGCCATAATTTGTATCCAAATTACAGTCACTTGTCATAATTAGTAACGAAGTTACAGTTACTTGCCATAATTAGTATAGAAATTACAGTTACTTGTCATAATTAGTAACGAAGTTGCAGTTACCTGTCATAATTAGTATCGAAGTTACTGTTACCTGTCATAATTAGTATCGAATTTACAGTTACCTGCCATAATTTGTATCGAAATTACAGTTACTTGTCATAATTAGTAACGAAGTTACAGTTACCTGTCAAAATTAGTATCGAAGTTACAGTTACTTGTCATAATTAGTATCGAAGTTACTGTTACCTGTCATAATTAGTATCGAAGTTACAGTTACCTGCCAAAATTTGTATCGAAATTACAGTTACAAGTCATAATTAGTATGGAAGTTAATGTTACTTGTCATAATTAATATCGAAGTTACTGTTACCTGTATTAATTAGTATCGAAGTTACTGTTACCTGACATAATTAGTAACGATGTTACAGTAACCTGTCATAATTAGTATCGAAGTTACTGTTGCCTGTATTAATTAGTATCGAAATTACAGTTACCTGCCATAATTTTTTAAATCAAAATTAGAGTTACTTGTAATAATTAGTAACGAAGTTACAGTTACTTGTCATAATTAGTATCGAAGTTACAGTTACCTGTCATAATTAGTATCGAAGGTACTGTTACCTGCCATATTTTGTATCGAAATTACAGTTACTTGTCATAATTAGTATCGAAGTTACAGTTACCTGTCATAATTAGTATGGAAGGTACTCTTACCTGCCATAATTTGTATCGAAATTACAGTAACTTGTCATAATTAGTATCGAAGTTACTGTTACCTTTCATAATTAGTATCGAAGTTACAGTTACCTGCCAAAATTTGTATCGAAATTACAGTTACTTGTCTTAATTAGTATGGAAATTACTGTTACCTGTCATAATTAGTATCGAAGTTACAGTTACCTGCCATAATTTGTATCGAAATTACAGTTCCTTGTCATAATTAGTATCGAAGTTACTGTTACCTGTCATAATTAGTATCGAAGTTACAGTTACCTGCCATAATTTGTATCGAAATTACAGTTACTTGTCATAATTAGTTACGAAGTTACAGTTACCTGTCATAATTTGTATCGAAGTTATAGTTACTTGTCATAATTAGTATCGAAGTTACTGTTACCTGTCATAATTAGTATGGATGTTACAGTTACCTGCCATAATTTGTATCGAAATTACAGTTACTTGTCATAATTAGTAACGAAGTTACAGTTACCTGTCATAATTATTATCGAAGTTACAGTTACTTGTCGTAATTAGTATCGAAGTGACTGTTACCTGTCATAATTAGTATCGAAGTTATAGTTACCTGCCAAAATTTGTATCGAAATTACAGTTACTTGTCATAATTAGTAACGAAGTTACAGTTACCTGTCATAATTAGTATCGAAGTTACAGTTACTTGTCATAATTAGTATCGAAGTTACCGTTACTTGTCATAATTAGTATCGAAGTTACTGTTACCTGTCATAATTATTATCGAAATTACAATTACCTGCCATAATTTGTATCGAAATTACAGTTACTTGTCATAATTATTAACGAAGTTTCAGTTACCTGTCATTATTAGTATCGAAGTTACAGTTACTTGTCATAATTAGTAACCAAGTTACAGTTACCTGTGATAATTAGTATCGAAGTTACAGTTACTTGTCATAATTAGTATCGAAGTTACTGTTACCTGTCATAATTAGTATCGAAGTTACAGTTACATGCCATAATTTGTATTGAAATTACAGTTACTTGTCATAATTAGTAACGAAGTTACAGTTAACTGTCATAATTAGTATCGATGTTACAGTTACCTGCCATAATTATTATCGAAGTTTTTTTACCTGTCATAATTAGTATCGAAGTTACTGTTTTCTGTCATAATTAGTATCGAAGTTACTGTTACCTGTCATAATTAGTATCGAAATTACAGTTACCTGCCATAATTTGTATCGAAATTACAGTTACTTGTCATAATTAGTATAGAAGTTACAGTAACTTGCCATAATTAGTATAGAAATTACAGTTACTTGTCATAATTAGTAACGAAGTTGCAGTTACCTGTCATAATTAATATCGAAGTTACTGTTACCTGTCATAATTAGTATCGAATTTACAGTTACCTGCCATAATTTGTATCGAAATTACAGTTACTTGTCATAAATAGTAACGAAGTTACAGTTACCTGTCATAATTAGTATCGAAGTTACAGTTACTTGTCATAATTAGTATCGAAGTTACTGTTACCTGTCATAGTTAGTATCGAAGTTACAGTTACCTGCCAAAATTTGTATCGAAATTACAGTTACTTGTCATAATTAGTATGGAAGTTAATGTTACTTGTCATAATTAATATCTAAGTTACTGTTACCTGTCATAATTAGTATCGAAGTTACAGTTACTTGTCATAATAAGTATCGAAGTTACAGTTACTTGACATAATTAGTAACGATGTTACAGTAACCTGTCATAATTAGTATCGAAGTTACTGTTACCTGTATTAATTAGTATCGAAGTTACTGTTACCTGACATAATTAGTATCGAAGTTACAGTTACCTGCCATAATTTGTATCGAAAATACAGGGACTTGTCATAATTAGTAACGATGTTACAGTTCCCTGCCATAATTAATATCGAAATTAAAGTTACTTGTCATAATTAGTAACGAAGTTACAGTTACCTGTCATAATTAGTATCGATGTTACTGTTACCTGTCATAATTAGTAATGAAGTTACAGTTACCTGCCATAATTAGTATCGAAGATACATTTACCTGTCATAATAAGTATCGAAGTTACAGTAACCTGCCATAATTTGTATCGAAATTACAGTAACCTGTCATAATAAGTATCGAAGTTACAGTTACTTGTCATAATTAGTATCGAAGTTACAGTTACTTGACATAATTAGTAACGATGTTACAGTAACCTGTCATAATTAATATCGAAGTTACTGTTGTCTGTATTAATTAGTATCGAAGTTACAGTTACCTGCCATAATTTTTTTAATCAAAATTAGAGTTACTTGTCATAATTAGTAACGAAGTTACAGTTACTTGTCATAATTAGTTTCGAAGTTACTGTTATCTGTCATAATTAGTATCAAAGTTACAGTTACCTGCCATAATTTGTATCGAAGTTACAGTTCCTTGTCATAATTAGTATCGAAGTTACAGTTACCTGTCATAAATAATATCGAAGGTACTGTTACCTGCCATAATTTGTATCGAAATTACAGTTACTTGTCATAATTAGTAACGAAGTTACAGTTACCTGTCATAATTTGTATCGAAATAACAGTTACTTGTCATAATTAGTAACGAAGTTACAGTTTCCTGTCATAATTAGTACCGAAGTTACTGTTACCTGACATAATTAGTATCGAAGTTACAGTTACCTGCCATAGTTTGTATCGAAATTACAGGGACTTGTCATAATTAGTAACTAAGTTACAGTAACCTGCCATAATTAGTATCGAAATTAAAGTTGCTTGTCATAATTAGTAACGAAGTTACAGTTAACTGTCACATTTAGTATCGAAGTTACAGTTACCTGTCATAATTAGTATGGAAGGTACTCTTACCTGCCATAATTTGTATCGAAATTACAGTAACTTGTCATAATTAGTATCGAAGTTACTGTTACCTTTCATAATTAGTATCGAAGTTACAGTTACCTGCCAAAATTTGTATCGAAATTACAGTTACTTGTCTTAATTAGTATGGAAATTACTGTTACCTGTCATAATTAGTATCGAAGTTACAGTTACCTGCCATAATTTGTATCGAAATTACAGTTCCTTGTCATAATTAGTATCGAAGTTACTGTTACCTGTCATAATTAGTATCGAAGTTACAGTTACCTGCCATAATTTGTATCGAAATTACAGTTACTTGTCATAATTAGTTACGAAGTTACAGTTACCTGTCATAATTTGTATCGAAGTTATAGTTACTTGTCATAATTAGTATCGAAGTTACTGTTACCTGTCATAATTAGTATGGATGTTACAGTTACCTGCCATAATTTGTATCGAAATTACAGTTACTTGTCATAATTAGTAACGAAGTTACAGTTACCTGTCATAATTATTATCGAAGTTACAGTTACTTGTCGTAATTAGTATCGAAGTGACTGTTACCTGTCATAATTAGTATCGAAGTTATAGTTACCTGCCAAAATTTGTATCGAAATTACAGTTACTTGTCATAATTAGTAACGAAGTTACAGTTACCTGTCATAATTAGTATCGAAGTTACAGTTACTTGTCATAATTAGTATCGAAGTTACCGTTACTTGTCATAATTAGTATCGAAGTTACTGTTACCTGTCATAATTATTATCGAAATTACAATTACCTGCCATAATTTGTATCGAAATTACAGTTACTTGTCATAATTATTAACGAAGTTTCAGTTACCTGTCATTATTAGTATCGAAGTTACAGTTACTTGTCATAATTAGTAACCAAGTTACAGTTACCTGTGATAATTAGTATCGAAGTTACAGTTACTTGTCATAATTAGTATCGAAGTTACTGTTACCTGTCATAATTAGTATCGAAGTTACAGTTACATGCCATAATTTGTATTGAAATTACAGTTACTTGTCATAATTAGTAACGAAGTTACAGTTAACTGTCATAATTAGTATCGATGTTACAGTTACCTGCCATAATTATTATCGAAGTTTTTTTACCTGTCATAATTAGTATCGAAGTTACTGTTTTCTGTCATAATTAGTATCGAAGTTACTGTTACCTGTCATAATTAGTATCGAAATTACAGTTACCTGCCATAATTTGTATCGAAATTACAGTTACTTGTCATAATTAGTATAGAAGTTACAGTAACTTGCCATAATTAGTATAGAAATTACAGTTACTTGTCATAATTAGTAACGAAGTTGCAGTTACCTGTCATAATTAATATCGAAGTTACTGTTACCTGTCATAATTAGTATCGAATTTACAGTTACCTGCCATAATTTGTATCGAAATTACAGTTACTTGTCATAAATAGTAACGAAGTTACAGTTACCTGTCATAATTAGTATCGAAGTTACAGTTACTTGTCATAATTAGTATCGAAGTTACTGTTACCTGTCATAGTTAGTATCGAAGTTACAGTTACCTGCCAAAATTTGTATCGAAATTACAGTTACTTGTCATAATTAGTATGGAAGTTAATGTTACTTGTCATAATTAATATCTAAGTTACTGTTACCTGTCATAATTAGTATCGAAGTTACAGTTACTTGTCATAATAAGTATCGAAGTTACAGTTACTTGACATAATTAGTAACGATGTTACAGTAACCTGTCATAATTAGTATCGAAGTTACTGTTACCTGTATTAATTAGTATCGAAGTTACTGTTACCTGACATAATTAGTATCGAAGTTACAGTTACCTGCCATAATTTGTATCGAAAATACAGGGACTTGTCATAATTAGTAACGATGTTACAGTTCCCTGCCATAATTAATATCGAAATTAAAGTTACTTGTCATAATTAGTAACGAAGTTACAGTTACCTGTCATAATTAGTATCGATGTTACTGTTACCTGTCATAATTAGTAATGAAGTTACAGTTACCTGCCATAATTAGTATCGAAGATACATTTACCTGTCATAATAAGTATCGAAGTTACAGTAACCTGCCATAATTTGTATCGAAATTACAGTAACCTGTCATAATAAGTATCGAAGTTACAGTTACTTGTCATAATTAGTATCGAAGTTACAGTTACTTGACATAATTAGTAACGATGTTACAGTAACCTGTCATAATTAATATCGAAGTTACTGTTGTCTGTATTAATTAGTATCGAAGTTACAGTTACCTGCCATAATTTTTTTAATCAAAATTAGAGTTACTTGTCATAATTAGTAACGAAGTTACAGTTACTTGTCATAATTAGTTTCGAAGTTACTGTTATCTGTCATAATTAGTATCAAAGTTACAGTTACCTGCCATAATTTGTATCGAAGTTACAGTTCCTTGTCATAATTAGTATCGAAGTTACAGTTACCTGTCATAAATAATATCGAAGGTACTGTTACCTGCCATAATTTGTATCGAAATTACAGTTACTTGTCATAATTAGTAACGAAGTTACAGTTACCTGTCATAATTTGTATCGAAATAACAGTTACTTGTCATAATTAGTAACGAAGTTACAGTTTCCTGTCATAATTAGTACCGAAGTTACTGTTACCTGACATAATTAGTATCGAAGTTACAGTTACCTGCCATAGTTTGTATCGAAATTACAGGGACTTGTCATAATTAGTAACTAAGTTACAGTAACCTGCCATAATTAGTATCGAAATTAAAGTTGCTTGTCATAATTAGTAACGAAGTTACAGTTAACTGTCACATTTAGTATCGAAGTTACTGTTACCTGTCATAATTAGTATTGAAGTTACAGTTACCTACCATAATTTTTTATCAAAATTACTGTTACTTCTCATAATTAGTAACGAAGTTAGAGTTTCTTGTCATAATTAGTATCGAAGTTACAGTTACCTGTCATAATTTGATTCGAAGTTATAGTTACTTGTCATAATTAGTATCGAAGTTACTGTTACCTGTCATAATTAGTATCGAAGTTACAGTTACCTGCCATAATTTGTATCGAAATTACAGTTCCTTGTCATAATTAGTATCGAAGTTACAGTTACCTGTCATAATTAGTATCGAAGGTACTCTTACCTGCCATAATTTGTATCGAAATTACAGTTACTTGTCATAATTAGCAACGAAGTTTCAGTAACCTGTCATAATTAGTATCGATGTTACTGTCACCTGTCATAATTAGTAATGAAGTTACAGTTACCTGCCATAATTAGTATCGAAGTTACAGTTACCTGTCATAATAAGTATCGAAGTTACAGTTACCTGCCATAATTTGTATCGAAATTACAGTAACCTGTCATAATAAGTATCGAAGTTACAGTTACTTGTCATAATTAGTATCGAAGTTACAGTTACTTGACATAATTAGTAACGAAGTTACAGTTACCTGTCATAATTTGTATCGAAATTACAGTTACTTGTCATAATTAGTAACGAAGTTACAGTTTCCTGTCATAATTAGTACCGAAGTTACTGTTACCTGACATAATTAGTATCGAAGTTACAGTTACCTGCCATAGTTTGTATCGAAATTACAGGGACTTGTCATAATTAGTAACGAAGTTACAGTTACCTGAAATAATTAGTATCGAAATTAAAGTTACTTGTCATAATTAGTAACGAAGTTACAGTTACCAGTCACATTTAGTATCGAAGTTACTGTTACCTGTCATAATTAGTATTGAAGTTACAGTTACCAACCATAATTTTATATCAAAATTACTGTTACTTGTCATAATTAGTAACGAAGTTAGAGTTTCTTTTCATAATTAGTATCGAAGTTACAGTTACCTGTCATAATTATTATCGAAGTTACAGTTACTTGTCATAATTAGTATCGAAGTGACTGTTACCTGTCATAATTAGTATCGAAGTTATAGTTACCTGCCAAAATTTGTATCGAAATTACAGTTACTTGTCATAATTAGTAACGAAGTTACAGTTACCTGTCATAATTAGTATCGAAGTTACAGTTACTTGTCATAATTAGTATCGAAGTTACTGTTACTTGTCATAATTAGTATCGAAGTTACTGTTACCTGTCATAATTAGTATGGAAGTTACAGTTACCTGCCATAATTTGTATCGAAATTACAGTTACTTGTCATAATTAGTAACGAAGTTACAGTTACCTGTCATAATTAGTATCGAAGTTACAGTTACTTGTCATAATTAGTATCGAAGTTACAGTTACTTGTCATAATTAGTAACGAAGTTACAGTTACCTGTGATAATTAGTATCGAAGTTATAGTTACTTGTCATAATTAGTATCGAAGTTATTGTTACCTGTCATAATTAGTATTGAAGTTACATTTACATGCCATAATTTGTATCGAAATTACAATAACTGGTCATAATTAGTAACGAAGTTACAGTTAACTGTCATAATTAGTATCGAAGTTACAGTTAGCTGCCATAATTATTATCGAAGTTTTTGTTACCTGTCATAATTAGTATCGAAGTTACTGTTTTCTGTCATAATTAGTATCGAAGTTACTGTTACCTGTCATAATTAGTATCGAAGTTACAGTTACCTGCCATAATTTGTATCGAAATTACAGTTACTTGTCATAATTAGTAACGAAGTTACTGTTACTTGTCATAATAAGTATCGAAGTTACTGTTACCTGTCATAATCATTATCGAAATTACAGTTACCTGCCTTAATTTGTATCGAAATTACAGTTACTTGTCATAATTAGTTACGAAGTTACAGTTACTTGCCAAAATAAGTATAGAAATTACAGTTACTTGTCATAATTAGTAACGAAGTTGCAGTTACCTCTCATAATTGGTATCGATGTTACTGTTACCTGTCATAATTAGTATCGAATTTACAGTTACCTGCCATAATTTGTATCGAAATTACAGTTACTTGTCATAATTAGTAACGAAGTTACAGTTACCTGCCATAATTAGTATCGAAATTAAAGTTACTTGTCATAATTAGTATCGAAGTTACTGTTACCTTTCATAATTAGTATCGAAGTTACTGTTACCTGTCTTAATTAGTATCGAAGTTACAGTTACTTGTCATAATTAGTATCGAAGTGACTGTTACCTGTCATAATTAGTATCGAAGTGACTGTTACCTGTCATAATTAGTATCGAAGTTACTGTTACCTGTCATAATTAGTATCGAAGTTACAGTTACCTGCCATAATTTGTATCGAAATTACAGTTACTTGTCATAATTAGTAACGAAGTTACAGTTACCTGTCAAAATTAGTATCGAAGTTACAGTTACTTGTCATAATTAGTATCGAAGTTACTGTTACTTGTCATAATTAGTATCGAAGTTACTGTTACCTGTCATAATTATTATCGAAATTACAATTACCTTCCATAATTTGTATCGAAATTACAGTTACTTGTCATAATTAGTAACGAAGTTTCAGTTACCTGTCTTAATTAGTATCGAAGTTACAGTTACTTGTCATAATTAGTAACGAAGTTACAGTTACCTGTGATAATTAGTATCGATGTTACAGTTACTTGTCATAATTAGTATCGAAGTTACTGTTACCTGTCATAATTAGTATCGAAGTTACAGTTACATGCCATAATTTGTATCGAAATTATAGTTACTTGTCATAATTAGTAACGAAGTTACAGTTAACTGTCATAATTAGTATCGAAGTTACAGTTACCTGCCATAATTATTATCGAAGTGTTTGTTACCTGACATAATTAATATCGAAGTTACTGTTTTCTGTCATAATTAGTATCGAAGTTACTGTTACCTGTCATAATTATTATCGAAGTTACAGTTACCTGCCATAATTTGTATCGAAATTACAATTACTTGTCATAATTAGTAAGGAAGTTACTGTTACTTGTCATAATAAGTATCGAAGTTACTGTTACCTGTCATAATTAGTATCGAAATTACAGTTACCTGCCATAATTTGTATCCAAATTACAGTCACTTGTCATAATTAGTAACGAAGTTACAGTTACTTGCCATAATTAGTATAGAAATTACAGTTACTTGTCATAATTAGTAACGAAGTTGCAGTTACCTGTCATAATTAGTATCGAAGTTACTGTTACCTGTCATAATTAGTATCGAATTTACAGTTACCTGCCATAATTTGTATCGAAATTACAGTTACTTGTCATAATTAGTAACGAAGTTACAGTTACCTGTCAAAATTAGTATCGAAGTTACAGTTACTTGTCATAATTAGTATCGAAGTTACTGTTACCTGTCATAATTAGTATCGAAGTTACAGTTACCTGCCAAAATTTGTATCGAAATTACAGTTACAAGTCATAATTAGTATGGAAGTTAATGTTACTTGTCATAATTAATATCGAAGTTACTGTTACCTGTATTAATTAGTATCGAAGTTACTGTTACCTGACATAATTAGTAACGATGTTACAGTAACCTGTCATAATTAGTATCGAAGTTACTGTTGCCTGTATTAATTAGTATCGAAGTTACAGTTACCTGCCATAATTTTTTAAATCAAAATTAGAGTTACTTGTAATAATTAGTAACGAAGTTACAGTTACTTGTCATAATTAGTATCGAAGTTACAGTTACCTGTCATAATTAGTATCGAAGGTACTGTTACCTGCCATATTTTGTATCGAAATTACAGTTACTTGTCATAATTAGTATCGAAGTTACAGTTACCTGTCATAATTAGTATGGAAGGTACTCTTACCTGCCATAATTTGTATCGAAATTACAGTTACTTGTCATAATTAGTATCGAAGTTACTGTTACCTTTCATAATCAGTATCGAAGTTACAGTTACCTGCCATAATTTGTATCGAAATTACAGTTCCTTGTCATAATTAGTATCGAAGTTACTGTTACCTGTCATAATTAGTATCGAAGTTACAGTTACCTGCCATAATTTGTATCGAAATTACAGTTACTTGTTATAATTAGTTACGAAGTTACAGTTACCTGTCATAATTTGTATCGAAGTTATAGTTACTTGTCATAATTAGTATCGAAGTTACTGTTACCTGTCATAATTAGTATGGATGTTACAGTTACCTGCCATAATTTGTATCGAAATTAGAGTTACTTGTCATAATTAGTAACGAAGTTACAGTTACCTGTCATAATTATTATCGAAGTTACAGTTACTTGTCATAATTAGTATCGAAGTGACTGTTACCTGTCATAATTAGTATCGAAGTTATAGTTACCTGCCAAAATTTGTATCGAAATTACAGTTACTTGTCATAATTAGTAACGAAGTTACAGTTACCTGTCATAATTAGTATCGAAGTTACAGTTACTTGTCATAATTAGTATCGAAGTTACCGTTACTTGTCATAATTAGTATCGAAGTTACTGTTACCTGTCATAATTATTATCGAAATTACAATTACCTGCCATAATTTGTATCGAAATTACAGTTACTTGTCATAATTATTAACGAAGTTTCAGTTACCTGTCATTATTAGTATCGAAGTTACAGTTACTTGTCATAATTAGTATCGAAGTTACAGTTACTTGTCATAATTAGTATCGAAGTTACTGTTACCTGTCATAATTAGTATCGAAGTTACAGTTACATGCCATAATTTGTATCGAAATTACAGTTACTTGTCATAATTAGTAACGAAGTTACAGTTAACTGTCATAATTAGTATCGATGTTACAGTTACCTGCCATAATTATTATCGAAGTTTTTTTACCTGTCATAATTAGTATCGAAGTTACTGTTTTCTGTCATAATTAGTATCGAAGTTACTGTTACCTGTCATAATTAGTATCGAAATTACAGTTACCTGCCATAATTTGTATCGAAATTACAGTTACTTGTCATAATTAGTATAGAAGTTACAGTTACTTGCCATAATTAGTATAGAAATTACAGTTACTTGTCATAATTAGTAACGAAGTTGCAGTTACCTGTCATAATTAATATCGAAGTTACTGTTACCTGTCATAATTAGTATCGAATTTACAGTTACCTGCCATAATTTGTATCGAAATTACAGTTACTTGTCATAAATAGTAACGAAGTTACAGTTACCTGTCATAATTAGTATCGAAGTTACAGTTACTTGTCATAATTAGTATCGAAGTTACTGTTACCTGTCATAGTTAGTATCGAAGTTACAGTTACCTGCCAAAATTTGTATCGAAATTACAGTTACTTGTCATGATTAGTATGGAAGTTAATGTTACTTGTCATAATTAATATCGAAGTTACTGTTACCTGTCATAATTAGTATCGAAGTTACAGTTACTTGTCATAATAAGTATCGAAGTTACAGTTACTTGACATAATTAGTAACGATGTTACAGTAACCTGTCATAATTAGTATCGAAGTTACTGTTACCTGTATTAATTAGTATCGAAGTTACTGTTACCTGACATAATTAGTATCGAAGTTACAGTTACCTGCCATAATTTGTATCGAAAATACAGGGACTTGTCATAATTAGTAACGATGTTACAGTTCCCTGCCATAATTAATATCGAAATTAAAGTTACTTGTCATAATTAGTAACGAAGTTACAGTTACCTGTCATAATTAGTATCGATGTTACTGTTACCTGTCATAATTAGTAATGAAGTTACAGTTACCTGCCATAATTAGTATCGAAGATACATTTACCTGTCATAATAAGTATCGAAGTTACAGTAATCTGCCATAATTTGTATCGAAATTACAGTAACCTGTCATAATAAGTATCGAAGTTACAGTTACTTGTCATAATTAGTATCGAAGTTACAGTTACTTGACATAATTAGTAACGATGTTACAGTAACCTGTCATAATTAATATCGAAGTTACTGTTGTCTGTATTAATTAGTATCGAAGTTACAGTTACCTGCCATAATTTTTTTAATCAAAATTAGAGTTACTTGTCATAATTAGTAACGAAGTTACAGTTACTTGTCATAATTAGTTTCGAAGTTACTGTTATCTGTCATAATTAGTATCAAAGTTACAGTTACCTGCCATAATTTGTATCGAAGTTACAGTTCCTTGTCATAATTAGTATCGAAGTTACAGTTACCTGTCATAATTAATATCGAAGGTACTGTTACCTGCCATAATTTGTATCGAAATTACAGTTACTTGTCATAATTAGTAACGAAGTTACAGTTACCTGTCATAATTTGTATCGAAATAACAGTTACTTGTCATAATTAGTAACGAAGTTACAGTTTCCTGTCATAATTAGTACCGAAGTTACTGTTACCTGACATAATTAGTATCGAAGTTACAGTTACCTGCCATAGTTTGTATCGAAATTACAGGGACTTGTCATAATTAGTAACTAAGTTACAGTAACCTGCCATAATTAGTATCGAAATTAAAGTTGCTTGTCATAATTAGTAACGAAGTTACAGTTAACTGTCACATTTAGTATCGAAGTTACTGTTACCTGTCATAATTAGTATTGAAGTTACAGTTACCTACCATAATTTTTTATCAAAATTACTGTTACTTCTCATAATTAGTAACGAAGTTAGAGTTTCTTGTCATAATTAGTATCGAAGTTACAGTTACCTGTCATAATTTGATTCGAAGTTATAGTTACTTGTCATAATTAGTATCGAAGTTACTGTTACCTGTCATAATTAGTATCGAAGTTACAGTTACCTGCCATAATTTGTATCGAAATTACAGTTCCTTGTCATAATTAGTATCGAAGTTACAGTTACCTGTCATAATTTGATTCGAAGTTATAGTTACTTGTCATAATTAGTATCGAAGTTACTGTTACCTGTCATAATTAGTATCGAAGTTACTGTTACCTGCCATAATTAGTATCGAAATTAAAGTTGCTTGTCATAATTAGTATCGAAGGTACTCTTACCTGCCATAATTTGTATCGAAATTACAGTTACTTGTCATAATTAGCAACGAAGTTACAGTAACCTGTCATAATTAGTATCGATGTTACTGTCACCTGTCATAATTAGTAATGAAGTTACAGTTACCTGCCATAATTAGTATCGAAGTTACAGTTACCTGTCATAATAAGTATCGAAGTTACAGTTACCTGCCATAATTTGTATCGAAATTACAGTAACCTGTCATAATAAGTATCGAAAATACAGTTACTTGTCATAATTAGTATCGAAGTTACAGTTACTTGACATAATTAGTAACGAAGTTACAGTTACCTGTCATAATTTGTATCGAAATTACAGTTACTTGTCATAATTAGTAACGAAGTTACAGTTTCCTGTCATAATTAGTACCGAAGTTACTGTTACCTGACATAATTAGTATCGAAGTTACAGTTACCTGCCATAGATTGTATCGAAATTACAGGGACTTGTCATAATTAGTAACGAAGTTACAGTTACCTGCAATAATTAGTATCGAAATTAAAGTTACTTGTCATAATTAGTAACGAAGTTACAGTTACCAGTCACATTTAGTATCGAAGTTACTGTTACCTGTCATAATTAGTATTGAAGTTACAGTTACCAACCATAATTTTATATCAAAATTACTGTTACTTGTCATAATTAGTAACGAAGTTAGAGTTTCTTTTCATAATTAGTATCGAAGTTACAGTTACCTGTCATAATTTGATTCGAAGTTATAGTTACTTGTCATAATTAGTATCGAAGTTACTGTTACCTGTCATAATTAGTATCGAAGTTACAGTTACCTGCCATAATTTGTATCGAAATTACAGTTCCTTGTCATAATTAGTATCGAAGTTACAGTTACCTGTCATAATTGTATCGAAGGTACTCTTACCTGCCATAATTTGTATCGAAATTACAGTTACTTGTCATAATTAGTTACGAAGTTACAGTTACCTGTCATAATTTGCATTGAAGTTATAGTTACTTGTCATAATTAGTATCGAAGTTACTGTTACCTGTCATAATTAGTATGGAAGTTACAGTTACCTGCCATAATTTGTATCGAAATTACAGTCACTTGTCATAATTAGTAACGAAGTTACAGTTACCTGTCATAATTATTATCGAAGTTACAGTTACTTGTCATAATTAGTATCGAAGTGACTGTTACCTGTCATAATTAGTATCGAAGTTATAGTTACCTGCCAAATTTTGTATCGAAATTACAGTTACTTGTCATAATTAGTAACGAAGTTTCAGTTACCTGTCATAATTAGTATCGAAGTTACAGTTACTTGTCATAATTAGTATCGAAGTTACTGTTACTTGTCATAATTAGTATCGAAGTTACTGTTACCTGTCATAATTATTATCGAAATTACAATTACCTGCCATAATTTGTATCGAAATTACAGTTACTTGTCATAATTAGTAACGAAGTTTCAGTTACCTGTCATAATTAGTATCGAAGTTACAGTTACTTGTCATAATTAGTAACGAAGTTACAGTTACCTGTGATAATTAGTATCGAAGTTACAGTTACTTTTCATAATTAGTATCGAAGTTACTGTTACCTGTCATAATTAGTATTGAAGTTACAGTTACTTGTCATAATTAGTATCGAAGTTACAGTTACTTGACATAATTTGTAACGATGTTACAGTAACCTGTCATAATTAGTATCGAAGTTACTGTTACCTGTATTAATTAGTATCGAAGTTACTGTTACCTGACATAATTAGTATCGAAGTTACATTTACCTGCCATAATTTGTATCGAAATTACAGGGACTTGTCATAATTAGTAACGAAGTTACAGTTACCTGCCATAATTAGTATCGAAATTAAAGTTACTTGTCATAATTAGTAACGAAGTTACAGTTAACTGTCATAATTAGTATCGATGTTACTGTTACCTGTCATAATTCGTAATGAAGTTACAATTACCTGCCATAATTAGTATCGAAGTTACAGTTACCTGTCATAATAAGTATCGACGTTACAACAGCTTAGGCTTTCACGGCCGGCGTTCATAATTAAATACAAGTTTTTCGGGCTTGTAGGCCGTGGTCCAGACAGGATATCTCCCGACGTTTCACCGGAAACTGCGTCCGGCATTATCAAGGGTTCCGCTTCTTTCCTTGGTCAGCAGTGGAATGAGGAAGAGGCTTGAAATAATGGGTAACGGTTTGTAGTGGGGTATTGTTGTTTGAATATGACTGTTGGTTGGATGGATCTTGGCGATGAACTAACGGCTGGAAGGTAGTTTTGATCTTCAAATTAGCATGGTGAGCCGAGCGTTCTCTTCGCATTCCGGCTGGACCGTCTGATCTCACGTACATGTTGCGGGGTGCGTTGCGTGCTCCGGCATTGGCGACCGAGCTTGTGAGGGTCAGGTGTTCCCTGCGCGACTGCCTGGCTGTAGCGGGAAGGTTCTTCAGGTTGACGTGTGAGTGATTTATTGGCCTTGGTGTTCCTAAGAGCCGGGATCCAAGTATTACGCACACGTTCAATTTCTTCCTTCCGATTGAAATTGTCGGGGTGTTTGAAGATTTCTATGGCTTCCCGTTGCAGCCTGGCGTGGTAGTGAGTGGTCGTGGAGAGTATCTCCGTGTCCCCGTACTGTACATCGTGACCGGGCAAGAGAGAATGCTCAGCGACTGACGATTTCTCAGCTTGACCCAGGCGGCTGTGTCTGTTATGTTCCTTGAGTCTGGTGGTCATGCTCCTCTACGTCGTTCCTATGTACACCTTCCCACAGGAACACGGGATTCTGTAGACACCTGCAGTGGAGTGTGGGTGGCGCTTGTCTTTAGCGGATCGCAGCAAGTCCCGGATTTTGGCATTGGGTTTATAAACTGTCTTCACCCCATAGGTCTTCAGTAATTTGCCTATCCTGTCCGTCACCTTCTTCACGTACGGCAGGAATGCGGTGGCCACCGGAGTTTCCTCAGAATCTTTCCTCGTGCTCCGGCGCCTGGGATGAGAGGCTCGCTCAATCTCCTTATTGCTGTATCAACATCGACCACATCACGAACTATTCTATGCGCTCCACCTTCGACCAGTCGACGCATCGCCAGAAAAAGAAATTTGAGCTATGTCAGGACCTCAAGACGATAACTGCAACCACATCTGCGCCGGACTCGTCTCGCACTGTAGTAAACCTGACTAACCGTCGTCTATCGCCAGGGGAAACTTCACTTTTGGCGAAAGGTCAGAACTTCTCTGTCACCCCACCTTCTGTGCCTGTAGAAGACATTATAAGCAACATTGAGGCTGCCATACACCGTTTACCCAGGGAGCAGGCCGAGGAGGTCCGCTCAGAGGCCTCGCGCATCCTTCGTAAAGCTCCAGCACCCAGCAGTAACCTCACACCTCAAGAGAAGAATGCCTTTAAAACCCTTAACAGGGATAGAAGCATCATCATTCTACCTGCAGATAAGGGCAACGCGACTGTAGTCATGTCATCGGAAGACTACGACACTAAGATCCTGTCGCTACTAGAACCTCAGACATACCGAAAACTCACGAAAGATCCCACAACACGGATACTTAGAGAGACCAACAGGTTAATCAAGGCCTCTTCACTACCAGACCACGTGAAGAAGGATACATGCAAGAGTGAAGCTCTACCTCCCAGGCTGTACGGTCTACCCATAGTACACAAAACTGACATTCCACTGAGACCTATCGTGAGTGCTATCGGCTCTCCAAACTACACCATCGCCAAGCATCTCTCCATCATTCTACAACCGCACATCGGTAACACTGAGACTTACGTCAGGGATTCAGGCCATTTTATTGAGAAATTGCAGAACATACGTCTAGAACCTGAAGACCGCCTAGTCAGCTTTGACGTAGTATCCCTCTTCACGAAGGTGCCTATGAAAGAATCCATAAACCAGATTGCCGAGCTCTTCACGGAAGACATCACTGACTTGTTTCGCCACTGCCTCGCCACGAGCTACTTCCTATGGCGCGAGAACTTCTACGAGCAAATAGAGGGAGTTGCCATGGGTAGCCCACTAAGCCCTGTGATTGCAAACTTCTACATGGAGAAGTTCGAGCAGTTGGCGATCGAGACTGCACCCCTCAAACCGAAAGTATGGCTACGTTATGTTGACGATACCTTCGTAGTCTGGAGCCACGGAGAGGAAGAGCTGGAACGTTTCCTGGACCACCTTAACAGCATCAACACCAGCATAAAATGTACTATGGAGAAGGAGAAAGACAACCGCCTGGCCTTTCTTGACGTGCTGATCACCAGGACTAATGACCTGCGCTTGGGGCACACCGTATACCGGAAACCCACACACACCGACCGGTATCTACACAAGACATCCAATCACCACCCCCGACAGAAACACGGAGTTATCAAAACATTGGTAGACCGTGCTAGGAGAATCTGTGAGCCATCCAACCTCAACCAAGAGCTGAAACATTTAAAGAGGGCCCTATGCGCCAACGGATACAGCAATAAGGAGATTGAGCGAGCCTCTCATCCCAGGCGCCGGAGCACGAGGAAAGATTCTGAGGAAACTCCGGTGGCCACCGCATTCCTGCCGTACGTGAAGAAGGTGACGGACAGGATAGGCAAATTACTGAAGACCTATGGGGTGAAGACAGTTTATAAACCCACCGCCAAAATCCGGTACTTGCTGCGATCCGCTAAAGACAAGCGCCACCCACACTCCACTGCAGGTGTCTACAGAATCCCGTGTTCCTGTGGGAAGGTGTACATAGGAACGACGAAGAGGAGCGTGACCACCAGACTCAAGGAACATAACAGACACAGCCGCCTGGGTCAAACTGAGAAATCGTCAGTCGCTGAGCATTCTCTCTTGTCCGGTCACGATGTACTGTACGGGGACACGGAGATACTCTCCACGACCACTCACTACCACGCCAGGCTGCAACGGGAAGCCATAGAAATCTTCAAACACCCCGACAATTTCAATCGGAAGGAAGAAATTGAACGTATGCGTAATACTTGGATCCCGACTCTTAGGAACACCAAGGCCAAGAAATCACTCACACGTCAACCTGAAGAACCTTCCCGCTACAGCCCGGCAGTCGCGCAGGGAACACCTGACCCTCACAAGCTCGGTCGCCAAAGCCGGAGCACGCACCGCACCCCGCAACATGTACGTGAGATCAGACGGTCCAGCCGGAATGCGAAGAGAACGCTCGGCTCACCATGCTTATTTGAAGATAAAAAATAACTTCCAGCCGTTAGTTCATCGCCAAGATCCACCCAACCAACAGTCATATTCAAACAACAATACCCCACTACAAACCGTTACCCATTATTTCAAGCCTCTTCCTCATTCCACTGCTGACCAAGGAAAGAAGCGGAACCCTTGATAATGCCGGACGCAGTTTCCGGTGAAACGTCGGGAGATATCCTGTCTGGACCACGGCCTACAAGCCCGAAAAACTTGTATTTAATTATCGACGTTACAGTTACCTGCCATAATTTGTATCGAAATTACAGTAACCTGTCATAATAAGTATCGAAGTTACAGTAACTTGTCATAATTAGTATCGAAGTTACAGTTACTTGACATAATTAGTAACGATGTTACAGTAACCTGTCATAATTAGTATCGAAGTTACTGTTACCTGTATTAATTAGTATCGAAGTTACAGTTACCTGCCATAATTTTTTTAATCAAAATTAGAGTTACCTGTCCTAATTAGTAATGAAGTTACAGTTACTTGTCATAATTATTATCGAAGTTACTGTTACCTGTCATAATTAGTATCAAAGTTACAGTTACCTGCCATAATTTGTACCGAAGTTACAGTTCCTTGTCATAATTAGTATCGAAGTTACAGTTACTTGTCATAATAAGTATCGAAGTTACAGTTACTTGTCATAATTAGTATCGAAGTTACAGTTACCTGTCATAATTAATATCGAAGTTACTGTTTCTTGTCATAATTAGTAAAGAACATACAGTTACCTGTCATAATAAGTATCGAAGTTACAGTAACTTGTCATAATTAGTATCGAAGTTACAGTTACTTGACATAATTAGTAACGATGTTACAGTAACCTGTCATAATTAGTATCGAAGTTACTGTTACCTGTATTAATTAGTATCGAAGTTACAGTTACCTGCCATAATTTTTTAAATCAAAATTAGAGTTACTTGTCCTAATTAGTAACGAAGTTACAGTTACTTGTCATAATTATTATCGAAGTTACTGTTACCTGTCATAATTAGTATCAAAGTTACAGTTACCTGCCATAATTTGTATCGAAGTTACAGTTCCTTGTCATAATTAGTATCGAAGTTACAGTTACCTGTCATAATTAGTATCGAAGGTACTGTTACCTGCCTTAATTTGTATCGAAATTACAGTTACTTGTCATAATTAGTAACGAAGTTACAGTTACCTGTCATAATTTGTACCGAAATTACAGTTACTTGTCATAATTCGTAACGAAGTTACAGTTTCCTGTCATAATTAGTACCGAAGTTACTGTTACCTGACATAATTAGTATCGAAGTTACAGTTACCAGCCATAGTTTGTATCGAAATTACAAGGACTTGTCATAATTAGTAACGAAGTTACAGTTACCTGCCATAATTAGTATCGAAATTAAAGTTACTTGTCATAATTAGTAACGAAGTTACAGTTACCTGTCACATTTAGTATCGAAGTTACTGTTACCTGTCTTAATTAGTATTGAAGTTACAATTACCTACCATGATTTTTTATCAAAATTACTGTTACTTGTCATAATTAGTAACGAATTTAGAGTTTCTTGTCATAATTAGTATCGAAGTTACAGTTACCTGTCATAATTTGATTCGAAGTTATAGTTACTTGTCATAATTAGTATCGAAGTTACTGTTACCTGTCATAATTAGCATCGAAGTTACAGTTACCTGCCATTATTTGTATCGAAATTACAGTTCCTTGTCATAGTTAGTATCGAAGTTACGGTTACCTGTCATAATTAGTATCGAAGGTACTCTTACCTGCCATAATTTGTATCGAAATTACAGTTACTTGTCATAATTAGTTACGAAGTTACAGTTACCTGTCATTATTTGTATCGAAATTACAGTTACTTGACATAATTAATAACGAATTTACAGTTTCCTGTCATAATTAGTATCGAAGTTACTGTTACCTGTCATAATTAGTATCGAAGTTACAGTTACCGGCCATAATTTGTATCGAAATTACAGGGACTTGTCATAACTGGTAACGAAGTTACAGTAACCTGCCATAATTAGTATCGAAATTAAAGTTACTTGTCATAATTAGTAACGAAGTTACAGTTACCTGTCATAATTAGTATCGAAGTTACCGTTACCAGTCATAATTAGTATTGAAGTTACAGTTACCTACAATAATTTTTTATCAAAATTACAGTTACTTGTCATAATTAGTAACGAAGTTAGAGTTTCTTGTCATAATTAGTATCGAAGTTACAGTTACCTGTCAAAATTTGTATCGAAGTTATAGTTAGTATCGAAGTTACTGTTACCTGTCATAATTAGTATCGAAGTTACAGTTACCTGCCATAATTTGTATCGAAATTACAGGGACTGGTCATAATTAGTAACGAAGTTACAGTAACTTGCCATAATTAGTATCGAAATTACAGTTACTTGTCATAATTAGTATCGAAGTTACTGTTACTTGTCATAATAAATATCGAAGTTACTGTTACCTGTCATAATTAGTATCGAAGTTACAGTTTCTTGTCATAATAAGTGTCGAAGTTACAGTTACTTGTCATAATTAGTATCGAAGTTACAGTTACCTGTCATAATTAGTATCGAAGTTACTGTTTCTTGTCATAATTAGTAAAGAACTTACAGTTACCTGTCATAATAAGTAACGAAGTTACAGTTTCTTGTCACAATTAGTATCGAAGTTACAGTTACTTGACATAATTAGTAACGATGTTACAGTAACCTGTCATAATTCGTATCGAAGTTACTGTTACCTGTATTAATTAGTATCGAAGTTACTGTTACCTGCCATAATTTGTATCGAAATTACAGGGACATGTCATAATTAGTAACGAAGTTACAGTTACCTGCCATAATTTGTATCGAAATTAAAGTTACTTGTCATAATTAGTAACGAAGTTACAGTTACCTGTCATAATTAGTATCGATGTTACTGTTACCTGTCATAATTAGTAATTTAGTTACAGTTACCTGCCATAATTAGTATCGAAGTTACAGTTACCTGTCATAATAAGTATCGAAGTTACAGTTGCCTGCCATAATTTGTATCGAAATTACAGTAACCTGTCATAATAAGTATCGAAGTTACAGTTACTTGTCATAATTAGTATCGAAGTTACAGTTACTTGACATAATTAGTAACGATGTTACAGTAACCTGTCATAATTAGTATCGAAGTTACTGTTGCCTGTATTAATTTGTATCGAAGTTACAGTTACCTGCCATAATTTTTAAATCAAAATTAGAGTTACTTGTCATAATTAGTAACGAAGTTACAGTTACTTGTCATAATTAGTATCGAAGTTACTGTTACCTGTCATAATTAGTATCAAAGTTACAGTTACCTGCCATAATTTGTATCGAAGTTACAGTTCCTTGTCATAATTAGTATCGAAGTTACAGTTACCTGTCGTAATTAGTATAGAAGGTACTGTTACCTGCCATAATTTGTATCGAAATTACAGTTACTTGTCATAATTAGTAACGAAGTTACAGTTACCTGTCATAATTTGTATCGAAATAAGAGTTACTTGTCATCATTAGTAACGAAGTTACAGTTTCCTGTCATAATTAGTACCGAAGTTACTGTTACCTAACATAATTAGTATCGAAGTTACAGTTACCTGCCATAGTTTGTATCGAAATTACAGGGACTTGTTATAATTAGTAACTAAGTTACAGTTACCTGCCATAATTAGTATCGAAATTAAAGTTGCTTGTCATAATTAGTATTGAAGTTACAGTTACCTAACATATTTTTTTAATCAAAATTACTGTTACTTGTCATAATTAGTAACGAAGTTAGAGTTTCTTGTCATAATTAGTATCGAAGTTACAGTTACCTGTCATAATTTGATTCGAAG
This sequence comes from Meconema thalassinum, assembly GCA_946902985.2. Taxonomy (NCBI): domain Eukaryota; kingdom Metazoa; phylum Arthropoda; class Insecta; order Orthoptera; family Tettigoniidae; genus Meconema; species Meconema thalassinum. The sequence goes on along the minus strand of OX336388.2, from coordinate 1,445,744,943 downwards.
TTATAGTTACTTGTCATAATTAGTATCGAAGTTACTGTTACCTGTCATAATTAGTATCGAAGTTACAGTTACCTGCCATAATTTGTATCGAAATTACAGTTCCTTGTCATAATTAGTATCGAAGTTACAGTTACCTGTCATAATTAGTATCGAAGGTACTCTTACCTGCCATAATTTGTACCGAAATTACTGTTACTTGTCATAATTAGCAACGAAGTTACAGTTAACTGTCATAATTAGTATCGATGTTACTGTTATCTGTCATAATTAGTAATGAAGTTACAGTTACCTGCCATAATTAGTATCGAAGTTACAGTTACCTGTCATAATAAGTATAGAAGTTACAGTTACCTGCCATAATTTGTATCGAAATTACAGTAACCTGTCATAATAAGTATCGAAGTTACAGTTACTTGTCATAATTAGTATCGAAGTTACAGTTACTTGACATAATTAGTAACGAAGTTACAGTTACCTGTCATAAATTGTATCGAAATTACAGTTACTTGTCATAATTAGTAACGAAGATACAGTTTCCTGTCATAATTAGTACCGAAGTTACTGTTACCTGACATAATTAGTATCGAAGTTACAGTTACCTGCCATAGTTTGTATCGAAATTACAGGGACTTGTCATAATTAGTAACGAAGTTACAGTTACCTGCCATAATTAGTATCGAAATTAAAGTTACTTGTCATAATTAGTAACGAAGTTACAGTTACCTGTCACATTTAGTATCGAAGTTACTGTTACCTGTCATAATTAGTATTGAAGTTACAGTTACCAACCATAATTTTATATCAAAATTACTGTTACTTGTCATAATTAGTAACGAAGTTAGAGTTTCTTTTCATAATTAGTATCGAAGTTACAGTTACCTGTCATAATTTGATTCGAAGTTACAGTTACTTGTCATAATTAGTATCGAAGTTACTGTTACCTGTCATAATTAGTATCGAAGTTACAGTTACCTGCCATAATTTGTATCGAAATTACAGTTCCTTGTCATAATTAGTATCGAAGTTACAGTTACCTGTCATAATTTGATTCGAAGTTATAGTTACTTGTCATAATTAGTATCGAAGTTACTGTTACCTGTCATAATTAGCATCGAAGTTTCAGTTACCTGCCATTATTTGTATCGAAATTACAGTTCCTTGTCATAGTTAGTATCGAAGTTACAGTTACCTGTCATAATTAGTATCGAAGGTACTCTTACCTGCCATAATTTGTATCGAAATTACAGTTACTTGTCATAATTAGTTACGAAGTTACAGTTACCTGTCATAATTTGTATCGAAATTACAGTTACTTGTCATAATTAGTAACGAATTTACAGTTTCCTGTCATAATTAGTATCGAAGTTACTGTTACCTGTCATAATTAGTATCGAAGTTACAGTTACCTGCCATAATTTGTATCGAAATTACAGGGACTTGTCATAATTGGTAACGAAGTTACAGTAACCTGCCATAATTAGTATCGAAATTAAAGTTACTTGTCATAATTAGTAACGAAGTTACAGTTACCTGTCATAATTAGTATCGAAGTTACCGTTACCAGTCATAATTAGTATTGAAGTTACAGTTACCTACAATAATTTTTTTTTATCAAAATTACAGTTACTTGTCATAATTAGTAACGAAGTTAGAGTTTCTTGTCATAATTAGTATCGAAGTTACAGTTACCTGTCATAATTTGTATCGAAGTTATAGTTAGTATCGAAGATACTGTTACCTGTCATAATTAGTATCGAAGTTACAGTTACCTGCCATAATTTGTATCGAAATTACAGGGACTTGTCATAATTAGTAACGAAGTTACAGTAACTTGCCATAATTAGTATCGAAATTACAGTTACTTGTCATAATTAGTATCGAAGTTACTGTTACTTGTCATAATTAATATCGAAGTTACTGTTACCTGTCATAATTAGTATCGAAGTTATAGTTTCTTGTCATAATAAGTGTCGGAGTTACAGTTACTTGTCATAATTAGTATCGAAGTTACAGTTACCTGTCATAATTAGTATCGAAGTTACTGTTTCTTGTCATAATTAGTAAAGAACTTACAGTTACCTGTCATAATAAGTAACGAAGTTACAGTTTCTTGTCACAATTAGTATCGAAGTTACAGTTACTTGACATAATTAGTAACGATGTTACAGTAACCTGTCATAATTCGTATCGAAGTTACTGTTACCTGTATTAATTAGTATCGAAGTTACTGTTACCTGACATAATTAGTATCGAAGTTACAGGTACCTGCCATAATTTGTATCGAAATTACAGGGACTTGTCATAATTAGTAACGAAGTTACAGTTACCTGCCATAATTTGTATCGAAATTAAAGTTACTTGTCATAATTAGTAACGAAGTTACAGTTACCTGTCATAATTAGTATCGATGTTACTGTTACCTGTCATAATTAGTAATGAAGTTACATTTACCTGCCATAATTAGTATCGAAGTTACAGTTACCTGTCATAATAAGTATCGAAGTTACAGTTGCCTGCCATAATTTGTATCGAAATTACAGTAACCTGTCATAATAAGTATCGAAGTTACAGTTACTTGTCATAATTAGTATCGAAGTTACAGTTACTTGACATAATTAGTAACGATGTTAGAGTAACCTGTCATAATTAGTATCGAAGTTACTGTTGCATGTATTAATTAGTATCGAAGTTACAGTTACCTGCCATAATTTTTTAAATCAAAATTAGAGTTACTTGTCATAATTAGTAACGAAGTTACAGTTACTTGTCATAATTAGTATCGAAGTTACTGTTACCTGTCATAATTAGTATCAAAGTTACAGTTACCTGCCATAATTTGTATCGAAGTTACAGTTCCTTGTCATAATTAGTATCGAAGTTACAGTTACCTGTCATAATTAGTATCGAAGGTACTGTTACCTGCCATAATTTGTATCGAAATTACAGTTACTTGTCATAATTAGTAACGAAGTTACAGTTACCTGTCATAATTTGTATCGAAATAACAGTTACTTGTCATAATTAGTAACGAAGTTACAGTTTCCTGTCATAATTAGTACCGAAGTTACTGTTACCTAACATAATTAGTATCGAAGTTACAGTTACCTGCCATAGTTTGTATCGAAATTACAGGGACTTGTCATAATTAGTAACTAAGTTACAGTTACCTGCCATAATTAGTATCGAAATTAAAGTTGCTTGTCATAATTAGTAACGAAGTTACAGTTACCTGTCACATTTAGTATCGAAGTTACTGTTACCTGTCATAATTAGTATTGAAGTTACAGTTACCTAACATAATTTTTTATCAAAATTTCTGTTACTTGTCAAAATTAGCAACGAAGTTAGAGTTTCTTGTCATAATTAGTATCGAAGTTACAGTTACCTGTCATAATTTGATTCGAAGTTATAGTTACTTGTCATAATTAGTATCGAAGTTACTGTTACCTGTCATAATTAGTATCGAAGTTACAGTTACCTGCCATAATTTGTATCGAAATTACAGTTCCTTGTCATAATTAGTATCGAAGTTACAGTTACCTGTCATAATTAGTATCGAAGGTACTCTTACCTGCCATAATTTGTACCGAAATTACAGTTACTTGTCATAATTAGCAACGAAGTTACAGTTAACTGTCATAATTAGTATCGATGTTACTGTTATCTGTCATAATTAGTAATGAAGTTACAATTACCTGCCATAATTAGTATCGAAGTTACAGTTACCTGTCATAATAAGTATAGAAGTTACAGTTACCTGCCATAATTTGTATCGAAATTACAGTAACCTGTCATAATAAGTATCGAAGTTACAGTTACTTGTCATAATTAGTATCGAAGTTACAGTTACTTGACATAATTAGTAACGAAGTTACAGTTACCTGTCATAATTTGTATCGAAATTACAGTTACTTGTCATAATTAGTAACGAAGATACAATTTCCTGTCATAATTAGTACCGAAGTTACTGTTACCTGACATAATTAGTATCGAAGTTACAGTTACCTGCCATAGTTTGTATCGAAATTACAGGGACTTGTCATAATTAGTAACGAAGTTACAGTTACCTGCCATAATTAGTATCGAAATTAAAGTTACTTGTCATAATTAGTAACGAAGTTACAGTTACCTGTCACATTTAGTATCGAAGTTACTGTTACCTGTCATAATTAGTATTGAAGTTACAGTTACCAACCATAATTTTTTATGAAAATTACTGTTACTTGTCATAATTAGTAACGAAGTTAGAGTTTCTTTTCATAATTAGTATCGAAGTTACAGTTACCTGTCATAATTTGATTCGAAGTTACAGTTACTTGTCATAATTAGTATCGAAGTTACTGTTACCTGTCATAATTAGTATCGAAGTTACAGTTACCTGCCATAATTTGTATCGAAATTACAGTTCCTTGTCATAGTTAGTATCGAAGTTACAGTTACCTGTCATAATTAGTATCGAAGGTACTCTTACCTGCCATAATTTGTATCGAAATTACAGTTACTTGTCATAATTAGTTACGAAGTTACAGTTACCTGTCATAATTTGTATCGAAATTACAGTTAATTGTCATAATTAGTAAAGAATTTACAGTTTCCTGTCATAATTAGTATCGAAGTTACTGTTACCTGTCATAATTAGTATCGAAGTTACAGTTACCTGCCATAATTTGTATCGAAATTACAGGGACTTGTCATAATTGGTAACGAAGTTACAGTAACCTGCCATAATTAGTATCGAAATTAAAGTTACTTGTCATAATTAGTAACGAAGTTACAGTTACCTGTCATATTTAGTATCGAAGTTACCGTTACCAGTCATAATTAGTATTGAAGTTACAGTTACCTACAATAATTTTTTATCAAAATTACAGTTACTTGTCATAATTAGTAACGAAGTTAGAGTTTCTTGTCATAATTAGTATCGAAGTTACAGTTACCTGTCATAATTTGTATCGAAGTTATAGTTAGTATCGAAGTTACTGTTACCTGTCATAATTAGTATCGAAGTTACAGTTACCTGCCATAATTTGTATCGAAATTACAGGGACTTGTCATAATTAGTAACGAAGTTACAGTAACTTGCCATAATTAGTATCGAAATTACAGTTACTTGTCATAATTAGTATCGAAGTTACTGTTACTTGTCATAATTAATATCGAAGTTACTGTTACCTGTCATAATTAGTATCGAAGTTACAGTTTCTTGTCATAATAAGTGTCGAAGTTACAGTTACTTGTCATAATTAGTATCGAAGTTACAGTTACCTGTCATAATTAGTATCGAAGTTACTGTTTCTTGTCATAATTAGTAAAGAACGTACAGTTACCTGTCATAATAAGTAACGAAGTTACAGTTTCTTGTCACAATTAGTATCGAAGTTACAGTTACTTGACATAATTAGTAACGATGTTACAGTAACCTGTCATAATTCGTATCGAAGTTACTGTTACCTGTATTAATTAGTATCGAAGTTACTGTTACCTGACATAATTAGTATCGAAGTTACAGTTACCTGCCATAATTTGTATCAAAATTACAGGGACTTGTCATAATTAGTAACGAAGTTACAGTTACCTGCCATAATTTGTATCGAAATTACAGGGACTTGTCATAATTAGTAACGAAGTTACAGTTACCTGCCATAATTTGTATCGAAATTAAAGTTACTTGTCATAATAAGTAACGAAGTTACAGTTTCTTGTCACAATTAGTATCGAAGTTACAGTTACTTGACATAATTAGTAACGATGTTACAGTAACCTGTCATAATTCGTATCGAAGTTACTGTTACCTGTATTAATTAGTATCGAAGTTACTGTTACCTGACATAATTAGTATCGAAGTTACAGTTACCTGCCATAATTTGTATCGAAATTACAGGGACTTGTCATAATTAGTAACGAAGTTACAGTTACCTGCCATAATTTGTATCGAAAGTAAAGTTACTTGTCATAATTAGTAACGAAGTTACAGTTACCTGTCATAATTAGTATCGATGTTACTGTTACCTGTCATAATTAGTAATGAAGTTACATTTACCTGCCATAATTAGTATCGAAGTTACAGTTACCTGTCATAATAAGTATCGAAGTTACAGTTGCCTGCCATAATTTGTATCGAAATTACAGTAACCTGTCATAATAAGTATCGAAGTTACAGTTACTTGTCATAATTAGTATCGAAGTTACAGTTACTTGACATAATTAGTAACGATGTTACAGTAACCTGTCATAATTAGTATCGAAGTTACTGTTGCCTGTCATAATTAGTATCGATGTTACTGTTACCTGTCATAATTAGTAATGAAGTTACATTTACCTGCCATAATTAGTATCGAAGTTACAGTTACCTGTCATAATAAGTATCGAAGTTACAGTTGCCTGCCATAATTTGTATCGAAATTACAGTAACCTGTCATAATAAGTATCGAAGTTACAGTTACTTGTCATAATTAGTATCGAAGTTACAGTTACTTATCATAATTAGTATCGAAGTTACAGTTACCTGTCATAATAAGTATCGAAGTTACAGTTGCCTGCCATAATTTGTATCGAAATTACAGTAACCTGTCATAATAAGTATCGAAGTTACAGTTACTTGTCATAATTAGTATCGAAGTTACAGTTACTTGACATAATTAGTATCGAAGTTACAGTTACCTGCCATAATTTGTATCGAAATTACAGGGACTTGTCATAATTAGTAACGAAGTTACAGTTACCTGTCGTAATTAGTATCGAAGGTACTGTTACCTGCCATAATTTGTATCGAAATTACAGTTACTTGTCATAATTAGTAACGAAGTTACAGTTACCTGTCATAATTTGTATCGAAATAAGAGTTACTTGTCATCATTAGTAACGAAGTTACAGTTTCCTGTCATAATTAGTACCGAAGTTACTGTTACCTAACATAATTAGTATCGAAGTTACAGTTACCTGCCATAGTTTGTATCGAAATTACAGGGACTTGTCATAATTAGTAACTAAGTTACAGTTACCTGCCATAATTAGTATCGAAATTAAAGTTGCTTGTCATAATTAGTATTGAAGTTACAGTTACCTAACATATTTTTTTAATCAAAATTACTGTTACTTGTCATAATTAGTAACGAAGTTAGAGTTTCTTGTCATAATTAGTATCGAAGTTACAGTTACCTGTCATAATTTGATTCGAAGTTATAGTTACTTGTCATAATTAGTATCGAAGTTACTGTTACCTGTCATAATTAGTATCGAAGTTACAGTTACCTGCCATAATTTGTATCGAAATTACAGTTCCTTGTCATAATTAGTATCGAAGTTACAGTTACCTGTCATAATTAGTATCGAAGGTACTCTTACCTGCCATAATTTGTACCGAAATTACTGTTACTTGTCATAATTAGCAACGAAGTTACAGTTAACTGTCATAATTAGTATCGATGTTACTGTTATCTGTCATAATTAGTAATGAAGTTACAGTTACCTGCCATAATTAGTATCGAAGTTACAGTTACCTGTCATAATAAGTATAGAAGTTACAGTTACCTGCCATAATTTGTATCGAAATTACAGTAACCTCTCATAATAAGTATCGAAGTTACAGTTACTTGTCATAATTAGTATCGAAGTTACAGTTACTTGACATAATTAGTAACGAAGTTACAGTTACCTGTCATAAATTGTATCGAAATTACAGTTACTTGTCATAATTAGTAACGAAGATACAGTTTCCTGTCATAATTAGTACCGAAGTTACTGTTACCTGACATAATTAGTATCGAAGTTACAGTTACCTGCCATAGTTTGTATCGAAATTACAGGGACTTGTCATAATTAGTAACGAAGTTACAGTTACCTGCCATAATTAGTATCGAAATTAAAGTTACTTGTCATAATTAGTAACGAAGTTACAGTTACCTGTCACATTTAGTATCGAAGTTACTGTTACCTGTCATAATTAGTATTGAAGTTACAGTTACCAACCATAATTTTATATCAAAATTACTGTTACTTGTCATAATTAGTAACGAAGTTAGAGTTTCTTTTCATAATTAGTATCGAAGTTACAGTTACCTGTCATAATTTGATTCGAAGTTACAGTTACTTGTCATAATTAGTATCGAAGTTACTGTTACCTGTCATAATTAGTATCGAAGTTACAGTTACCTGCCATAATTTGTATCGAAATTACAGTTCCTTGTCATAATTAGTATCGAAGTTACAGTTACCTGTCATAATTTGATTCGAAGTTATAGTTACTTGTCATAATTAGTTTCGAAGTTACTGTTACCTGTCATAATTAGCATCGAAGTTTCAGTTACCTGCCATTATTTGTATCGAAATTACAGTTCCTTGTCATAGTTAGTATCGAAGTTACAGTTACCTGTCATAATTAGTATCGAAGGTACTCTTACCTGCCATAATTTGTATCGAAATTACAGTTACTTGTCATAATTAGTTACGAAGTTACAGTTACCTGTCATAATTTGTATCGAAATTACAGTTACTTGTCATAATTAGTAACGAATTTACAGTTTCCTGTCATAATTAGTATCGAAGTTACTGTTACCTGTCATAATTAGTATCGAAGTTACAGTTACCTGCCATAATTTGTATCGATATTACAGGGACTTGTCATAATTGGTAACGAAGTTACAGTAACCTGCCATAATTAGTATCGAAATTAAAGTTACTTGTCATAATTAGTAACGAAGTTACAGTTACCTGTCATAATTAGTATCGAAGTTACCGTTACCAGTCATAATTAGTATTGAAGTTACAGTTACCTACAATAATTTTTTTTATCAAAATTACAGTTACTTGTCATAATTAGTAACGAAGTTAGAGTTTCTTGTCATAATTAGTATCGAAGTTACAGTTACCTGTCATAATTTGTATCGAAGTTATAGTTAGTATCGAAGATACTGTTACCTGTCATAATTAGTATCGAAGTTACAGTTACCTGCCATAATTTGTATCGAAATTACAGGGACTTGTCATAATTAGTAACGAAGTTACAGTAACTTGCCATAATTAGTATCGAAATTACAGTTACTTGTCATAATTAGTATCGAAGTTACTGTTACTTGTCATAATTAATATCGAAGTTACTGTTACCTGTCATAATTAGTATCGAAGTTATAGATTCTTGTCATAATAAGTGTCGGAGTTACAGTTACATGTCATAATTAGTATCGAAGTTACAGTTACCTGTCATAATTAGTATCGAAGTTACTGTTTCTTGTCATAATTAGTAAAGAACTTACAGTTACCTGTCATAATAAGTAACGAAGTTACAGTTTCTTGTCACAATTAGTATCGAAGTTACAGTTACTTGACATAATTAGTAACGATGTTACAGTAACCTGTCATAATTCGTATCGAAGTTACTGTTACCTGTATTAATTAGTATCGAAGTTACTGTTACCTGACATAATTAGTATCGAAGTTACAGGTACCTGCCATAATTTGTATCGAAATTACAGGGACTTGTCATAATTAGTAACGAAGTTACAGTTACCTGCCATAATTTGTATCGAAATTAAAGTTACTTGTCATAATTAGTAACGAAGTTACAGTTACCTGTCATAATTAGTATCGATGTTACTGTTACCTGTCATAATTAGTAATGAAGTTACATTTACCTGCCATAATTAGTATCGAAGTTACAGTTACCTGTCATAATAAGTATCGAAGTTACAGTTGCCTGCCATAATTTGTATCGAAATTACAGTAACCTGTCATAATAAGTATCGAAGTTACAGTTACTTGTAATAATTAGTATCGAAGTTACAGTTACTTGACATAATTAGTAACGATGTTAGAGTAACCTGTCATAATTAGTATCGAAGTTACTGTTGCATGTATTAATTAGTATCGAAGTTACAGTTACCTGCCATAATTTTTTAAATCAAAATTAGAGTTACTTGTCATAATTAGTAACGAAGTTACAGTTACTTGTCATAATTAGTATCGAAGTTACTGTTACCTGTCATAATTAGTATCAAAGTTACAGTTACCTGCCATAATTTGTATCGAAGTTACAGTTCCTTGTCATAATTAGTATCGAAGTTACAGTTACCTGTCATAATTAGTATCGAAGGTACTGTTACCTGCCATAATTTGTATCGAAATTACAGTTACTTGTCATAATTAGTAACGAAGTTACAGTTACCTGTCATAATTTGTATCGAAATAACAGTTACTTGTCATAATTAGTAACGAAGTTACAGTTTCCTGTCATAATTAGTACCGAAGTTACTGTTACCTAACATAATTAGTATCGAAGTTACAGTTACCTGCCATAGTTTGTATCGAAATTACAGGGACTTGTCATAATTAGTAACTAAGTTACAGTTACCTGCCATAATTAGTATCGAAATTAAAGTTGCTTGTCATAATTAGTAACGAAGTTACAGTTACCTGTCACATTTAGTATCGAAGTTACTGTTACCTGTCATAATTAGTATTGAAGTTACAGTTACCTAACATAATTTTTTATCAAAATTTCTGTTACTTGTCAAAATTAGCAACGAAGTTAGAGTTTCTTGTCATAATTAGTATCGAAGTTACAGTTACCTGTCATAATTTGATTCGAAGTTATAGTTACTTGTCATAATTAGTATCGAAGTTACTGTTACCTGTCATAATTAGTATCGAAGTTACAGTTACCTGCCATAATTTGTATCGAAATTACAGTTCCTTGTCATAATTAGTATCGAAGTTACAGTTACCTGTCATAATTAGTATCGAAGGTACTCTTACCTGCCATAATTTGTACCGAAATTACAGTTACTTGTCATAATTAGCAACGAAGTTACAGTTAACTGTCATAATTAGTATCGATGTTACTGTTATCTGTCATAATTAGTAATGAAGTTACAATTACCTGCCATAATTAGTATCGAAGTTACAGTTACCTGTCATAATAAGTATAGAAGTTACAGTTACCTGCCATAATTTGTATCGAAATTACAGTAACCTGTCATAATAAGTATCGAAGTTACAGTTACTTGTCATAATTAGTATCGAAGTTACAGTTACTTGACATAATTAGTAACGAAGTTACAGTTACCTGTCATAATTTGTATCGAAATTACAGTTACTTGTCATAATTAGTAACGAAGATACAATTTCCTGTCATAATTAGTACCGAAGTTACTGTTACCTGACATAATTAGTATCGAAGTTACAGTTACCTGCCATAGTTTGTATCGAAATTACAGGGACTTGTCATAATTAGTAACGAAGTTACAGTTACCTGCCATAATTAGTATCGAAATTTAAGTTACTTGTCATAATTAGTAACGAAGTTACAGTTACCTGTCACATTTAGTATCGAAGTTACTGTTACCTGTCATAATTAGTATTGAAGTTACAGTTACCAACCATAATTTTTTATGAAAATTACTGTTACTTGTCATAATTAGTAACGAAGTTAGAGTTTCTTTTCATAATTAGTATCGAAGTTACAGTTACCTGTCATAATTTGATTCGAAGTTACAGTTACTTGTCATAATTAGTATCGAAGTTACTGTTACCTGTCATAATTAGTATCGAAGTTACAGTTACCTGCCATAATTTGTATCGAAATTACAGTTCCTTGTCATAGTTAGTATCGAAGTTACAGTTACCTGTCATAATTAGTATCGAAGGTACTCTTACCTGTCATAATTTGTATCGAAATTACAGTTACTTGTCATAATTAGTTTCGAAGTTACAGTTACCTGTCATAATTTGTATCGAATTTACAGTTAATTGTCATAATTAGTAAAGAATTTACAGTTTCCTGTCATAATTAGTATCGAAGTTACTGTTACCTGTCATAATTAGTATCGAAGTTACAGTTACCTGCCATAATTTGTATCGAAATTACAGGGACTTGTCATAATTGGTAACGAAGTTACAGTAACCTGCCATAATTAGTATCGAAATTAAAGTTACTTGTCATAATTAGTAACGAAGTTACAGTTACCTGTCATATTTAGTATCGAAGTTACCGTTACCAGTCATAATTAGTATTGAAGTTACAGTTACCTACAATAATTTTTTATCAAAATTACAGTTACTTGTCATAATTAGTAACGAAGTTAGAGTTTCTTGTCATAATTAGTATCGAAGTTACAGTTACCTGTCATAATTTGTATCGAAGTTATAGTTAGTATCGAAGTTACTGTTACCTGTCATAATTAGTATCGAAGTTACAGTTACCTGCCATAATTTGTATCGAAATTACAGGGACTTGTCATAATTAGTAACGAAGTTACAGTAACTTGCCATAATTAGTATCGAAATTACAGTTACTTGTCATAATTAATATCGAAGTTACTGTTACTTGTCATAATTAATATCGAAGTTACTGTTACCTGTCATAATTAGTATCGAAGTTACAGTTTCTTGTCATAATAAGTGTCGAAGTTACAGTTACTTGTCATAATTAGTATCGAAGTTACAGTTACCTGTCATAATTAGTATCGAAGTTACTGTTTCTTGTCATAATTAGTAAAGAACTTACAGTTACCTGTCATAATAAGTAACGAAGTTACAGTTTCTTGTCACAATTAGTATCGAAGTTACAGTTACTTGACATAATTAGTAACGATGTTACAGTAACCTGTCATAATTCGTATCGAAGTTACTGTTACCTGTATTAATTAGTATCGAAGTTACTGTTACCTGACATAATTAGTATCGAAGTTACAGTTACCTGCCATAATTTGTATCGAAATTACAGGGACTTGTCATAATTAGTAACGAAGTTACAGTTACCTGCCATAATTTGTATCGAAATTACAGGGACTTGTCATAATTAGTAACGAAGTTACAGTTACCTGCCATAATTTGTATCGAAATTAAAGTTACTTGTCATAATAAGTAACGAAGTTACAGTTTCTTGTCACAATTAGTATCGAAGTTACAGTTACTTGACATAATTAGTAACGATGTTACAGTAACCTGTCATAATTCGTATCGAAGTTACTGTTACCTGTATTAATTAGTATCGAAGTTACTGTTACCTGACATAATTAGTATCGAAGTTACAGTTACCTGCCATAATTTGTATCGAAATTACAGGGACTTGTCATAATTAGTAACGAAGTTACAGTTACCTGCCATAATTTGTATCGAAAGTAAAGTTACTTGTCATAATTAGTAACGAAGTTACAGTTACCTGTCATAATTAGTATCGATGTTACTGTTACCTGTCATAATTAGTAATGAAGTTACATTTACCTGCCATAATTAGTATCGAAGTTACAGTTACCTGTCATAATAAGTATCGAAGTTACAGTTGCCTGCCATAATTTGTATCGAAATTACAGTAACCTGTCATAATAAGTATCGAAGTTACAGTTACTTGTCATAATTAGTATCGAAGTTACAGTTACTTGACATAATTAGTAACGATGTTACAGTAACCTGTCATAATTAGTATCGAAGTTACTGTTGCCTGTATTAATTAGTATCGAAGTTACAGTTACCTGCCATAATTTTTTAAATCAAAATTAGAGTTACTTGTCATAATTAGTAACGAAGTTACAGTTACTTGTCATAATTAGTATCGAAGTTACTGTTACCTGTCATAATTAGTATCAAAGTTACAGTTACCTGCCATAATTTGTATCGAAGTTACAGTTCCTTGTCATAATTAGTATCGAAGATACAGTTACCTGTCATAATTAGTATCGAAGGTACTGTTACCTGCCATAATTTGTATCGAAATTACAGTTACTTGTCATAATTAGTAACGAAGTTACAGTTACCTGTCATAATTTGTATCGAAATAACAGTTACTTGTCATAATTAGTAACGAAGTTACAGTTTCCTGTCATAATAAGTACCGAAGTTACTGTTACCTAACATAATTAGTATCGAAGTTACAGTTACCTGCCATAGTTTGTATCGAAATTACAGGGATTGTCATAATTAGTAACTAAGTTACAGTTACCTGCCATAATTAGTATCGAAATTAAAGTTGCTTGTCATAATTAGTAACGAAGTTACAGTTACCTGTCACATTTAGTATCGAAGTTACTGTTACCTGTCATAATTAGTATTGAAGTTACAGTTACCTAACATAATTTTTTATCAAAATTACTGTTACTTGTCAAAATTAGCAACGAAGTTAGAGTTTCTTGTCATAATTAGTATCGAAGTTACAGTTACCTGTCATAATTTGATTCGAAGTTATAGTTACTTGTCATAATTAGTATCGAAGTTACTGTTACCTGTCATAATTAGTATCGAAGTTACAGTTACCTGCCATAATTTGTATCGAAATTACAGTTCCTTGTCATAATTAGTATCGAAGTTACAGTTACCTGTCATAATTAGTATCGAAGGTACTCTTACCTGCCATAATTTGTACCGAAATTACAGTTACTTGTCATAATTAGCAACGAAGTTACAGTTAACTGTCATAATTAGTATCGATGTTACTGTTATCTGTCATAATTAGTAATGAAGTTACAGTTACCTGCCATAATTAGTATCGAAGTTACAGTTACCTGTCATAATAAGTATAGAAGTTACAGTTACCTGCCATAATTTGTATCGAAATTACAGTAACCTGTCATAATAAGTATCGAAGTTACAGTTACTTGTCATAATTAGTATCGAAGTTACAGTTACTTGACATAATTAGTAACGAAGTTACAGTTACCTGTCATAATTTGTATCGAAATTACAGTTACTTGTCATAATTAGTAACGAAGATACAGTTTCCTGTCATAATTAGTACCGAAGTTACTGTTACCTGTCATAATTAGTATCGAAGTTACAGTTACCTGCCATAGTTTGTATCGAAATTACAGGGACTTGTCATAATTAGTAACGAAGTTACAGTTACCTGCCATAATTAGTATCGAAATTAAAGTTACTTGTCATAATTAGTAACGAAGTTACAATTACCTGTCACATTTAGTATCGAAGTTACTGTTACCTGTCATAATTAGTATTGAAGTTACAGTTACCAACCATAATTTTATATCAAAATTACTGTAACTTGTCATAATTAGTAACGAAGTTAGAGTTTCTTTTCATAATTAGTATCGAAGTTACAGTTACCTGTCATAATTTGATTCGAAGTTACAGTTACTTGTCATAATTAGTATCGAAGTTACTGTTACCTGTCATAATTAGTATCGAAGTTACAGTTACCTGCCATAATTTGTATCGAAATTACAGTTCTTTGTCATAATTAGTATCGAAGTTACAGTTACCTGTCATAATTTGATTCGAAGTTATAGTTACTTGTCATAATTAGTATCGAAGTTACTGTTACCTGTCATAATTAGCATCGAAGTTACAGTTACCTGCCATTATTTGTATCGAAATTACAGTTCCTTGTCATAGTTAGTATCGAAGTTACAGTTACCTGTCATAATTAGTATCGAAGGTACTCTTACCTGCCATAATTTGTATCGAAATTACAGTTACTTGTCATAATTAGTTACGAAGTTACAGTTACCTGTCATAATTTGTATCGAAATTACAGTTAATTGTCATAATTAGTAACGAATTTACAGTTTCCTGTCATAATTAGTATCGAAGTTACTGTTACCTGTCATAATTAGTATCGAAGTTACAGTTACCTGCCATAATTTGTATCGAAATTACAGGGACTTGTCATAATTGGTAACGAAGTTACAGTAACCTGCCATAATTAGTATCGAAATTAAAGTTACTTGTCATAATTAGTAACGAAGTTACAGTTACCTGTCATAATTAGTATCGAAGTTACCGTTACCAGTCATAATTAGTATTGAAGTTACAGTTACCTACAATAATTTTTTATCAAAATTACAGTTACTTGTCATAATTAGTAACGAAGTTAGAGTTTCTTGTCATAATTAGTATCGAAGTTATAGTTAGTATCGAAGTTACTGTTACCTGTCATAATTAGTATCGAAGTTACAGTTACCTGCCATAATTTGTATCGAAATTACAGGGACTTGTCATAATTAGTAACGAAGTTACAGTAACTTGCCATAATTAGTATCGATATTACAGTTACTTGTCATAATTAGTATCGAAGTTACTGTTACTTGTCATAATTAATATCGAAGTTACTGTTACCTGTCATAATTAGTATCGAAGTTACAGTTTCTTGTCATAATAAGTGTCGAAGTTACAGTTACTTGTCATAATTAGTATCGAAGTTACAGTTACCTGTCATAATTAGTATCGAAGTTACTGTTTCTTGTCATAATTAGTAAAGAACTTACAGTTACCTGTCATAATAAGTAACGAAGTTACAGTTTCTTGTCACAATTAGTATCGAAGTTACAGTTACTTGACATAATTAGTAACGATGTTACAGTAACCTGTCATAATTCGTATCGAAGTTACTGTTACCTGTATTAATTAGTATCGAAGTTACTGTTACCTGACATAATTAGTATCGAAGTTACAGTTACCTGCCATAATTTGTATCGAAATTACAGTTACCTGCCATAATTTGTATCGAAATTACAGGGACTTGTCATAATTAGTAACGAAGTTACAGTTACCTGCCATAATATGTATCGAAATTACATGGTCTTGTCATAATTAGTAACGAAGTTACAGTTACCTGCCATAATTTGTATCGAAATTAAAGTTACTTGTCATAATAAGTAACGAAGTTACAGTTACCTGTCATAATTAGTATCGATGTTACTGTTACCTGTCATAATTAGTAATGAAGTTACAGTTACCTGTCATAATTAGTATCGAAGTTACAGTTACCTGTCATAATAAGTATCGAAGTTACAGTTGCCTGCCATAATTTGTATCGAATTACAGTAACCTGTCATAATAAGTATCGAAGTTACAGTTACTCGTCATAATTAGTATCGAAGTTACAGTTACTTGACATAATTAGTAACGATGTTACAGTAACCTGTCATAATTAGTATCGAAGTTACTGTTGCCTGTATTAATTAGTATCGAAGTTACAGTTACCTGCCATAATTTTTTAAATCAAAATTAGAGTTACTTGTCATAATTAGTAACGAAGTTACAGTTACTTGTCATAATTAGTATCGAAGTTACTGTTACCTGTCATAATTAGTATCAAAGTTACAGTTACCTGCCATAATTTGTATCGAAGTTACAGTTCCTTGTCATAATTAATATCGTAGTTACAGTTACCTGTCATAATTAGTATTGAAGGTACTGTTACCTGCCATAATTTGTATCGAAATTACAGTTACTTGTCATAATTAGTAACGAAGTTACAGTTACCTGTCATAATTTGTATCGAAATAACAGTTACTTGTCATAATTAGTAACGAAGTTACAGTTTCCTGTCATAATTAGTACCGAAGTTACTGTTACCTGACATAATTAGTATCGAAGTTACAGTTACCTGCCATAGTTTGTATCGAAATTACACGGACTTGTCATAATTAGTAACTAAGTTACAGTTACCTGCCATAATTAGTATCGAAATTAAAGTTGCTTGTCATAATTAGTAACGAAGTTACAGTTACCTGTCACATTTAGTATCGAAGTTACTGTTACCTGTCATAATTAGTATTGAAGTTACAGTTACCTACCATAATTTTTTATCAAAATTACTGTTACTTGTCATAATTAGTAACGAAGTTAGAGTTTCTTGTCATAATTAGTATCGAAGTTACAGTTACCCGTCATAATTTGATTCGAAGTTATAGTTACTTGTCATAATTAGTATCGAAGTTACTGTTACCTGTCATAATTAGTATCGAAGTTACAGTTACCTGCCATAATTTGTATCGAAATTACAGTTACTTGTCATAATTAGCAACGAAGTTACAGTTAACTGTCATAATTAGTATCGATGTTACTGTTATCTGTCATAATTAGTAATGAAGTTACAGTTACCTGCCATAATTAGTATCGAAGTTACAGTTACCTGTCATAATAAGTATAGAAGTTACAGTTACCTGCCATAATTTGTATCGAAATTACAGTAACCTGTCATAATAAGTATCGAAGTTACAGTTTCTTGTCATAATTAGTATCGAAGTTACAGTTACTTGAAATAATTAGTAACGAAGTTACAGTTACCTGTCATAATTTGTATCGAAATTACAGTTACTTGTCATAATTAGTAACGAAGATACAGTTTCCTGTCATAATTAGTACCGAAGTTACTGTTACCTAACATAATTAGTATCGAAGTTACAGTTACCTGCCATAGTTTGTATCGAAATTACAGGGACTTGTCATAATTAGTAACGAAGTTACAGTTACCTGCCATAATTAGTATCGAAATTAAAGTTACTTGTCATAATTAGTAACGAAGTTACAATTACCTGTCACATTTAGTATCGAAGTTACTGTTACCTGTCATAATTAGTATTGAAGTTACAGTTACCAACCATAATTTTATATCAAAATTACTGTTACTTGTCATAATTAGTAACGAAGTTAGAGTTTCTTTTCATAATTAGTATCGAAGTTACAGTTACCTGTCATAATTTGATTCGAAGTTACAGTTACTTGTCATAATTAGTATCGAAGTTACTGTTACCTGTCATAATTAGTATCGAAGTTACAGTTACCTGCCATAATTTGTATCGAAATTACAGTTCTTTGTCATAATTAGTATCGAAGTTACAGTTACCTGTCATAATTTGATTCGAAGTTATAGTTACTTGTCATAATTAGTATCGAAGTTACTGTTACCTGTCATAATTAGCATCGAAGTTACAGTTACCTGCCATTATTTGTATCGAAATTACAGTTCCTTGTCATAGTTAGTATCGAAGTTACAGTTACCTGTCATAATTAGTATCGAAGGTACTCTTACCTGCCATAATTTGTATCGAAATTACAGTTACTTGTCATAATTAGTTACGAAGTTACAGTTACCTGTCATAATTTGTATCGAAATTACAGTTAATTGTCATAATTAGTAACGAATTTACAGTTTCCTGTCATAATTAGTATCGAAGTTACTGTTACCTGTCATAATTAGTATCGAAGTTACAGTTACCTGCCATAATTTGTATCGAAATTACAGGGACTTGTCATAATTGGTAACGAAGTTACAGTAACCTGCCATAATTAGTATCGAAATTAAAGTTACTTGTCATAATTAGTAACGAAGTTACAGTTACCTGTCATAATTATTATCGAAGTTACCGTTACCAGTCATAATTAGTATTGAAGTTACAGTTACCTACAATAATTTTTTATCAAAATTACAGTTACTTGTCATAATTAGTAACGAAGTTAGAGTTTCTTGTCATAATTAGTATCGAAGTTATAGTTAGTATCGAAGTTACTGTTACCTGTCATAATTAGTATCGAAGTTACAGTTACCTGCCATAATTTGTATCGAAATTACAGGGACTTGTCATAATTAGTAACGAAGTTACAGTAACTTGCCATAATTAGTATCGATATTACAGTTACTTGTCATAATTAGTATCGAAGTTACTGTTACTTGTCATAATTAATATCGAAGTTACTGTTACCTGTCATAATTAGTATCGAAGTTACAGTTTCTTGTCATAATAAGTGTCGAAGTTACAGTTACTTGTCATAATTAGTATCGAAGTTACAGTTACCTGTCATAATTAGTATCGAAGTTACTGTTTCTTGTCATAATTAGTAAAGAACTTACAGTTACCTGTCATAATAAGTAACGAAGTTACAGTTTCTTGTCACAATTAGTATCGAAGTTACAGTTACTTGACATAATTAGTAACGATGTTACAGTAACCTGTCATAATTCGTATCGAAGTTACTGTTACCTGTATTAATTAGTATCGAAGTTACTGTTACCTGACATAATTAGTATCGAAGTTACAGTTACCTGCCATAATTTGTATCGAAATTACAGGGACTTGTCATAATTAGTAACGAAGTTACAGTTACCCGCCATAATATGTATCGAAATTACATGGTCTTGTCATAATTAGTAACGAAGTTACAGTTACCTGCCATAATTTGTATCGAAATTAAAGTTACTTGTCATAATAAGTAACGAAGTTACATTTACCTGTCATAATTAGTATCGATGTTACTGTTACCTGTCATAATTAGTAATGAAGTTACAGTTACCTGTCATAATTAGTATCGAAGTTACAGTTACCTGTCATAATAAGTATCGAAGTTACAGTTGCCTGCCATAATTTGTATCGAATTACAGTAACCTGTCATAATAAGTATCGAAGTTACAGTTACTCGTCATAATTAGTATCGAAGTTACAGTTACTTGACATAATTAGTAACGATGTTACAGTAACCTGTCATAATTAGTATCGAAGTTACTGTTGCCTGTATTAATTAGTATCGAAGTTACAGTTACCTGCCATAATTTTTTAAATCAAAATTAGAGTTACTTGTCATAATTAGTAACGAAGTTACAGTTACTTGTCATAATTAGTATCGAAGTTACTGTTACCTGTCATAATTAGTATCAAAGTTACAGTTACCTGCCATAATTTGTATCGAAGTTACAGTTCCTTGTCATAATTAATATCGAAGTTACAGTTACCTGTCATAATTAGTATTGAAGGTACTGTTACCTGCCATAATTTGTATCGAAATTACAGTTACTTGTCATAATTAGTAACGAAGTTACAGTTACCTGTCATAATTTGTATCGAAATAACAGTTACTTGTCATAATTAGTAACGAAGTTACAGTTTCCTGTCATAATTAGTACCGAAGTTACTGTTACCTGACATAATTAGTATCGAAGTTACAGTTACCTGCCATAGTTTGTATCGAAATTACACGGACTTGTCATAATTAGTAACTAAGTTACAGTTACCTGCCATAATTAGTATCGAAATTAAAGTTGCTTGTCATAATTAGTAACGAAGTTACAGTTACCTGTCACATTTAGTATCGAAGTTACTGTTACCTGTCATAATTAGTATTGAAGTTACAGTTACCTACCATAATTTTTTATCAAAATTACAGTTACTTGTCATAATTAGTATCGAAGTTACAGTTACCTGTCATAATTTGATTCGAAGTTATAGTTACTTGTCGTAATTAGTATCGAAGTTACTGTTACCTGTCATAATTAGTATCGAAGTTACAGTTACCTGCCATAATTTGTATCGAAATTACAGTTACTTGTCATAATTAGCAACGAAGTTACAGTTAACTGTCATAATTAGTATCGATGTTACTGTTATCTGTCATAATTAGTAATGAAGTTACAGTTACCTGCCATAATTAGTATCGAAGTTACAGTTACCTGTCATAATAAGTATAGAAGTTACAGTTACCTGCCATAATTTGTATCGAAATTACAGTAACCTGTCATAATAAGTATCGAAGTTACAGTTACTTGTCATAATTAGTATCGAAGTTACAGTTACTTGACATAATTAGTAACGAAGTTACAGTTACCTGTCATAATTTGTATCGAAATTACAGTTACTTGTCATAATTAGTAACGAAGATACAGTTTCCTGTCATAATTAGTACCGAAGTTACTGTTACCTGACATAATTAGTATCGAAGTTACAGTTACCTGCCATAGTTTGTATCGAAATTACAGGGACTTGTCATAATTAGTAACGAAGTTACAGTTACCTGCCATAATTAGTATCGAAATTAAAGTTACTTGTCATAATTAGTAACGAAGTTACAATTACCTGTCACATTTAGTATCGAAGTTACTGTTACCTGTCATAATTAGTATTGAAGTTACAGTTACCAACCATAATTTTATATCAAAATTACTGTTACTTGTCATAATTAGTAACGAAGTTAGAGTTTCTTTTCATAATTAGTATCGAAGTTACAGTTACCTGTCATAATTTGATTCGAAGTTACAGTTACTTGTCATAATTAGTATCGAAGTTACTGTTACCTGTCATAATTAGTATCGAAGTTACAGTTACCTGCCATAATTTGTATCGAAATTACAGTTCTTTGTCATAATTAGTATCGAAGTTACAGTTACCTGTCATAATTTGATTCGAAGTTATAGTTACTTGTCATCATTAGTATCGAAGTTACTGTTACCTGTCATAATTAGCATCGAAGTTACAGTTACCTGCCATTATTTGTATCGAAATTACAGTTCCTTGTCATAGTTAGTATCGAAGTTACAGTTACCTGTCATAATTAGTATCGAAGGTACTCTTACCTGCCATAATTTGTATCGAAATTACAGTTACTTGTCATAATTAGTTACGAAGTTACAGTTACCTGTCATAATTTGTATCGAAATTACAGTTAATTGTCATAATTAGTAACGAATTTACAGTTTCCTGTCATAATTAGTATCGAAGTTACTTTTACCTGTCATAATTAGTATCGAAGTTACAGTTACCTGCCATAATTTGTATCGAAATTACAGGGACTTGTCATAATTGGTAACGAAGTTACAGTAACCTGCCATAATTAGTATCGAAATTAAAGTTACTTGTCATAATTAGTAACGAAGTTACAGTTACCTGTCATAATTAGTATCGAAGTTACCGTTACCAGTCATAATTAGTATTGAAGTTACAGTTACCTACAATAATTTTTTATCAAAATTACAGTTACTTGTCATAATTAGTAACGAAGTTAGAGTTTCTTGTCATAATTAGTATCGAAGTTACAGTTAGTATCGAAGTTACTGTTACCTGTCATAATTAGTATCGAAGTTACAGTTACCTGCCATAATTTGTATCGAAATTACAGGGACTTGTCATAATTAGTAACGAAGTTACAGTAACTTGCCATAATTAGTATCGATATTACAGTTACTTGTCATAATTAGTATCGAAGTTACTGTTACTTGTCATAATTAATATCGAAGTTACTGTTACCTGTCATAATTAGTATCGAAGTTACAGTTTCTTGTCATAATAAGTGTCGAAGTTAAAGTTACTTGTCATAATTAGTATCGAAGTTACAGTTACCTGTCATAATTAGTATCGAAGTTACTGTTTCTTGTCATAATTAGTAAAGAACTTACAGTTACCTGTCATAATAAGTAACGAAGTTACAGTTTCTTGTCACAATTAGTATCGAAGTTACAGTTACTTGACATTATTAGTAACGATGTTACAGTAACCTGTCATAATTCGTATCGAAGTTACTGTTACCTGTATTAATTAGTATCGAAGTTACTGTTACCTGACATAATTAGTATCGAAGTTACAGTTACCTGCCATAATTTGTATCGAAATTACAGGGACTTGTCATAATTAGTAACGAAGTTACAGTTACCTGCCATAATTTGTATCGAAATTACATGGTCTTGTCATAATTAGTAACGAAGTTACAGTTACCTGCCATAATTTGTATCGAAATTAAAGTTACTTGTCATAATAAGTAACGAAGTTACAGTTACCTGTCATAATTAGTATCGATGTTACTGTTACCTGTCATAATTAGTAATGAAGTTACAGTTACCTGTCATAATTAGTATCGAAGTTACAGTTACCTGTCATAATAAGTATCGAAGTTACAGTTGCCTGCCATAATTTGTATCGAATTACAGTAACCTGTCATAATAAGTATCGAAGTTACAGTTACTTGTCATAATTAGTATCGAAGTTACAGTTACTTGACATAATTAGTAACGATGTTACAGTAACCTGTCATAATTAGTATCGAAGTTACTGTTGCCTGTATTAATTAGTATCGAAGTTACAGTTACCTGCCATAATTTTTTAAATCAAAATTAGAGTTACTTGTCATAATTAGTAACGAAGTTACAGTTACTTGTCATAATTAGTATCGAAGTTACTGTTACCTGTCATAATTAGTATCAAAGTTACAGTTACCTGCCATAATTTGTATCGAAGTTACAGTTCCTTGTCATAATTAATATCGAAGTTACAGTTACCTGTCATAATTAGTATTGAAGGTACTGTTACCTGCCATAATTTGTATCGAAATTACAGTTACTTGTCATAATTAGTAACGAAGTTACAGTTACCTGTCATAATTTGTATCGAAATAACAGTTACTTGTCATAATTAGTAACGAAGTTACAGTTTCCTGTCATAATTAGTACCGAAGTTACTGTTACCTGACATAATTAGTATCGAAGTTACAGTTACCTGCCATAGTTTGTATCGAAATTACACGGACTTGTCATAATTAGTAACTAAGTTACAGTTACCTGCCATAATTAGTATCGAAATTAAAGTTGCTTGTCATAATTAGTAACGAAGTTACAGTTACCTGTCACATTTAGTATCGAAGTTACTGTTACCTGTCATAATTAGTATTGAAGTTACAGTTACCTACCATAATTTTTTATCAAAATTACTGTTACTTGTCATAATTAGTAACGAAGTTAGAGTTTCTTGTCATAATTAGTATCGAAGTTACAGTTACCTGTCATAATTTGATTCGAAGTTATAGTTACTTGTCATAATTAGTATCGAAGTTACTGTTACCTGTCATAATTAGTATCGAAGTTACAGTTACCTGCCATAATTTGTATCGAAATTACAGTTCCTTGTCATAATTAGTATCGAAGTTACAGTTACCTGTCATAATTAGTATCGAAGGTACTCTTACCTGCCATAATTTGTACCGAAATTACAGTTACTTGTCATAATTACCAACGAAGTTACAGTTAACTGTCATAATTAATATCGATGTTACTGTTACCTGTCATAAATAGTAATGAAGATACAGTTACCTGCCATAATTAGTATCGAAGTTACAGTTACCTGTCGTAATAAGTATAGAAGTTACAGTTACCTGCCATAATTTGTATCGAAGTTACAGTTCCTTGTCATAATTAGTATCGAAGTTACAGTTACCTGTCATAATTAGTATCGAAGGTACTGTTACCTGCCTTAATTTGTATCGAAATTACAGTTACTTGTCATAATTAGTAACGAAGTTACAGTTACCTGTCATAATTTGTACCGAAATTACAGTTACTTGTCATAATTCGTAACGAAGTTACAGTTTCCTGTCATAATTAGTACCGAAGTTACTGTTACCTGACATAATTAGTATCGAAGTTACAGTTACCAGCCATAGTTTGTATCGAAATTACAAGGACTTGTCATAATTAGTAACGAAGTTACAGTTACCTGCCATAATTAGTATCGAAATTAAAGTTACTTGTCATAATTAGTAACGAAGTTACAGTTACCTGTCACATTTAGTATCGAAGTTACTGTTACCTGTCTTAATTAGTATTGAAGTTACAATTACCTATCATAATTTTTTATCAAAATTATTGTTACTTGTCATAATTAGTAACGATGTTAGAGTTTCTTGTCATAATTAGTATCGAAGTTACAGTTACCTGTCATAATTTGATTCGAAGTTACAGTTACTTGTCATATTTAGTATCGAAGTTACTGTTACCTGTCATAATTAGCATCGAAGTTACAGTTACCTGCCATAATTTGTATCGAAATTACAGGGACTTGTCATAATTGGTAACGAAGTTACAGTAACCTGCCATAATTAGTATCGAAATTAAAGTTACTTGTCATAATTAGTAACAAACTTACAGTTACCTGTCATAATTAGTATCGAAGTTACCGTTACCAGTCATAATTAGTATTGAAGTTACAGTTACCTACAATAATTTTTTCAAAATTACAGTTACTTGTCATAATTAGTAACGAAGTTAGAGTTTCTTATCAAAATTAGTATCGAAGTTACAGTTACCTGTCATAATTTGTATCGAAGTTATAGTTAGTATCGAAGTTACTGTTACCTGTCATAATTAGTATCGAAGTTACAGTTACCTGCCATAATTTGTATCGAAATTACAGGGACTTGTCATAATTAGTTACGAAGTTACAGTAACTTGCCATAATTAGTATCGAAATTACAGTTACTTGTCATAATTAGTATCGAAGTTACTGTTACTTGTCATAATAAATATCGAAGTTACTGTTACCTGTCATAATTAGTATCGAAGTTACAGTTTCTTGTCATAATAAGTGTCGAAGTTACAGTTACTTGTCATAATTAGTATCGAAGTTACAGTTACCTGTCATAATTAATATCGAAGTTACTGTTTCTTGTCATAATTAGTAAAGAACGTACAGTTACCTGTCATAATAAGTAACGAAGTTACAGTTTCTTGTCACAATTAGTATCGAAGTTACAGTTACTTGACATAATTAGTAACGATGTTACAGTAACCTGTCATAATTCGTATCGAAGTTACTGTTACCTGTATTAATTAGTATCGAAGTTACTGTTACCTGACATAATTAGTATCGAAGTTACAGTTACCTGCCATAATTTATATCGAAATTACAGGGACTTGTCATAATTAGTAACGAAGTTACAGTTACCTGCCATAATTTGTATCGAAATTAAAGTTACTTGTCATAATTAGTAACGAAGTTACAGTTACCTGTCATAATTAGTATCGAAGTTACAGTTACTTGACATAATTAGTAACGATGTTACAGTAACCTGTCATAATTGGTATCGAAGTTACTGTTGCCTGTATTAATTAGTATCGAAGTTACAGTTACCTGCCATAATTTTTTAAATCAAAATTAGAGTTACTTGTCATAAATAGTAACGAAGTTACAGTTACTTGTCATAATTAGTATCGAAGTTACTGTCACCTGTCATAATTAGTATCAAAGTTACAGTTACCTGCCATAATTTGTATCGAAGTTACAGTTCCTTGTCATAATTAGTATCGAAGTTACAGTTACCTGTCATAATTAGTATCGAAGGTACTGTTACCTGCCAAAATTTGTATCGAAATTACAGTTACTTGTCATAATTAGTAACGAAGTTACAGTTACCTGTCATAATTTGTATCGAAATAACAGTTACTTGTCATAATTAGTAACGAAGTTACAGTTTCCTGTCATAATTAGTACCGAAGTTACTGTTACCTGACATAATTAGTATCGAAGTTACAGTAACCTGCCATAGTTTGTATCGAAATTACAGGGACTTGTCATAATTAGTAACTAAGTTACAGTTACCTGCCATAATTAGTATCGAAATTAAAGTTGCTTGTCATAATTAGTATCGAAGTTACAGATACCTGTCATAATAAGTATCGAAGGTACTCTTACCTGCCATAATTTGTACCGAAATTACAGTTACTTGTCATAATAAGCAACGAAGTTACAGTTAACTGTCATAATTAGTATCGATGTTACTGTTACCTGTCATAATTAGTAATGAAGTTACAGTTACCTGCCATAATTAGTATCGAAGTTACAGTTACCTGTCATAATAAGTATAGAAGTTACAGTTACCTGCCATAATTTGTATCGAAATTACAGTAACCTGTCATAATAAGTTAGGAAGTTACAGTTACTTGTCATAATTAGTATCGAAGTTACAGTTACTTGACATAATTAGTAACGAAGTTACAGTTACCTGTCATAATTTGTATCGAAATTACAGTTACTTGTCATAATTAGTAACGAAGGTACAGTTTCCTGTCATAATTAGTACCGAAGTTACTGTTACCTGACATAATTAGTATCGAAGTTACAGTTACCTGCCATAGTTTGTATCGAAATTACAGGGACTTGTCATAATTAGTAACGAAGTTACAGTTACCTGCCATAATTAGTATCGAAATTAAAGTTACTTGTCATAATTAGTAACGAAGTTACAGTTACCTGTCACATTTAGTATCGAAGTTACTGTTACCTGTCATAATTAGTATTGAAGTTACAGTTACCAACCATAATTTTATATCAAAATTACTGTTACTTGTCATAATTAGTAACGAAGTTAGAGTTTCTTTTCATAATTAGTATCGAAGTTACAGTTACCTGTCATAATTTGATTCGAAGTTACAGTTACTTGTCATAATTAGTATCGAAGTTCCTGTTACCTGTCATAATTAGTATCGAAGTTACAGTTACCTGCCATAATTTGTATCGAAATTACAGTTCCTTTTCATAATTAGTATCGAAGTTACAGTTACCTGTCATAATTTGATTCGAAGTTATAGTTACTTGTCATAATTAGTATCGAAGTTTCTGTTACCTGTCATAATTAGCATCGAAGTTACAGTTACCTGCCATTATTTGCATCGAAATTACAGTTCCATGTCATAGTTAGTATCGAAGTTACAGTTACCTGTCATAATTAGTATCGAAGGTACTCTTACCTGCCATAATTTGTATCGAATTTACAGTTACTTGTCATAATTAGTTACGAAGTTACAGTTACCTGTCATAATTTGTATCGAAATTACAGTTACTTGTCATAATTAGTAACGAATTTACAGTTTCCTGTCATAATTAGTATCGAAGTTACTGTTACCTGTCATAATTAGTATCGAAGTTACAGTTACCTGCCATAATTTGTATCGAAATTACAGGGACTTGTCATAATTGGTAACGAAGTTACAGTAACCTGCCATAATTAGTATCGAAATTAAAGTTACTTGTCATAATTAGTAACGAAGTTACAGTTACCTGTCATAATTAGTATCGAAGTTACCGTTACCAGTCATAATTAGTATTGAAGTTACAGTTACCTACAATAATTTTTTTTATCAAAATTACAGTTACTTGTCATAATTAGTAACGAAGTTAGAGTTTCTTGTCATAATTAGTATCGAAGTTACTGTTACTTGTCATAATTAATATCGAAGTTACTGTTACCTGTCATAATTAGTATCGAAGTTACAGTTTCTTGTCATAATAAGTGTCGAAGTTACAGTTACTTGTCATAATTAGTATCGAAGTTACAGTTACCTGTCATAATTAGTATCGAAGTTACTGTTTCTTGTCATAATTAGTAAAGAACTTACAGTTACCTGTCATAATAAGTAACGAAGTTACAGTTTCTAGTCACAATTAGTATCGAAGTTACAGTTACTTGACATAATTAGTAACGATGTTACAGTAACCTGTCAAAATTCGTATCGAAGTTACTGTTACCTGTATTAATTAGTATCGAAGTTACTGTTACCTGACATAATTAGTATCGAAGTTACAGTTACCTGCCATAATTTGTATCGAAATTACAGGGACTTGTCATAATTAGTAACGAAGTTACAGTTACCTGCCATAATTTGTATCGAAATTACAGGGACTTGTCATAATTAGTAACGAAGTTACAGTTACCTGCCATAATTTGTATCGAAATTAAAGTTACTTGTCATAATAAGTAACGAAGTTACAGTTACCTGTCATAATTAGTATCGATGTTACTGTTACCTGTCATAATTAGTAATGAAGTTACAGTTACCTGCCATAATTAGTATCGAAGTTACAGTTACCTGTCATAATAAGTATCGAAGTTACAGTTGCCTGCCATAATTTGTATCGAAATTACAGTAACCTGTCATAATAAGTATCGAAGTTACAGTTACTTGTCATAATTAGTATCGAAGTTACAGTTACTTGACATAATTAGTAACGATGTTACAGTAACCTGTCATAATTAGTATCGAAGTTACTGTTGCCTGTATTAATTAGTATCGAAGTTACAGTTACCTGCCATAATTTTTTAAATCAAAATTAGAGTTACTTGTCATAATTAGTAACGAAGTTACAGTTACTTGTCATAATTAGTATCGAAGTTACTGTTACCTGTCATAATTAATATCAAAGTTACAGTTACCTGCCATAATTTGTATCGAAGTTACAGTTACCTACCATAATTTTTTATCAATATTACTGTTACTTGTCATAATTAGTAACGAAGTTAGAGTTTCTTGTCATAATTAGTATCGAAGTTACAGTTACCTGTCATAATTTGATTCGAAGTTATAGTTACTTGTCATAATTAGTAGCGAAGTTACTGTTACCTGTCATAATTAGTATCGAAGTTACAGTTACCTGCCATAATTTGTATCGAAATTACAGTTCCTTGTCATAATTAGTATCGAAGTTACAGTTACCTGTCATAATTAGTATCGAAGGTACTCTTACCTGCCATAATTTGTACCGAAATTACAGTTACTTGTCATAATTAGCAACGAAGTTACAGTTAACTGTCATAATTAGTATCGATGTAACTGTTACCTGTCATAAATAGTAATGAAGTTACAGTTACCTGCCATAATTAGTATCGAAGTTACAGTTACCTGTCATAATAAGTATAGAAGTTACAGTTACCTGCCATAATTTGTATCGAAATTACAGTAACCTGTCATAATAAGTATCGAAGTTACAGTTACTTGTCATAATTAGTATCGAAGTTACAGTTACTTGACATAATTAGTAACGAAGTTACAGTTACCTGTCATAATTTGTATCGAAATTACAGTTACTTGTCATAATTAGTAACGAAGTTACAGTTTCCTGTCATAATTAGCACCGAAGTTACTGTTACCTGACATAATTAGTATCGAAGTTACAGTTACCTGCCATAGTTTGTATCGAAATTACAGGGACTTGTCATAATTAGTAACGAAGTTACAGTTACCTGCCATAATTAGTATCGAAATTAAAGTTACTTGTCATAATTAGTTACGAAGTTACAGTTACCTGTCACATTTAGTATCGAAGTTACTGTTACCTGTCATAATTAGTATTGAAGTTACAGTTACCTACCATAATTTTTTATCAAAATTACTGTTACTTGTCATAATTAGTAACGAAGTTAGATTTTCTTGTCATAATTAGTATCGAAGTTACAGTTACCTGTCATAATTTGATTCGAAGTTATAGTTACTTGTCATAATTAGTATCGAAGTTACTGTTACCTGTCATAATTAGTATCGAAGTTACAGTTACCTGCCATAATTTGTATCGAAATAACAGTTCCTTGTCATAATTAGTATCGAAGTTACAGTTACCTGTCATAATTAGTATCGAAGGTACTCTTACCTGCCATAATTTGTATCGAAATTACAGTTACTTGTCATAATTAGTAACGAAGTTACAGTTACCTGTCATAATAAGTATCGAAGTTATAGTTACTTGTCATAATTAGTATCGAAGTTACAGTTACTTGACATAATTAGTAACGATGTTACAGTAACCTGTCATAATTAGTATCGAAGTTACTGTTACCTGTATTAATTAGTATCGAAGTTACTGTTGTCTGTATTAATTAGTATCGAAGTTACAGTTACCTGCCATAATTTTTAAAATCAAAATTAGAGTTACTTGTCATAATTAGTATCGAAGTTATTGTTACCTGTCATAATTAGTATCAAAGTTACAGTTACCTGCCATAATTTGTATCGAAGTTACAGTTCCTTGTCATAATTAGTATCGAAGTTACAGTTACCTGTCATAATTAGTATCGAAGGTACTGTTACCTGCCATAATTTGTATCGAAATTACAGTTACTTGTCATAATTAGTAACGAAGTAACAGTTAACTGTCATAATTTGTATCGAAAATACAGTTACTTGTCATAATTAGTAACGAAGTTACAGTTTCCTGTCATAATTAGTACCGAAGTTACTGTTACCTGACATAATTAGTATCGAAGTTACAGTTACCTGTCATAATTAATATCGAAGTTACTGTTTCTTGTCATAATTAGTAAAGATCATACAGTTACCTGTCATAATAAGTATCGAAGTTACAGTTACTTGTAATAATTAATATCGATGTAACAGTTACTTGACATAATTAGTAACGATGTTACAGTAACCTGTAATAATTAGTGTCGAAGTTACTGTTACCTGTATTAATTAGTATCGAAGTTACTGTTACCTGATATAATTAGTTTCGAAGTTACAGTTACCTGCCATAATTTGTATCGAAATTACAGGGACTTGTCATAATTAGTAACGAAGTGACTGTTACCTGTCATAATTAGTATCGAAGTTATAGTTACCTGCCAAAATTTGTATCGAAATTACAGTTACTTGTCATAATTAGTAACGAAGTTACAGTTACCTGTCGTAATTAGTATCGAAGTTACAGTTACTTGTCATAATTAGTATCGAAGTAACTGTTACTTGTCATAATTAGTATCGAAGTTACTGTTACCTGTCATAATTATTATCGAAATTACAATTACCTTCCATAATTTGTATCGAAATTACAGTTACTTGTCATAATTAGTAACGAAGTTTCAGTTACCTGTCATAATTAGTATCGAAGTTACAGTTACTTGTCATAATTAGTAACGAAGATACAGTTACCTGTGATAATTAGTATCGATGTTACAGTTACTTGTCATAATTAGTATCGAAGGTACTGTTACCTGTAATAATTAGTATCGAAGTTACAGTTACATGCCATAATTTGTATCGAAATTACAGTTACTTGTCATAATTAGTAACGAAGTTACAGTTAACTGTCATAATTAGTATCGAAGTTACAGTTACCTGCCATAATTATTATCGAAGTGTTTGTTACCTGTCATAATTAATATCGAAGTTACTGTTTTCTGTCATAATTAGTATCGAAGTTACTGTTACCTGTCATAATTAGTATCGAAGTTACAGTTACCTGCCATAATTTGTATCGAAATTACAGTTACTTGTCATAATTAGTAACGAAGTTACTGTTACTTGTCATAATAAGTATCGAAGTTACTGTTACCTGTCATAATTAGTATCGAAATTACAATTACCTGCCATAATTTGTATCGAAATTACAATTACTTGTCTTAATTAGTAACGAAGTTACAGTTACTTGCCATAATTAATATAGAAATTACAGTTACTTGTCATAATTAGTAACGAAGTTGCAGTTACCTGTCATAATAAGTATCGAAGTTACTGTTACCTGTCATAATTAGTATCGAATTTACAGTTACCTGCCATAATTTGTATCGAAATTACAGTTACTTGTCATAATTAGTAACGAAGTTACAGTTACCTGTCATAATAAGTATCGAAGTTATAGTTACTTGTCATAATTAGTATCGAAGTTACAGTTACTTGACATAATTAGTAACGATGTTACAGTAACCTGTCATAATTAGTATCGAAGTTACTGTTACCTGTATTAATTAGTATCGAAGTTACTGTTACCTGACATAATTAGTAACGACGTTACAGTAACCTGTCATAATTAGTATCGAAGTTACTGTTGTCTGTATTAATTAGTATCGAAGTTACAGTTACCTGCCATAATTTTTAAAATCAAAATTAGAGTTACTTGTCATAATTAGTAACGAAGTTACAGTTACTTGTCATAATTAGTATCGAAGTTATTGTTACCTGTCATAATTAGTATCAAAGTTACAGTTACCTGCCATAATTTGTATCGAAGTTACAGTTCCTTGTCATAATTAGTATCGAAGTTACAGTTACCTGTCATAATTAGTATCGAAGGTACTGTTACCTGCCATAATTTGTATCGAAATTACAGTTACTTGTCATAATTAGTAACGAAGTTACAGTTACCTGTCATAATTTGTATCGAAAATACAGTTACTTGTCATAATTAGTAACGAAGTTACAGTTTCCTGTCATAATTAGTACCGAAGTTACTGTTACCTGACATAATTAGTATCGAAGTTACAGTTACCTGCCATAGTTTGTATCGAAATTACAGGGACTTGTCATAATTAGTAACGAAGTTACAGTTACCTGCCATAATTAGTATCGAAATTAAAGTTACTTGTCATAATTAGTTACGAAGTTACAGTTACCTGTCACATTTAGTATCGAAGTTACTGTTACCTGTCATAATTAGTATTGAAGTTACAGTTACCTACCATAATTTTTTATCAAAATTACTGTTACTTGTCATAATTAGTAACGAAGTTAGAGTTTCTTGTCATAATTAGTATCGAAGTTACCGTTACCTGTCATAATTTGATTCGAAGTTATAGTTACTTGTCATAATTAGTATCGAAGTTACTGTTACCTGTCATAATTAGTATCGAAGTTACAGTTACTTGTCATAATAAGTATCGAATTACAGTTACTTGTCATAATTAGTATCGAAGTTACAGTTACCTGTCATAATTAATATCGAAGTTACTGTTTCTTGTCATAATTAGTAAAGAACATACAGTTACCTGTCATAATAAGTATCGAAGTTACAGTTACTTGTAATAATTAATATCGATGTAACAGTTACTTGACATAATTAGTAACGATGTTACAGTAACCTGTAATAATTAGTGTCGAAGTTACTGTTACCTATATTAATTAGTATCGAAGTTACTGTTACCTGACATAATTAGTTTCGAAGTTACAGTTACCTGCCATAATTTGTATCGAAATTACAGGGACTTGTCATAATTAGTAACGAAGTTACAGTTACCTGCCATAATTAGTATCGAAATTAAAGTTAATTGTCATAATTATTAACGAATTTACAGTTTCCTGTCATAATTAGTATCGAAGTTACTGTTACCTGCCATAATTAGTATCGAAGTTACAGTTACCTGCCATAATTAGTATCGAAGTTACAGTTACCTGTCATAATAAGTATCGAAGTTACTGTTACCTGCCATAATTTGTATCGAAATTACAGTAACCTGTCATAATAAGTATCGAAGTTAGAGTTACTTGTCATAATTAATATCAAAGTTACAGTTACTTGACATAATTAGTAACGATGTTACAGTAACCTGTCATAATTAGTATCGAAGTTACTGTTGCCTGTATTAATTAGTATCGTAATTACAGTTACCTGCCATAATTTTTTTAATCAAAATTAGAGTTACTTGTCATAATTAGTAACGAAGTTACAGTTACTTGTCATAATTAGTATCGAAGTTACTGTTACCTGTCATAATTAGTATCAAAGTTACAGTTACCTGCCATAATTTGTATCGAAGTTACATTTCCTTGTCATAACTAGTATCGAAGTTACAGTTACCTGTCTTAATTAGTATCGAAGTTACTGTTACCTGTCATAATTAGTATCGAAGTTACAGTTACCTGCCGTAGTTTGTATCGAAATTACAGGGACTTGTCATAATTAGTAACGAAGTTACAGTTACCTGCCATAATTAGTATCGAAATTAAAGTTACTTGTCATAATTAGTAACGAAGTTACAGTTACCTGTCACATTTAGTATCGAAGTTACTGTTACCTGTCATAATTAGTATTGAAGTTACAGTTACCTACCATAAATTTTTATCAAAATTACTGTTACTTGTCATAATTAGTAACGAAGTTAGAGTTTCTTGTCGTAATTAGTATCGAAGTTACAGTTACCTGTCATAATTTGATTCGAAGTTATAGTTACTTGTCATAATTAGTATCGAAGTTACTGTTACCTGTCATAATTAGTATCGAAGTTACAGTTACCTGCCATAATTTGTATCGAAATTACAGTTCCTTGTCATAATTAGTATCGAAGTTACAGTTACCTGTCATAATTAGTATCGAAGGTACTCTTACCTGCCATAATTTGTATCGAAATTACAGTTACTTGTCATAATTAGTAACGATGTTACAGTTACCTGTCATAATTATTATCGAAGTTACAGTTACTTGTCATAATTAGTATCGAAGTTACTGTTACCTGTCATAATTAGTATGGAAGTTACAGTTACCTGCCATAATTTGTATCGAAATTACAGTTACTTGTCAAAATTAGTAACGAAGTTACAGTTACCTGTCATAATTATTATCGAAGTTACAGTTACTTGTCATAATTAGTATCGAAGTGACTGATACCTGTCATAGTTAGTATCGAAGTTATAGTTACCTGCCAAAATTTGTATCGAAATTACAGTTCCTTGTCATAATTAGTAACGAAGTTTCAGTTACTTGTCATAATTAGTATCGAAGTTACAGTTACTTGTCATAAATAGTAACGAAGTTACAGTTACCTGTGTTAATTAGTATCGAAGTTACAGTTACTTGTCATAATTAGTATCGAAGTTACTGTTACCTGTCATAATTAGTATCGAAGTTACAGTTACATGCCATAATTTGTATCGAAATTACAGTTACTTGTCATAATTAGTAACGATGTTACAGTTAACTGTCATAATTAGTATCGAAGTTACAGTTACCTGCCATAATTATTATCGAAGTTTTTGTTACCTGTCATAATTAGTATCGAAGTTACTGTTTTCTGTCATAATTAGTATCGAAGTTACTGTTACCTGTCATAATTAGTATCGAAGTTACAGTTACCTGCCATAAGTTGTATCGAAATTACAGTTACTTGTCATAATTAGTAACGAAGTTACTGTTACTTGTCATAATTAGTATCGAAATTACAGTTTCCTGCCATAATTTGTATCGAAATAACAGTTACTTGTCATAATTAGTAACGAAGTTACAGTTACTTGCCATAATTAGTATAGAAATTACAGTTACTTGTCATAATTAGTAACGAAGTTGCAGTTACCTGTCATAATTAGTATCGAAGTTACTGTTACCTGTCATAATTAGTATCGAATTTACTGTTACCTGCCATAATTTGTATCGAAATTACAGTTACTTGTCATAATTAGTATCGAAGATACAGTTACCTGTCATAATTAGTATCGAAGTTACAGTTCCTTGTCATAATTGGAATCGAAGTTACTGTTACCTGTCATAATTAGTATCAGAGTTACAGTTACCTGCCATAATTTGTATCGAAGTTACAGTTCCTTGTCATAACTAGTATCGAAGTTACAGTTACCTGTCATAATTAGTATCTAAGGTACTGTTACCTGCCATAGTTTGTATCGAAATTACAGGGACTTGTCATAATTAGTAACGAAGTTACAGTAACCTGCCATAATTAGTATCGAAATTACAGTTACTTGTCATAATTAGTAACGAAGTTACAGTTTCCTGTCATAATTAGTACCGAAGTTACTGTTACCTGTCATAATTATTATTGAAGTTACAGTTACCTACCATAATTTTTTATCAAAATTACTGTTACTTGTCATAATTATTAACGAAGTTAGAGTTTCTTGTCATAATTAGTATCGAAGTTACAGTTACCTGTCATAATTTGATTCGAAGTTATAGTTACTTGTCATAATTAGTATCGAAGTTACTGTTACCTGTAATAATTAGCATCGAAGTTCCAGTTACCTGCCATAATTTGTATAGAAATTACAGGGACTTGTCATAATTAGTAACGATGTTACAGTAACCTGCCATAATTAGTATCGAAATTACAGTTACTTGTCATAATTAGTATCGAAGTTACTGTTACTTGTCATAATTAATATCGAAGTTACTCTTACCTGTCATAATTAGTATCGAAGTTACAGTTACTTGTCATAATAAGTATCGAAGTTACAGTTACTTGTCATAATTAGTATCGACGTTACAGTTACCTGTCATAATTAGTATCGAAGTTACTGTTAATGGTCATAATTAGTAATGAACTTACAGTTACCTGTCATAATAAGTATCGAAGTTACAGTTTCTTGTCAAAATTAGTATCGAAGTTACAGTTACTTGACATAATTAGTAACGATGTAACAGTAACCTGTCATAATTCGTATCGAAGTTACTGTTACCTGTATTAATTAGTATCGAAGTTACTGTTACCTGACATAATTAGTATCGAAGTTACAGTTACCTGCCATAATTTGTATCGAAATTACAGGGACTTGTCATAATTAGTAACGAAGTTACAGTTACCTGCCATAATTAGTATCGAAATTAAAGTTACTTGTCATAATTAGTAACGAAGTTACAGTTACCTGTCATAATTAGTATCGATGTTACTGTTACCTGTCATAATTAGTAATGAAGTTACAGTTACCTGCCATAATAAGTATCGAAGTTACAGTTACCTGTCATAATAAGTATCGAAGTTACAGTTACCTGCCATAATTTGTATCGAAATTACAGTAACCTGTCATAATAAGTATCGAAGTTACAGTTACTTGTCATAATTAGTATCGAAGTTACAGTTACTTGACATAATTAGTAACGATGTTACAGTAACCTGTCATAATTAGTATCGAAGTTACTGTTGCCTGTATTAATTAGTATCGAAGTTACAGTTACCTGCCATATTTTTTTTAATCAAAATTAGAGTTACTTGTCATAATTAGTAACGAAGTTACAGTTACTTGTCATAATTAGTATCCAAGTTACTGTTACCTGTCATAATTAGTATCAAAGTTACAGTTACCTGCCGTAATTTGTATCGAAGTTACAGTTCCTTGTCATAATTAGTATCGAAGTTACAGTTACCTGTCATAATTAGTATCGAAGGTACTGTTACCTTCCATAATATCTATCGAAATTACAGTTACTTGTCATAATTTGTAACGAAGTTACAGTTACCTGTCATAATTTGTATCGAAATTACAGTTACTTGTCATAATTAGTAACGAAGTTACAGTTTCCTGTCATAATTAGTACCGAAGTTACTGTTACCTGACATAATTAGTATCGAAGTTACAGTTACCTGCCATAGTTTGTATCGAAATTACCGGGACTTGTCATAATTAGTAGCGAAGTTACAGTTACCTGCCATCATTAGTATCGAAATTAAAGTTACTTGTCATAATTAGTAACGATGTTACAGTTACCTGCCATAATTTTTATCGAAGTTACAGTTACTTGTCATAATTAGTATCGAAGTTACTGTTACCTGTCATAATTAGTATGGAAGTTACAGTTACCTGCCATAATTTGTATCGAAATTACAGTTACTTGTTATAATTAGTAACGAAGTTACAGTTACCTGTCATAATTATTATCGAAGTTACAGTTACTTGTCATAATTAGTATCGAAGTGACTGTTACCTGTCATAGTTAGTATCGAAGTTATAGTTACCTGCCAAAATTTGTATCGAAATTACAGTTACTTGTCATAATTAGTTACGAAGTTTCAGTTACCTGTCATAATTAGTATCGAAGTTACAGTTACTTGTCATAATTAGTAACGAAGTTACAGTTACCTGTGTTAATTAGTATCGAAGTTACAGTTACTTGTCATAATTAGTATCGAAGTTACTGTTACCTGTCATAATTAGTATCGAAGTTACAGTTACATGCCATAATTTGTATCGAAATTACAGTTACTTGTCATAATTAGTAACGAAGTTACAGTTAACTGTCATAATTAGTATCGAAGTTACAGTTACCTACCATAATTATTATCGAAGTTTCTGTTACCTGTCATAATTAGTATCGAAGTTACTGTTTTCTGTCATAATTAGTATCGAAGTTACTGTTACCTGTCATAATTAGTATCGAAGTTACAGTTACCTGCCATAATTTGTATCGAAATTACAGTTACTTGTCATAATTAGTAACGATGTTACTGTTACTTGTCATAATAAGTATCGAAGTTACTGTTACCTGTCATAATTAGTATCGAAATTACAGTTACCTGCCATAATTTGTGTCGAAAATACAGTTACTTGTCATAATTAGTAACGAAGTTACAGTTACTTGCCATAATTAGTATAGAAATTACAGTTACTTGTCATAATTAGTAACGAAGTTGCAGTTACCTGTCATAATTAGTATCGAAGTTACTGTTACCCGTCATAATAAGTATCGAATTTACAGTTACCTGCCATAATTTGTATCGAAATTACAGTTACTTGTCATAATTAGTAACGAAGTTACAAGTACCTGTCATAATTAGTATCGAAGTTACAGTTACTTGTCATAATTGGTATCGAAGTTACTGTTACCTGTCATAATTAGTATCGAAGTTAAAGATACCTGCCAAAATTTGTATCGAAATTACAGTTACTTATCATAATTAGTATGGAAGTTAATGTTACTTGTCATAATTAATATCGAAGTTACAGTTACCTGCCATAATTTGTATCGAAATTACAGTTCCTTGTCATAATTAGTAACGAAGTTGCAGTTACCTGTCATAATTAGTAACGAAGTTACTGTTACCTGTCATAATTAGTATCGAAGTTACAGTTACTTGTCATAATAAGTATCGAAGTTACAGTTACTTGTCATAATTAGTATCGAAGTTACAGTTACCTGTCATAATTAATATCGAAGTTACTGTTTCATGTCATAATTAGTAAAGAACATACGGTTACCTGTCATAATAAGTATCGAAGTTACAGTTACTTGTCATAATTAGTATCGAAGTTACAGTTACTTTACATAATTAGTAACGATGTTACAGTAACCTGTCATAATTAGTATCGAAGTTACTGTTACCTGTATTAATTAGTATCGAAGTTACTGTTACCTGACATAATTAGTATCGAAGTTACAGTTACCTGCCATAATTTGTATCGAAATTACAGGGACTTGTCATAATTTGTAACGAAGTTACAGTTAACTGCCATAATTAGTATCGAAATTAAAGTTACTTGTCATAATTAGTAACGAAGTTACAGTTACCTGTTATAATTAGTATCGATGTTACTGTTACCTGTCATAATTAGTAATGAAGTTACAGTTACCTGCCATAATTAGTATCGAAGTTAGAGTTACCTGTCATAATAAGTATCGAAGTTACAGTTACCTGCCATAATTTGTATCGAAATTACAGTAACCTGTCATAATAAGTATCGAAGCTACAGATACTTGTCATAATTAGTATCGAAGTTACAGTTACTTGACATAATTAGTAACGATGTTACAGTAACCTGTCATAATTAGTATCGAAGTTATTGTTGCCTGTATTAATTAGTATCGAAGTTACAGTTACCTGCCATAATTTTTAAATCAAAATTAGAGTTACTTGTCATAATTAGTAACGAAGTTACAGTTACTTGTCATAATTAGTATCGAAGTTACTGTTACCTGTCATAATTAGTATCAAAGTTACAGTTACCTGTCATAATTAGTATCGAAGGTACTGTTACCTGTCATAATTTGTATCGAAATTAAAGTTACTTGTCATAATTAGTAACGAAGTTACAGTTACCTGTCATAATTTGTATCGAAATTACAGTTACATGTCATAATTAGTAACGAAGTTACAGTTTCCTGTCATAATTAGTACCGAAGTTACTGTTACCTGACATAATTAGTATCGAAGTTACAGTTACCTGCCATAGTTTGTATCGAAATTACAGGGACTTATCATAATTAGTAACGAAGTTACAGTTATCTGTCACATTTAGTATCGAAGTTACTGTTACCTGTCATAATTAGTATTGAAGTTACAGTTACCTACCATAATTTTTTATCAAAATTACTGTTACTTGTCATAATTAGTAACGAAGTTAGAGTTTCTTGTCATAATTAGTATCGAAGTTGCAGTTACCTGTCATAATTTGATTCGAAGTTATAGTTACTTGTCATAATTAGTATCGAAGTTACTGTTACCTGTCATAATTAGTATCGAAGTTACTGTTACCTGTCATAATTAGTATCGAAGTTACAGTTACCGGCCTAAATTTGTATCGAAATTACAGTTACTTGTCATAATTAGTAACGAAGTTACAGTTAACTGTCATAATTAGTATCAAAGTTACAGTAATCTGCCATAATTTGTATCGAAATTACAGTTCCTTGTCATAATTAGTATCGAAGTTACAGTTACCTGTCATAATTAGTATCGAAGGTACTTTTACCTGCCATAATTTGTATCGAAATTACAGTTACTTGTCATAATTAGTTACGAAGTTACAGTTACCTGTCATAATTTGTATCGAAATTACAGTTACTTGCCATAATTAGTAACGAATTGACAGTTTCCCGTCATAATTAGTATCGAAGTTACTGTTACCTGTCATAATTAGTATCGAAGTTACAGTTACCTAACAAAATTTGTATCGAAATTACAGTTACTTGTCATAATTAGTAACGAAGTTACAGTTAACTGTCATAATTAGTATCGAAGTTACAGTTATTTGTCATAATAAGTATCGAAGTTACTGTTACTTGTCATAATTAGTATCGAAGTTACTGTTACCTGTCATAATAAGTATCGAAATTACAATTACCTGCCATAATTTGTAACGAAATTACAGTTACTTGTCATAATTAGTAACGAAGTTACAGTTACCTGTCATAATTAGTATCGAAGTTACAGTTACTTGTCATAATTAGTATCGAAGTCACTGTTACCTGTCATAATAAGTATCGAAGTTACAGTTACTTGTCATAATTAGAATCGAAGTTACAGTTACTTGACATAATTAGTAACGATGTTACAGTTTCCTGTCATAATTAATATCGAAGTTACTGTTACCTGACATAATTAGTATCGAAGTTACAGTTACCTGCTATAATTTGAATCGAAATTACAGGGACTTGTCATAATTAGGTACGAAGTTACAGTTACCTGCCATAATTAGTATCGAAATTAAAGTTACTTGTCATAATTAGTAACGAAGTTACAGTTACCTGTCATAATTAGTATCGAAGTTACTGTTACCTGTCACAATTAGTATTGAAGTTACAGTTACCTACCATAATTTTTTATCAAAATTACTGTTACTTGTCATAATTAGTAACGAAGTTAGAGTTACTTGTCATAATTAGTATCGAAGTTACTGTTACCTGACATAATTAGTATCGAATTTGTAGTTACCTGCCATATTTTAATTCGAAATTACAGTTATTTGTCATAATTAGTAACGAAGTTACAGTTACCTGTCATAATTATTATCGAAGTTACAGTTACTTCTCATAATTAGTATCGAAGTTACTGTTACCTGTCATAATTAGTATCGAAGTTATAGTTACCTGCCAAAATTTGCATCGAAATTACAGTTACTTGTCATAATTAGTAACGAAGTTACAGTTACCTGTCATAATTAGTATCGAAGTTACAGTTACTTGTCATAATTAGTATCGAAGTTACTGTTACTTGTCATAATTAGTATCGAAGTTACTGTTACCTGTCATAATTATTATCGAAATTACAATTACCTGCCATAATTTGTATCGAAATAACAGTTACTTGTCATAATTAGTAACGAAGTTGCAGTTACCTGTCATAATTAGTATCGAAGTTACTGTTACCCGTCATAATAAGTATCGAATTTACAGTTACCTGCCATAATTTGTATCGAAATTACAGTTACTTGTCATAATTAGTAACGAAGTTACAAGTACCTGTCATAATTAGTATCGAAGTTACAGTTACTTGTCATAATTGGTATCGAAGTTACTGTTACCTGTCATAATTAGTATCGAAGTTAAAGATACCTGCCAAAATTTGTATCGAAATTACAGTTACTTATCATAATTAGTATGGAAGTTAATGTTACTTGTCATAATTAATATCGAAGTTACAGTTACCTGCCATAATTTGTATCGAAATTACAGTTCCTTGTCATAATTAGTAACGAAGTTGCAGTTACCTGTCATAATTAGTAACGAAGTTACTGTTACCTGTCATAATTAGTATCGAAGTTACAGTTACTTGTCATAATAAGTATCGAAGTTACAGTTACTTGTCATAATTAGTATCGAAGTTACAGTTACCTGTCATAATTAATATCGAAGTTACTGTTTCATGTCATAATTAGTAAAGAACATACGGTTACCTGTCATAATAAGTATCGAAGTTACAGTTACTTGTCATAATTAGTATCGAAGTTACAGTTACTTTACATAATTAGTAACGATGTTACAGTAACCTGTCATAATTAGTATCGAAGTTACTGTTACCTGTATTAATTAGTATCGAAGTTACTGTTACCTGACATAATTAGTATCGAAGTTACAGTTACCTGCCACAATTTGTATCGAAATTACAGGGACTTGTCATAATTTGTAACGAAGTTACAGTTAACTGTCATAATTAGTATCGAAATTAAAGTTACTTGTCATAATTAGTAACGAAGTTACAGTTACCTGTCATAATTAGTATCGATGTTACTGTTAC
This sequence comes from Meconema thalassinum, assembly GCA_946902985.2. Taxonomy (NCBI): domain Eukaryota; kingdom Metazoa; phylum Arthropoda; class Insecta; order Orthoptera; family Tettigoniidae; genus Meconema; species Meconema thalassinum. The sequence continues at coordinate 1,445,701,473 of OX336388.2, read as the reverse complement.
CTGTCATAATTAGTAATGAAGTTACAGTTACCTGCCATAATTAGTATCGAAGTTAGAGTTACCTGTCATAATAAGTATCGAAGTTACAGTTACCTGCCATAATTTGTATCGAAATTACAGTAACCTGTCATAATAAGTATCGAAGCTACAGTTACTTGTCATAATTAGTATCGAAGTTACAGTTACTTGACATAATTAGTAACGATGTTACAGTAACCTGTCATAATTAGTATCGAAGTTATTGTTGCCTGTATTAATTAGTATCGAAGTTACAGTTACCTGCCATAATTTTTTAAATCAAAATTAGAGTTACTTGTCATAATTAGTAACGAAGTTACAGTTACTTGTCATAATTAGTATCGAAGTTACTGTTACCTGTCATAATTAGTATCAAAGTTACAGTTACCTGTCATAATTAGTATCGAAGGTACTGTTACCTGTCATAATTTGTATCGAAATTAAAGTTACTTGTCATAATTAGTAACGAAGTTACAGTTACCTGTCATAATTTGTATCGAAATTACAGTTACTTGTCATAATTAGTAACGAAGTTACAGTTTCCTGTCATAATTAGTACCGAAGTTACTGTTACCTGACATAATTAGTATCGAAGTTACAGTTACCTGCCATAGTTTGTATCGAAATTACAGGGACTTATCATAATTAGTAACGATGTTACAGTTATCTGTCACATTTAGTATCGAAGTTACTGTTACCTGTCATAATTAGTATTGAAGTTACAGTTACCTACCATAATTTTTTATCAAAATTACTGTTACTTGTCATAATTAGTAACGAAGTTAGAGTTTCTTGTCATAATTAGTATCGAAGTTGCAGTTACCTGTCATAATTTGATTCGAAGTTATAGTTACTTGTCATAATTAGTATCGAAGTTACTGTTACCTGTCATAATTAGTATCGAAGTTACTGTTACCTGTCATAATTAGTATCGATGTTACAGTTACCGGCCAAAATTTGTATCGAAATTACAGTTACTTGTCATAATTAGTAACGAAGTTACAGTTAACTGTCATAATTAGTATCAAAGTTACAGTAATCTGCCATAATTTGTATTGAAATTACAGTTCCTTGTCATAATTAGTATCGAAGTTACAGTTACCTGTCATAATTAGTATCGAAGGTACTTTTACCTGCCATAATTTGTATCGAAATTACAGTTACTTGTCATAATTAGTTACGAAGTTACAGTTACCTGTCATAATTTGTATCGAAATTACAGTTACTTGTCATAATTAGTAACGAATTGACAGTTTCCCGTCATAATTAGTATCGATGTTACTGTTACCTGTCATAATTAGTATCGAAGTTACAGTTACCTAACAAAATTTGTATCGAAATTACAGTTACTTGTCATAATTAGTAACGAAGTTACAGTTAACTGTCATAATTAGTATCGAAGTTACAGTTATTTGTCATAATAAGTATCGAAGTTACTGTTACTTGTCATAATTAGTATCGAAGTTACTGTTACCTGTCATAATAAGTATCGAAATTACAATTACCTGCCATAATTTGTAACGAAATTACAGTTACTTGTAATAATTAGTAACGAAGTTACAGTTACCTGTCATAATTAGTATCGAAGTTACAGTTACTTGTCATAATTAGTATCGAAGTCACTGTTACCTGTCATAATAAGTATCGAAGTTACAGTTACTTGTCATAATTAGAATCGAAGTTACAGTTACTTGACATAATTAGTAACGATGTTACAGTTTCCTGTCATAATTAATATCGAAGTTACTGTTACCTGACATAATTAGTATCGAAGTTACAGTTACCTGCTATAATTTGAATCGAAATTACAGGGACTTGTCATAATTAGGTACGAAGTTACAGTTACCTGCCATAATTAGTATCGAAATTAAAGTTACTTGTCATAATTAGTAACGAAGTTACAGTTACCTGTCATAATTAGTATCGAAGTTACTGTTACCTGTCACAATTAGTATTGAAGTTACAGTTACCTACCATAATTTTTTATCAAAATTACTGTTACTTGTCATAATTAGTAACGAAGTTAGAGTTACTTGTCATAATTAGTATCGAAGTTACTGTTACCTGACATAATTAGTATCGAATTTGTAGTTACCTGCCATATTTTAATTCGAAATTACAGTTATTTGTCATAATTAGTAACGAAGTTACAGTTACCTGTCATAATTATTATCGAAGTTACAGTTACTTCTCATAATTAGTATCGAAGTTACTGTTACCTGTCATAATTAGTATCGAAGTTATAGTTACCTGCCAAAATTTGTATCGAAATTACAGTTACTTGTCATAATTAGTAACGAAGTTACAGTTACCTGTCATAATTAGTATCGAAGTTACAGTTACTTGTCATAATTAGTATCGAAGTTACTGTTACTTGTCATAATTAGTATCGAAGTTACTGTTACCTGTCATAATTATTATCGAAATTACAATTACCTGCCATAATTTGTATCGAAATAACAGTTACTTGTCATAATTAGTAACGAAGTTTCAGTTACCTGTCATAATTAGTATCGAAGTTACAGTTACTTGTCATAATTAGTAGTGAAGTTACAGTTATCTGTGATAATTAGTATCGAAGTTACAGTTACTTGTCATAATTAGTATCGAAGTTACTGTTACCTGTCATAATTAGTATCGAAGTTACAGTTACCTGCCATAATTTGTATCGAAATTACAGGGACTTGTCATAATTAGTAACGAAGTTACAGTTACCTGCCTTAATTAGTATCGAAATTAAAGTTACTTGTCATAATTAGTAACGAAGTTACAGTTACCTGCCATAATTTGTATCGAAATTAAAGTTACTTGTCATAATTAGTTACGAAGTTAAAATAACTTTCCATAATTAGTATAGACATTACAGTTACTTGTCATAATTAGTAACGAAGTTGCAGTTACCTGTCATAATTAGTATCGAAGTTACTGTTACCTGTCATAATCAGTATCGAATTTACAGTTACCTGCCATAATTTGTATCGAAATTACAGTTACTTGTCATAATTAGTAACGAAGTTACAGTTACCTGTCATAATTAGTATCGAAGTTACAGTAACTTGTCATAATTAGTATCGAAGTTACTGTTACCTGTCATAATTAGTATCGAAGTTACAATTACCTGCCAAAATTTGTATCGAAATTACAGTTACTTGTCATAATTAGTATCGCTGTTACTGTTACTTGTCATAATTAATATCGAAGTTACTGTTACCTGTCATAATTAGTATCGAAGTTACAGTTACCTGCCATAATTTGTATCGAAATTACAGGGAATTGTCATAATTAGTAACGAAGTTACAGTTACCTGCCATAATTAGCATCGAAATTAAAGTTACTTGTCATAATTAGTAACGAAGTTACAGTTACCTGCCATAATAAGTATCGAAATTAAAGGTACTTGTCATAATTAGTAACGAAGTTACAGTTACTTGCCATAATTAGTATAGAAATTACAGTTACTTGTCATAATTAGTAACGAAGTTGCAGTTACCTGTCATAATTAGTATCGAAGTTACTGTTACCTGTCATAATCAGTATCGAATTTACAGTTACCTGCCATAATTTGTATCGAAATTACAGTTACTTGTCATAATTAGTAACGAAGTTACAGTTACCTGTCATAATAAGTATCGAAGTTACTGTAACTTGTCATAATTAATATCGAAGTTACTCTTTTCTGTCATAATTAGTATCGAAGTTACTGTTACCTGTCATAATTAGTATCGAAGTAACAGTTACCTGCCATAATTTGTATCGAAATTACAGTTACTTGTCATAATTAGTAATGAAGTTACTGTTACTTGTCATAATAAGTATCGAAGTTGCTGTTACCTGTCATAATTTGTATCGAAATTACAGTTACTTGTCATAATTAGCAACGAAGTTACAGTTACTTGCCATAATTAGTATAGAAATTACAGTTACTTGTCATAATTAGTAACGAAGTTGCAGTTACCTGTCATAATTAGTATCGAAGTTACAGTTACTTGTCATAATTAGTATCGAAGTTACAGTTAGTTGACATAATTAGTAACGATGTTACAGTAACCTGTCATAATTAGTATCGAAGTTACAGTTACCTGCCAAAATTTGTATCGAAATTACAGTTACTTGTCATAATTAGTATAGAAGTTAATGTTACTTGTCATAATTAATATCGAAGTTACTGTTACCTGTCATAATTAGTATCGAAGTTACAGTTACTTGTCATAATAAGTATCGAAGTTACCGTTATTTGTCATAATTAGTATCGAAGTTACAGTTACCTGTCATAATTAATATCGAAGTTACTGTTTCTTGTCATAATTAGTAAAGAACTTACAATTACCTGTCATAATAAGTATCGAAGTTACAGTTACTTGTCATAATTAGTATCGAAGTTACAGTTACTTGACTTAATTAATAACGATGTTACAGTATCCTGTCATAATTAGTATCGAAGTTACTGTTACCTGTATTAATTAGTATCGAAGTTACTGTTACCTGACATAATTAGTTACGATGTTACAGTAACCTGTCATAATTAGTATCGATGTTACTGTTGCCTGTATTTATTAGTATCGAAGTTACAGTTACCTGCCATAATTTTTTAAATCAAAATTAGAGTTACTTATCATAATTAGTAACGAAGTTATTGTTACTTGTCATAATTAGTATCGAAGTTACTGTTACCTGTCATAATAAGTATCAAAGTTACAGTTACCTGCCATAATTTGTATCGAAGTTACAGTTCCTTGTCATAATTAGTATCGAAGTTACAGTTACCTGTCATAATTAGTATCGAAGGTACTGTTACCTGCCATAGTTTGTATCGAAATTACAAATACGTGTCATAATTAGTAACGAAGTTACAGTTACCTGTCATAATTTGTATCGAAAATACAGTTACTTGTCATAAGTAGTAACGAAGTTACAGTTTCCTGTCATAATTAGTACCGAAGTTACTGTTACCTGACATAATTAGTATCGAAGTTACAGTTACCTGCCATATTTCGTATCGAAATTACAGGGACTTGTCATAATTAGTTACGAAGTTACTGTTACCTCCCATAATTAGTATCGAAATTAAAGTTACTTGTCATAATTAGTAACGAAGTTCCAGTTACCTGTCACATTTAGTATCGAAGTTACTGTTACCTGTCATAATTAGTATTGAAGTTACAGTTACCTGTCATAATTTGATTCGAAGTTATAGTTACTTGTCATAATTAGTATCAAAGTTACTGTTACCTGTCATAATTAGTATCGAAGTTACAGTTACTTGTCATAATAAGTATCGAAGTTAGAGTTACCTGTCATAATTAGTATCGAAGTTACAGTTACCTGTCATAATTAATATCGAAGTTACTGTTTCTTGTCATAATTAGTAAAGAACTTACAGTTACCTGTCATAATAAGTATCGAAGTTACAGTTACTTGTCATAATTAGTATCGAAGTTACAGTTACTTGACATAATTAGTAACGATGTTACAGTAACCTGTCATAATTAGTATCGAAGTTACTGTTACCTGTATTAATTAGTATCGAAGTTACTGTTACCTGAAATAATTAGTATCGAAATAACAGATACCTGCCATAATTTGTATCGAAATTACAGGGACTTGTCATAATTAGTAACGAAGTTACAGTTACCTGCCATAATTAGTATCGAAATTAAAGTTACTTGTCATAATTAGTAACGAAGTTATAGTTACCTGTCATAATTAGTATCGATGTTACTGTTACCTGTCATAATTAGTAATGAAGTTACAGTTACCTGCCATAATTAGTATCGAAGTTACAGTTACCTGTCATAATAAGTATCGAAGTTACAGTTACCTGCCATAATTTGTATCGAAATTACAGTAACCTGTCATAATAAGTATCGAAGTTACAGTTACTTGTCATAATTAGTATCGAAGTTACAGTTAGTTGACATAATTAGTAACGATGTTACAGTAACCTGTCATAATTAGTATCGAAGTTACTGTTGCCTGTATTAATTAGTATCGAAGTTACAGTTACCTGCCATAATTTTTTAAATCAAAATTAGAGTTACTTGTCATAATTAGTAACGAAGTTACAGTTTCCTGTCATAATTAGTACCGAAGTTACTGTTACCTGACATAATTAGTATCGAAGTTACAGTTACCTGCCATAGTTTGTATCGAAATTACCGGGACTTGTCATAATTAGTAGCGAAGTTACAGTTACCTGCCATAATTAGTATCGAAATTAAAGTTACTTGTCATAATTAGTAACGATGTTACAGTTACCTGTCATAATTATTATCGAAGTTACAGTTACTTGTCATAATTAGTATCGAAGTTACTGTTACCTGTCATAATTAGTATGGAAGTTACAGTTACCTGCCATAATTTGTATCGAAATTACAGTTACTTGTCATAATTAGTAACCATGTTACAGTTACTTGTCATAATTAGTATCGAAGTGACTGTTACCTGTCATAGTTAGTATCGAAGTTATAGTTACCTGCCAAAATTTGTATCGAAATTACAGTTACTTGTCATAATTAGTTACGAAGTTTCAGTTACCAGTCATAATTAGTATTGAAGTTACAGTTACTTGTCATAATTAGTAACGAAGGTACAGTTACCTGTGTTAATTAGTATCGAAGTTACAGTTACTTGTCATAATTAGTATCGAAGTTACTGTTACCTGTCATAATTAGTATCGAAGTTAAAGTTACATGCCATAATTTGTATCGAAATTACAGTTACTTGTCATAATTAGTAACGAAGTTACAGTTAACTGTCATAATTAGTATCGAAGTTACAGTTACCTGCCATAATTATTATCGAAGTTTTTGTTACCTGTCATAATTAGTATCGAAGTTACTGTTTTCTGTCATAATTAGTATCGAAGTTACTGTTACCTGTCATAATTAGTATCGAAGTTACAGTTACCTGCCATAATTTGTATCGAAATTACAGTTACTTGTCATAATTAGTAACGAAGTTACTGTTACTTGTCATAATAAGTATCGAAGTTACTGTTACCTGTCATAATTAGTATCGAAATTACAGTTACCTGCCATAATTTGTGTCGAAATTACAGTTACTTGTCATAATTAGTAACGAAGTTACAGTTACTTGCCATAATAAGTATAGAAATTACAGTTACTTGTCATAATTAGTAACGAAGTTGCAGTTACCTGTCATAATTAGTATCGAAGTTACTGTTACCTGTCATAATAAGTATCGAATTTACAGTTACCTGCCATAATTTGTATCGAAATTACAGTTACTTGTCATAATTAATAACGAAGTTACAGTTACCTGTCATAATTAGTATCGAAGTTACAGTTACTTGTCATAATTGGTATCGAAGTTACTGTTACCTGTCATAATTAGTATCGAAGTTACAGATACCTGCCAAAATTTGTATAGAAATTACAGTTACTTATCATAATTAGTATGGAAGTTAATGTTACTTGTCATAATTAATATCGAAGTTACAGTTACCTGCCATAATTTGTATCGAAATTACAGTTCCTTGTCATAATTAGTAACGAAGTTGCAGTTACCTGTCATAATTAGTAACGAAGTTAATGTTACCTGTCATAATTAGTATCGAAGTTACAGTTACTTGTCATAATAAGTATCGAGGTTACAGTTACTTGTCATAATTAGTATCGAAGTTACAGTTACCTGTCATAATTAATATCGAAATTACTGTTTCATGTCATAATTAGTAAAGAACATACGGTTACCTGTCATAATAAGTATCGAAGTTACAGTTACTTGTCATAATTAGTATCGAAGTTAGAGTTACCTGTCATAATAAGTATCGAAGTTACAGTTACCTGCCATAATTTGTATCGAAATTACAGTAACCTGTCATAATAAGTATCGAAGCTACAGTTACTTGTCATAATTAGTATCGAAGTTACAGTTACTTGACATAAGTAGTAACGATGTTACAGTAACCTGTCATAATTAGTATCGAAGTTATTGTTGCCTGTATTAATTAGTATCGAAGTTACAGTTACCTGCCATAATTTTTTTAATCAAAATTAGAGTTACTTGTCATAATTAGTAACGAAGTTACAGTTACTTGTCATAAATAGTATCGAAGTTACTGTTACCTGTCATAATTAGTATCAAAGTTACAGTTACCTGCTATAATTTGTATCGAAGTTACAGTTCCTTGTCATAATTAGTATCGAAGTTACAGTTTCCTGTCATAATTAGTATCGAAGGTACTGTTACTTGCCATAATTTGTATCGAAATTAAAGTTACTTGTCATAATTAGTAACGAAGTTACAGTTACCTGTCATAATTTGTATCGAAATTACAGTTACTTGTCATAATTAGTAACGAAGTTACAATTTCCTGTCATAATTAGTACCGAAGTTACTGTTACCTGACATAATTAGTATCGAAGTTACAGTTACCTGCCATAGTTTGTATCGAAATTACAGGGACTTATCATAAATAGTAACGAAGTTACAGTTACCTGCCATAATTAGTATCGAAATTAAAGTTACTTGTCATAATTAGTAACGAAGTTACAGTTACCTGTCACATTTAGTATCGAAGTTACTGTTACCTGTCATAATTAGTATTGAAGTTACAGTTACCTACCATAATTTTTTATCAAAATTACTGTTACTTGTCATAATTAGTAACGAAGTTAGAGTTTCTTGTCATAATTAGTATCGAAGTTGCAGTTACCTGTCATAATTTGATTCGAAGTTATAGTTACTTGTCATAATTAGTATCGAAGTTACTGTTACCTGTCATAATTAGTATCGAAGTTACTGTTACCTGTCATAATTAGTATCGAAGTTACAGTTACCTGCCAAAATTTGTATCGAAATTACAGTTACTTGTCATAATTAGTAACGAAGTTACAGTTAACTGTCATAATTAGTATCAAAGTTACAGTAACCTGCCATAATTTGTATCGAAATTACAGTTCCTTGTCATAATTAGTATCAAAGTTACAGTTACCTGTCATAATTAGTATCGAAGGTACTCTTACCTGCCATAATTTGTATCGAAATTACAGTTACTTGTCATAATTAGTTACGAAGTTACAGTGACCTGTCATAATTTGTATCGAAATTACAGTTACTTGTCATAATTAGTAACGAATTTACAGTTTCCCGTCATAATTAGTATCGAAGTTACTGTTACCTGTCATAATTAGTATCGAAGTTACAGTTACCTAACAAAATTTGTATCGAAATTACAGTTACTTGTCATAATTAGTAACGAAGTTACAGTTAACTGTCATAATTAGTATCGAAGTTACAGTTATTTGTCATAATAAGTATCGAAGATACTGTTACTTGTCATAATTAGTATCGAAGTTACTGTTACCTGTCATAATAAGTATCGAAATTACAATTACCTGCCATAATTTGTAACGAAATTACAGTTACTTGTCATAATTAGTAACGAAGTTACAGTTACCTGTTATAATTAGTATCGAAGTTACAGTTACTTGTCATAATTAGTATCGAAGTCACTGTTACCTGTCATAATTAGTATCGAAGTTACAGATACCTGCCAAAATTTGTATCGAAATTACAGTTACTTATCATAATTAGTATGGAAGTTAATGTTACTTGTCATAATTAATATCGAAGTTACAGTTACCTGCCATAATTTGTATCGAAATTACAGTTCCTTGTCATAATTAGTAACGAAGTTGCAGTTACCTGTCATAATTAGTATCAAAGTTACAGTAACCTGCCATAATTTGTATCGAAATTACAGTTCCTTGTCATAATTAGTATCAAAGTTACAGTTACCTGTCATAATTAGTATCGAAGGTACTCTTACCTGCCATAATTTGTATCGAAATTACAGTTACTTGTCATAATTAGTTACGAAGTTACAGTGACCTGTCATAATTTGTATCGAAATTACAGTTACTTGTCATAATTAGTAACGAATTTACAGTTTCCCGTCATAATTAGTATCGAAGTTACTGTTACCTGTCATAATTAGTATCGAAGTTACAGTTACCTAACAAAATTTGTATCGAAATTACAGTTACTTGTCATAATTAGTAACGAAGTTACAGTTAACTGTCATAATTAGTATCGAAGTTACAGTTATTTGTCATAATAAGTATCGAAGATACTGTTACTTGTCATAATTAGTATCGAAGTTACTGTTACCTGTCATAATAAGTATCGAAATTACAATTACCTGCCATAATTTGTAACGAAATTACAGTTACTTGTCATAATTAGTAACGAAGTTACAGTTACCTGTTATAATTAGTATCGAAGTTACAGTTACTTGTCATAATTAGTATCGAAGTCACTGTTACCTGTCATAATTAGTATCGAAGTTACAGATACCTGCCAAAATTTGTATCGAAATTACAGTTACTTATCATAATTAGTATGGAAGTTAATGTTACTTGTCATAATTAATATCGAAGTTACAGTTACCTGCCATAATTTGTATCGAAATTACAGTTCCTTGTCATAATTAGTAACGAAGTTGCAGTTACCTGTCATAATTAGTAACGAAGTTACTGTTACCTGTCATAATTAGTATCGAAGTTACAGTTACTTGTCATAATAAGTATCGAAGTTACAGTTACTTGTCATAATTAGTATCGAAGTTACAGTTACCTGTCATAATTAATATCGAAGTTACTGTTTCATGTCATAATTAGTAAAGAACATACGGTTACCTGTCATAATAAGTATCGAAGTTACAGTTACTTGTCATAATTAGTATCGAAGTTACAGTTACTTGACATAATTAGTAACGATGTTACAGTAACCTGTCATAATTAGTATCGAAGTTACTGTTACCTGTATTAATTAGTATCGAAGTTACTGTTACCTGACATAATTAGTATCGAAGTTACAGTTACCTGCCATAATTTGTATCGAAATTACAGGGACTTGACATAATTTGTAACGAAGTTACAGTTAACTGCCATAATTAGTATCGAAATTAAAGTTACTTGCCATAATTAGTAACGAAGTTACAGTTACCTGTCATAATTAGTATCGATCTTACTGTTACCTGTCATAATTAGTAATGAAGTTACAGTTACCTGCCATAATTAGTATCGAAGTTAGAGTTACCTGTCATAATAAGTATCGAAGTTACAGTTACCTGCCATAATTTGTATCGAAATTACAGTAACCTGTCATAATAAGTATCGAAGCTACAGTTACTTGTCATAATTAGTATCGAAGTTACAGTTACTTGACATAATTAGTAACGATGTTACAGTAACCTGTCATAATTAGTATCGAAGTTATTGTTGCCTGTATTAATCAGTATCGAAGTTACAGTTACCTGCCATAATTTTTTTAATCAAAATTAGAGTAACTTGTCATAATTAGTAACGAAGTTACAGTTACTTGTCATAATTAGTATCGAAGTTAGAGTTTCTTGTCATAATTAGTAAAGAACTTACAGTTACCTGTCATAATAAGTATCGAAATTACAGGGACTTGTCATAATTAGTTACGAAGTTACTGTTACCTCCCATAATTAGTATCGAAATTAAAGTTACTTGTCATAATTAGTAACGAAGTTCCAGTTACCTGTCACATTTAGTATCGAAGTTACTGTTACCTGTCATAATTAGTATTGAAGTTACAGTTACCTGTCATAATTTGATTCGAAGTTATAGTTACTTGTCATAATTAGTATCAAAGTTACTGTTACCTGTCATAATTAGTATCGAAGTTACAGTTACTTGTCATAATAAGTATCGAAGTTAGAGTTACCTGTCATAATTAGTATCGAAGTTACAGTTACCTGTCATAATTAATATCGAAGTTACTGTTTCTTGTCATATTTAGTAAAGAACTTACAGTTACCTGTCATAATAAGTATCGAAGTTACAGTTACTTGTCATAATTAGTATCGAAGTTACAGTTACTTGACATAATTAGTAACGATGTTACAGTAACCTGTCATAATTAGTATCGAAGTTACTGTTACCTGTATTAATTAGTATCGAAGTTACTGTTACCTGAAATAATTAGTATCGAAATAACAGATACCTGCCATAATTTGTATCGAAATTACAGGGACTTGTCATAATTAGTAACGAAGTTACAGTTACCTGCCATAATTAGTATCGAAATTAAAGTTACTTGTCATAATTAGTAACGAAGTTATAGTTACCTGTCATAATTAGTATCGATGTTACTGTTACCTGTCATAATTAGTAATGAAGTTACAGTTACCTGCCATAATTAGTATCGAAGTTACAGTTACCTGTCATAATAAGTATCGAAGTTACAGTTACCTGCCATAATTTGTATCGAAATTACAGTAACCTGTCATAATAAGTATCGAAGTTACAGTTACTTGTCATAATTAGTATCGAAGTTACAGTTAGTTGACATAATTAGTAACGATGTTACAGTAACCTGTCATAATTAGTATCGAAGTTACTGTTGCCTGTATTAATTAGTATCGAAGTTACAGTTACCTGCCATAATTTTTTAAATCAAAATTAGAGTTACTTGTCATAATTAGTAACGAAGTTACAGTTTCCTGTCATAATTAGTACCGAAGTTACTGTTACCTGACATAATTAGTATCGAAGTTACAGTTACCTGCCATAGTTTGTATCGAAATTACCGGGACTTGTCATAATTAGTAGCGAAGTTACAGTTACCTGCCATAATTAGTATCGAAATTAAAGTTACTTGTCATAATTAGTAACGATGTTACAGTTACCTGTCATAATTATTATCGAAGTTACAGTTACTTGTCATAATTAGTATCGAAGTTACTGTTACCTGTCATAATTAGTATGGAAGTTACAGTTACCTGCCATAATTTGTATCGAAATTACAGTTACTTGTCATAATTAGTAACCATGTTACAGTTACTTGTCATAATTAGTATCGAAGTGACTGTTACCTGTCATAGTTAGTATCGAAGTTATAGTTACCTGCCAAAATTTGTATCGAAATTACAGTTACTTGTCATAATTAGTTACGAAGTTTCAGTTACCAGTCATAATTAGTATTGAAGTTACAGTTACTTGTCATAATTAGTAACGAAGGTACAGTTACCTGTGTTAATTAGTATCGAAGTTACAGTTACTTGTCATAATTAGTATCGAAGTTACTGTTACCTGTCATAATTAGTATCGAAGTTAAAGTTACATGCCATAATTTGTATCGAAATTACAGTTACTTGTCATAATTAGTAACGAAGTTACAGTTAACTGTCATAATTAGTATCGAAGTTACAGTTACCTGCCATAATTATTATCGAAGTTTTTGTTACCTGTCATAATTAGTATCGAAGTTACTGTTTTCTGTCATAATTAGTATCGAAGTTACTGTTACCTGTCATAATTAGTATCGAAGTTACAGTTACCTGCCATAATTTGTATCGAAATTACAGTTACTTGTCATAATTAGTAACGAAGTTACTGTTACTTGTCATAATAAGTATCGAAGTTACTGTTACCTGTCATAATTAGTATCGAAATTACAGTTACCTGCCATAATTTGTGTCGAAATTACAGTTACTTGTCATAATTAGTAACGAAGTTACAGTTACTTGCCATAATAAGTATAGAAATTACAGTTACTTGTCATAATTAGTAACGAAGTTGCAGTTACCTGTCATAATTAGTATCGAAGTTACTGTTACCTGTCATAATAAGTATCGAATTTACAGTTACCTGCCATAATTTGTATCGAAATTACAGTTACTTGTCATAATTAATAACGAAGTTACAGTTACCTGTCATAATTAGTATCGAAGTTACAGTTACTTGTCATAATTGGTATCGAAGTTACTGTTACCTGTCATAATTAGTATCGAAGTTACAGATACCTGCCAAAATTTGTATAGAAATTACAGTTACTTATCATAATTAGTATGGAAGTTAATGTTACTTGTCATAATTAATATCGAAGTTACAGTTACCTGCCATAATTTGTATCGAAATTACAGTTCCTTGTCATAATTAGTAACGAAGTTGCAGTTACCTGTCATAATTAGTAACGAAGTTAATGTTACCTGTCATAATTAGTATCGAAGTTACAGTTACTTGTCATAATAAGTATCGAGGTTACAGTTACTTGTCATAATTAGTATCGAAGTTACAGTTACCTGTCATAATTAATATCGAAATTACTGTTTCATGTCATAATTAGTAAAGAACATACGGTTACCTGTCATAATAAGTATCGAAGTTACAGTTACTTGTCATAATTAGTATCGAAGTTAGAGTTACCTGTCATAATAAGTATCGAAGTTACAGTTACCTGCCATAATTTGTATCGAAATTACAGTAACCTGTCATAATAAGTATCGAAGCTACAGTTACTTGTCATAATTAGTATCGAAGTTACAGTTACTTGACATAAGTAGTAACGATGTTACAGTAACCTGTCATAATTAGTATCGAAGTTATTGTTGCCTGTATTAATTAGTATCGAAGTTACAGTTACCTGCCATAATTTTTTTAATCAAAATTAGAGTTACTTGTCATAATTAGTAACGAAGTTACAGTTACTTGTCATAAATAGTATCGAAGTTACTGTTACCTGTCATAATTAGTATCAAAGTTACAGTTACCTGCTATAATTTGTATCGAAGTTACAGTTCCTTGTCATAATTAGTATCGAAGTTACAGTTTCCTGTCATAATTAGTATCGAAGGTACTGTTACTTGCCATAATTTGTATCGAAATTAAAGTTACTTGTCATAATTAGTAACGAAGTTACAGTTACCTGTCATAATTTGTATCGAAATTACAGTTACTTGTCATAATTAGTAACGAAGTTACAATTTCCTGTCATAATTAGTACCGAAGTTACTGTTACCTGACATAATTAGTATCGAAGTTACAGTTACCTGCCATAGTTTGTATCGAAATTACAGGGACTTATCATAAATAGTAACGAAGTTACAGTTACCTGCCATAATTAGTATCGAAATTAAAGTTACTTGTCATAATTAGTAACGAAGTTACAGTTACCTGTCACATTTAGTATCGAAGTTACTGTTACCTGTCATAATTAGTATTGAAGTTACAGTTACCTACCATAATTTTTTATCAAAATTACTGTTACTTGTCATAATTAGTAACGAAGTTAGAGTTTCTTGTCATAATTAGTATCGAAGTTGCAGTTACCTGTCATAATTTGATTCGAAGTTATAGTTACTTGTCATAATTAGTATCGAAGTTACTGTTACCTGTCATAATTAGTATCGAAGTTACTGTTACCTGTCATAATTAGTATCGAAGTTACAGTTACCTGCCAAAATTTGTATCGAAATTACAGTTACTTGTCATAATTAGTAACGAAGTTACAGTTAACTGTCATAATTAGTATCAAAGTTACAGTAACCTGCCATAATTTGTATCGAAATTACAGTTCCTTGTCATAATTAGTATCAAAGTTACAGTTACCTGTCATAATTAGTATCGAAGGTACTCTTACCTGCCATAATTTGTATCGAAATTACAGTTACTTGTCATAATTAGTTACGAAGTTACAGTGACCTGTCATAATTTGTATCGAAATTACAGTTACTTGTCATAATTAGTAACGAATTTACAGTTTCCCGTCATAATTAGTATCGAAGTTACTGTTACCTGTCATAATTAGTATCGAAGTTACAGTTACCTAACAAAATTTGTATCGAAATTACAGTTACTTGTCATAATTAGTAACGAAGTTACAGTTAACTGTCATAATTAGTATCGAAGTTACAGTTATTTGTCATAATAAGTATCGAAGATACTGTTATTTGTCATAATTAGTATCGAAGTTACTGTTACCTGTCATAATAAGTATCGAAATTACAATTACCTGCCATAATTTGTAACGAAATTACAGTTACTTGTCATAATTAGTAACGAAGTTACAGTTACCTGTTATAATTAGTATCGAAGTTACAGTTACTTGTCATAATTAGTATCGAAGTCACTGTTACCTGTCATAATTAGTATCGAAGTTACAGATACCTGCCAAAATTTGTATCGAAATTACAGTTACTTATCATAATTAGTATGGAAGTTAATGTTACTTCTCATAATTAATATCGAAGTTACAGTTACCTGCCATAATTTGTATCGAAATTACAGTTCCTTGTCATAATTAGTAACGAAGTTGCAGTTACCTGTCATAATTAGTAACGAAGTTACTGTTACCTGTCATAATTAGTATCGAAGTTACAGTTACTTGTCATAATAAGTATCGAAGTTACAGTTACTTGTCATAATTAGTATCGAAGTTACAGTTACCTGTCATAATTAATATCGAAGTTACTGTTTCATGTCATAATTAGTAAAGAACATACGGTTACCTGTCATAATAAGTATCGAAGTTACAGTTACTTGTCATAATTAGTATCGAAGTTACAGTTACTTGACATAATTAGTAACGATGTTACAGTAACCTGTCATAATTAGTATCGAAGTTACTGTTACCTGTATTAATTAGTATCGAAGTTACTGTTACCTGACATAATTAGTATCGAAGTTACAGTTACCTGCCATAATTTGTATCGAAATTACAGGGACTTGACATAATTTGTAACGAAGTTACAGTTAACTGCCATAATTAGTATCGAAATTAAAGTTACTTGCCATAATTAGTAACGAAGTTACAGTTACCTGTCATAATTAGTATCGATCTTACTGTTACCTGTCATAATTAGTAATGAAGTTACAGTTACCTGCCATAATTAGTATCGAAGTTAGAGTTACCTGTCATAATAAGTATCGAAGTTACAGTTACCTGCCATAATTTGTATCGAAATTACAGTAACCTGTCATAATAAGTATCGAAGCTACAGTTACTTGTCATAATTAGTATCGAAGTTACAGTTACTTGACATAATTAGTAACGATGTTACAGTAACCTGTCATAATTAGTATCGAAGTTATTGTTGCCTGTATTAATCAGTATCGAAGTTACAGTTACCTGCCATAATTTTTTAAATCAAAATTAGAGTAACTTGTCATAATTAGTAACGAAGTTACAGTTACTTGTCATAATTAGTATCGAAGTTACTGTTACCTGTCATATTTAGTATCAAAGTTACAGTTACCTGCCATAATTTGTATCGAAGTTACAGTTCGTTGTCATAATTAGTATCGAAGTTACAGTTACCTGTCATAATTAGTATCGAAGGTACTGTTACCTGCCATAATTTGTATCGAAGTTAAAGTTACTTGTCATAATTAGTAACGAAGTTACAGTTACCTGTCATAATTTGTATCGAAATTACAGTTACTTGTCATAATTAGTAACGAAGTTACAGTTTCCTGTCATAATTAGTACCGAAGTTACTGTTACCTGACATAATTAGTATCGAAGTTACAGTTACCTGCCATAGTTTGTATCGAAATTACAGGGACTTATCATAATTAGTAACGAAGTTACAGTTTCCTGCCATAATTAGTATCGAAATTAAAGTTACTTGTCATAATTAGTAACGAAGTTACAGTTAACTGTCATAATTAGTATCGAAGTTACAGTTATTTGTCATAATAAGTATCGAAGTTACTGTTACTTGTCATAATTAGTATCGAAGTTACTGTTACCTGTCATAATAAGTATCGAAATTACAATTACCTGCCATAATTTGTAACGAAATTACAGTTACTTGTCATAATTAGTAACGAATTTACAGTTACCTGTCATAATTAGTATCGAAGTTACAGTTACTTGTCATAATTAGTATCGAAGTCACTGTTACCTGTCATAATTAGTATCGAAATAACAGTTACCTGCCATAATTTGTATCGAAATTACAGTTACTTGTCATAATTTAAAACGAAGTTACAGTTACCTGTCATAATTAGTGTCGAAGTTACAGTAACTTGTCATAATTAGTATCGAAGTTACTGTTACCTGTCATAATTAATATCGAAGTTACAATTACCTGCCAATATTTGTATCGAAATTACAGTTACTTGTCATAATTAGTATCGATGTTACTGTTACTTGTCATAATTTATATCGAAGTTACTGTTACCTGTCATAATTAGTATCGAAGTTACACTTACCTGCCATAATTTGTATCGAAATTACAGGGACTTGTCATAATTAGTAAAGAAGTTACAGTTACCTGCCATAATTAGCATCGAAATTAAAGTTACTTGTCATAATTAGTAACGAAGTTACATTTACCTGCCATAATTAGTATCGAAATTAAAGTTACTTGTCATAATTAGTAACGAAGTTACAGTTACTTGCCATAATTAGTATAGAAATTACAGTTACTTGTCATAATTAGTAACGAAGTTGCAGTTACCTGTCATAATTAGTATCGAAGTTACTGTTACCTGTCATAATCAGTATCGAATTTACAGTTACCTGCCATAATGTGTATCGAAATTACAGTTACTTGTCATAATTAGTAACGAAGTTACAGTTACCTGTCATAATAAGTATCGAAGTTACTGTAACTTGTCATAATTAGTATCGAAGTTACTGTTACCTGTCATAATTAGTATCGAAGTTACAGTTACATCCCATAATTTGTATCGAAATTACAGTTACTTGTCATAATTAATAACGAAGTTACAGTTAACTGTCATAATTAGTATCGAAGTTACAGTTACCTGCCATAATTATTATCGAAGTGTTTGTTACCTGTCATAATTAATATCGAAGTTACTGTTTTCTGTCATAATTAGTATCGAAGTTACTGTTACCTGTCATAATTAGTATCGAAGTAACAGTTACCTGCAATAATTTGTATCGAAATTACAGTTACTTGTCATAATTAGTAACGAAGTTACTGTTAGTTGTCATAATAAGTATCGAAGTTACTGTTACCTGTCATAATTAGTATCGGAATTACAGTTACCTGCCATAATTTGTATCGAAATTACAGTTACTTGTCATAATTAGCAACGAAGTTACAGTTACTTGCCATAATTAGTATAGAAATTACAGTTACTTGTCATAATTAGTAACGAAGTTGCAGTTACCTGTCATAATTAGTATCGAAGATACTGTCACCTGTCGTAATTAGTATCGAATTTACAGTTACCTGCTATAATTTGTATCGAAATTACAGTTACTTGTCATAATTAGTAACGAAGTTACAGTTACCTGTCATAATTAGTATCGAAGTTACAGTTACTTGTCATAATTAGTATCGAAGTTACTGTTACCTTTCATAATTAGTATCGAAGTTACAGTTACCTGCAAAAATTTGTATCGAAATTACAGTTACTTGTCATAATTAGTATGGAAGTTAATGTTACTTGTCATAATTAATATCGAAGTTACTGTTACCTGTCATAATTAGTATCGAAGTTACAGTTACTTGTCATAATAAGTATCGAAGTTACAGTTACTTGTCATAATAAGTATCGAAGTTACAGTTACCTGTCATAATTAATATCCAAGTTACTGTTTCTTGTCATAATTAGTAAAGAACTTACAATTACCTGTCATAATAAGTATCGAAGTTACAGTTACTTGTCATAACTAGTATCGAAGTTACAGTTACTTGACATAATTAATAACGATGTTACAGTATCCTGTCATAATTAGTATCGAAGTTACTGTTACCTGTATTAATTAGTATCGAAGTTACTGTTACCTGACATAATTAGTAACGAAGTTACAGTAACCTGTCATAATTAGTATCGAAGTTACTGTTGCCTGTATTTATTAGTATCGAAGTTACAGTTACCTGCCATAATTTTTTAAATCAAAATTAGAGATACTTATCATAATTAGTAACGAAGTTATTGTTACTTGTCATAATTAGTATCGAAGTTACTGTTACCTATCATAATAAGTATCAAAGTTACAGTTACCTGCCATAATTTGTATCGAAGTTACAGTTCCTTGTCATAATTAGTATCGAAGTTACAGTTACCTGTCATAATTAGTATCGAAGGTACTGTTACCTGCCATAGTTTGTATCGAAATTACAAATACGTGTCATAATTAGTAACGAAGTTACAGTTACCTGTCATAATTTGTATCGAAAATACAGTTACTTGTCATAATTAGTAACGAAGTTACAGTTTCCTGTCATAATTAGTACCGAAGTTACTGTTACCTGACATAATTAGTATCGAAGTTACAGTTACCTGCCATAGTTTGTATCGAAATTACAGGGACTTGTCATAATTAGTTACGAAGTTACTGTTACCTGCCATAATTAGTATCGAAATTAAAGTTACTTGTCATAATTAGTAACGAAGTTCCAGTTACCTGTCACATTTAGTATCGAAGTGACTGTTACCTGTCATAATTAGTATTGAAGTTACAGTTACCTACCATAATTTTTTATCAAAATTACTGTTACTTGTCATAATTAGTAACGAAGTTAGAGTTTCTTGTCATAATTAGTATCGAAGTTACAGTTACCTGTCATAATTTGATTCGAAGTTATAGTTACTTGTCGTAATTAGTATCGAAGTTACTGTTACCTGTCATAATTAGTATCGAAGTTACAGTTACTTGTCATAATAAGTATCGAAGTTAGAGTTACCTGTCATAATTAGTATCGAAGTTACAGTTACCTGTCATAATTAATATCGAAGTTACTGTTTCTTGTCATAATTAGTAAAGAACTTACAGTTACCTGTCATAATAAGTATCGAAGTTACAGTTACTTGTCATAATTAGTATCGAAGTTACAGTTACTTGACATAATTAGTAACGATGTTACAGTAACCTGTCATAATTAGTATCGAAGTTACTGTTACCTGTATTAATTAGTATCGAAGTTACTGTTACCTGACATAATTAGTATCGAAGTAACTGTTACCGGTCATAGTTAGTATCGAAGTTACAGATACCTGCCATAATTTGTATCGAAATTACAGGGACTTGTCATAATTAGTAACGAAGTTACAGTTACCTGCCATAATTAGTATCGAAATTAAAGTTACTTGTCATAATTAGTAACGAAGTTATAGTTACCTGTCATAATTAGTATCGATGTTACTGTTACCTGTCATAATTAGTAATGACATTACAATTACCTGCCATAATTAGTATCGAAGTTACAGTTACCTGTCATAATAAGTATCGAAGTTACAGTTACCTGCCATAATTTGTATCGAAATTACAGTAACCTGTCATAATAAGTATCGAAGTTACAGGTACTTGTCATAATTAGTATCGAAGTTACAGTTAGTTGACATAATTAGTAACGATGTTACAGTAACCTGTCATAATTAGTATCGAAGTTACTGTTGCCTGTATTAATTAGTATCGAAGTTACAGTTACCTGCCATAATTTTTTAAATCAAAATTAGAGTTACTTGTCATAAATAGTAACGAATTTACAGTTTCCTGTCATAATTAGTACCGAAGTTACTGTTACCTGACATAATTAGTATCGAAGTTACAGTTACCTGCCATAGTTTGTATCGAAATTACCGGGACTTGTCCTAATTAGTAGCGAAGTTACAGTTACCTGCCATATTTAGTATCGAAATTAAAGTT
Source organism: Meconema thalassinum (assembly GCA_946902985.2). NCBI lineage: Eukaryota > Metazoa > Arthropoda > Insecta > Orthoptera > Tettigoniidae > Meconema > Meconema thalassinum. The sequence continues at coordinate 1,445,680,050 of OX336388.2, read as the reverse complement.
ACTTGTCATAATTAGTAACGATGTTACAGTTACCTGTCATAATTATTATCGAAGTTACAGTTACTTGTCATAATTAGTATCGAAGTTACTGTTACCTGTCATAATTAGTATGGACGTTACAGTTACCTGCCATAATTTGTATCGAAATTACAGTTACTTGTCATAATTAGTAACGAAGATACAGTTACCTGTCATAATTATTATCGAAGTTACAGTTACTTGTCATAATTAGTATCGAAGTGACTGTTACCTGTCATAGTTAGTATCGAAGTTATAGTTACCTGCCAAAATTTGTATCGAAATTACAGTTACTTGTCATAAATAGTTACGAAGTTTCAGTTACCTGTCATAATTAGTATCTAAGTTACAGTTACTTGTCATAATTAGTAACGAAGTTACAGTTACCTGTGTTAATTAGTATCGAAGTTACAGTTACTTGTCATAATTAGTATCGAAGTTACTGTTACCTGTCATAATTAGTATCGAAGTTACAGTTACATGCCATAATTTGTATCGAAATTACAGTTACTTGTCATAATTAGTAACGAAGTTACTGTTAACTGTCATAATTAGTATCGAAGTTACAGTTACCTGCCATAATTATTATCGAAGTTTTTGTTACCTGTCATAATTAGTATCGAAGTTACTGTTTTCTGTCATAATTAGTATCGAAGTTACTGTTACCTGTCATAATTAGTATCGAAGTTAGAGTTACCTGCCATAATTTGTATCGAAATTACAGTTACTTGTCATAATTAGTAACGAAGTTACTGTTACTTGTCATAATAAGTATCGAAGTTACTGTTACCTGTCATAATTAGTATCGAAATTACAGTTACCTGCCATAATTTGTGTCGAAATTACAGTTACTTGTCATAATTAGTAACGAAGTTACAGTTACTTGCCATAATTAGTATAGAAATTACAGTTACTTGTCATAATTAGTAACGAAGTTTCAGTTACCTGTCATAATTAGTATCGAAGTTACTGTTACCTGTCATAATAAGTATCGAATGTACAGTTACCTGCCATAATTTGTATCGAAATTACAGTTACTTGTCATAATTAGTAACTAAGTTACAGTTACCTGTCATAATTAGTATCGAAGTTACAGTTACTTGTCATAATTGGTATCGAAGTTACTGTTACCTGTCATAATTAGTATCGAAGTTACAGATACCTGCCAAAATTTGTATCGAAATTACAGTTACTTATCATAATTAGTATGGAAGTTAATGTTACTTGTCATAATTAATATCGAAGTTACAGTTACCTGCCATAATTTGTATCGAAATTACAGTTCCTTGTCATAATTAGTAACGAAGTTGCAGTTACCTGTCATAATTAGTTACGAAGTTACTGTTACCTGTCATAATTAGTATCGAAGTTACAGTTACTTGTCATAATAAGTATCGAAGTTACAGTTACTTGTCATAATTAGTATCGAAGTTACAGTTACCTGTCATAATTAATATCGAAGTTACTGTTTCATGTCATAATTAGTAAAGAACATACGGTTACCTGTCATAATAAGTATCGAAGTTACAGTTACTTGTCATAATTAGTATCGGAGTTAGAGTTACCTGTCATAATAAGTATCGAAGTTACAGTTACCTGCCATAATTTGTATCGAAATTACAGTAACATGTCATAATAAGTATCGAAGCTACAGTTACTTGTCATAATTAGTATCGAAGTTACAGTTACTTGACATAATTAGTAACGATGTTACAGTAACCTGTCATAATTAGTATCGAAGTTATTTTTGCCTGTATTAATTAGTATCGAAGTTACAGTTACCTGCCATAATTTTTTTTATCAAAATTAGAGTTACTTGTCATAATTAGTAACGAAGTTACAGTTACTTGTCATAATTAGTATCGAAGTTACTGTTACCTGTCATAATTAGTATCAAAGTTACAGTTACCTGCCATAGTTTGTATCGAAGTTACAGTTCCTTGTCATAATTAGTATCTAAGTTACAGTTACCTGTCATAATTAGTATCGAAGGTACTGTTACCTGCCATAATTTGTATCGAAATTAAAGTTACTTGTCATAATTAGTAACGAAGTTACAGTTACCTGTCATAATTTGTATCGAAATTACAGTTACTTGTCATAATTAGTAACGAAGTTACAGTTTCCTGTCATAATTAGTACCGAAGTTACTGTTACCTGACATAATTAGTATCGAAGTTACAGTTACCTGCCATAGTTTGTATCGAAATTACAGGGACTTATCATAATTAGTAACGAAGTTACAGTTACCTGCCATAATTAGTATCGAAATTAAAGTTACTTGTCATAATTAGTAACGAAGTTACAGTTACCTGTCACATTTAGTATCGAAGTTACTGTTACCTGTCATAATTAGTATTGAAGTTAGAGTTACCTACCATAATTTTTTATCAAAATTACTGTTACTTGTCATAATTAGTAACGAAGTTAGAGTTTCTTGTCATAATTAGTATCGAAGTTGCAGTTACCTGTCATAAGTTGATTCGAAGTTATAGTTACTTGTCATAATTAGTATCGAAGTTACTGTTACCTGTCATAATTAGTATCGAAGTTACTGTTACCTGTCATAATTAGTATCGAAGTTACAGTTACCTGCCAAAATTTGTATCGAAATTACAGTTACTTGTCATAATTAGTAACGAAGTTACAGTTAACTGTCATAATTAGTATCAAAGTTACAGTAACCTGCCATAATTTGTATCGAAATTACAGTTCCTTGTCATAATTAGTATCGAAGTTACAGTTACCTGTCATAATTAGTATCGAAGGTACTCTTACCTGCCATAATTTGTATCGAAATTACAGTTACTTGTCATAATTAGTTACGAAGTTACAGTTACCTGTCATAATTTGTATCGAAATTACAGTTACTTGTCATAATTAGTAACGAATTTACAGTTTCCCGTCATAATTAGTATCGAAGTTACTGTTACCTGTCATAATTAGTATCGAAGTTACAGTTACCTAACAAAATTTGTATCGAAATAACTGTTACTTGTCATAATTAGTAACGAAGTTACAGTTAACTGTCATAATTAGTATCGAAGTTACAGTCATTTGTCATAATAAGTATCGAAGTTACTGTTACTTGTCATAATTAGTATCGAAGTTACAGTTACTTGTCATAATTAGTATCGAAGTCACTGTTACCTGTCATAATTAGTATCGAAGTTACAGATACCTGCCAAAATTTGTATCGAAATTACAGTTACTTATCATAATTAGTATGGAAGTTAATGTTACTTGTCATAAATAATATCGAAGTTACAGTTACCTGCCATAATTTGTATCGAAATTACAGTTCCTTGTCATAATTAGTAACGAAGTTGCAGTTACCTGTCATAATTAGTAACGAAGTTACTGTTACCTGTCATAATTAGTATCGAAGTTACAGTTACTTGTCATAATAAGTATCGAAGTTATAGTTACTTGTCATAATTAGTATCGAAGTTACTGTTACCTGTCATAATTAGTATCGAAGTTACTGTTACCTGTCATAATTAGTATCGAAGTTACAGTTACCTGCCAAAATTTGTATCGAAATTACAGTTACTTGTCATAATTAGTAACGAAGTTACAGTTAACTGTCATAATTAGTATCAAAGTTACAGTAACCTGCCATAATTTGTATCGAAATTACAGTTCCTTGTCATAATTAGTATCGAAGTTACAGTTACCTGTCATAATTAGTATCGAAGGTACTCTTACCTGCCATAATTTGTATCGAAATTACAGTTACTTGTCATAATTAGTTACGAAGTTACAGTTACCTGTCATAATTTGTATCGAAATTACAGTTACTTGTCATAATTAGTAACGAATTTACAGTTTCCCGTCATAATTAGTATCGAAGTTACTGTTACCTGTCATAATTAGTATCGAAGTTACAGTTACCTAACAAAATTTGTATCGAAATTACAGTTACTTGTCATAATTAGTAACGAAGTACAGTTAACTGTCATAATTAGTATCGAAGTTACAGTTATTTGCCATAATAAGTATCGAAGTTACTGTTACTTGTCATAATTAGTATCGAAGTTACTGTTACCTGTCATAATAAGTATCGAAATTACAATTACCTGCCATAATTTGTAACGAAATTACAGTTACTTGTCATAATTAGTAACGAAGTTACAGTTACCTGTCAAAATTAGTATCGAAGTTACAGTTACTTGTCATAATTAGTATCGAAGTCACTGTTACCTGTCATAATTAGTATCGAAATTACAGTTACCTGCCATAATTTGTATCGAAATTACAGTTACTTGTCATAATTTAAAACGAAGTTACAGTTACTTGCCATAATTATTATAGAAATTACAGTTACTTGTCATAATTAGTAACGAAGTTGCAGTTACCTGTCATAATAAGTATCGAAGTTACAGTTACTTGTCATAATTAGAATCGAAGTTACAGTTACTTGACATAATTAGTATCGAAATTAAAGTTACTTGTCATAATTAGTAACGAAGTTACAGTTACCTGTCATAATTAGTATCGAAGTTACTGTTACCTGTCACAATTAGTATTGCATTTACAGTTACCTACCATAATTTTTTATCAAAATTACTGTTACTTGTCATAATTAGTAACGATGTTACAGTTTCCTGTCATAATTAATATCGAAGTTACTGTTACCTGACATAATTAGTATCGAAGTTACAGTTACCTGCTATAATTTGTATCGAAATTACAGGGACTTGACATAATTAGTAACGATGTTACAGTTTCCTGTCATAATTAATATCGAAGTTACTGTTACCTGACATAATTAGTATCGAAGTTACAGTTACCTGCTATAATTTGTATCGAAATTACAGGGACTTGTCATAATTAGTAACGAAGTTACAGTTACCTGCCATAATTAGTATCGAAATTAAAGTTACTTGTCATAATTAGTAACGAAGTTACAGTTACTTGTCATAATTAGTAACGAAGTTACAGTTACCTGTCATAATTATTATCGAAGTTACAGTTACTTCTCATAATTAGTATCGAAGTGACTGATACCTGTCATAATTAGTATCGAAGTTATAGTTACCTGCCAAAATTTGTATCGAAATTACAGTTACTTGTCATAATTAGTAACGAAGTTACAGTTACCTGTCATAATTAGTATCGAAGTTACAGTTACTTGTCATAATTAGTATCGAAGTTACTGTTACTTGTCATAATTAGTATCGAAGTTACTGTTACCTGTCATAATTATTATCGAAGTTACAGTTACCTGCCATAATTTGTATCGAAATTACAGGGACTTGTCATAATTAGTAACGAAGTTACAGTTACCTGCCATAATTAGTATCGAAATTAAAGTTACTTGTCATAATTAGTAACGAAGTTACAGTTACCTGCCATAATTTGTATCGAAATTAAAGTTACTTGTCATAATTAGTAACGAAGTTAAAGTAACTTTCCATAATTAGCATAGACATTACAGTTACTTGTCATAATTAGTAACGAAGTTGCAGTTACCTGTCATAATTAGTATCGAAGTTACTGTTACCTGTCATAATCAGTATCGAATTTACAGTTACCTGCCATAATTTTTATCGAAATTACAGTTACTTGTCATAATTAGTAACGAAGTTATAGTTACCTGTCATAATTAGTATCGAAGGTACTGTTACCTGCCATAGTTTGTATCGAAATTACAAATACGTGTCATAATTAGTAACGAAGTTACAGTTACCTGCCAAAATTTGTATCGAAATTACAGTTACTTGTCATAATTAGTATCGATGTTACTGTTACTTGTCATAATTAATATCGAAGTTACTGTTACCTGTCATAATTAGTATCGAAGTTACAGTTACCTGCCATAATTTGTATCGAAATTAAAGTTACTTGTCATAATTAGTAACGAAGTTACAGTTACTTGCCATAATTAGTATAGAAATTACAGTTACTTGTCATAATTAGTAACGAAGTTGCAGTTACCTGTCATAATTAGTATCGAAGTTACTGTTACCTGTCATAATCAGTATCGAATTTACAGTTACCTGCCATAATTTGTATCGAAATTACAGTTACTTGTCATAATTAGTAACGAAGTTACAGTTACCTGTCATAATAAGTATCGAAGTTACTGTAACTTGTCATAATTAGTATCGAAGTTACTGTTACCTGTCATAATTATTATCGAAGTTACAGTTACATGCCATAATTTGTATCGAAATTACAGTTACTCGTCATAATTAATAACGAAGTTACAGTTAACTGTCATAATTAGTATCGAAGTTACAGTTACCTGTCATAATTAGTATCGAAGTTACTGTTACCTGTCATAATTAGTATCGAAGTAACAGTTACCTGCCATAATTTGTATCGAAATTACAGTTACTTGTCATAATTAGTAACGAAGTTACTGTTACTTGTCATAATAAGTATCGAAGTTACTGTTACCTGTCATAATTAGTATCGGAATTACATTTAGGCTACCTGCCATAATTTGTATCGAAATTAAAGTTACTTGTCATAATTAGCAACGAAGTTACAGTTACTTGCCATAATTAGTATAGAAATTACAGTTACTTGTCATAATTAGTAACGAAGTTGCAGTTACCTGTCATAATTAGTTTCGAAGTTACTGTCACCTGTCATAATTAGTATCGAATTTACAGTTACCTGCTATAATTTGTATCGAAATTACAGTTACTTGTCATAATTAGTAACGAAGTTACAGTAACCTGTCATAATTAGTATCGAAGTTACAGTTACTTGTCATAATTAGTATCGAAGTTACTGTTACCTTTCATAATTAGTATCGAAGTTACAGTTACCTGCCAAAATTTGTATCGAAATTACAGTTACTTATCATAATTAGTATGGAAGTTAATGTTACTTGTCATAATTAATATCGAAGTTACAGTAACCTGCCATAATTTGTATCGAAATTAAAGTTCCTTGTCATAATTAGTATCGAAGTTACAGTTACCTGTCATAATTAGTATCGAAGGTACTCTTACCTGCCATAATTTGTATCGAAATTACAGTTACTTGTCATAATTAGTTACGAAGTTACAGTTACCTGTCATAATTTGTATCGAAATTACAGTTACTTGTCATAATTAGTAACGAATTTACAGTTTCCCGTCATAATTAGTATCGAAGTTACTGTTACCTGTCATAATTAGTATCGAAGTTACAGTTACCTAACAAAATTTGTATCGAAATTACAGTTACTTGTCATAATTAGTAACGAAGTTACAGTTAACTGTCATAATTAGTATCGAAGTTACAGTTATTTGTCATAATAAGTATCGAAGTTACTGTTACTTGTCATAATTAGTATCGTAGTTACTGTTACCTGTCATAATAAGTATCGAAATTACAATTACCTGCCATAATTTGTAACGAAATTACAGTTACTTGTCATAATTAGTAACGAAGTTACAGTTACCTGTCAAAATTAGTATCGAAGTTACAGTTACTTGTCATAATTAGTATCGAAGTCACTGTTACCTGTCATAATTAGTATCGAAATTACAGTTACCTGCCATAATTTGTATCGAAATTACAGTTACTTGTCATAATTTAAAACGAAGTTACAGTTACTTGCCATAATTATTATAGAAATTACAGTTACTTGTTATAATTAGTAACGAAGTTGCAGTTACCTGTCATAATAAGTATCGAAGTTACAGTTACTTGTCATAATTAGAATCGAAGTTACAGTTACTTGACATAATTAGTAACGATGTTACAGTTTCCTGTCATAATTAATATCGAAGTTACTGTTACCTGACATAATTAGTATCGAAGTTACAGTTACCTGCTATAATTTGTATCGAAATTACAGGGACTTGTCATAATTAGTAACGAAGTTACAGTTACCTGCCATAATTAGTATCGAAATTAAAGTTACTTGTCATAATTAGTAACGAAGTTACAGTTACCTGTCATAATTAGTATCGAAGTTACTGTTACCTGTCACAATTAGTATTGAAGTTACAGTTACCTACCATAATTTTTTATCAAAATTACTGTTACTTGTCATAATTAGTAACGAAGTTAGAGTTACTTGTCATAATTAGTATCGAAGTTACTGTTACCTGACATAATTAGTATCGAATTTGTAGTTACCTGCCTTATTTTGTATCGAAATTACAGTTACTTGTCATAATTAGTAACGAAGTTACAGTTACCTGTCATAATTATTATCGAAGTTACAGTTACTTCTCATAATTAGTATCGAAGTGACTGTTACCTGTCATAATTAGTATCGAAGTTATAGTTACCTGCCAAAATTTGTATCGAAATTACAGTTACTTGTCATAATTAGTAACGAAGTTACAGTTACCTGTCATAATTAGTATCGAAGTTACAGTTACTTGTCATAATTAGTATCGAAGTTACTGTTACTTGTCATAATTAGTATCGAAGTTACTGTTACCTGTCATAATTATTATCGAAATTACAATTACCTGCCATAATTTGTATCGAAATTACAGTTACTTGTCATAATTAGTAACGAAGTTTCAGTTACCTGTCATAATTAGTATCGAAGTTACAGTTACTTGTCATAATTAGTAGCGAAGTTACAGTTATCTGTGATAATTAGTATCGAAGTTACAGTTACTTGTCATAATTAGTATCGAAGTTACTGTTACCTGTCATAATTAGTATCGAAGTTACAGTAACTTGTCATAATTAGTATCGAAGTTACTGTTACCTGTCATAATTAGTATCGAAGTTACAATTACCTGCCAAAATTTGTATCGAAATTACAGTTACTTGTCATAATTAGTAACGAAGTTTCAGTTACCTGTCATAATTAGTATCGAAGTAACAGTTACTTGTCATAATTAGTAGCGAAGTTACAGTTATCTGTGATAATTAGTATCGAAGTTACGGTTACCTGCCATAATTTGTATCGAAATTACAGGGACTTGTCATACTTAGTAACGAAGTTACAGTTACCTGCCATAATTAGTATCGAAATTAAAGTTACTTGTCATAATTAGTAACGAAGTTACAGTTACCTGCCATAATTTGTATCGAAATTAAAGTTACTTGTCATAATTAGTAACGAAGTTAAAGTAACTTTCCATAATTAGTATAGACATTACAGTTACTTGTCATAATTAGTAACGAAGTTGCAGTTACCTGTCATAATTAGTATCGAAGTTACTGTTACCTGTCATAATCAGTATCGAATTTACAGTTACCTGCCATAATTTGTATCGAAATTACAGTTACTTGTCATAATTAGTAACGAAGTTACAGTTACCTGTCATAATTAGTATCGAAGTTACAGTAACTTGTCATAATTAGTATCGAAGTTACTGTTACCTGTCATAATTAGTATCGAAGTTACAATTACCTGCCAAAATTTGTATCGAAATTACAGTTACTTGTCATAATTAGTATCGATGTTACTGTTACTTGTCATAATTAATATCGAAGTTACTGTTACCTGTCATAATTAGTATCGAAGTTACAGTTACCTGCCATAATTTGTATCGAAATTACAGGGACTTGTCATAATTAGTAACGAAGTTACAGTTACCTGCCATAATTAGCATCGAAATTAAAGTTACTTGTCATAATTAGTAACGAAGTTACAGTTACCTGCCATAATTAGTATCGAAATTAAAGTTACTTGTCATAATTAGTAACGAAGATACAGTTACTTGCCATAATTAGTATAGAAATTACAGTTACTTGTCATAATTAGTAACGAAGTTGCAGTTACCTGTCATAATTAGTATCGAAGTTACTGTTACCTGTCATAATCAGTATCGAATTTACAGTTACCTGCCATAATTTGTATCGAAATTACAGTTACTTGTCATAATTAGTAACGAAGTTACAGTTACCTGTCATAATAAGTATCGAAGTTACTGTAACTTGTCATAATTAGTATCGAAGTTACTGTTACCTGTCATAATTAGTATCGAAGTTACAGTTACATGCCATAATTTGTATCGAAATTACAGTTACTCGTCATAATTAATAACGAAGTTACAGTTAACTGTCATAATTAGTATCGAAGTTACAGTTACCTGCCATAATTATTATCGAAGTGTTTGTTACCTGTCATAATTAATATCGAAGTTACTGTTTTCTGTCATAATTAGTATCGAAGTTACAGTTACTTGTCATAATTAGTATCGAAGTAACAGCTACCTGCCATAATTTGTATCGAAATTACAGTTACTTGTCATAATTAGTAACGAAGTTACTGTTACTTGTCATAATAAGTATCGAAGTTACTGTTACCTGTCATAATTAGTATCGGAATTACATTTACCTGCCATAATTTGTATCGAAATTACAGTTACTTGTCATAATTAGCAACGAAGTTACAGTTACTTGCCATAATTAGTATAGAAATTACAGTTACTTGTCATAATTAGTAACGAAGTTGCAGTTACCTGTCATAATAAGTATCGAAGTTACTGTCACCTGTCATAATAAGTATCGAATTTACAGTTACCTGCTATATTTTGTATCGAAATTACAGTTACTTGTCATAATTAGTAACGAAGTTACAGTTACCTGTCATAATTAGTATCGAAGTTACAGTTACTTGTCATAATTAGTATCGAAGTTACTGTTACCTTTCATAATTAGTATCGAAGTTACAGTTACCTGCCAAAATTTGTATCGAAATTACAGTTACTTGTCATAATTAGTATGGAAGTTAATGTTACTTGTCATAATTAATATCGAAGTTACTGTTACCTGTCATAATTAGCATCGAAGTTACAGTTACTTGTCATAATAAGTATCGAAGTTACAGTTACTTGTCATAATTAGTATCGAAGTTACAGTTACCTGTCATAATTAATATCGAAGTTACTGTTTCTTGTCATAATTAGTAAAGAACTTACAATTACCTGTCATAATAAGTATCGAAGTTACAGTTACTTGTCATAATTAGTATCGAAGTTACAGTTACTTGACATAATTAATAACGATGTTACAATATCCTGTCATAATTAGTATCGAAGTTACTGTTACCTGTATTAATTAGTATCGAAGTTACTGTTACCTGACATAATTAGTAACGATGTTACAGTAACCTGTCATAATTAGTATCGAAGTTACTGTTGCCTGTATTTATTAGTATCGAAGTTACAGTTACCTGCCATAATTTTTTAAATCAAAATTATAGATACTTATCATAATTAGTAACGAAGTTATTGTTACTTGTCATAATTAGTATCGAAGTTACTGTTACCTGTCATAATAAGTATCAAAGTTACAGCTACCTGCCATAATTTGTATCGAAGTTACAGTTCCTTGTCATAATTAGTATCGAAGTTACAGTTACCTGTCATAATTAGTATCGAAGGTACTGTTACCTGCCATAGTTTGTATCGAAATTACAAATACGTGTCATAATTAGTAACGAAGTTACAGTTACCTGTCATAATTTGTATCGAAAATACAGTTACTTGTCATAATTAGTAACGAAGTTACAGTTTCCTGTCATAATTAGTACCGAAGTTACTGTTACCTGACATAAATAGTATCGAAGTTACAGTTACCTGCCATAGTTTGTATCGAAATTACAGGGACTTGTCATAATTAGTTACGAAGTTACTGTTACCTGCCATAATTAGTATCGAAATTAAAGTTACTTGTCATAATTAGTAACGAAGTTCCAGTTACCTGTCACATTTAGTATCGAAGTTACTGTTACCTGTCATAATTAGTATTGAAGTTACAGTTACCTACCATAATTTTTTATCAAAATTACTGTTACTTGTCATAATTAGTAACGAAGTTAGAGTTTCTTGTCATAATTAGTATCGAAGTTACAGTTACCTGTCATAATTTGATTCGAAGTTTTAGTTACTTGTCATAATTAGTATCGAAGTTACTGTTACCTGTCATAATTAGTATCGAAGTTACAGTTACTTGTCATAATAAGTATCGAAGTTAGAGTTACCTGTCATAATTAGTATCAAAGTTACAGTTACCTGTCATAATTAATATCGAAGTTACTGTTTCTTGTCATAATTAGTAAAGAACTTACAGTTACCTGTCATAATAAGTATCTAAGTTACAGTTACTTGTCATAATTAGTATCGAAGTTACAGTTACTTGACATAATTAGTAACGATGTTACAGTAACCTGTCATAATTAGTATCGAAGTTACTGTTACCTGTATTAATTAGCATCGAAGTTACTGTTACCTGACATAATTAGTATCGAAATAACAGATACCTGCCATAATTTGTATCGAAATTACAGGGACTAGTCATAATTAGTAACGAAGTTACAGTTACCTGCCATAATTAGTATCGAAATTAAAGTTACTTGTCATAATTAGTAACGAAGTTATAGTTACCTGTCATAATTAGTATCGATGTTACTGTTACCTGTCATAATTAGTACAGAAGTTACAGTTACCTGCCATAATTAGTATCGAAGTTACAGTTACCTGTCATAATAAGTATCGAAGTTACAGTTACCTGCCATAATTTGTATCGAAATTACAGTAACCTGTCATAATAAGTATCGAAGTTACAGTTACTTGCCATAATTAGTATCGAAGTTACAGTTAGTTGACATAATTAGTAACGATGTTACAGTAACCTGTCATAATTAGTATCGAAGTAACTGTTGCCTGTATTAATTAGTATCGAAGTTACAGTTACCTGCCATAATTTTTTAAATCAAAATTAGAGTTACTTGTCACAATTAGTAACGAAGTTACAGTTACTTGTCATAATTAGTATCGAAGTTACTGTTACCTGTCATAATTAGTATCAAAGTTACAGTTACCTGCCATAATTTGTATCGAAGTTTCAGTTCCTTGTCATAACTAGTATCGAATTTACAGTTACCTGTCATAATTAGTATCGAAGGTACTGTTACCTGCCATAATTTTTATCGAAATTACAGTTACTTGTCATAAATAGTAACGAAGTTACAGTTACCTGTCATAATTTGTATCAAAATTACAGTTACTTGACATAATTAGTAACGAAGTTACAGTTTCCTGTCATAATTAGTACCGAAGTTACTGTTACCTGACATAATTAGTATCGAAGTTACAGTTACCTGTCACATTTAGTATCGAAGTTACTGTTACCTGTCATAATTAGTATTGAAGTTACAGTTACCTACCATAATTTTTTATCAAAATTACTGTTACTTGTCATAACTAGTAACGGAGTTAGAGTTTCTTGTCATAATTAGTATCGAAGTTACAGTTACCTGTCATAATTTGATTCGAAGTTATAGTTACTTGTCATAATTAGTATCGAAGTTACTGTTACCTGTCATAATTAGCATCGAAGTTACAGTTACCTGCCATAATTTGTATCGAAATTACAGTTCCTTGTCATAGTTAGTATGGAAGTTACAGTTACCTGTCATAATTAGTATCGAAGGTACTCTTACCTGCCATAATTTGTATCGAAATTACAGTTACTTGTCATAATTAGTTACGAAGTTACAGCTACCTGTCATAATTTGTATCGAAATTACAGTTACTTGTCATAATTAGTAACGAATTTACAGTTTCCTGTCATAATTAGTATCAAAGTTACTCTTACCTGTCATAATTAGTATCGAAGTTACAGTTACCTGCCATAATTTGTATCGAAATTACAGGGACTTGTAATAATTAATAACGAAGTTACAGTTACCTGCCATAATTAGTATCGAAATTAAAGTTACTTGTCATAATTAGTAACGAAGTTACAGTTACCTGCCATAATTAGTATCGAAATTAATGTTACTTGTCATAATTAGTAACGAAGTTACAGTTACTTGCCATAATTAGTATAGAAATTACAGTTACTTGTCATAATTAGTAACGAAGTTGCAGTTACCTGACATAATTAGTATCGAAGTTACTGTTTCCTGTCATAATCAGTATCGAATTTACAGTTACCTGCCATAATTTGTATCGAAATTACAGTTACTTGTCATAATTAGTAACGAAGTTACAGTTACCTGTCATAATAAGTATCGAAGTTACTGTAACTTGTCATAATTAGTATCGAAGTTACTATTACCTGTCATAATTAGTATCGAAGTTACAGTTACATGCCATAATTTGTATCGAAATTACAGGGACTTGTCATAATTAGTAACGAAGTTACAGTTACCTGCCATAATTAGTATCGAAATTAAAGTTACTTGTCATAATTAGTAACGAAGTTATAGTTACCTGTCATAATTAGTATCGATGTTACTGTTACCTGTCATAATTAGTACAGAAGATACAGTTACCTGCCATAATTAGTATCGAAGTTACAGTTACCTGTCATAATAAGTATCGAAGTTACAGTTACCTGCCATAATTTGTATCGAAATTACAGTAACCTGTCATAATAAGTATCGAAATTACAGTTACTTGTCATAATTAGTATCGAAGTTACAGTTAGTTGACATAATTAGTAACGATGTTACAGTAACCTGTCATAATTAGTATCGAAGTTACTGTTGCCTGTATTAGTTAGTATCGAAGTTACAGTTACTTGCCATAATTTTTTAAATCAAAATTAGAGTTACTTGTCATAATTAGTAACGAAGTTACAGTTACTTGTCATAATTAGTATCGAAGTTACTGTTACCTGTCATAATTAGTATCAAAGTTACAGTTACCTGCCATAATTTGTATCGAAGTTTCAGTTCCTTGTCATAACTAGTATCGAAGTTACAGTTACCTGTCATAATTAGTATCGAAGGAACTGTTACCTGCCATAATTTTTATCGAAATTACAGTTACTTGTCATAATTAGTAACGAAGTTACAGTTACCTGTCATAATTTGTATCAAAATTACAGTTACTTGACATAATTAGTAACGAAGTTACAGTTTCCTGTCATAATTAGTACCGAAGTTACTGTTACCTGACATAATTAGTATCGAAGTTACAGTTACCTGTCACATTTAGTATCGAAGTTACTGTTACCTGTCATAATTAGTATTGAAGTTACAGTTACCTACCATAATTTTTTATCAAAATTACTGTTACTTGTCATAATTAGTAACGGAGTTAGAGTTTCTTGTCATAATTAGTATCGAAGTTACAGTTACCTGTCATAATTTGATTCGAAGTTATAGTTACTTGTCATAATTAGTATCGAAGTTACTGTTACCTGTCATAATTAGCATCGAAGTTACAGTTACCTGCCATAATTTGTATCGAAATTACAGTTCCTTGTCATAGGTAGTATGGAAGTTACAGTTACCTGTCATAATTAGTATCGAAGGTACTCTTACCTGCCATAATTTGTATCGAAATTACAGTTACTTGTCATAATTAGTTACGAAGTTACAGCTACCTGTCATAATTTGTATCGAAATTATCGTTACTTGTCATAATTAGTAACGAATTTACAGTTTCCTGTCATAATTAGTATCGAAGTTACTCTTACCTGTCATAATTAGTATCGAAGTTACAGTTACCTGCCATAATTTGTATCGAAATTACAGGGACTTGTAATAATTAGTAACGAAGTTACAGTTACCTGCAATAATTAGTATCGAAATTAAAGTTACTTGTCATAATTAGTAACGAAGTTACAGTTACCTGCCATAATTAGTATCGAAATTAAAGTTACTTGTCATAATTAGTAACGAAGTTACAGTTACTTGCCATAATTAGTATAGAAATTACAGTTACTTGTCATAATTAGTAACGAAGTTGCAGTTACCTGTCATAATTAGTATCGAAGTTACTGTTACCTGTCATAATCAGTATCGAATTTACAGTTACCTGCCATAATTTGTATCGAAATTACAGTTACTTGTCATAATTAGTAACGAAGTTACAGTTACCTGTCATAATAAGTATCGAAGTTACTGTAACTTGTCATAATTAGTATCGAAGTTACTGTTACCTGTCATAATTAGTATCAAAGTTACAGTTACATGCCATAATTTGTATCGAAATTACTGTTACTTGTCATAATTAATAACGAAGTTACTGTTAACTGTCATAATTAGTATCGAAGTTACAGTTACCTGCCATAATTATTATCGAAGTGTTTGTTACCTGTCATTATTAATATCGAAGTTACTGTTTTCTGTCATAATTAGTATCGAAGTTACTGTTACCTGTCATAATTAGTATCGAAGTAACAGTTACCTGCCATAATTTGTATCGAAATTACAGTTACTTGTCATAATTAGTAACGAAGTTACTGTTACTTGTCATAATAAGTATCGAAGTTACTGTTACCTGTCATAATTAGTATCGAAGTCACAGTTACCTGCCATAATTAGTATAGAAATTACAGTTACTTGTCATAATTAGCAACGAAGTTACAGTTACTTGCCATAATTAGTATAGAAATTACAGTTACTTGTCATAATTAGTAACGAAGTTGCAGTTACCTGTCATAATTAGTATCGAAGTTACTGTCACCTGTCATAATTAGTATCGAATTTACAGTTACCTGCTATAATTTGTATCGAAATTACAGTTACTTGTCATAATTAGTAACGAAGTTACAGTTACCTGTCATAATTAGTATCGAAGTTACAGTTACTTGTCATAATTAGTATCGAAGTTACTGTTACCTTTCATAATTAGTATCGTAGTTACAGTTACCTGCCAAAATTTGTATCGAAATTACAGTTACTTGTCGTAATTAGTATGGAAGTTAATGTTACTTGTCATAATTAATATCGAAGTTACTGTTACCTGTCATAATTAGTATCGAAGTTACAGTTACTTGTCATAATAAGTATCGAAGTTACAGTTACTTGTCATAATTAGTATCGAAGTTACAGTTACCTGTCATAATTAATATCGAAGTTACTGCTTCTTGTCATAATTAGTAAAGAACTTACATTTACCTGTCATAATAAGTATCGAAGTTACAGTTACTTGACATAATTAATAACGATGTTACAGTATCCTGTCATAATTAGTATCGAAGTTACTGTTACCTGTATTAATTAGTATCGAAGTTACCGTTACCTGACATAATTAGTAACGATGTTACAGTAACCTGTCATAATTAGTATCGAAGTTACTGTTGCCTGTATTTATTAGTATCGAAGTTACAGTTACCTGCCATAATTTTTTAAATCAAAATTAGAGTTACTTGTCATAATTAGTAACGAAGTTACAGTTACTTGTCATAATTAGTATCGAAGTTACTGTTACCTGTCATAATAAGTTTCAAAGTTACAGTTACCTGCCATAATTTGTATCGAAGTTACAGTTCCTTGTCATAATTGGTATCGAAGTTACAGTTACCTGTCATAATTAATATCGAAGGTACTGTTAACTGCCATAATTTGTATCGAAATTACAGTTACTTGTCATAATTAGTAACGAAGTTACAGTTACCTGTCATAATTTGTATCGAAAATATAGTTACTTGTCATAATTAGTAACGAAGTTACAGTTTCCTGTCATAATTAGTACCGAAGTTACTGTTACCTGACATAATTAGTATCGAAGTTACAGTTACCTGCCATAGTTTGTATCGAAATTACAGGGACTTGTCATAATTAGTTACGAAGTTACAGTTACCTGCCATAATTAGTATCGAAATTAAAGTTAGTTGTCATAATTAGTAACGAAGTTCCAGTTACCTGTCACATTTAGTATCGAAGTTACTGTTACCTGTCATAATTAGTATCGAAGTTACAGTTACCTACCATAATTTTTTATCAAAATTACTGTTACTTGTCATAATTAGTAACGAAGTTAGAGTTTCTTGTCATAATTAGTATCGAAGTTACAGTTACCTGTCATAATTTGATTCGAAGTTATAGTTACTTGTCATAATTAGTATCGAAGTTACTGTTACCTGTCATAATTAGTATCGAAGTTACAGTTACTTGTCATAATAAGTATCGAAGTTACAGTTACTTGTCGTAATAAGTATCGAAGTTACAGTTACTTGACATAATTAGTAACGATGTTACAGTAACCCGTCATAATTAGTATCGAAGTTACTGTTACCTGTATTAATTAGTATCGAAGTTACTGTTACCTGACATAATTAGTATCGAAATAACAGTTACCTGCCATAATTTGTATCGAAATTACAGGGACTTGTCATAATTAGTAACGAAGTTACAGTTACCTGCCATAATAAGTATCGAAATTAAATTTACTTGTCATAATTAGTAACGAAGTTATAGTTACCTGTCATAATTAGTATCGATGTTACTGTTACCTGTCATAATTAGTAATGAAGTTACAGTTACCTGCCATAATAAGTATCGAAGTTACAGTTACCTGTCATAATAAATATCGAAGTTACAGTTACCTGACATAATTTGTATCGAAATTACAGTAACCTGTCATAATAAGTATCGAAGTTACAGTTACTTGTCATAATTAGTATCGAAGTTACAGTTAGTTGACATAATTAGTAACGATGTTACAGTAACCTGTCATAATTAGTATCGAAGTTACTGTTGCCTGTATTAATTAGTATCGAAGTTACAGTTACCTGCCATAATTTTTTAAATCAAAATTAGAGTTACTTGTCATAATTAGTAACGATGTTACAGTTACTTGTCATAATTAGTATCGAAGTTACTGTTACCTGTCATAATCAGTATCGAATTTACAGTTACCTGCCATAATTTGTATCGAAATTACAGTTACTTGTCATAATTAGTAACGAAGTTACAGTTACCTGTCATAATAAGTATCGAAGTTACTGTAACTTGTCATAATTAGTATCGAAGTTACAGCTACCTGTCATAATTAGTATCGAAGTTACTCTTACCTGTCATAATTAGTATCGAAGTTACAGTTTCTTGTCATAATTAGTATCGAAGTTACTGTTACTTGTCATAATTAGTATCGAAGTTACTGTTACCTGTCATAATTATTATCGAAATTACAATTACCTGCCATAATTTGTATCGAAATTACAGTTACTTGTCATAATTAGTAACGAAGTTTCAGTTACCTGTCATAATTAGTATCGAAGTTACAGTTACTTGTCATAATTAGTAGCGAAGTTACAGTTATCTGTGATAATTAGTATCGAAGTTACAGTTACTTGTCATAATTAGTATCGAAGTTACTGTTACCTGTCATAATTAGTATCGAAGTTACAGTTACCTGCCATAATTTGTATCGAAATTACAGGGACTTGTCATAATTAGTAACGAAGTTGCAGTTACCTGTCATAATTAGTAACGAAGTTACTGTTACCTGTCATAATTAGTATCGAAGTTACAGTTACTTGTCATAATAAGTATCGAAGTTACAGTTACTTGTCATAATTAGTATCGAAGTTACAGTTACCTGTCATAATTAATATCGAAGTTACTGTTTCATGTCATAATTAGTAAAGAACATACGGTTACCTGTCATAATAAGTATCGAAGTTACAGTTACTTGTCATAATTAGTATCGAAGTTACAGTTACTTGACATAATTAGTAACGATGTTACAGTAACCTGTCATAATTAGTATCGAAGTTACTGTTACCTGTATTAATTAGTATCGAAGTTACTGTTACCTGACATAATTAGTATCGAAGTTACAGTTTCCTGCCATAATTTGTATCGAAATTACAGTTACTTGTCATAATTAGTATCGAAGTTAGAGTTACCTGTCAAAATTAGTATCGAAGTTACAGTTACCTGCCATAATTTGTATCGAAATTACAGTTACTTGTCATAATTAGTAACGAAGTTACAGTTACCTGTCATAATTAGTAGCGAAGTTACAGTTATCTGTGATAATTAGTATCGAAGTTAGAGTTACTTGTCATAATTAGTATCGAAGTTACTGTTACCTGTCATAATTAGTATCGAAGTTACAGTTACCTGCCATAATTTGTATCGAAATTACAGTTACGTGTCATAATTATTAACGAAGTTACAGTTAACTGTCATAATTAGTATCGAAGTTACAGTTATTTGACATAATTAGTAACGATGTTACAGTAACCTGTCATAATTTGTATCGAAATTACAGTTACTTGTCATAATTAGTAACGAAGTTACAGTTACCTGTCATAATTAGTATCGATGTTACAGTTTCCTGCCATAATTTGTATCGAAATTACAGTTACTTGTCATAATTAGTATCGAAGTTAGAGTTACCTGTCAAAATTAGTATCGAAGTTACAGTTACCTGCCATAATTTGTATCGAAATTACAGTTACTTGTCATAATTAGTAACGAAGTTACAGTTACCTGTCATAATTAGTAGCGAAGTTACAGTTATCTGTGATAATTAGTATCGAAGTTAGAGTTACTTGTCATAATTAGTATCGAAGTTACTGTTACCTGTCATAATTAGTATCGAAGTTACAGATACCTGCCAAAATTTGTATCGAAATTACAGTTACTTATCATAATTAGTATGGAAGTTAATGTTACTTGTCATAATTAATATCGAAGTTACAGTTACCTGCCATAATTTGTATCGAAATTACAGTTCCTTGTCATAATTAGTAACGAAGATACAGTTACCTGTCATAATTAGTAACGAAGTTACTGTTACCTGTCATAATTAGTATCGAAGTTACAGTTACTTGTCATAATAAGTATCGAAGTTACAGTTACTTGTCATAATTAGTATCGAAGTTACAGTTACCTGTCATAATTAATATCGAAGTTACTGTTTCATGTCATAATTAGTAAAGAACATACGGTTACCTGTCATAATAAGTATCGAAGTTACAGTTACTTGTCATAATTAGTATCGAAGTTACAGTTACTTGACATAATTAGTAACGATGTTACAGTAACCTGTCATAATTAGTATCGAAGTTACTGTTACCTGTATTAATTAGTATCGAAGTTACTGTTACCTGACATAATTAGTATCGAAGTTACAGTTACCTGCCATAATTTGTATCGAAATTACAGGGACTTGACATAATTTGTAACGAAGTTACAGTTAACTGCCATAATTAGTATCGAAATTAAAGTTACTTGCCATAATTAGTAACGAAGTTACAGTTACCTGTCATAATTAGTATCGATGTTACTGTTACCTGTCATAATTAGTAATGAAGTTACAGTTACCCGCCATAATTAGTATCGAAGTTAGAGTTACCTGTCATAATAAGTATTGAAGTTACAGTTACCTGCCATAATTTGTATCGAAATTACAGTAACCTGTCATAATAAGTATCGAAGCTACAGTTACTTGTCATAATTAGTATCGAAGTTACAGTTACTTGACATAATTAGTAACGATGTTACAGTAACCTGCATAATTAGTATCGAAGTTATTGTTGCCTGTATTAATTAGTATCGAAGTTACAGTTACCTGCCATAATTTTTAAATCAAAATTAGAGTTACTTGTCATAATTAGTAACGAAGTTACAGTTACTTGTCATAATTAGTATCGAAGTTACTGTTACCTGTCATAATTAGTATCAAAGTTACAGTTACCTGCCATAATTTGTATCGAAGTTACAGTTCCTTGTCATAATTAGTATCGAAGTTACAGTTACCTGTCATAATTAGTATCGAAGGTACTGTTACCTGCCATAATTTGTATCGAAATTAAAGTTACTTGTCATAATTAGTAACGAAGTTACAGTTACCTGTCACATTTAGTATCGAAGTTACTGTTACCTGTCATAATTAGTATTGAAGTTACAGTTACCTACCATAATTTTTTATCAAAATTACTGTTACTTGTCATAATTAGTAACGACGTTAGAGTTTCTTGTCATAATTAGTATCGAAGTTGCAGTTACCTGTCATAATTTGATTCGAAGTTATAGTTACTTGTCATAATTAGTATCGATGTTACTGTTACCTGTCATAATTAGTATCGAAGTTACTGTTACCTGTCATAATTAGTATCGAAGTTACAGTTACCTGCCAAAATTTGTATCGAAATTACAGTTACTTGTCATAATTAGTAACGAAGTTACAGTTAACTGTCATAATTAGTATCAAAGTTACAGTAACCTGCCATAATTTGTATCGAAATTACAGTTCCTTGTCATAATTAGTATCGAAGTTACAGTTACCTGTCATAATTAGTATCGAAGGTACTCTTACCTGCCATAATTTGTATCGAAATTACAGTTACTTGTCATAATTAGTTACGAAGTTACAGTTACCTGTCATAATTTGTATCGAAATTACAGTTACTTGTCATAATTAGTAACGAATTTACAGTTTCCCGTCATAATTAGTATCGAAGTTACTGTTACCTGTCATAATTAGTATCGAAGTTACAGTTACCTAAAAAAATTTGTATCGAAATTACAGTTACTTGTCATAATTAGTATCGAAGTCACTGTTACCTGTCATAATTAGTATCGAAATTACAGTTACCTGCCATAATTTGTATCGAAATTACAGTTACTTGTCATAATTTAAAACGAAGTTACAGTTACTTGCCATAATTATTATAGAAATTACAGTTACTTGTCATAATTAGTAACGAAGTTGCAGTTACCTGTCATAATAAGTATCGAAGTTACAGTTACTTGTCATAATTAGAAACGAAGTTACAGTTACTTGACATAATTAGTAACGATGTTACAGTTTCCTGTCATAATTAATATCGAAGTTACTGTTACCTGACATAATAAGTATCGAATTTGTAGTTACCTGCCATATTTTGTATCGAAATTACAGTTACTTGTCATAATTAGTAACGAAGTTACAGTTACCTGTCATAATTATTATCGAAGTTACAGTTACTTCTCATAATTAGTATCGAAGTGACTGTTACCTGTCATAATTAGTATCGAAGTTATAGTTACCTGCCAAAATTTGTATCGAAATTACAGTTACTTGTCATAATTAGTAACGAAGTTACAGTTACCTGTCATAATTAGTATCGAAGTTACAGTTACTTGTCATAATTAGTATCGAAGTTACTGTTACTTGTCATAATTAGTATCGAAGTTACTGTTACCTGTCATAATTATTATCGAAATTACAATTACCTGCCATAATTTGTATTGAAATTACAGTTACTTGTCATAATTAGTAACGTAGTTTCAGTTACCTGTCATAATTAGTATCGAAGTTACAGTTACTTGTCATAATTAGTAGCGAAGTTACAGTTATCTGTGATAATTAGTATCGAAGTTACAGTTACTTGTCATAATTAGTATCGAAGTTACTGTTACCTGTCATAATTAGTATCGAAGTTACAGTTACCTGCCATAATTTGTATCGAAATTACAGGGACTTGTCATAATTAGTAACGAAGTTACAGTTACCTGCCATAATTAGTATCGAAATTAAAGTTACTTGTCATAATTAGTAACGAAGTTACAGTTACCTGCCATAATTTGTATCGAAATTAAAGTTACTTGTCATAATTAGTAACGAAGTTAAAGTAACTTTCCATAATTAGTATAGACATTACAGTTACTTGTCATAATTAGTAACGAAGTTGCAGTTACCTGTCATAATTAGTATCGATGTTACTGTTACCTGTCATAATCAGTATCGAATTTACAGTTACCTGCCATAATTTGTATCGAAATTACAGTTACTTGTCATAATTAGTAACGAATTTACAGTTACCTGTCATAATTAGTATCGAAGTTACAGTAACTTGTCATAATTAGTATCGAAGTTACTGTTACCTGTCATAATTAGTATCGAAGTTACAATTACCTGCCAAAATTTGTATCGAAATTACAGTTACTTGTCATAATTAGTATCGATGTTACTGTTACTTGTCATAATTAATATCGAAGTTACTGTTACCTGTCATAATTAGTATCGAAGTTACAGTTACCTGCCATAATTTGTATCGAAATTACAGGGACTTGTCATAATTAGTAACGAAGTTACAGTTACCTGCCATAATTAGCATTGAAATTAAAGTTACTTGTCATAATTAGTAACGAAGTTACAGTTACCTGCCATAATTAGTATCGAAATTAAAGTTACTTGTCATAATTAGTAACGAAGTTACAGTTACTTGCCATAATTAGTATAGAAATTACAGTTACTTGTCATAATTAGTAACGAAGTTGCAGTTACCTGTCATAATTAGTATCGAAGTTACTGTTACCTGTCATGATCAGTATCGAATTTACAGTTACCTGCCATAATTTGTATCGAAATTACAGTTACTTGTCATAATTAGTAACGAAGTTACAGTTACCTGTCATAATAAGTATCGAAGTTACTGTAACTTGTCATAATTAGTATCGAAGTTACTGTTACCTGTCATAATTAGTATCGAAGTTACAGTTACATGCCATAATTTGTATCGAAATTACAGTTACTCGTCATAATTAATAACGATGTTACAGTTAAATGTCATAATTAGTATCGAAGTTACAGTTACCTGCCATAATTATTATCGAAGTGTTTGTTACCTGTCATAATTAATATCGAAGTTACTGTTTTCTGTCATAATTAGTATCGAAGTTACTGTTACCTGTCATAATTAGTATCGAAGTAACATTTACCTGCCATAATTTGTATCGAAATTACAGTTACTTGTCATAATTAGTAACGATGTTACTGTTACTTGTCATAATAAGTATCGAAGTTACTGTTACCTGTCATAATTAGTATCGGAATTACATTTACCTGCCATAATTTGTATCGAAATTACAGTTACTTGTCATAATTAGCAACGAAGTTACAGTTACTTGCCATAATTAGTATAGAAATTACAGTTACTTGTCATAATTAGTAACGAAGTTGCAGTTACCTGTCATAATTAGTATCGAAGTTACTGTCACCTGTCATAATTAGTATCGAATTTACAGTTACCTGCTATAATTTGTATCGAAATCACAGTTACTTGTCATAATTAGTAACGAAGTTACAGTTACCTGTCATAATTAGTATCGAAGTTACAGTTACTTGTCATAATTAGTATCGAAGTTACTGTTACCTTTCATAATTAGTATCGAAGTTACAGTTACCTGCCAAAATTTGTATCGAAATTACAGTTACTTGTCATAATTAATATGGAAGTTAATGTTACTTGTCATAATTAATATCGAAGTTACTGTTACCTGTCATAATTAGTATCGAAGTTACAGTTACTTGTCATAATTAGTATCGAAGTTACAGTTACCTGTCATAATTAATATCGAAGTTACTGTTTCTTGTCATAATTAGTAAAGAACTTACAATTACCTGTCATAATAAGTATCGAAGTTACAGTTACTTGTCATAATTAGTATCGAAGTTACAGTCCTGTCATAATTAGTATCGAAGTTACTGTTACCTGTATTAATTAGTATCGAAGTTACTGTTACCTGACATAATTAGTAACGATGTTACAGTAACCTGTCATAATTAGTATCGAAGTTACTGTTGCCTGTATTTATTAGTATCGAAGTTACAGTTACCTGCCATAATTTTTTAAATCAAAATTGGAGATACTTATCATAATTAGTAACGAAGTTATTGTTACTTGTCATAATTAGTATCGAAGTTACTGTTACCTGTCATAATAAGTATCAAAGTTACAGTTACCTGACATAATTTGTATCGAAGTTACAGTTCCTTGTCATAATTAGTATCGAAGTTACAGTTACCTGTCATAATTAGTATCGAAGGTACTGTTACCTGCCATAGTTTGTATCGAAATTACAAAAACGTGTCATAATTAGTAACGAAGTTACAGTTACCTGTCATAATTTGTATCGAAAATACAGTTACTTGTCATAATTAGTAACGAAGTTACAGTTTCCTGTCATAATTAGTACCGAAGTTTCTGTTACCTGACATAATTAGTATCGAAGTTACAGTTACCTGCCATAGTTTGTATCGAATTTACAGGGACTTGTCATAATTAGTTACGAAGTTACTGTTACCTGCCATAATTAGTATCGAAATTAAAGTTACTTGTCATAATTAGTAACGAAGTTCCAGTTACCTGTCACATTTAGTATCGAAGTTACTGTTACCTGTCATAATTAGTATTGAAGTTACAGTTACCTACCATAATTTTTTATCAAAATTACTGTTACTTGTCATAATTAGTAACGAAGTTAGAGTTTCTTGTCATAATTAGTATCGAAGTTACAGTTACCTGTCATAATTTGATTCGAAGTTTTAGTTACTTGTCATAATTAGTATCGAAGTTACTGTTACCTGTCATAATTAGTATCGAAGTTACAGTTACTTGTCATAATAAGTATCGAAGTTAGAGTTACCTGTCATAATTAGTATCGAAGTTACAGTTACCTGTCATAATTAATATCGAAGTTACTGTTTCTTGTCATAATTAGTAAAGAACTTACAGTTACCTGTCATAATAAGTATCTAAGTTACAGTTACTTGTCATAATTAGTATCGAAGTTACAGTTACTTGACATAATTAGTAACGATGTTACAGTAACCTGTCATAATTAGTATCGAAGTTACTGTTACCTGTATTAATTAGCATCGATGTTACTGTTACCTGACATAATTAGTATCGAAATAACAGATACCTGCCATAATTTGTATCGAAATTACAGGGACTTGTCATAATTAGTAACGAAGTTACAGTTACCTGCCATAATTAGTATCGAAATTAAAGTTACTTGTCATAATTAGTAACGAAGTTATAGTTACCTGTCATAATTAGTATCGATGTTACTGTTACCTGTCATAATTAGTACAGAAGTTACAGTTACCTGCCATAATTAGTATCGAAGTTACAGTTACCTGTCATAATAAGTATCGAAGTTACAGTTACCTGCCATAATTTGTATCGAAATTACAGTAACCTGTCATAATAATTATCGAAGTTACAGTTACTTGTCATAATTAGTATCGAAGTTACAGTTAGTTGACATAATTAGTAACGATGTTACAGTAACCTGTCATAATTAGTATCGAAGTAACTGTTGCCTGTATTAATTAGTATCGAAGTTACAGTTACCTGCCATAATTTTTTAAATCAAAATTAGAGTTACTTGTCATAATTAGTAACGAAGTTACAGTTACTTGTCATAATTAGTATCGAAGTTACTGTTACCTGTCATAATTAGTATCAAAGTTAAAGTTACCTGCCATAATTTGTATCGAAGTTTCAGTTCCTTGTCATAACTAGTATCGAAGTTACAGTTACCTGTCATAATTAGTATCGAAGGTACTGTTACCTGCCATAATTTTTATCGAAATTACAGTTACTTGTCATAATTAGTAACGAAGTTACAGTTACCTGTCATAATTTGTATCAAAATTACAGTTACTTGACATAATTAGTAACGAAGTTACAGTTTCCTGTCATAATTAGTACCGAAGTTACTGTTACCTGACATAATTAGTATCGAAGTTACAGTTACCTGTCACATTTAGTATCGAAGTTACTGTTACCTGTCATAATTAGTATTGAAGTTACAGTTACCTACCATAATTTTTTATCAAAATTACTGTTACTTGTCATAATTAGTAACGGAGTTAGAGTTTCTTGTCATAATTAGTATCGAAGTTACAGTTACCTGTCATAATTTGATTCGAAGTTATAGTTACTTGTCATAATTAGTATCGAAGTTACTGTTACCTGTCATAATTAGCATCGAAGTTACAGTTACCTGCCATAATTTGTATCGAAATTACAGTTCCTTGTCATAGTTAGTATGGAAGTTACAGTTACCTGTCATAATTAGTATCGAAGGTACTCTTACCTGCCATAATTTGTATCGAAATTACAGTTACTTGTCATAATTTGTTACGAAGTTACAGCTACCTGTCATAATTTGTATCGAAATTACAGTTACTTGTCATAATTAGTAACGAATTTACAGTTTCCTGTCATAATTAGTATCGAAGTTACTCTTACCTGTCATAATTAGTATCGAAGTTACAGTTACCTGCCATAATTTGTATAGAAATTACAGGGACTTGTAATAATTAGTAACGAAGTTACAGTTACCTGCCATAATTAGTATCGAAATTAAAGTTACTTGTCATAATTAGTAACGAAGTTACAGTTACCTGCCATAATTAGTATCGAAATTAAAGTTACTTGTCATAATTAGTAACGAAGTTACAGTTACTTGCCATAATTAGTATAGAAATTACAGTTACTTGTCATAATTAGTAACGAAGTTGCAGTTACCTGTCATAATTAGTATCGAAGTTACTGTTACCTGTCATAATCAGTATCGAATTTACAGTTACCTGCCATAATTTGTATCGAAATTACAGTTACTTGTCATAATTAGTAACGAAGTTACAGTTACCTGTCATAATAAGTATCGAAGTTACTGTTACCTGTCATAATTAGTATCGAAGTTACAGTTACATGCCATAATTTGTATCGAAATTACAGGGACTTGTCATAATTAGTAACGAAGTTACAGTTACCTGCCATAATTAGTATCGAAATTAAAGTTACCTGTCATAATTAGTATCGATGTTACTGTTACCTGTCATAATTAGTACAGAAGTTACAGTTACCTGCCATAATTAGTATCGAAGTTACAGTTACCTGTCATAATAAGTATCGAAGTTACAGTTACCTGCCATAATTTGTATCGAAATTACAGTAACCTGTCATAATAAGT
Organism: Meconema thalassinum; assembly: GCA_946902985.2. Taxonomy (NCBI): domain Eukaryota; kingdom Metazoa; phylum Arthropoda; class Insecta; order Orthoptera; family Tettigoniidae; genus Meconema; species Meconema thalassinum. Next base: position 1,445,651,663 of record OX336388.2, on the reverse strand, counting down.
ATCGAAGTTACAGTTACTTGTCATAATTAGTATCGAAGTTACAGTTAGTTGACATAATTAGTAACGATGTTACAGAACCTGTCATAATTAGTATCGAAGTTACTGTTGCCTGTATTAATTAGTATCGAAGTTACAGTTACTTGCCATATTTTTTTAAATCAAAATTAGAGTTACTTGTCATAATTAGTAACGAAGTTACAGTTACTTGTCATAATTAGTATCGAAGTTACTGTTACCTGTCATAATTAGTATCAAAGTTACAGTTACCTGCCATAATTTGTATCGAAGTTTCAGTTCCTTGTCATAACTAGTATCGAAGTTACAGTTACCTGTCATAATTAGTATCGAAGGAACTGTTACCTGCCATAATTTTTATCGAAATTACAGTTACTTGTCATAATTAGTAACGAAGTTACAGTTACCTGTCATAATTTGTATCAAAATAACAGTTACTTGACATAATTAGTAACGAAGTTACAGTTTCCTGTCATAATTAGTACCGAAGTTACTGTTACCTGACATAATTAGTATCGAAGTTACAGTTACCTGTCACATTTAGTATCGAAGTTACTGTTACCTGTCATAATTAGTATTGAAGTTACAGTTACCTACCATAATTTTTTATCAAAATTACTGCTACTTGTCATAATTAGTAACGGAGTTAGAGTTTCTTGTCATAATTAGTATCGAAGTTACAGTTACCTGTCATAATTTGATTCGAAGTTATAGTTACTTGTCATAATTAGTATCGAAGTTACTGTTACCTGTCATAATTAGCATCGAAGTTACAGTTACCTGCCATAATTTGTATCGAAATTACAGTTCCTTGTCATAGGTAGTATGGAAGTTACAGTTACCTGTCATAATTAGTATCGAAGGTACTCTTACCTGCCATAATTTGTATCGAAATTACAGTTACTTGTCATAATTAGTTACGAAGTTACAGCTACCTGTCATAATTTGTATCGAAATTACAGTTACTTGTCATAATTAGTAACGAATTTACAGTTTCCTGTCATAATTAGTATCGCAGTTACTCTTACCTGTCATAATTAGTATCGAAGTTACAGTTACCTGCCATAATTTGTATCGAAATTACAGGGACTTGTAATAATTAGTAACGAAGTTACAGTTACCTGCCATAATTAGTATCGAAATTAAAGTTACTTGTCATAATTAGTAACGAAGTTACAGTTACCTGCCATAATTAGTATCGAAATTAAAGTTACTTGTCATAATTAGTAACGAAGTTACAGTTACTTGCCATAATTAGTATAGAAATTACAGTTACTTGTCATAATTAGTAACGAAGTTGCAGTTACCTGTCATAATTAGTATCGAAGTTACTGTTACCTGTCATAATCAGTATCGAATTTACAGTTACCTGCCATAATTTGTATCGAAATTACAGTTACTTGTCATAATTAGTAACGAAGTTACAGTTACCTGTCATAATAAGTATCGAAGTTACTGTAACTTGTCATAATTAGTATCGAAGTTACTGTTACCTGTCATAATTAGTATCGAAGTTACAGTAAAATGCCATAATTTGTATCGAAATTACAGTTACTTGTCATAATTAATAACGAAGTTACAGTTAACTGTCATAATTAGTATCGAAGTTACAGTTACCTGCCATAATTATTATCGAAGTGTTTGTTACCTGTCATAATTAATATCGAAGTTACTGTTTTCTGTCATAATTAGTATCGAAGTTACTGTTACCTGTCATAATTAGTATCGAAGTAACAGTTACCTGCCATAATTTGTATCGAAATTACAGTTACTTGTCATAATTAGTAACGAAGTTACTGTTACTTGTCATAATAAGTATCGAAGTTACTGTTACCTGTCATAATTAGTATCGAAGTAACAGTTACCTGCCATAATTAGTATAGAAATTACAGTTACTTGTCATAATTAGCAACGAAGTTACAGTTACTTGCCATAATTAGTATAGAAATTTCAGTTACTTGTCATAATTAGTAACGAAGTTGCAGTTACCTGTCATAATTAGTATCGAAGTTACTGTCACCTGTCATAATTAGTGTCGAATTTACAGTTACCTGCTATAATTTGTATCGAAATTACAGTTACTTGTCATAATTAGTAACGAAGTTACAGTTACCTGTCATAATTAGTATCGAAGTTACAGTTACTTGTCATAATTTGTATCGAAGTTACTGTTACCTTTCATAATTAGTATCGAAGTTACAGTTACCTGCCAAAATTTGTATCGAAATTACAGTTACTTGTCATAATTAGTATGGAAGTTAATGTTACTTGTCATAATTAATATCGAAGTTACTGTTACCTGTCATAATTAGTATCGAAGTTACTGTTACCTGTATTAATTAGTATCGAAGTTACTGTTACCTGACATAATTAGTAACGATGTTACAGTAACCTGTCATAATTAGTATCGAAGTTACTGTTGCCTGTATTTATTAGTATCGAAGTTACAGTTACCTGCCATAATTTTTTAAATCAAAATTAGAGATACTTATCATAATTAGTAACGAAGTTATTGTTACTTGTCATAATTAGTATCGAAGTTACTGTTACCTGTCATAATAAGTATCAAAGTTACAGTTACCTGCCATAATTTGTATCGAAGTTACAGTTCCTTGTCATAATTAGTATCGAAGTTACAGTTACCTGTCATAATTAGTATCGAAGGTACTGTTACCTGCCATAGTTTGTATCGAAATTACAAAAACGTGTCATAAATAGTAATGAAGTTACAGTTACCTGTCATAATTTGTATCGAAAATACAGTTACTTGTCATAATTAGTAACGAAGTTACAGTTTCCTGTCATAATTAGTACCGAAGTTTCTGTTACCTGACATAATTAGTATCGAAGTTACAGTTACCTGCCATAGTTTGTATCGAAATTACAGGGACTTGTCATAATTAGTTACGAAGTTACTGTTACCTGCAATAATTAGTATCGAAATTAAAGTTACTTGTCATAATTAGTAACGAAGTTCCAGTTACCTGTCACATTTAGTATCGAAGTTACTGTTACCTGTCATAATTAGTACTGAAGTTACAGTTACCTACCATAATTTTTTACCAAAATTACAGTTACTTGTCATAATTAGTAACTAAGTTAGAGTTTCTTGTCATAATTAGTATCGAAGTTACAGTTACCTGTCATAATTTGATTCGAAGTTTTAGTTACTTGTCATAATTAGTATCGAAGTTACTGTTACCTGTCATAATTAGTATCGATGTTACAGTTACTTGTCATAATAAGTATCGAAGTTAGAGTTACCTGTCATAATTAGTATCGAAGTTACAGTTACCTGTCATAATTAATATCGAAGTTACTGTTTCTTGTCATAATTAGTAAAGAACTTACAGTTACCTGTCATAATAAGTATCGAAGTTACAGTTACTTGTCATAATTAGTATCGAGGTTACAGTTACTTGACATAATTAGTAACGATGTTACAGTAACCTGTCATAATTAGTATCGAAGTTACTGTTACCTGTATTAATTAGCATCGAAGTTACTGTTACCTGACATAATTAGTATCGAAATAACAGATACCTGCCATAATTTGTATCGAAATTACAGGGACTTGTCATAATTAGTAACGAAGTTACAGTTACCTGCCATAATTAGTATCGAAATTAAAGTTACTTGTCATAATTAGTAACGAAGTTATAGTTACCTGTCATAATTAGTATCGATGTTACTGTTACCTGTCATAATTAGTACAGAAGTTACAGTTACCTGCCATAATTAGTATCGAAGTTACAGTTACCTGTCATAATAAGTATCGAAGTTACAGTTACCTGCCATAATTTGTATCGAAATTACAGTAACCTGTCATAATAAGTATCGAAGATACAGTTTCTTGTCATAATTAGTATCGAAGTTACAGTTAGTTGACATAATTAGTAACGATGTTACAGTAACCTGTCATAATTAGTATCGAAGTAACTGTTGCCTGTATTAATTAGTATCGAAGTTACAGTTACCTGCCATAATTTTTTAAATCAAAATTAGAGTTACTTGTCATAATTAGTAACGAAGTTACAGTTACTTGTCATAATTAGTATCGAAGTTACTGTTACCTGTCATAATTAGTATCAAAGTTAAAGTTACCTGCCATAATTTGTATCGAAGTTTCAGTTCCTTGTCATAACTAGTATCGAAGTTACAGTTACCTGTCATAATTAGTATCGAAGGTACTGTTACCTGCCATAATTTTTATCGAAATTACAGTTACTTGTCATAATTAGTAACGAAGTTACAGTTACCTGTCATAATTTGTATCAAAATTACAGTTACTTGACATAATTAGTAACGAAGTTACAGTTTCCTGTCATAATTAGTACCGAAGTTACTGTTACCTGACATAATTAGTATCGAAGTTACAGTTACCTGTCACATTTAGTATCGAAGTTACTGTTACCTGTCATAATTAGTATTGAAGTTACAGTTACCTACCATAATTTTTTATCAAAATTACTGTTACTTGTCATAATTAGTAACGGAGTTAGAGTTTCTTGTCATAATTAGTATCGAAGTTACAGTTACCTGTCATAATTTGATTCGAAGTTATAGTTACTTGTCATAATTAGTATCGAAGTTACTGTTACCTGTCATAATTAGCATCGAAGTTACAGTTACCTGCCATAATTAGTATCGAGGTTACAGTTACTTGACATAATTAGTAACGATGTTACAGTAACCTGTCATAATTAGTATCGAAGTTACTGTTACCTGTATTAATTAGCATCGAAGTTACTGTTACCTGACATAATTAGTATCGAAATAACAGATACCTGCCATAATTTGTATCGAAATTACAGTTACTTGTCATAATTAGTTACGAAGTTACAGCTACCTGTCATAATTTGTATCGAAATTACAGTTACTTGTCATAATTAGTAACGAATTTACAGTTTCCTGTCATAATTAGTATCGAAGTTACTCTTACCTGTCATAATTAGTATCGAAGTTACAGTTACCTGCCATAATTTGTATCGAAATTACAGGGACTTGTAATAATTAGTAACGAAGTTACAGTTACCTGCCATAATTAGTATCGAAATTAAAGTTACTTGTCATAATTAGTAACGAAGTTACAGTTACCTGCCATAATTAGTATCGAAATTACAGTTACTTGTCATAATTAGTAACGAATTTACAGTTTCCTGTCATAATTAGTATCGAAGTTACTCTTACCTGTCATAATTAGTATCGAAGTTACAGTTACCTGCCATAATTTGTATCGAAATTACAGGGACTTGTAATAATTAGTAACGAAGTTACAGTTACCTGCCATAATTAGTATCGAAATTAAAGTTACTTGTCATAATTAGTAACGAAGTTACAGTTACCTGCCATAATTAGTATCGAAATTAAAGTTACTTGTCATAATTAGTAACGAAGTTACAGTTACTTGCCATAATTAGTATTGAAATTACAGTTACTTGTCATAATTAGTAACGAAGTTGCAGTTACCTGTCATAATTAGTATCGAAGTTACTGTTACCTGTCATAATCAGTATCGAATTTACAGTTACCTGCCATAATTTGTATCGAAATTACAGTTACTTGTCATAATTAGTAACGAAGTTACAGTTACCTGTCATAATAAGTATCGAAGTTACTGTTACCTGTCATAATTAGTATCGAAGTTACAGTTACATGCCATAATTTGTATCGAAATTACAGGGACTTGTCATAATTAGTAACGAAGTTACAGTTACCTGCCATAATTAGTATCGAAATTAAAGTTACTTGTCATAATTAGTAACGAAGTTATAGTTACCTGTCATAATTAGTATCGATGTTACTGTTACCTGTCATAATTAGTAATGAAGTTACAGTTACCTGCCATAATTAGTATCGAAGTTACAGTTACCTGTCATAATAAATATCGAAGTTACAGTTACCTGACATAATTCGTATCGAAATTACAGTAACCTGTCATAATAAGTATCGAAGTTACAGTTACTTGTCATAATTAGTATCGAAGTTACAGTTAGTTGACATAATTAGTAACGATGTTACAGTAACCTGTCATAATTAGTATCGAAGTTACTCTTGCCTGTATTAATTAGTATCGAAGTTACAGTTACCTGCCATAATTTTTTAAATCAAAATTAGAGTTACTTGTCATAATTAGTAACGAAGTTACAGTTACTTGTCATAATTAGTATCGAAGTTACTGTTACCTGTCATAATCAGTATCGAATTTACAGTTACCTGCCATAATTTGTATCGAAATTACAGTTACTTGTCATAATTAGTAACGAAGTTACAGTTACCTGTCATAATAAGTATCGAAGTTACTGTAACTTGTCATAATTAGTATCGAAGTTACAGCTACCTGTCATAATTTGTATCGATATTACAGTTACTTGTCATAATTAGTAACGAATTTACAGTTTCCTGTCATAATTAGTATCGAAGTTACTCTTACCTGTCATAATTAGGATCGAAGTTACAGTTACTTGTCATAATTAGTATCGAAGTTACTGTTACTTGTCATAATTAGTATCGAAGTTACTGTTACCTGTCATAATTATTATCGAAATTACAATTACCTGCCATAATTTGTATCGAAATTACAGTTACTTGTCATAATTAGTAACGAAGTTTCAGTTACCTGTCATAATTAGTATCGAAGTTACAGTTACTTGTCATAATTAGTAGCGAAGTTACAGTTATCTGTGATAATTAGTATCGAAGTTACAGTTACTTGTCATAATTAGTATCGAAGTTACTGTTACCTGTCATAATTAGTATCGAAGTTACAGTTACCTGCCATAATTTGTATCGAAATTACAGGGACTTGTCATAATTAGTAACGAAGTTGCAGTTACCTGTCATAATTAGTAACGAAGTTACTGTTACCTGTCATAATTAGTATCGAAGTTACAGTTACTTGTCATAATAAGTATCGAAGTTACAGTAACTTGTCATAATTAGTATCGAAGTTACAGTTACCTGTCATAATTAATATCGAAGTTACTGTTTCATGTCATAATTAGTAAAGAACATACGGTTACCTGTCATAATAAGTATCGAAGTTACAGTTACTTGTCATAATTAGTATCGAAGTTACAGTTACTTGACATAATTAGTAACGATGTTACAGTAACCTGTCATAATTAGTATCGAAGTTACTGTTACCTGTATTAATTAGTATCGAAGTTACTGTTACCTGACATAATTAGTATCGAAGTTACAGTTACCTGCCATAATTTGTATCGAAATTACAGGGACTTGACATAATTTGTAACGAAGTTACAGTTAACTGCCATAATTAGTATCGAAATTAAAGTTACTTGCCATAATTAGTATCGAAGTTACAGTTACCTGTCATAATTAGTATCGATGTTACTGTTACCTGTCATAATTAGTAATGAAGTTACAGTTACCTGCCATAATTAGTATCGAAGTTAGAGTTACCTGTCATAATTAGTATCGAAGTTACAGTTTCCTGCCATAATTTGTATCGAAATTACAGTTACTTGTCATAATTAGTATCGAAGTTAGAGTTACCTGTCAAAATTAGTATCGAAGTTACAGTTACCTGCCATAATTTGTATCGAAATTACAGTTACATGTCATAATTAGTAACGAAGTTACAGTTACCTGTCATAATTAGTAGCGAAGTTACAGTTATCTGTGATAATTAGTATCGAAGTTAGAGTTACTTGTCATAATTAGTATCGAAGTTACTGTTACCTGTCATAATTAGTATCGAAGTTACCGTTACCTGCCATAATTTGTATCGAAATTACAGTTACATGTCATAATTATTAACGAAGTTACAGTTAACTGTCATAATTAGTATCGAAGTTACAGTTATTTGTCATAATAAGTATCGAAGTTACTGTTACTTGTCATAATTAGTATCGAAGTTACTGTTACCTGTCATAATAAGTATCGAAATTACAATTACCTGCCATAATTTGTAACGAAATTACAGTTACTTGTCATAATTAGTAACGAAGTTACTGTTACCTGTCATAATTAGTATCGAAGTTACAGTTACTTGTCATAATCAGTATCGAAGTCACTGTTACCTGTCATAATTAGTATCGAAGTTACAGATACCTGCCAAAATTTGTATCGAAATTACAGTTACTTATCATAATTAGTATGGAAGTTAATGTTACTTGTCATAATTAATATCGAAGTTACAGTTACCTGCCATAATTTGTATCGAAATTACAGTTCCTTGTCATAATTAGTAACGAAGATGCATTTACCTGTCATAATTAGTAACGAAGTTACTGTTACCTGTCATAATTAGTATCGAAGTTACAGTTACTTGTCATAATAAGTATCGAAGTAACAGTTACTTGTCATAATTAGTATCGAAGTTACAGTTACCTGTCATAATTAATATCGAAGTTACTGTTTCATGTCATAATTAGTAAAGAACATACGGTTACCTGTCATAATAAGTATCGAAGTTACAGTTACTTGTCATAATTAGTATCCAAGTTACAGTTACTTGACATAATTAGTAACGATGTTACAGTAACCTGTCATAATTAGTATCGAAGTTACTGTTACCTGTATTAATTAGTATCGAAGTTACTGTTACCTGACATAATTAGTATCGAAGTTACAGTTACCTGCCATAATTTGTATCGAAATTACAGGGACTTGACATAATTTGTAACGAAGTTACAGTTAACTGCCATAATTAGTATCGAAATTAAAGTTACTTGCCATAATTAGTAACGAAGTTACAGTTACCTGTCATAATTAGTATCGATGTTACTGTTACCTGTCATAATTAGTAATGAAGTTACAGTTACCTGCCATAATTAGTATCGAAGTTAGAGTTACCTGTCATAATAAGTATCGAAGTTACAGTTACCTGCCATAATTTGTATCGAAATTACAGTAACCTGTCATAATAAGTATCGAAGCTACAGTTACTTGTCATAATTAGTATCGAAGTTACAGTTACTTGACATAATTAGTAACGATGTTACAGTAACCTGCATAATTAGTATCGAAGTTATTGTTGCCTGTATTAATTAGTATCGAAGTTACAGTTACCTGCCATAATTTTTAAATCAAAATTAGAGTTACTTGTCATAATTAGTAACGAAGTTACAATTACTTGTCATAATTAGTATCGAAGTTACTGTTACCTGTCATAATTAGCATCAACGTTACAGTTACCTGCCATAATTTGTATCGAAGTTACAGTTCCTTGTCATAATTAGTATCGAAGTTACAGTTACCTGTCATAATTAGTATCGAAGGTACTGTTACCTGCCATAATTTGTATCGAAATTAAAGTTACTTGTCATAATTAGTAACGAAGTTACAGTTACCTGTCACATTTAGTATCGAAGTTACTGTTACCTGTCATAATTAGTATTGAAGTTACAGTTACCTACCATAATTTTTTATCAAAATTACTGTTACTTGTCATAATTAGTAACGACGTTAGAGTTTCTTGTCATAATTAGTATCGAAGTTGCAGTTACCTGTCTTAATTTGATTCGAAGTTATAGTTACTTGTCATAATTAGTATCGAAGTTACTGTTACCTGTCATAATTAGTATCGAAGTTACTGTTACCTGTCATAATTAGTATCGAAGTTACAGTTACCTGCCAAAATTTGTATCGAAATTACAGTTACTTGTCATAATTAGTAACGAAGTTACAGTTAACTGTCATAATTAGTATCAAAGTTACAGTAACCTGCCATAATTTGTATCGAAATTACAGTTCCTTGTCATAATTAGTATCGAAGTTACAGTTACCTGTCATAATTAGTATCGAAGGTACTCTTACCTGCCATAATTTGTATCGAAATTACAGTTACTTGTCATAATTAGTTACGAAGTTACAGTTACCTGTCATAATTTGTATCGAAATTACAGTTACTTGTCATAATTAGTAACGAATTTACAGTTTCCCGTCATAATTAGTATCGAAGTTACTGTTACCTGTCATAATTAGTATCGAAGTTACAGTTACCTAACAAAATTTGTATCGAAATTACAGTTACTTGTCATAATTAGTATCGAAGTCACTGTTACCTGTCATAATTAGTATCGAAATTACAGTTACCTGCCATAATTTGTATCGAAATTACAGTTACTTGTCATAATTTAAAACGAAGTTACAGTTACTTGCCATAATTATTATAGAAATTACAGTTACTTGTCATAATTAGTAACGAAGTTGCAGTTACCTGTCATAATAAGTATCGAAGTTACAGTTACTTGTCATAATTAGAAACGAAGTTACAGTTACTTGACATAATTAGTAACGATGTTACAGTTTCCTGTCATAATTAATATCGAAGTTACTGTTACCTGACATAATAAGTATCGAATTTGTAGTTACCTGCCATATTTTGTATCGAAATTACAGTTACTTGTCATAATTAGTAACGAAGTTACAGTTACCTGTCATAATTATTATCGAAGTTACAGTTACTTCTCATAATTAGTATCGAAGTGACTGTTACCTGTCATAATTAGTATCGAAGTTATAGTTACCTGCCAAAATTTGTATCGAAATTACAGTTACTTGTCATAATTAGTAACGAAGTTACAGTTACCTGTCATAATTAGTATCGAAGTTACAGTTACTTGTCATAATTAGTATCGAAGTTACTGTTACTTGTCATAATTAGTATCGAAGTTACTGTTACCTGTCATAATTATTATCGAAATTACAATTACCTGCCATAATTTGTATTGAAATTACAGTTACTTGTCATAATTAGTAACGAAGTTTCAGTTACCTGTCATAATTAGTATCGAAGTTACAGTTACTTGTCATAATTAGTAGCGAAGTTACAGTTATCTGTGATAATTAGTATCGAAGTTACAGTTACTTGTCATAATTAGTATCGAAGTTACTGTTACCTGTCATAATTAGTATCGAAGTTACAGTTACCTGCCATAATTTGTATCGAAATTACAGGGACTTGTCATAATTAGTAACGAAGTTACAGTTACCTGCCATAATTACTATCGAAATTAAAGTTACTTGTCATAATTAGTAACGAAGTTACAGTTACCTGCCATAATTTGTATCGAAATTAAAGTTACTTGTCATAATTAGTAACGAAGTTAAAGTAACTTTCCATAATTAGTATAGACATTACAGTTACTTGTCATAATTAGTAACGAAGTTGCAGTTACCTGTCATAATTAGTATCGAAGTTACTTTTACCTGTCATAATCAGTATCGAATTTACAGTTACCTGCCATAATTTGTATCGAAATTACAGTTACTTGTCATAATTAGTAACGAATTTACAGTTACCTGTCATAATTAGTATCGAAGTTACAGTAACTTGTCATAATTAGTATCGAAGTTACTGTTACCTGTCATAATTAGTATCGAAGTTACAATTACCTGCCAAAATTTGTATCGAAATTACAGTTACTTGTCATAATTAGTATCGATGTTACTGTTACTTGTCATAATTAATATCGAAGTTACTGTTACCTGTCATAATTAGTATCGAAGTTACAGTTACCTGCCATAATTTGTATCGAAATTACAGGGACTTGTCATAATTAGTAACGAAGTTACAGTTACCTGCCATAATTAGCATCGAAATTAAAGTTACTTGTTATAATTAGTAACGAAGTTACAGTTACCTGCCATAATTAGTATCGAAATTAAAGTTACTTGTCATAATTAGTAACGAAGTTACAGTTACTTGCCATAATTAGTATAGAAATTACAGTTACTTGTCATAATTAGTAACGAAGTTGCAGTTACCTGTCATAATTAGTATCGAAGTTACTGTTACCTGTCATGATCAGTATCGAATTTACAGTTACCTGCCATAATTTGTATCGAAATTACAGTTACTTGTCATAATTAGTAACGAAGTTACAGTTACCTGTCATAATAAGTATCGAAGTTACTGTAACTTGTCATAATTAGTATCGAAGTTACTGTTACCTGTCATAATTAGTATCGAAGTTACAGTTACATGCCATAATTTGTATCGAAATTACAGTTACTCGTCATAAATAATAACGAAGTTACAGTTAAATGTCATAATTAGTATCGAAGTTACAGTTACCTGCCATAATTATTATCGAAGTGTTTGTTACCTGTCATAATTAATATCGAAGTTACTGTTTTCTGTCATAATTAGTATCGAAGTTACTGTTACCTGTCATAATTAGTATCGAAGTAACAGTTACCTGCCATAATTTGTATCGAAATTACAGTTACTTGTCATAATTAGTAACGAAGTTACTGTTACTTGTCATAATAAGTATCCAAGTTACTGTTACCTGTCATAATTAGTATCGGAATTACATTTACCTGCCATAATTTGTATCGAAATTACAGTTACTTGTCATAATTAGCAACGAAGTTACAGTTACTTGCCATAATTAGTATAGAAATTACAGTTACTTGTCATAATTAGTAACGAAGTTGCAGTTACCTGTCATAATTAGTATCGAAGTTACTGTCACCTGTCATAATTAGTATCGAATTTACAGTTCCCTGTTATAATTTGTATCGAAATTACAGTTACTTGTCATAATTAGTAACGAAGTTACAGTTACCTGTCATAATTAGTATCGAAGTTACAGTTACTTGTCATAATTAGTATCGAAGTTACTGTTACCTTTCATAATTAGGATCGAAGTGACGGTTACCTGCCAAAATTTGTATCGAAATTACAGTTACTTGTCATAATTAATATGGAAGTTAATGTTACTTGTCATAATTAATATCGAAGTTACCGTTACCTGTCATAATTAGTATCGAAGTTACAGTTACTTGTCATAATAAGTATCGAAATTACAGTTACTTGTCATAATTAGTAAAGAACTTACAATTACCTGTCATAATAAGTATCGAAGTTACAGTTACTTGTCATAATTAGTATCGAAGTTACAGTTACTTGACGTAATTAATAACGATGTTACAGTATCCTGTCATAATTAGTATCGAAGTTACTGTTACCTGTATTAATTAGTATCGAAGTTACTGTTACCTGACATAATTAGTAACGATGTTACAGTAACCTGTCATAATTAGTATCGAAGTTACTTTTGCCTGTATTTATTAGTATCGAAGTTACAGTTACCTGCCATAATTTTTTAAATCAAAATTAGAGATACTTATCATAATTAGTAACGAATTTATTGTTACTTGTCATAATTAGTATCGAAGTTACTGTTACCTGTCATAATAAGTATCAAAGTTACAGTTACCTGCCATAATTTGTATCGAAGTTACAGTTCCTTGTCATAATTAGTATCGAAGTTACAGTTACCTGTCATAATTAGTATCGAAGGTACTGTTACCTGCCATAGTTTGTATCGAAATTACAAAAACGTGTCATAATTAGTAACGAAGTTACAGTTACCTGTCATAATTTGTATCGAAAATACAGTTACTTGTCATAATTAGTAACGAAGTTACAGTTTCCTGTCATAATTAGTACCGAAGTTTCTGTTACCTGACATAATTAGTATCGAAGTTACAGTTACCTGCCATAGTTTGTATCGAATTTACAGGGACTTGTCATAATTAGTTACGAAGTTACTGTTACCTGCCATAATTAGTATCGAAATTAAAGTTACTTGTCATAATTAGTAACGAAGTTCCAGTTACCTGTCACATTTAGTATCGAAGTTACTGTTACCTGTCATAATTAGTATTGAAGTTACAGTTACCTACCATAATTTTTTATCAAAATTACTGTTACTTGTCATAATTAGTAACGAAGTTAGAGTTTCTTGTCATAATTAGTATCGAAGTTACAGTTACCTGTCATAATTTGATTCGAAGTTTTAGTTACTTGTCATAATTAGTATCGAAGTTACTGTTACCTGTCATAATTAGTATCGAAGTTACAGTTACTTGTCATAATAAGTATCGAAGTTAGAGTTACCTGTCATAATTAGTATCGAAGTTACAGTTACCTGTCATAATTAATATCGAAGTTACTGTTTCTTGTCATAATTAGTAAAGAACTTACAGTTACCTGTCATAACAAGTATCGAAGTTACAGTTACTTGTCATAATTAGTATCGAAGTTACAGTTACTTGACATAATTAGTAACGATGTTACAGTAACCTGTCATAATTAGTATCGAAGTTACTGTTACCTGTATTAATTAGCATCGATGTTACTGTTACCTGACATAATTAGTATCGAAATAACAGATACCTGCCATAATTTGTATCGAAATTACAGGGACTTGTCATAATTAGTAACGAAGTTACAGTTACCTGCCATAATTAGTATCGAAATTAAAGTTACTTGTCATAATTAGTAACGAAGTTATAGTTACCTGTCATAATTAGTATCGATGTTACTGTTACCTGTCATAATTAGTACAGAAGTTACAGTTACCTGCCATAATTAGTATCGAAGTTACAGTTACCTGTCATAATAAGTATCGAAGTTACAGTTACCTGCCATAATTTGTATCGAAATTACAGTAACCTGTCATAATAAGTATCGAAGTTACAGTTACTTGTCATAATTAGTATCGAAGTTACAGTTAGTTGACATAATTAGTAACGATGTTACAGTAACCTGTCATAATTAGTATCGAAGTAACTGTTGCCTGTATTAATTAGTATCGAAGTTACAGTTACCTGCCATAATTTTTTAAATCAAAATTAGAGTTACTTGTCATAATTAGTAACGAAGTTACAGTTACTTGTCATAATTAGTATCGAAGTTACTGTTACCTGTCATAATTAGTATCAAAATTAAAGTTACCTGCCATAATTTGTATCGAAGTTACAGTTCCTTGTCATAATTAGTATCGAAGTTACAGTTACCTGTCATAATTAGTAACGATGTTACAGTAACCTGTCATAATTAGTATCGAAGTTACTGTTGCCTGTATTAATTAGTATCGAAGTTACTGTTACCTGACATAATTAGTAACGATGTTACAGTAACCTGTCATAATTAGTATCGAAGTTACTGTTGCCTGTATTTATTAGTATCGAAGTTACAGTTACCTGCCATAATTTTTTAAATCAAAATTAGAGATACTTATCATAATTAGTAACGAAGTTATTGTTACTTGTCATAATTAGTATCGAAGTTACTGTTACCTGTCATAATAAGTATCAAAGTTACAGTTACCTGCCATAATTTGTATCGAAGTTACAGTTCCTTGTCATAATTAGTATCGAAGTTACAGTTACCTGTCATAATTAGTATCGAAGGTACTGTTACCTGCCATAGTTTGTATCGAAATTACAAAAACGTGTCATAATTAGTAACGAAGTTACAGTTACCTGTCATAATTTGTATCGAAAATACAGTTACTTGTCATAATTAGTAACGAAGTTACAGTTTCCTGTCATAATTAGTACCGAAGTTTCTGTTACCTGACATAATTAGTATCGAAGTTACAGTTACCTGCCATAGTTTGTATCGAAATTACAGGGACTTGTCATAATTAGTTACGAAGTTACTGTTACCTGCCATAATTAGTATCGAAATTAAAGTTACTTGTCATAATTAGTAACGAAGTTCCAGTTACCTGTCACATTTAGTATCGAAGTTACTGTTACCTGTCATAATTAGTATTGAAGTTACAGTTACCTACCATAATTTTTTATCAAAATTACTGTTACTTGTCATAATTAGTAACGAAGTTAGAGTTTCTTGTCATAATTAGTATCGAAGTTACAGTTACCTGTCATAATTTGATTCGAAGTTTTAGTTACTTGTCATAATTAGTATCGAAGTTACTGTTACCTGTCATAATTAGTATCGAAGTTACAGTTACTTATAATAAGTATCGAAGTTAGAGTTACCTGTCATAATTAGTATCGAAGTTACAGTTACCTGTCATAATTAATATCGAAGTTACTGTTTCTTGTCATAATTAGTAAAGAACTTACAGTTACCTGTCATAATAAGTATCGAAGTTACAGTTACTTGTCATAATTAGTATCGAGGTTACAGTTACTTGACATAATTAGTAACGATGTTACAGTAACCTGTCATAATTAGTATCGAAGTTACTGTTACCTGTATTAATTAGCATCGAAGTTACTGTTACCTGACATAATTAGTATCGAAATAACAGATACCTGCCATAATTTGTATCGAAATTACAGGGACTTGTCATAATTAGTAACGAAGTTACAGTTACCTGCCATAATTAGTATCGAAATTAAAGTTACTTGTCATAATTAGTAACGAAGTTATAGTTACCTGTCATAATTAGTATCGATGTTACTGTTACCTGTCATAATTAGTACAGAAGTTACAGTTACCTGCCATAATTAGTATCGAAGTTACAGTTACCTGTCATAATAAGTATCGAAGTTACAGTTACCTGCCATAATTTGTATCGAAATTACAGTAACCTGTCATAATAAGTATCGAAGTTACAGTTACTTGTCATAATTAGTATCGAAGTTACAGTTAGTTGACATAATTAGTAACGATGTTACAGTAACCTGTCATAATTAGTATCGAAGTAACTGTTGCCTGTATTAATTAGTATCGAAGTTACAGTTACCTGCCATAATTTTTTAAATCAAAATTAGAGTTACTTGTCATAATTAGTAACGAAGTTACAGTTACTTGTCATAATTAGTATCGAAGTTACTGTTACCTGTCATAATTAGTATCAAAGTTAAAGTTACCTGCCATAATTTGTATCGAAGTTTCAGTTCCTTGTCATAACTAGTATCGAAGTTACAGTTACCTGTCATAATTAGTATCGAAGGTACTGTTACCTGCCATAATTTTTATCGAAATTACAGTTACTTGTCATAATTAGTAACGAAGTTACAGTTACCTGTCATAATTTGTATCAAAATTACAGTTACTTGACATAATTAGTAACGAAGTTACAGTTTCCTGTCATAATTAGTACCGAAGTTACTGTTACCTGACATAATTAGTATCGAAGTTACAGTTACCTGTCACATTTAGTATCGAAGTTACTGTTACCTGTCATAATTAGTATTGCAGTTACAGTTACCTACCATAATTTTTTATCAAAATTACTGTTACTTGTCATAATTAGTAACGGAGTTAGAGTTTCTTGTCATAATTAGTATCGAAGTTACAGTTACCTGTCATAATTTGATTCGAAGTTATAGTTACTTGTCATAATCAGTATCGAAGTTACTGTTACCTGTCATAATTAGCGTCGAAGTTACAGTTACCTGCCATAATTTGTATCGAAATTACAGTTCCTTGTCATAGTTAGTATGGAAGTTACAGTTACCTGTCATAATTAGTATCGAAGGTACTCTTACCTGCCATAATTTGTATCGAAATTACAGTTACTTGTCATAATTAGTTACGAAGTTACAGCTACCTGTCATAATTTGTATCGAAATTACAGTTACTTGTCATAATTAGTAACGAATTTACAGTTTCCTGTCATAATTAGTATCGAAGTTACTCTTACCTGTCATAATTAGTATCGAAGTTACAGTTACCTGCCATAATTTGTATCGAAATTACAGGGACTTGTAATAATTAGTAACGAAGTTACAGTTACCTGCCATAATTAGTATCGAAATTAAAGTTACTTGTCATAATTAGTAACGAAGTTACAGTTACCTGCCATAATTAGTATCGAAATTAAAGTTACTTGTCATAATTAGTAACGAAGTTACAGTTACTTGCCATAATTAGTATAGAAATTACAGTTACTTGTCATAATTAGTAACGAAGTTGCAGTTACCTGTCATAATTAGTATCGAAGTTACTGTTACCTGTCATAATCAGTATCGAATTTACAGTTACCTGCCATAATTTGTATCGAAATTACAGTTACTTGTCATAATTAGTAACGAAGTTACAGTTACCTGTCATAATAAGTATCGAAGTAACTGTTACCTGTCATAATTAGTATCGAAGTTACAGTTACATGCCATAATTTGTATCGAAATTACAGGGACTTGTCATAATTAGTAACGAAGTTACAGTTACCTGCCATAATTAGTATCGAAATTAAAGTTACTTGTCATAATTAGTAACGAAGTTATAGTTACCTGTCATAATTAGTATCGATGTTACTGTTACCTGTCATAATTAGTACAGAAGTTACAGTTACCTGCCATAATTAGTATCGAAGTTACAGTTACCTGTCATAATAAGTATCGAAGTTACAGTTACCTGCCATAATTTGTATCGAAATTACAGTAACCTGTCATAATAAGTATCGAAGTTACAGTTACTTGTCATAATTAGTATCGAAGTTACAGTTAGTTGACATAATTAGTAACGATGTTACAGTAACCTGTCATAATTAGTATCGAAGTTACTGTTGCCTGTATTAATTAGTATCGAAGTTACAGTTACTTGCCATAATTTTTTAAATCAAAATTAGAGTTACTTGTCATAATTAGTAACGAAGTTACAGTTACTTGTCATAATTAGTATCGTAGTTACTGTTACCTGTCATAATTAGTATCAAAGTTACAGTTACCTGCCATAATTTGTATCGAAGTTTCAGTTCCTTGTCATAACTAGTATCGAAGTTACAGTTACCTGTCATAATTAGTATCGAAGGAACTGTTACCTGCCATAATTTTTATCGAAATTACAGTTACTTGTCATAATTAGTAACGAATTTACAGTTACCTGTCATAATTTGTATCAAAATAACAGTTACTTGACATAATTAGTAACGAAGTTACAGTTTCCTGTCATAATTGGTACCGAAGTTACTGTTACCTGACATAATTAGTATCGAAGTTACAGTTACCTGTCACATTTAGTATCGAAGTTACTGTTACCTGTCATAATTAGTATTGAAGTTACAGTTACCTACCATAATTTTTTATCAAAATTACTGCTACTTGTCATAATTAGTAACGGAGTTAGAGTTTCTTGTCATAATTAGTATCGAAGTTACAGTTACCTGTCATAATTTGATTCGAAGTTATAGTTACTTGTCATAATTAGTATCGAAGTTACTGTTACCTGTCATAATTAGCATCGAAGTTACAGTTACCTGCCATAATTTGTATCGAAATTACAGTTCCTTGTCATAGGTAGTATGGAAGTTACAGTTACCTGTCATAATTAGTATCGAAGGTACTCTTACCTGCCATAATTTGTATCGAAATTACAGTTACTTGTCATAATTAGTTACGAAGTTACAGCTACCTGTCATAATTTGTATCAAAATTACAGTTACTTGTCATAATTAGTAACGAATTTACAGTTTCCTGTCATAATTAGTATCGCAGTTACTCTTACCTGTCATAATTAGTATCGAAGTTACAGTTACCTGCCATAATTTGTATCGAAATTACAGGGACTTGTAATAATTAGTAACGAAGTTACAGTTACCTGCCATAATTAGTATCGAAATTAAAGTTGAAAATCCACAGCCTGCTTCCAGTCTCCGACCGGGTCAGGAATGGAATGAATGAAGCCCCCATCTAGCGGCGAGGATATGAACTGTGCCGGCTGCCGAGGCCTGACGCACTCCTCTGGGGCAATGATTAAATGAATGACAGATGAAATGAAATGATAGTGGAGAGTGTTGCTGGAATGAAATGTTGACAGGGAAAACCGGAGTACCCGGAGAAAAACCTGTCTGCCTCCGTTTTGTCCAGCACAGATCTCACATGGGGTGACCGGTATTTGAACCACGGACCCAACGGTGAGAGGCCGGCGTGCTGCCGCCTAAGCCACGGAGGCTACTGAAATTAAAGTTACTTGTCATAATTAGTAACGAAGTTACAGTTACCTGCCATAATTAGTATCGAAATTAAAGTTACTTGTCATAATTAGTAACGAAGTTACAGTTACTTGCCATAATTAGTATAGAAATTACAGTTACTTGTCATAATTAGTAACGAAGTTGCAGTTACCTGTCATAATTAGTATCGAAGTTACTGTTACCTGTCATAATCAGTATCGAATTTACAGTTACCTGCCATAATTTGTATCGAAATTACAGTTACTTGTCATAATTAGTAACGAAGTTACAGTTACCTGTCATAATAAGTATCGAAGTTACTGTAACTTGTCATAATTAGTATCGAAGTTACTGTTACCTGTCATAACTAGTATCGAAGTTACAGTTACATGCCATAATTTGTATCGAAATTACAGTTACTTGTCATAATTAATAACGAAGTTACAGTTAACTGTCATAATTAGTATCGAAGTTACAGTTACCTGCCATAATTATTATCGAAGTGTTTGTTACCTGTCATAATTAATATCGAAGTTACTGTTTTCTGTCATAATTAGTATCGAAGTTACTGTTACCTGTCATAATTAGTATCGAAGTAACAGTTACCTGCCATAATTTGTATCAAAATTACAGTTACTTGTCATAATTAGTAACGAAGTTACTGTTACTTGTCATAATAAGTATCGAAGTTACTGTTACCTGTCATAATTAGTATCGAAGTAACAGTTACCTGCCATAATTAGTATAGAAATTACAGTTACTTGTCATAATTAGCAACGAAGTTACAGTTACTTGCCATAATTAGTATAGAAATTACAGTTACTTGTCATAATAAGTAACGAAGTTGCAGTTACCTGTCATAATTAGTATCGAAGTTACTGTCACCTGTCATAATTAGTATCGAATTTACAGTTACCTGCTATAATTTGTATCGAAATTACAGTTACTTGTCATAATTAGTAACGAAGTTACAGTTACCTGTCATAATTAGTATCGAAGTTACAGTTACTTGTCATAATTTGTATCGAAGTTTCTGTTACCTTTCATAATTAGTATCGAAGTTACAGTTACCTGCCAAAATTTGTATCGAAATTACAGTTACTTGTCATAATTAGTATGGAAGTTAATGTTACTTGTCATAATTAATATCGAAGTTACTGTTACCTGTCATAATTAGTATCGAAGTTACAGTTACTTGTCATAATAAGTATCGAAGTTACAGTTACTTGTCATAATTAGTATCGAAGTTACAGTTACCTGTCATAATTAATATCGAAGTTACTGCTTCTTGTCATAATTAGTAAAGAACTTACATTTACCTGTCATAATAAGTATCGAAGTTACTTGTCATAATTAGTATCGAAGTTACAGTTACTTGACATAATTAATAACGATGTTACAGTATCCTGTCATAATTAGTATCGAAGTTACTGTTACCTGTATTAATTAGTATCGAAGTTACTGTTACCTGACATAATTAGTAACGATGTTACAGTAACCTGTCATAATTAGTATCGAAGTTACTGTTGCCTGTATTTATTAGTATCGAAGTTACAGTTACCTGCCATAATTTTTTAAATCAAAATTAGAGTTACTTGTCATAATTAGTAACGAAGTTACAGTTACTTGTCATAATTAGTATCGAAGTTACTGTTACCTGTCATAATAAGTATCAAAGTTACAGTTACCTGCCATAATTTGTATCGAAGTTACAGTTCCTTGTCATAATTAGTATCGAAGTTACAGTTACCTGTCATAATTAGTATCGAAGGTACTGTTACCTGCCATAATTTGTATCGAAATTACAGTTACTTGTCATAATTAGTAACGAAGTTACAGTTACCTGTCATAATTTGTATCGAAAATACAGTTACTTGTCATAATTAGTAACGAAGTTACAGTTTCCTGTCATAATTAGTACCGAAGTTACTGTTACCTGACATAATTTGTATCGAAGTTACAGTTACCTGCCATAGTTTGTATCGAAATTACAGGGACTTGTCATAATTAGTTACGAAGTTACAGTTACCTGCCATAATTAGTATCGAAATTAAAGTTAGTTGTCATAATTAGTAACGAAGTTCCTGTTACCTGTCACATTTAGTATCGAAGTTACTGTTACCTGTCATAATTAGTATTGAAGTTACAGTTACCTACCATAATTTTTTATCAAAATTACTGTTACTTGTCATAATTAGTAACGAAGTTAGAGTTTCTTGTCATAATTTGTATCGAAGTTACAGTTACCTGTCATAATTTGATTCGAATTTATAGTTACTTGTCATAATTAGTATCGAAGTTACTGTTACCTGTCATAATTAGTATCGAAGTTACAGTTACTTGTCATAATAAGTATCGAAGTTACAGTTACTTGTCATAATTAGTATCGAAGTTACAGTTACTTGACATAATTAGTAACGATGTTACAGTAACCTGTCATAATTAGTATCGAAGTTACTGTTACCTGTATTAATTAGTATCGAAGTTACTGTTACCTGACATAATTAGTATCGAAATAACAGTTACCTGCCATAATTTGTATCGAAATTACAGGGACTTGTCATAATTAGTAACGAAGTTACAGTTACCTGCCATAATTTGTATCGAAATTACAGTAATCTGTCATAATAGGTATCGAAGTTACAGTTACTTGTCATAATTAGTATCGAAGTTACAGTTAGTTGACATAATTAGTAACGATGTTACAGTAACCTGTCATAATTAGTATCGAAGTTACTGTTGCCTGTATTAATTAGTATCGAAGTTACAGTTACATGCCATAATTTTTTAAATCAAAATTAGAGTTACTTGTCATAATTAGTAACGAAGTTACAGTTACTTGTCATAATTAGTATCGAAGTTACTGTTACCTGTCATAATTAGTATCAAAGTTACAGTTACCTGCCATAATTTGTATCGATGTTTCAGTTCCTTGTCATAACTAGTATCGAAGTTACGGTTACCTGTCATAATTAGTATCGAAGGTACTGTTACCTGCCATAATTTTTATCGAAATTACAGTTACTTGTCATAATTAGTAACGAAGTTACAGTTACCTGTCATAATTAGTATCGAAGGTACTCTTACCTGCCATAATTTGTATCGAAATTACAGTTACTTGTCATAATTAGTTACGAAGTTACAGCTACCTGTCATAATTTGTATCGAAATTACAGTTACTTGTCATAATTAGTAACGAATTTACAGTTTCCTGTCATAATTAGTATCGAAGTTACTCTTACCAGTCATAATTAGTATCGGAGTTACAGTTACCTGCCATAATTTGTATCGAAATTACAGGGACTTGTCATAATTAGTAACGAAGTTACATTAACCTGCCATAATTAGTATCGAAATTAAAGTTACTTGCCACAATTAGTAACGAAGTTTCAGTTACCTGTCGTAATTAGTATCGAATTTACCGTTACCACTCATAATTAGTATTGAAGTTACAGTTACCTACAATAATTTTTTATCAAAATTAAAGTTACTTGTCACAATTAGTAACGAAGTTTCAGTTACCTGTCATAATTTGTATCGAAATTACAGTTACCTGTCATAATTAGTATCGAAGTTACCGTTACCACTCATAATTAGTTTTGATGTTACAGTTACCTACAATAATTTTTTATCAAAATTACAGTTACTTGTCATAATTAGTAAAGAACTTACAGTTACCTGTCATAATAAGTATCGAAGTTACAGTTTCTTGTCACAATTAGTATCGAAGTTACAGTAACTTGACATAATTAGTAACGATGTTACAGTAACCTGTCATAATTCGTATCGAAGTTACTGTTACCTGTATTAATTAGTATCGAAGTTACTGTTACCTGACATAATTAGTATCGAAGTTACAGTTACCTGCCATAATTTGTATCGAAATTACAGGGACTTGTCATAATTAGTAACGAAGTTACAGTTACCTGCCATAATTTGTATCGAAATTTCAGGGACTTGTCATAATTAGTAACGAAGTTACAGTTACCTGCCATAATTAGTATCGAAATTAAAGTTACGTGTCATTATTAGTATCGAAGTTACAGTTACCTGCCATAATTTGTATCGAAATTACAGGGACTTGTCATAATTAGTAACGAAGTTACAGTTACCTGCCATAATTAGTATCGAAATTAAAGTTACGTGTCATTATTAGTAACGATGTTACAGTAACCTGTCATAATTCGTATCGAAGTTACTGTTACCTGTATTAATTAGTATCGAAGTTACTGTTACCTGTCATAATAAGTATCGAAGTTACAGTTACCTGCCATAATTTGTATCGAAATTACAGTTACTTGACATAATTAGTAACGATGTTACAGTAACCTGTCATAATTAGTATCGAAGTTACTGTAGCCTGTATTAATTAGTATTGAAGTTACAGTTACCTGCCATAATTTTTTTTATCAAAATTAGAGTTACTTGTCATAATTAGTAACGAAGTTACAGTTACTTGTAATAATTAGTATCGAAGTTACTGTTACCTGTCATAATTAGTATCAAAGTTACAGTTACCTGCCATAATTTGTATCGATGTTACAGTTCCTTGTCATAATTAGTATCGAAGTTAAAGTTACCTGTCATAATTAGTATCGAAGGTACTGTTACCTTCCATAATTTCTATCGAAATTACAGTTACTTGTCATAATTTGTAACGAAGTTACAGTTACCTGTCATAATTTGTATCGAAATTACAGTTACTTGTCATAATTAGTAACGATGTTACAGGTTCCTGTCATAATTAGTACCGAAGTTACTGTTACCTGACATAATTAGTATCGAAGTTACAGTTACCTGCAAATAGTTTGTATCGAAATTACAGGGACTTGTTATAATTAGTAACGAAGTTACAGTTACCTGCCATAATTAGTATCGAAATTAAAGTTTCTTGTCATAATTAGTATCGAAGTTACAGTTACCCGTCATTATTTGATTCGAAGTTATAGTTACTTGTCATAATTAGTATCGAAGATACTGTTACCTGCCATAATTAGTATCGAATTTACAGTTACCTACCATAATTTGTATCGAAATTACAGTTCCTTGTCATAATTAGTATCGAAGTTACAGTTACCTGTCATAATTAGTATCGAAGGTACTCTTACCTGCCATAATTTGTATCGAAATTACAGTTACTTGTCATAATTAGTAACGAAGATACAGTTACATGTCATAATTATTATCGAAGTTACAGTTACTTGTCATAATTAGTATCGAAGTTACTGTTACCTGCCATAATTAGTATGGAAGTTACAGTTACCTGCCATAATTTGTATCGAAATTACAGTTACTTGTCATAATTAGTAAAGAAGTTACAGTTACCTGTCATAATTATTATCGAAGTTACAGTTACTTGTCATAATTAGTATCGAAGTGACTGTTACCTGTCATAATTAGTATCGAAGTTATAGTTACCTGCCAAAATTTGTATCGAAATTAAAGTTACTTGTCATAATTAGTAACGAAGTTTCAGTTACCTGTCATAATTAGTAACGAAGTTACAGTTACCTGTGTTAATTAGTATGGAAGTTACAGTTACCTGCCATAATTTGTATCGAAATTACAGTTACTTGTCATAATTAGTAACGAAGTTACTGTTACTTGTCATAATAAGTATCGAAGTTACTGTTACCTGTCATAATTAGTATCGAAACTACAGTAACCTGCCATAATTTGTATCGAAATTACAGTTACTTGTCATAATTAGTAACGAAGTTACAGTTACTTGCCATAATTAGTATAGAAATTACAGTTACTTGTCATAATTAGTAACGAAGTTGCAGTTACCTGTCATAATTAGTACCTAAGTTACTGTTACCTGTCATAATTAGTATCGAATTTACAGTTACCTGCCATAATTTGTATCGAAATTACAGTTACTTGTCATAATTAGTAACGAAGTTACAGTTACCTGTCATAATTTGTATCGAAGTTACAGTTACTTGTCATAGTTAGTATCGATGTTGCTGTTACCTGTCATAATTAGTATAGAAGTTACAGTTACCTGCCAAAATTTGTATCGAAATTACAGTTACTTGTCATAATTAGTATGGAAGTTAATGTTACTTGTCATAATTAATATCGAAGTTACAGTTACCTGCCATAATTTGTATCGAAATTACAGTTCCTTGTCATAATTAATTACGAAGTTGCAATTACCTGTCATAATTAGTATCGAAGTTACTGTTACCTGTCATAATTAGTATCGAAGTTACAGATACTTGTCATAATAAGTATCGAAGTTACAGTTACTTGTCATAATTAGTATCGAAGTTAAAGTAACCTGTCATAATTAATATCGAAGTTACTGTTTCTTGTCATAATTAGTAAAGAACATACGGTTACCTGTCATAATAAGTATCGAAGTTACAGTTACTTGTCATAATTAGTATCGAAGTTACAGTTACTTGACATAATTAGTAACGATGTTACAGTAACCTGTCATAAACAGTATCGAAGTTACTGTTACCTGTATTAATTATTATCGAAGTTACTGTTACCTGACATAATTAGTATCGAAGTTACAGTTACCTGCCATAATTTGTATCGAAATTACAGGGACTTGTCATAATTAGTAACGAAGTTACAGTTACCTGCCATAATTAGTATCGAAATTAAAGTTACTTGTCATAATTAGTAACGAAGATACAGTTACCTGTAATAATTAGTATCGATGTTACTGTTACCTGTCATAACTAGTAATGAAGTTACAGTTACCTGCCATAATTAGTATCGAAGTTAGAGTTACCTGTCATAATAAGTATCGAAGTTACAGTTACCTGCCATAATTTGTATCGAAATTACAGTAACCTGTCATAATAAGTATCGAAGTTACAGTTACTTGTCATAATTAGTATCGAAGTTACAGTTACTTTTCATAATTAGTAACGATGTTACAGTAACCTGTCATAATTAGTATCGAAGTTATTGTTGCCTGTATTAATTAGTATCGAAGTTACAGTTACCTGCCATAATTTTTTTAATCAAAATTAGAGTTACTTGTCATAATTAGCAACGAAGTTACAGTTACTTGTCATAATTAGTATCGAAGTTACTGTTACCTGTCATAATTAGTATCAAAGTTACAGTTACCTGCCATAATTTGTATCGAAGTTGCAGTTCCTTGTCATAATTAGTATCGAAGTTACAGTTACCTGTCATAATTAGTATCGAAGGTACCGTTACCTGCCATAATTTGTATCGAAATTACGGATACTTGTCATAATTATTAACGAAGTTACAGTTACCTGTCATAATTTGTATCGAAATTACAGTTACTTGTCAAAATTAGTAACGAAGTTACAGTTTCCTGTCATAATTAGTACCGAAGTTACTGTTACCTGACATAATTAGTATCGAAGTTACAGTTACCTGCCATAGTTTGTATCGAAATTACAGGGACTTATCATAATTAGTAACGAAGTTACTATTACCTGCCATAATTAGTATCGAAATTAAAGTGACTTGTCATAATTAGTAACGAAGTTACAGTTACCTGTCACATTTAGTATCGAAGTTACTGTTACCTGTCATAATTAGTATTGAAGTTACAGTTACCTACCATAATTTTTCATCAAAATTACTGTTACTTTTCATAATTAGTAACGAAGTTAGAGTTTCTTGTCATAATTAGTATCGAAGTTGCAGTTACCTGTCATAATTTGATTCGAAGTTATAGTTACTTGTGATAATTAGTATCGAAGTTACTGTTACCTGTCATAATTAGTATCGAAGTTACTGTTACCTGTCATAATTAGTATCGAAGTTACAGTTACCTGCCAAAATTTGTATCGAAATTACAGTTACTTGTCATAATTAGTAACGAAGTTACAGTTAACTGTCATAATTAGTTTCAAAGTTACAGTTACCTTCCATAATTTGTATCGAAATTACAGTTCCTTGTCATAATTAGTATCGAAGTTACAGTTACCTGTCATAATTAGTATCGAAGGTACTCTCACCTGCCATAATTTGTATCGAAATTACAGTTACTTGTCATAATTAGTTACGAAGTTACAGTTACCTGTCATAATTTGAATCGAAATTACAGTTACTTGTCATAATTAGTAACGAATTTACAGTTTCCTGTCATAATTAGTATCCAAGTTACTGTTACCTGTCATAATTAGTATCGAAGTTACAGTAACCTGCCAAAATTTGTATCGAAATTACAGTTACTTGTCATAATTAGTAACGAAGTTACAGTTAACTGACATAATTAGTATCGAAGTTACAGTTACTTGTCATAATAAGTATCGAAGTTACTGTTACTTGTCATAATTAGTATCGAAGTTACAGTTACCTGTCATAATTAGTATCGAAGTTACAGTTACTTGTCATAATTAGTATCGAAGTCACTGTTACCTGTCATAATTAGTATCGAAATTACAGTTACCTGCCAAAATTTGTATCGAAATTACAGTTACTTGTCATAATTTAAAACGAAGTTACAGTTACTTGCCATAATTAGTATAGAAATTACAGTTACTTGTCATAATTACTAACGAAGTTGCAGTTACCTGTCATAATAAGTATCGAAGTTACTGTAGCCTGTATTAATTAGTATTGAAGTTACAGTTACCTGCCATAATTTTTTTTATCAAAATTAGAGTTACTTGTCATAATTAGTAACGAAGTTACAGTTACTTGTAATAATTAGTATCGAAGTTACTGTTACCTGTCATAATTAGTATCAAAGTTACAGTTACCTGCCATAATTTGTATCGATGTTACAGTTCCTTGTCATAATTAGTATCGAAGTTAAAGTTACCTGTCATAATTAGTATCGAAGGTACTGTTACCTTCCATAATTTCTATCGAAATTACAGTTACTTGTCATAATTTGTAACGAAGTTACAGTTACCTGTCATAATTTGTATCGAAATTACAGTTACTTGTCATAATTAGTAACGATGTTACAGGTTCCTGTCATAATTAGTACCGAAGTTACTGTTACCTGACATAATTAGTATCGAAGTTACAGTTACCTGCAAATAGTTTGTATCGAAATTACAGGGACTTGTTATAATTAGTAACGAAGTTACAGTTACCTGCCATAATTAGTATCGAAATTAAAGTTTCTTGTCATAATTAGTATCGAAGTTACAGTTACCCGTCATTATTTGATTCGAAGTTATAGTTACTTGTCATAATTAGTATCGAAGATACTGTTACCTGCCATAATTAGTATCGAATTTACAGTTACCTACCATAATTTGTATCGAAATTACAGTTCCTTGTCATAATTAGTATCGAAGTTACAGTTACCTGTCATAATTAGTATCGAAGGTACTCTTACCTGCCATAATTTGTATCGAAATTACAGTTACTTGTCATAATTAGTAACGAAGATACAGTTACATGTCATAATTATTATCGAAGTTACAGTTACTTGTCATAATTAGTATCGAAGTTACTGTTACCTGCCATAATTAGTATGGAAGTTACAGTTACCTGCCATAATTTGTATCGAAATTACAGTTACTTGTCATAATTAGTAAAGAAGTTACAGTTACCTGTCATAATTATTATCGAAGTTACAGTTACTTGTCATAATTAGTATCGAAGTGACTGTTACCTGTCATAATTAGTATCGAAGTTATAGTTACCTGCCAAAATTTGTATCGAAATTAAAGTTACTTGTCATAATTAGTAACGAAGTTTCAGTTACCTGTCATAATTAGTAACGAAGTTACAGTTACCTGTGTTAATTAGTATGGAAGTTACAGTTACCTGCCATAATTTGTATCGAAATTACAGTTACTTGTCATAATTAGTAACGAAGTTACTGTTACTTGTCATAATAAGTATCGAAGTTACTGTTACCTGTCATAATTAGTATCGAAACTACAGTAACCTGCCATAATTTGTATCGAAATTACAGTTACTTGTCATAATTAGTAACGAAGTTACAGTTACTTGCCATAATTAGTATAGAAATTACAGTTACTTGTCATAATTAGTAACGAAGTTGCAGTTACCTGTCATAATTAGTACCTAAGTTACTGTTACCTGTCATAATTAGTATCGAATTTACAGTTACCTGCCATAATTTGTATCGAAATTACAGTTACTTGTCATAATTAGTAACGAAGTTACAGTTACCTGTCATAATTTGTATCGAAGTTACAGTTACTTGTCATAGTTAGTATCGATGTTGCTGTTACCTGTCATAATTAGTATAGAAGTTACAGTTACCTGCCAAAATTTGTATCGAAATTACAGTTACTTGTCATAATTAGTATGGAAGTTAATGTTACTTGTCATAATTAATATCGAAGTTACAGTTACCTGCCATAATTTGTATCGAAATTACAGTTCCTTGTCATAATTAATTACGAAGTTGCAATTACCTGTCATAATTAGTATCGAAGTTACTGTTACCTGTCATAATTAGTATCGAAGTTACAGTTACTTGTCATAATAAGTATCGAAGTTACAGTTACTTGTCATAATTAGTATCGAAGTTAAAGTAACCTGTCATAATTAATATCGAAGTTACTGTTTCTTGTCATAATTAGTAAAGAACATACGGTTACCTGTCATAATAAGTATCGAAGTTACAGTTACTTGTCATAATTAGTATCGAAGTTACAGTTACTTGACATAATTAGTAACGATGTTACAGTAACCTGTCATAAACAGTATCGAAGTTACTGTTACCTGTATTAATTATTATCGAAGTTACTGTTACCTGACATAATTAGTATCGAAGTTACAGTTACCTGCCATAATTTGTATCGAAATTACAGGGACTTGTCATAATTAGTAACGAAGTTACAGTTACCTGCCATAATTAGTATCGAAATTAAAGTTACTTGTCATAATTAGTAACGAAGATACAGTTACCTGTAATAATTAGTATCGATGTTACTGTTACCTGTCATAACTAGTAATGAAGTTACAGTTACCTGCCATAATTAGTATCGAAGTTAGAGTTACCTGTCATAATAAGTATCGAAGTTACAGTTACCTGCCATAATTTGTATCGAAATTACAGTAACCTGTCATAATAAGTATCGAAGTTACAGTTACTTGTCATAATTAGTATCGAAGTTACAGTTACTTTTCATAATTAGTAACGATGTTACAGTAACCTGTCATAATTAGTATCGAAGTTATTGTTGCCTGTATTAATTAGTATCGAAGTTACAGTTACCTGCCATAATTTTTTTAATCAAAATTAGAGTTACTTGTCATAATTAGCAACGAAGTTACAGTTACTTGTCATAATTAGTATCGAAGTTACTGTTACCTGTCATAATTAGTATCAAAGTTACAGTTACCTGCCATAATTTGTATCGAAGTTGCAGTTCCTTGTCATAATTAGTATCGAAGTTACAGTTACCTGTCATAATTAGTATCGAAGGTACCGTTACCTGCCATAATTTGTATCGAAATTACGGATACTTGTCATAATTATTAACGAAGTTACAGTTACCTGTCATAATTTGTATCGAAATTACAGTTACTTGTCAAAATTAGTAACGAAGTTACAGTTTCCTGTCATAATTAGTACCGAAGTTACTGTTACCTGACATAATTAGTATCGAAGTTACAGTTACCTGCCATAGTTTGTATCGAAATTACAGGGACTTATCATAATTAGTAACGAAGTTACTATTACCTGCCATAATTAGTATCGAAATTAAAGTGACTTGTCATAATTAGTAACGAAGTTACAGTTACCTGTCACATTTAGTATCGAAGTTACTGTTACCTGTCATAATTAGTATTGAAGTTACAGTTACCTACCATAATTTTTCATCAAAATTACTGTTACTTTTCATAATTAGTAACGAAGTTAGAGTTTCTTGTCATAATTAGTATCGAAGTTGCAGTTACCTGTCATAATTTGATTCGAAGTTATAGTTACTTGTGATAATTAGTATCGAAGTTACTGTTACCTGTCATAATTAGTATCGAAGTTACTGTTACCTGTCATAATTAGTATCGAAGTTACAGTTACCTGCCAAAATTTGTATCGAAATTACAGTTACTTGTCATAATTAGTAACGAAGTTACAGTTAACTGTCATAATTAGTTTCAAAGTTACAGTTACCTTCCATAATTTGTATCGAAATTACAGTTCCTTGTCATAATTAGTATCGAAGTTACAGTTACCTGTCATAATTAGTATCGAAGGTACTCTCACCTGCCATAATTTGTATCGAAATTACAGTTACTTGTCATAATTAGTTACGAAGTTACAGTTACCTGTCATAATTTGAATCGAAATTACAGTTACTTGTCATAATTAGTAACGAATTTACAGTTTCCTGTCATAATTAGTATCCAAGTTACTGTTACCTGTCATAATTAGTATCGAAGTTACAGTAACCTGCCAAAATTTGTATCGAAATTACAGTTACTTGTCATAATTAGTAACGAAGTTACAGTTAACTGACATAATTAGTATCGAAGTTACAGTTACTTGTCATAATAAGTATCGAAGTTACTGTTACTTGTCATAATTAGTATCGAAGTTACAGTTACCTGTCATAATTAGTATCGAAGTTACAGTTACTTGTCATAATTAGTATCGAAGTCACTGTTACCTGTCATAATTAGTATCGAAATTACAGTTACCTGCCAAAATTTGTATCGAAATTACAGTTACTTGTCATAATTTAAAACGAAGTTACAGTTACTTGCCATAATTAGTATAGAAATTACAGTTACTTGTCATAATTAGTAACGAAGTTGCAGTTACCTGTCATAATAAGTATCGAAGTTACAGTTACTTGTCATAATTAGTATCGAAGTTACAGTTACTTGACATAATTAGTAACGATGTTACAGTTTCCTGTCATAATTAATATCGAAGTTACTGTTACCTGACATAATTAGTATCGAAGTTACAGTTACCTGCTATAATTTGTATCGAAATAACAGGGACTTGTCATAATTAGTAACGAAGTTACAGTTACCTGCCATAATTAGTATCGAAATTAAAGTTACTTGTCATACTTAGTAACGAAGTTACAGTTACCTGTCATAATTAGTATCGAAGTTGCTTTTACCTGTCACAATTAGTATTGAAGTTACAGTTACCTACCATAATTTTTTGTCAAAATTACTGTTACTTGTCATAATTAGTAACGAAGTTAGAGTTTCTTGTCATAATTAGTATCGAAGTTACAGTTACCTCTCATAATTTGTATCGAAGTTATAGTTACTTGTCATAATTAGTATCGAAGTTACTGTTACCTGAAATAATTAGTATCGAATTTGTAGTTACCTGCCATATTTTGTATCGAAATTACAGTTACTTGTCATAAATAGTAACGAAGTTACAGTTACCTGTCATAATTATTATCGAAGTTACAGTTACTTGTCATAATTAGTATCGAAGTGACTGTTACCTGTCATAATTAGTATCGAAGTTATACTTACCTGCCAAAATTTGTATCGAAATTACAGTTACTTGTCATAATTAGTAACGAAGTTACAGTTACCTGTCATAATTAGTATCGAAGTTACAGTTACTTGTCATAATTAGTATCGAAGTTACTGTTACTTGTCATAATTAGTATCGAAGTTACTGTTACCTGTCATAATTATTATCGAAATTACAATTACCTGCCATAATTTGTATCGAAATTACAGTTACTTGTCATAATTAGTAACGAAGTTTCAGTTACCTGTCATAATTAGTATCGAGGTTACAGTTACTTGTCGTAATTAGTAACGAAGTTACAGTTATCTGTGATAATTAGTATCGAAGTTACAGTTACTTGTCATAATTAGTATCGAAGTTACTGTTACCTGTCATAATTAGTATCGAAGTTACAGTTACCTGCCATAATTAGTATCGAAATTACAGGGACTTGTCATAATTAGTAACGAAGTTACAGTTACCTGCCATAATTAGTATCGAAATTAAAGTTACTTGTCATAATTGGTAACGAAGTTACAGTTACCTGCCATAATTAGTATCGAAATTAAAGTTACTTGTCATAATTAGTAACGATGTTACAGTTACTTGCCATAATTAGTATAGAAATTACAGTTACTTGTCATAATTAGTAACGAAGTTGCAGTTACCTGTCATAATTAGTATCGAAGTTACTGTTACCTGTCATAATCAGTATCGAATTTACAGTTACCTGCCATAATTTGTATCGAAATTACAGTTACTTGTCATAATTAGTAACGAAGTTACATTTACCTGTCATAATTAGTATCGAAGTTACAGTAACTTGTCATAATTAATATCGAAGTTACTGTTACCTGTCATAATTAGTATCGAAGTTACAATTACCTGCCAAAATTTGTATCGAAATTACAGTTACTTGTCATAATTAGTATCGATGTTACTGTTACTTGTCATTATTAATATCGAAGTTACTGTTACCTGTCATAATTTGTATCGAAGTTACAGTTACCTGCCATAATTTGTATCGAAATTACAGGGACTTGTCATAATTAGTAACGAAGATACAGTTACCTGCCATAATTAGTATGGAAATTAAAGTTACTTGTCATAATTAGTAACGAAGTTACAGTTACCTGCCATAATTAGTATCGAAGTTAAAGGTACTTGTCATAATTAGTAACGAAGTTACAGTTACTTGCCATAATTAGTATAGAAATTACAGTTACTTGTCATAATTAGTAACGAAGTTGCAGTTACCTGTCATAATTAGTATCGAAGTTACTGTTACCTGTCATAATTAGTATCGAAGTTACTGTTGCCTGTCATAATTAGTATCGAAGTTACAGTTACATGCCATAATTTGTATCGAAATTACAGTTACTTGTCATAATTAGTAACGAAGTTGCAGTTACCTGTCATAATAAGTATCGAAGTTACAGTTACTTGTCATAATTAGTATCGAAGTTACAGTTACTTGACATAATTAGTAACGATGTTACAGTTTCCTGTCATAATTAATATCGAAGTTACTGTTACCTGACATAATTAGTATCGAAGTTACAGTTACCTGCTATAATTTGTATCGAAATAACAGGGACTTGTCATAATTAGTAACGAAGTTACAGTTACCTGCCATAATTAGTATCGAAATTAAAGTTACTTGTCATACTTAGTAACGAAGTTACAGTTACCTGTCATAATTAATATCGAAGTTGCTTTTACCTGTCACAATTAGTATTGAAGTTACAGTTACCTACCATAATTTTTTGTCAAAATTACTGTTACTTGTCATAATTAGTAACGAAGTTAGAGTTTCTTGTCATAATTAGTATCGAAGTTACAGTTACCTCTCATAATTTGTATCGAAGTTATAGTTACTTGTCATAATTAGTATCGAAGTTACTGTTACCTGAAATAATTAGTATCGAATTTGTAGTTACCTGCCATATTTTGTATCGAAATTACAGTTACTTGTCATAAATAGTAACGAAGTTACAGTTACCTGTCATAATTATTATCGAAGTTACAGTTACTTGTCATAATTAGTATCGAAGTGACTGTTACCTGTCATAATTAGTATCGAAGTTATACTTACCTGCCAAAATTTGTATCGAAATTACAGTTACTTGTCATAATTAGTAACGAAGTTACAGTTACCTGTCATAATTAGTATCGAAGTTACAGTTACTTGTCATAATTAGTATCGAAGTTACTGTTACTTGTCATAATTAGTATCGAAGTTACTGTTACCTGTCATAATTATTATCGAAATTACAATTACCTGCCATAATTTGTATCGAAATTACAGTTACTTGTCATAATTAGTAACGAAGTTTCAGTTACCTGTCATAATTAGTATCGAGGTTACAGTTACTTGTCATAATTAGTAACGAAGTTACAGTTATCTGTGATAATTAGTATCGAAGTTACAGTTACTTGTCATAATTAGTATCGAAGTTACTGTTACCTGTCATAATTAGTATCGAAGTTACAGTTACCTGCCATAATTAGTATCGAAATTACAGGGACTTGTCATAATTAGTAACGAAGTTACAGTTACCTGCCATAATTAGTATCGAAATTAAAGTTACTTGTCATAATTGGTAACGAAGTTACAGTTACCTGCCATAATTAGTATCGAAATTAAAGTTACTTGTCATAATTAGTAACGATGTTACAGTTACTTGCCATAATTAGTATAGAAATTACAGTTACTTGTCATAATTAGTAACGAAGTTGCAGTTACCTGTCATAATTAGTATCGAAGTTACTGTTACCTGTCATAATCAGTATCGAATTTACAGTTACCTGCCATAATTTGTATCGAAATTACAGTTACTTGTCATAATTAGTAACGAAGTTACATTTACCTGTCATAATTAGTATCGAAGTTACAGTAACTTGTCATAATTAATATCGAAGTTAATGTTACCTGTCATAATTAGTATCGAAGTTACAATTACCTGCCAAAATTTGTATCGAAATTACAGTTACTTGTCATAATTAGTATCGATGTTACTGTTACTTGTCATTATTAATATCGAAGTTACTGTTACCTGTCATAATTTGTATCGAAGTTACAGTTACCTGCCATAATTTGTATCGAAATTACAGGGACTTGTCATAATTAGTAACGAAGATACAGTTACCTGCCATAATTAGTATCGAAATTAAAGTTACTTGTCATAGTTAGTAACGAAGTTACAGTTACCTGCCATAATTAGTATCGAAGTTAAAGGTACTTGTCATAATTAGTAACGAAGTTACAGTTACTTGCCATAATTAGTATAGAAATTACAGTTACTTGTCATAATTAGTAACGAAGTTGCAGTTACCTGTCATAATTAGTATCGAAGTTACTGTTACCTGTCATAATTAGTATCGAAGTTACTGTTGCCTGTCATAATTAGTATCGAAGTTACAGTTACATGCCATAATTTGTATCGAAATTACAGTTACTTGTCATAATTAGTAACGAAGTTACAGTTAACTGTCATAATTAGTATCGAAGTTACAGTTACCTGCCATAATTATTACCGAAGTGTTTGTTACCTGTCATAATTAATATCGAAGTTACTGTTTTCTGTCATAATTAGTATCGAAGTGACTGTTACCTGTCATAATTAGTATCGAAGTAACAGTTACCTGCCATAATTTGTATCGAAATTACAGTTACTTGTCATAATTAGTAACGAAGTTACTGTTACTTGTCATAATAAATATCCAAGTTACTGTTACCTGTCATAATTAGTATCGAAATTACAGTTACCTGCCATAATTAGTATAGAAATTACAGTTACTTGTCATAATTAGTAACGAAGTTGCAGTTACCTGTCATAATTAGTATCGAAGTTACTGTTACCTGTCATAATTAGTATCGAATTTGCACTTACCTGCCATAATTTGTATCGAAATTACAGTTACTTGTCATAATTAGTAACGAGGTTACAGTTACCTGTCATAATTAGTATCGAAGTTACAGTTACTTTTCATAATTATTATCGAAGTTACTGTTACCTTTCATAATTAGTATCGAAGATACAGTTATCTGCCAACATTTGTATCGAAATTACAGTTACTTGTCATAATTAGTATGGAAGTTAATGTTACTTGTCATAATTAATATCGAAGTTACTGTTAGTTGACATAATTTGTAACGATGTTACAGTAACCTGTCATAATTAGTATCGAAGTTACTGTTGCCTGTATTAATTAGTATCGAAGTTACAGTTACCGGCCATAATTTTTTAAATCAAAATTAGAGTTACTTGTCATAATTAGTAACGAAGTTACAGTTACTTGTCATAATTAGTATCGAAGTTACTGTTACCTGTCATAATTAGTATCAAAGTTACAGTTACCTGCCATAATTTGTATCGAAGTTTCAGTTCCTTGTCATAACTAGTATCGAAGTTACAGTTACCTGTCATAATTAGTATCGAAGGTACTGTTACCTGCCATAATTTTTATCGAAATTACAGTTACTTGTCATAATTAGTAACGAAGTTACAGTTACCTGTCATAATTTGTATCGAAATTACAGTTACTTGACATAATTAGTAACGAAGTTACAGTTTCCTGTCATAATTAGTACCGAAGTTACTGTTACCTGACATAATTAGTATCGAAGTAACAGTTACCTGTCACATTTAGTATCGAAGTTACTGTTACCTGTCATAATTAGTATTAAAGTTACAGTTACCTACCATAATTTTTTATCAAAATTACTGTTACTTGTCATAATTAGTAACGAAGTTAGAGTTTCTTGTCATAATTAGTATCGAAGTTACAGTTACCTGTCATAATTTGATTCGAAGTTATAGTTACTTGTCATAATTAGTATCGAAGTTACTGTTACCTGTCATAATTAGCATCGAAGTTACAGTTACCTGCCATAATTTGTATCGAAATTACAGTTCCTTGTCATAGTTAGTATGGAAGTTACAGTTACCTGTCATAATTAGTATCGAAGGTACCCTTACCTGCCATAATTTGTATCGAAATTACAGTTACTTGTCATAATTAGTTACGAAGTTACAGTTACCTGCCATACTTAGTATCGAAATTAAATTTACTTGTCACAATTAGTAACTAAGTTTCAGTTACCTGTCGTAATTAGTATTGAAGTTACAGTTACCTACAATAATTTTTTATCAAAATTACAGTTACTTGTCATAATTAGTAACGAAGTTAGAGTTTCTTGTCATAATTAGTATCGAAGTTACAGTTTCCTGTCATAATTGGTATCGAAATTACAGTTAC
Source organism: Meconema thalassinum (assembly GCA_946902985.2). Taxonomy (NCBI): domain Eukaryota; kingdom Metazoa; phylum Arthropoda; class Insecta; order Orthoptera; family Tettigoniidae; genus Meconema; species Meconema thalassinum. The sequence continues at coordinate 1,445,613,365 of OX336388.2, read as the reverse complement.
CTGTCATAATTAGTATCGAAGTTACCGTTACCACTCATAATTAGTATTGAAGTTACAGTTACCTACAATAATTTTTTATCCAAATTACAGTTACTTGTCATAATTAGTAAAGAACTTACAGTTACCTGTCATAATAAGTATCGAAGTTACAGTTTCTTGTCACAATTAGTATCGAAGTTACAGTTACTTGACATAATTAGTAACGATGTTACAGTAACCTGTCATAATTCGTATCAAAGTTACTGTTACCTGTATTAATTAGTATCGAAGTTACTGTTACCTGACATAATTAGTATCGAAGTTACAGTTACCTGCTATAATTTGTATCGAAATAACAGGGACTTGTCATAATTAGTAACGAAGTTACAGTTACCTGCCATAATTAGTATCGAAATTAAAGTTACTTGTCATACTTAGTAACGAAGTTACAGTTACCTGTCATAATTAATATCGAAGTTGCTTTTACCTGTCACAATTAGTATTGAAGTTACAGTTACCTACCATAATTTTTTGTCAAAATTACTGTTACTTGTCATAATTAGTAACGAAGTTAGAGTTTCTTGTCATAATTAGTATCGAAGTTACAGTTACCTCTCATAATTTGTATCGAAGTTATAGTTACTTGTCATAATTAGTATCGAAGTTACTGTTACCTGAAATAATTAGTATCGAATTTGTAGTTACCTGCCATATTTTGTATCGAAATTACAGTTACTTGTCATAAATAGTAACGAAGTTACAGTTACCTGTCATAATTATTATCGAAGTTACAGTTACTTGTCATAATTAGTATCGAAGTGACTGTTACCTGTCATAATTAGTATCGAAGTTATACTTACCTGCCAAAATTTGTATCGAAATTACAGTTACTTGTCATAATTAGTAACGAAGTTACAGTTACCTGTCATAATTAGTATCGAAGTTACAGTTACTTGTCATAATTAGTATCGAAGTTACTGTTACTTGTCATAATTAGTATCGAAGTTACTGTTACCTGTCATAATTATTATCGAAATTACAATTACCTGCCATAATTTGTATCGAAATTACAGTTACTTGTCATAATTAGTAACGAAGTTTCAGTTACCTGTCATAATTAGTATCGAGGTTACAGTTACTTGTCATAATTAGTAACGAAGTTACAGTTATCTGTGATAATTAGTATCGAAGTTACAGTTACTTGTCATAATTAGTATCGAAGTTACTGTTACCTGTCATAATTAGTATCGAAGTTACAGTTACCTGCCATAATTAGTATCGAAATTACAGGGACTTGTCATAATTAGTAACGAAGTTACAGTTACCTGCCATAATTAGTATCGAAATTAAAGTTACTTGTCATAATTGGTAACGAAGTTACAGTTACCTGCCATAATTAGTATCGAAATTAAAGTTACTTGTCATAATTAGTAACGATGTTACAGTTACTTGCCATAATTAGTATAGAAATTACAGTTACTTGTCATAATTAGTAACGAAGTTGCAGTTACCTGTCATAATTAGTATCGAAGTTACTGTTACCTGTCATAATCAGTATCGAATTTACAGTTACCTGCCATAATTTGTATCGAAATTACAGTTACTTGTCATAATTAGTAACGAAGTTACATTTACCTGTCATAATTAGTATCGAAGTTACAGTAACTTGTCATAATTAATATCGAAGTTACTGTTACCTTTCATAATTAGTATCGAAGTTACAATTACCTGCCAAAATTTGTATCGAAATTACAGTTACTTGTCATAATTAGTATCGATGTTACTGTTATTTGTCATTATTAATATCGAAGTTACTGTTACCTGTCATAATTTGTATCGAAGTTACAGTTACCTGCCATAATTTGTATCGAAATTACAGGGACTTGTCATAATTAGTAACGAAGATACAGTTACCTGCCATAATTAGTATCGAAATTAAAGTTACTTGTCATAATTAGTAACGAAGTTACAGTTACCTGCCATAATTAGTATCGAAGTTAAAGGTACTTGTCATAATTAGTAACGAAGTTACAGTTACTTGCCATAATTAGTATAGAAATTACAGTTACTTGTCATAATTAGTAACGAAGTTGCAGTTACCTGTCATAATTAGTATCGAAGTTACTGTTACCTGTCATAATTAGTATCGAAGTTACTGTTGCCTGTCATAATTAGTATCGAAGTTACAGTTACATGCCATAATTTGTATCGAAATTACAGTTACTTGTCATAATTAGTAACGAAGTTACAGTTAACTGTCATAATTAGTATCGAAGTTACAGTTACCTGCCATAATTATTACCGAAGTGTTTGTTACCTGTCATAATTAATATCGAAGTTACTGTTTTCTGTCATAATTAGTATCGAAGTGACTGTTACCTGTCATAATTAGTATCGAAGTAACAGTTACCTGCCATAATTTGTATCGAAATTACAGTTACTTGTCATAATTAGTAACGAAGTTACTGTTACTTGTCATAATAAATATCCAAGTTACTGTTACCTGTCATAATTAGTATCGAAATTACAGTTACCTGCCATAATTAGTATAGAAATTACAGTTACTTGTCATAATTAGTAACGAAGTTGCAGTTACCTGTCATAATTAGTATCGAAGTTACTGTTACCTGTCATAATTAGTATCGAATTTGCACTTACCTGCCATAATTTGTATCGAAATTACAGTTACTTGTCATAATTAGTAACGAGGTTACAGTTACCTGTCATAATTAGTATCGAAGTTACAGTTACTTTTCATAATTATTATCGAAGTTACTGTTACCTTTCATAATTAGTATCGAAGATACAGTTACCTGCCAACATTTGTATCGAAATTACAGTTACTTGTCATAATTAGTATGGAAGTTAATGTTACTTGTCATAATTAATATCGAAGTTACTGTTAGTTGACATAATTTGTAACGATGTTACAGTAACCTGTCATAATTAGTATCGAAGTTACTGTTGCCTGTATTAATTAGTATCGAAGTTACAGTTACCGGCCATAATTTTTTAAATCAAAATTAGAGTTACTTGTCATAATTAGTAACGAAGTTACAGTTACTTGTCATAATTAGTATCGAAGTTACTGTTACCTGTCATAATTAGTATCAAAGTTACAGTTACCTGCCATAATTTGTATCGAAGTTTCAGTTCCTTGTCATAACTAGTATCGAAGTTACAGTTACCTGTCATAATTAGTATCGAAGGTACTGTTACCTGCCATAATTTTTATCGAAATTACAGTTACTTGTCATAATTAGTAACGAAGTTACAGTTACCTGTCATAATTTGTATCGAAATTACAGTTACTTGACATAATTAGTAACGAAGTTACAGTTTCCTGTCATAATTAGTACCGAAGTTACTGTTACCTGACATAATTAGTATCGAAGTAACAGTTACCTGTCACATTTAGTATCGAAGTTACTGTTACCTGTCATAATTAGTATTAAAGTTACAGTTACCTACCATAATTTTTTATCAAAATTACTGTTACTTGTCATAATTAGTAACGAAGTTAGAGTTTCTTGTCATAATTAGTATCGAAGTTACAGTTACCTGTCATAATTTGATTCGAAGTTATAGTTACTTGTCATAATTAGTATCGAAGTTACTGTTACCTGTCATAATTAGCATCGAAGTTACAGTTACCTGCCATAATTTGTATCGAAATTACAGTTCCTTGTCATAGTTAGTATGGAAGTTACAGTTACCTGTCATAATTAGTATCGAAGGTACCCTTACCTGCCATAATTTGTATCGAAATTACAGTTACTTGTCATAATTAGTTACGAAGTTACAGTTACCTGCCATACTTAGTATCGAAATTAAATTTACTTGTCACAATTAGTAACTAAGTTTCAGTTACCTGTCGTAATTAGTATTGAAGTTACAGTTACCTACAATAATTTTTTATCAAAATTACAGTTACTTGTCATAATTAGTAACGAAGTTAGAGTTTCTTGTCATAATTAGTATCGAAGTTACAGTTTCCTGTCATAATTTGTATCGAAATTACAGTTACCTGTCATAATTAGTATCGAAGTTACCGTTACCACTCATAATTAGTATTGAAGTTACAGTTACCTACAATAATTTTTTATCCAAATTACAGTTACTTGTCATAATTAGTAAAGAACTTACAGTTACCTGTCATAATAAGTATCGAAGTTACAGTTTCTTGTCACAATTAGTATCGAAGTTACAGTTACTTGACATAATTAGTAACGATGTTACAGTAACCTGTCATAATTCGTATCAAAGTTACTGTTACCTGTATTAATTAGTATCGAAGTTACTGTTGCCTGACATAATTAGTATCGAAGTTACAGTTACCTGCCATAATTTGTATCGAAATTACAGGGACTTGTCATAATTAGTAACGAAGTTACAGTTACCTGCCATAATTAGTATCGAAATTAAAGTTACGTGTCATAATTAGTAACGAAGTTACAGTTACCTGTCATAATTAGTATCGGTGTTACTGTTACCTGTCATAGTTAGTAATGAAGTTACAGTTACCTGCCATAATTAGTATCGAAGTTACAGTTACCTGTCATAATAAGTATCGAAGTTACAGTTACCTGCCATAATTTGTATCGAAATTACAGTTACTTGACATAATTAGTAACGATGTTACAGTAACCTGTCATAATTAGTATCGAAGTTACTGTAGCCTGTATTAATTAGTATCGAAGTTACAGTTACCTGCCATAATTTTTTTTATCAAAATTAGAGTTACTTGTCATAATTAGTAACGAAGTTACAGTTACTTGTCAGAATTAGTATCGAAGTTACTGTTACCTGTCATAATTAGTATCAAAGTTAGAGTTACCTGCCATAATTTGTATCGAAGTTACAGTTCCTTGTCTTAATTAGTATCGAAGTTAAAGTTACCTGTCATAATTAGTATCGAAGGTACTGTTACCTTCCATAATTTCTATCGAAATTACAGTTACTTGTCATAATTTGTAACGAAGTTACAGTTACCTGTCATAATTTGTATCGAAATTACAGTTACTTGTCATAATTAGTAACGAACTTACAGTTTCCTGTCATAATTAGTACCGAAGTTACTGTTACCTGACATAATTAGTATCGAAGTTACAGTTACCTGCCATAGTTTGTATCGAAATTACAGGGACTTGTCATAATTAGTAACGAAGTTACAGCTACCTGCCATAATTAGTTTCGAAATTAAAGTTACTTGTCATAATTAGTAACGAAAATACAGTTACCTGTCACATTTAGTATCGAAGTTACTGTTACCTGTCATAATTAGTATTGAAGGTACAGTTACCTACCATAATTTTTTATCAAAATTACTGTTACTTGTCATAATTAGTAACGAAGTTAGAGTTTCTTGTCATAATTAGTATCGAAGTTACAGTTACCCGTCATAATTTGATTCGAAGTTATAGTTACTTGTCATAATTAGTATCGAAGTTACTGTTACCTGTCATAATTAGTATCGAAGTTACAGTTACCTACCATAATTTGTATCGAAATTACAGTTCCTTGTCATAATTAGTATCGAAGTTACAGTTACCTGTCATAATTAGTATCGAAGGTACTCTTACCTGCCATAATTTGTATCGAAATTACAGTTACTTGTCATAATTAGTAACGAAGATACAGTTACATGTCATAATTTGTATCGAAGTTACTGTTACCTGTCATAATTAGTATGGAAGTTACAGTTACCTGCCATAATTTGTATCGAAATTACAGTTACTTGTCATAATTAGTAACGAAGTTACAGTTACCTGTCATAATTATTATCGAAGTTACAGTTACTTGTCATAATTAGTATCGAAGTGACTCTTACCTGTCATAATTAGTATCAAAGTTATAGTTACCTGCCAAAATTTGTATCGAAATTACAGTTACTTGTCATAATTAGTAACGAAGTTTCAGTTACCTGTCATAATTAGTATCGAAGTTACAGTTACTTGTCATAATTAGTAACGAAGTACAGTTACCTGTGTTAATTAGTATCGAAGTTACAGTTACTTGTCATAATTAGTATCGAAGTTACTGTTACCTGTCATAATTAGTATCGAAGTTACAGTTACATGCCATAATTTGTATCGAAATTACAGTTACTTGTCATAATTAGTAACGAAGTTACAGTTAACTGTCATAATTAGTATCGAAGTTACAGTTACCTGCCATAATTATTATCGAAGTTTTTGTTACCTGTCATAATTAGTATCGAAGTTACTGTTTTCTGTCATAATTAATATCGAAGTTACTGTTACCTGTCATAATTAGTATCGAAGTTACAGTTACCTGCCATAATTTGTATCGAAATTACAGTTACTTGTCATAATTAGTAACGAAGTTACTGTTACTTGTCATAATAAGTATCGAAGTTACTGTTACCTGTCATAATTAGTATCGAAATTACAGTTACTTGCCATAATTTGTATCGAAATTAGAGTTACTTGTCATAATTAGTAACGAAGTTACAGTTACTTCCCATAATTAGTATAGAAATTACAGTTACTTGTCATAATTAGTAACGAAGTTGCAGTTACCTGTCATAATTAGTATCGAAGTTACTGTTACCTGTCATAATTAGTATCGAATTTACAGTTACCTGCCATAATTGTATCGAAATTACAGTTACTTGTCATAATTAGTAACGAAGTTACAGTTACCTATCATAATTAGTATCGAAGTTACAGTTACTTGTCATAGTTAGTATCGAAGTTACTGTTACCTGTCATAATTAGTATAGAAGTTACAGTTACCTGCCAAAATTTGTATCGAAATTACAGTTACTTGTCATAATTAGTATGGAAGTTAATGTTACTTGTCATAATTAATATCGAAGTTACAGTTACCTGCCATAATTTGTATCGAAATTACAGTTCCTTGTCATAATTAGTAACGAAGTTGCTGTTACCTGTCATAATTAGTATCGAAGTTACTGTTACCTGTCATAATTAGTATCGAAGTTACAGTTACTTGTCACAATAAGTATCGAAGTTACAGTTACTTGTCATAATTAGTATCGAAGTTAAAGTTACCTGTCATAATTAATATCGAAGTTACTGTTTCTTGTCATAATTAGTAAAGAACATACGGTTACCTGTCATAATAAGTATCGAAGTTACTGTTACCTGTCATAATTAGTATCGAATTTACAGTTACCTGCCATAATTGTATCGAAATTACAGTTACTTGTCATAATTAGTAACGAAGTTACAGTTACCTGCCATAATTAGTATCGAAGTTAAAGGTACTTGTCATAATTAGTAACGAAGTTACAGTTACTTGCCATAATTAGTATAGAAATTACAGTTACTTGTCATAATTAGTAACGAAGTTGCAGTTACCTGTCATAATTAGTATCGAAGTTACTGTTACCTGTCATAATTAGTATCGAAGTTACTGTTGCCTGTCATAATTAGTATCGAAGTTACAGTTACATGCCATAATTTGTATCGAAATTACAGTTACTTGTCATAATTAGTAACGAAGTTACAGTTAACTGTCATAATTAGTATCGAAGTTACAGTTACCTGCCAAAATTATTACCGAAGTGTTTGTTACCTGTCATAATTAATATCGAAGTTACTGTTTTCTGTCATAATTAGTATCGAAGTGACTGTTACCTGTCATAATTAGTATCGAAGTAACAGTTACCTGCCATAATTTGTATCGAAATTACAGTTACTTGTCATAATTAGTAACGAAGTTACTGTTACTTGTCATAATAAATATCCAAGTTACTGTTACCTGTCATAATTAGTATCGAAATTACAGTTACCTGCCATAATTAGTATAGAAATTACAGTTACTTGTCATAATTAGTAACGAAGTTGCAGTTACCTGTCATAATTAGTATCGAAGTTACTGTTACCTGTCATAATTAGTATCGAATTTGCACTTACCTGCCATAATTTGTATCGAAATTACAGTTACTTGTCATAATTAGTAACGAGGTTACAGTTACCTGTCATAATTAGTATCGAAGTTACAGTTACTTTTCATAATTATTATCGAAGTTACTGTTACCTTTCATAATTAGTATCGAAGTTACAGTTACCTGCCAACATTTGTATCGAAATTACAGTTACTTGTCATAATTAGTATGGAAGTTAATGTTACTTGTCATAATTAATATCGAAGTTACTGTTAGTTGACATAATTTGTAACGATGTTACAGTAACCTGTCATAATTAGTATCGAAGTTACTGTTGCCTGTATTAATTAGTATCGAAGTTACAGTTACCGGCCATAATTTTTTAAATCAAAATTAGAGTTACTTGTCATAATTAGTAACGAAGTTACAGCTACTTGTCATAATTAGTATCGAAGTTACTGTTACCTGTCATAATTAGTATCAAAGTTACAGTTACCTGCCATAATTTGTATCGAAGTTTCAGTTCCTTGTCATAACTAGTATCGAAGTTACAGTTACCTGTCATAATTAGTATCGAAGGTACTGTTACCTGCCATAATTTTTATCGAAATTACAGTTACTTGTCATAATTAGTAACGAAGTTACAGTTACCTGTCATAATTTGTATCGAAATTACAGTTACTTGACATAATTAGTAACGAAGTTACAGTTTCCTGTCATAATTAGTACCGAAGTTACTGTTACCTGACATAATTAGTATCGAAGTAACAGTTACCTGTCACATTTAGTATCGAAGTTACTGTTACCTGTCATAATTAGTATTAAAGTTACAGTTACCTACCATAATTTTTTATCAAAATTACTGTTACTTGTCATAATTAGTAACGAAGTTAGAGTTTCTTGTCATAATTAGTATCGAAGTTACAGTTACCTGTCATAATTTGATTCGAAGTTATAGTTACTTGTCATAATTAGTATCGAAGTTACTGTTACCTGTCATAATTAGCATCGAAGTTACAGTTACCTGCCATAATTTGTATCGAAATTACAGTTCCTTGTCATAGTTAGTATGGAAGTTACAGTTACCTGTCATAATTAGTATCGAAGGTACCCTTACCTGCCATAATTTGTATCGAAATTACAGTTACTTGTCATAATTAGTTACGAAGTTACAGTTACCTGGCATACTTAGTATCGAAATTAAAGTTACTTGTCACAATTAGTAACTAAGTTTCAGTTACCTGTCGTAATTAGTATTGAAGTTACAGTTACCTACAATAATTTTTTTATCAAAATTACAGTTACTTGTCATAATTAGTAACGAAGTTAGAGTTTCTTGTCATAATTAGTATCGAAGTTACAGTTTCCTGTCATAATTTGTATCGAAATTACAGTTACCTGTCATAATTAGTATCGAAGTTACCGTTACCACTCATAATTAGTATTGAAGTTACAGTTACCTACAATAATTTTTTATCCAAATTACAGTTACTTGTCATAATTAGTAAAGAACTTACAGTTACCTGTCATAATAAGTATCGAAGTTACAGTTTCTTGTCACAATTAGTATCGAAGTTACAGTTACTTGACATAATTAGTAACGATGTTACAGTAACCTGTCATAATTCGTATCAAAGTTACTGTTACCTGTATTAATTAGTATCGAAGTTACTGTTGCCTGACATAATTAGTATCGAAGTTACAGTTACCTGCCATAATTTGTATCGAAATTACAGTGACTTGTCATAATTAGTAACGAAGTTACAGTTACCTGCCATAATTAGTATCGAAATTAAAGTTACGTGTCATAATTAGTAACGAAGTTACAGTTACCTGTCATAATTAGTATCGGTGTTACTGTTACCTGTCATAGTTAGTAATGAAGTTACAGTTACCTGCCATAATTAGTATCGAAGTTACAGTTACCTGTCATAATAAGTATCGAAGTTACAGTTACCTGCCATAATTTGTATCGAAATTACAGTTACTTGACATAATTAGTAACGATGTTACAGTAACCTGTCATAATTAGTATCGAAGTTACTGTAGCCTGTATTAATTAGTATCGAAGTTACAGTTACCTGCCATAATTTTTTTTATCAAAATTAGAGTTACTTGTCATAATTAGTAACGAAGTTACAGTTACCTGTCAGAATTAGTATCGAAGTTACTGTTACCTGTCATAATTAGTATCAAAGTTACAGTTACCTGCCATAATTTGTATCGAAGTTACAGTTCCTTGTCATAATTAGTATCGAAGTTAAAGTTACCTGTCATAATTAGTATCGAAGGTACTGTTACCTTCCATAATTTCTATCGAAATTACAGTTACTTGTCATAATTTGTAACGAAGTTACAGTTACCTGTCATAATTTGTATCGAAATTACAGTTACTTGTCATAATTAGTAACGAAGTTACAGTTTCCTGTCATAATTAGTACCGAAGTTACTGTTACCTGACATAATTAGTATCGAAGTTACAGTTACCTGCCATAGTTTGTATCGAAATTACAGGGACTTGTCATAATTAGTATCGAAGTTACAGCTACCTGCCATAATTAGTATCGAAATTAAAGTTACTTGTCATAATTAGTAACGAAAATACAGTTACCTGTCACATTTAGTATCGAAGTTACTGTTACCTGTCATAATTAGTATTGAAGGTACAGTTACCTACCATAATTTTTTATCAAAATTACTGTTACTTGTCATAATTAGTAACGAAGTTAGAGTTTCTTGTCATAATTAGTATCGAAGTTACAGTTACCCGTCATAATTTGATTCGAAGTTATAGTTACTTGTCATAATTAGTATCGAAGTTACTGTTACCTGTCATAATTAGTATCGAAGTTACAGTTACCTACCATAATTTGTATCGAATTTACAGTTACCTGCCATAATTGTATCGAAATTACAGTTACTTGTCATAATTAGTAACGAAGTTACAGTTACCTATCATAATTAGTATCGAAGTTACAGTTACTTGTCATAGTTAGTATCGAAGTTACTGTTACCTGTCATAATTAGTATAGAAGTTACAGTTACCTGCCAAAATTTGTATCGAAATTACAGTTACTTGTCATAATTAGTATGGAAGTTAATGTTACTTGTCATAATTAATATCGAAGTTACAGTTACCTGCCATAATTTGTATCGAAATTACAGTTCCTTGTCATAATTAGTAACGAAGTTGCTGTTACCTGTCATAATTAGTATCGAAGTTACTGTTACCTGTCATAATTAGTATCGAAGTTACAGTTACTTGTCACAATAAGTATCGAAGTTACAGTTACTTGTCATAATTAGTATCGAAGTTAAAGTTACCTGTCATAATTAATATCGAAGTTACTGTTTCTTGTCATAATTAGTAAAGAACATACGGTTACCTGTCATAATAAGTATCGAAGTTACTGTTACCTGTCATAATTAGTATCGAATTTACAGTTACCTGCCATAATTGTATCGAAATTACAGTTACTTGTCATAATTAGTAACGAAGTTACAGTTACCTGCCATAATTAGTATCGAAGTTAAAGGTACTTGTCATAATTAGTAACGAAGTTACAGTTACTTGCCATAATTAGTATAGAAATTACAGTTACTTGTCATAATTAGTAACGAAGTTGCAGTTACCTGTCATAATTAGTATCGAAGTTACTGTTACCTGTCATAATTAGTATCGAAGTTACTGTTGCCTGTCATAATTAGTATCGAAGTTACAGTTACATGCCATAATTTGTATCGAAATTACAGTTACTTGTCATAATTAGTAACGAAGTTACAGTTAACTGTCATAATTAGTATCGAAGTTACAGTTACCTGCCATAATTATTACCGAAGTGTTTGTTACCTGTCATAATTAATATCGAAGTTACTGTTTTCTGTCATAATTAGTATCGAAGTGACTGTTACCTGTCATAATTAGTATCGAAGTAACAGTTACCTGCCATAATTTGTATCGAAATTACAGTTACTTGTCATAATTAGTAACGAAGTTACTGTTACTTGTCATAATAAATATCCAAGTTACTGTTACCTGTCATAATTAGTATCGAAATTACAGTTACCTGCCATAATTAGTATAGAAATTACAGTTACTTGTCATAATTAGTAACGAAGTTGCAGTTACCTGTCATAATTAGTATCGAAGTTACTGTTACCTGTCATAATTAGTATCGAATTTGCACTTACCTGCCATAATTTGTATCGAAATTACAGTTACTTGTCATAATTAGTAACGAGGTTACAGTTACCTGTCATAATTAGTATCGAAGTTACAGTTACTTTTCATAATTATTATCGAAGTTACTGTTACCTTTCATAATTAGTATCGAAGTTACAGTTACCTGCCAACATTTGTATCGAAATTACAGTTACTTGTCATAATTAGTATGGAAGTTAATGTTACTTGTCATAATTAATATCGAAGTTACTGTTAGTTGACATAATTTGTAACGATGTTACAGTAACCTGTCATAATTAGTATCGAAGTTACTGTTGCCTGTATTAATTAGTATCGAAGTTACAGTTACCGGCCATAATTTTTTAAATCAAAATTAGAGTTACTTGTCATAATTAGTAACGAAGTTACAGCTACTTGTCATAATTAGTATCGAAGTTACTGTTACCTGTCATAATTAGTATCAAAGTTACAGTTACCTGCCATAATTTGTATCGAAGTTTCAGTTCCTTGTCATAACTAGTATCGAAGTTACAGTTACCTGTCATAATTAGTATCGAAGGTACTGTTACCTGCCATAATTTTTATCGAAATTACAGTTACTTGTCATAATTAGTAACGAAGTTACAGTTACCTGTCATAATTTGTATCGAAATTACAGTTACTTGACATAATTAGTAACGAAGTTACAGTTTCCTGTCATAATTAGTACCGAAGTTACTGTTACCTGACATAATTAGTATCGAAGTAACAGTTACCTGTCACATTTAGTATCGAAGTTACTGTTACCTGTCATAATTAGTATTAAAGTTACAGTTACCTACCATAATTTTTTATCAAAATTACTGTTACTTGTCATAATTAGTAACGAAGTTAGAGTTTCTTGTCATAATTAGTATCGAAGTTACAGTTACCTGTCATAATTTGATTCGAAGTTATAGTTACTTGTCATAATTAGTATCGAAGTTACTGTTACCTGTCATAATTAGCATCGAAGTTACAGTTACCTGCCATAATTTGTATCGAAATTACAGTTCCTTGTCATAGTTAGTATGGAAGTTACAGTTACCTGTCATAATTAGTATCGAAGGTACCCTTACCTGCCATAATTTGTATCGAAATTACAGTTACTTGTCATAATTAGTTACGAAGTTACAGTTACCTGCCATACTTAGTATCGAAATTAAAGTTACTTGTCACAATTAGTAACTAAGTTTCAGTTACCTGTCGTAATTAGTATTGAAGTTACAGTTACCTACAATAATTTTTTTATCAAAATTACAGTTACTTGTCATAATTAGTAACGAAGTTAGAGTTTCTTGTCATAATTAGTATCGAAGTTACAGTTTCCTGTCATAATTTGTATCGAAATTACAGTTACCTGTCATAATTAGTATCGAAGTTACCGTTACCACTCATAATTAGTATTGAAGTTACAGTTACCTACAATAATTTTTTATCCAAATTACAGTTACTTGTCATAATTAGTAAAGAACTTACAGTTACCTGTCATAATAAGTATCGAAGTTACAGTTTCTTGTCACAATTAGTATCGAAGTTACAGTTACTTGACATAATTAGTAACGATGTTACAGTAACCTGTCATAATTCGTATCAAAGTTACTGTTACCTGTATTAATTAGTATCGAAGTTACTGTTGCCTGACATAATTAGTATCGAAGTTACAGTTACCTGCCATAATTTGTATCGAAATTACAGGGACTTGTCATAATTAGTAACGAAGTTACAGTTACCTGCCATAATTAGTATCGAAATTAAAGTTACGTGTCATAATTAGTAACGAAGTTACAGTTACCTGTCATAATTAGTATCGGTGTTACTGTTACCTGTCATAGTTAGTAATGAAGTTACAGTTACCTGCCATAATTAGTATCGAAGTTACAGTTACCTGTCATAATAAGTATCGAAGTTACAGTTACCTGCCATAATTTGTATCGAAATTACAGTTACTTGACATAATTAGTAACGATGTTACAGTAACCTGTCATAATTAGTATCGAAGTTACTGTAGCCTGTATTAATTAGTATCGAAGTTACAGTTACCTGCCATAATTTTTTTTATCAAAATTAGAGTTACTTGTCATAATTAGTAACGAAGTTACAGTTACCTGTCAGAATTAGTATCGAAGTTACTGTTACCTGTCATAATTAGTATCAAAGTTACAGTTACCTGCCATAATTTGTATCGAAGTTACAGTTCCTTGTCATAATTAGTATCGAAGTTAAAGTTACCTGTCATAATTAGTATCGAAGGTACTGTTACCTTCCATAATTTCTATCGAAATTACAGTTACTTGTCATAATTTGTAACGAAGTTACAGTTACCTGTCATAATTTGTATCGAAATTACAGTTACTTGTCATAATTAGTAACGAAGTTACAGTTTCCTGTCATAATTAGTACCGAAGTTACTGTTACCTGACATAATTAGTATCGAAGTTACAGTTACCTGCCATAGTTTGTATCGAAATTACAGGGACTTGTCATAATTAGTATCGAAGTTACAGCTACCTGCCATAATTAGTATCGAAATTAAAGTTACTTGTCATAATTAGTAACGAAAATACAGTTACCTGTCACATTTAGTATCGAAGTTACTGTTACCTGTCATAATTAGTATTGAAGGTACAGTTACCTACCATAATTTTTTATCAAAATTACTGTTACTTGTCATAATTAGTAACGAAGTTAGAGTTTCTTGTCATAATTAGTATCGAAGTTACAGTTACCCGTCATAATTTGATTCGAAGTTATAGTTACTTGTCATAATTAGTATCGAAGTTACTGTTACCTGTCATAATTAGTATCGAAGTTACAGTTACCTACCATAATTTGTATCGAAATTACAGTTCCTTGTCATAATTAGTATCGAAGTTACAGTTACCTGTCATAATTAGTATCGAAGGTACTCTTACCTGCCATAATTTGTATCGAAATTACAGTTACTTGTCATAATTAGTAACGAAGATACAGTTACATGTCATAATTTGTATCGAAGTTACTGTTACCTGTCATAATTAGTATGGAAGTTACAGTTACCTGCCATAATTTGTATCGAAATTACAGTTACTTTTCATAATTAGTAACGAAGTTACAGTTACCTGTCATAATTATTATCGAAGTTACAGTTACTTGTCATAATTAGTATCGAAGTGACTCTTACCTGTCATAATTAGTATCAAAGTTATAGTTACCTGCCAAAATTTGTATCGAAATTACAGTTACTTGTCATAATTAGTAACGAAGTTTCAGTTACCTGTCATAATTAGTATCGAAGTTACAGTTACTTGTCATAATTAGTAACGAAGTACAGTTACCTGTGTTAATTAGTATCGAAGTTACAGTTACTTGTCATAATTAGTATCGAAGTTACTGTTACCTGTCATAATTAGTATCGAAGTTACAGTTACATGCCATAATTTGTATCGAAATTACAGTTACTTGTCATAATTAGTAACGAAGTTACAGTTAACTGTCATAATTAGTATCGAAGTTACAGTTACCTGCCATAATTATTATCGAAGTTTTTGTTACCTGTCATAATTAGTATCGAAGTTACTGTTTTCTGTCATAATTAATATCGAAGTTACTGTTACCTGTCATAATTAGTATCGAAGTTACAGTTACCTGCCATAATTTGTATCGAAATTACAGTTACTTGTAATAATTAGTAACGAAGTTACTGTTACTTGTCATAATAAGTATCGAAGTTACTGTTACCTGTCATAATTAGTATCGAAATTACAGTTACTTGCCATAATTTGTATCGAAATTAGAGTTACTTGTCATAATTAGTAACGAAGTTACAGTTACTTCCCATAATTAGTATAGAAATTACAGTTACTTGTCATAATTAGTAACGAAGTTGCAGTTACCTGTCATAATTAGTATCGAAGTTACTGTTACCTGTCATAATTAGTATCGAATTTACAGTTACCTGCCATAATTGTATCGAAATTACAGTTACTTGTCATAATTAGTAACGAAGTTACAGTTACCTATCATAATTAGTATCGAAGTTACAGTTACTTGTCATAGTTAGTATCGAAGTTACTGTTACCTGTCATAATTAGTATAGAAGTTACAGTTACCTGCCAAAATTTGTATCGAAATTACAGTTACTTGTCATAATTAGTATGGAAGTTAATGTTACTTGTCATAATTAATATCGAAGTTACAGTTACCTGCCATAATTTGTATCGAAATTACAGTTCCTTGTCATAATTAGTAACGAAGTTGCTGTTACCTGTCATAATTAGTATCGAAGTTACTGTTACCTGTCATAATTAGTATCGAAGTTACAGTTACTTGTCACAATAAGTATCGAAGTTACAGTTACTTGTCATAATTAGTATCGAAGTTAAAGTTACCTGTCATAATTAATATCGAAGTTACTGTTTCTTGTCATAATTAGTAAAGAACATACGGTTACCTGTCATAATAAGTATCGAAGTTACTGTTACCTGTCATAATTAGTATCGAATTTACAGTTACCTGCCATAATTGTATCGAAATTACAGTTACTTGTCATAATTAGTAACGAAGTTACAGTTACCTATCATAATTAGTATCGAAGTTACAGTTACTTGTCATAGTTAGTATCGAAGTTACTGTTACCTGTCATAATTAGTATAGAAGTTACAGTTACCTGCCACAATTTGTATCGAAATTACAGTTACTTGTCATAATTAGTATGGAAGTTAATGTTACTTGTCATAATTAATATCGAAGTTACAGTTACCTGCCATAATTTGTATCGAAATTACAGTTCCTTGTCATAATTAGTAACGAAGTTGCTGTTACCTGTCATAATTAGTATCGAAGTTACTGTTACCTGTCATAATTAGTATCGAAGTTACAGTTACTTGTCACAATAAGTATCGAAGTTACAGTTACTTGTCATAATTAGTATCGAAGTTAAAGTTACCTGTCATAATTAATATCGAAGTTACTGTTTCTTGTCATAATTAGTAAAGAACATACGGTTACCTGTCATAATAAGTATCGAAGTTACTGTTACCTGTCATAATTAGTATCGAATTTACAGTTACCTGCCATAATTGTATCGAAATTACAGTTACTTGTCATAATTAGTAACGAAGTTACAGTTACCTGCCATAATTAGTATCGAAGTTAAAGGTACTTGTCATAATTAGTAACGAAGTTACAGTTACTTGCCATAATTAGTATAGAAATTACAGTTACTTGTCATAATTAGTAACGAAGTTGCAGTTACCTGTCATAATTAGTATCGAAGTTACTGTTACCTGTCATAATTAGTATCGAAGTTACAGTTACTTTTCATAATTATTATCGAAGTTACTGTTACCTTTCATAATTAGTATCGAAGTTACAGTTACCTGCCAACATTTGTATCGAAATTACAGTTACTTGTCATAATTAGTATGGAAGTTAATGTTACTTGTCATAATTAATATCGAAGTTACTGTTAGTTGACATAATTTGTAACGATGTTACAGTAACCTGTCATAATTAGTATCGAAGTTACTGTTGCCTGTATTAATTAGTATCGAAGTTACAGTTACCGGCCATAATTTTTTAAATCAAAATTAGAGTTACTTGTCATAATTAGTAACGAAGTTACAGTTACTTGTCATAATTAGTATCGAAGTTACTGTTACCTGTCATAATTAGTATCAAAGTTACAGTTACCTGCCATAATTTGTATCGAAGTTTCAGTTCCTTGTCATAACTAGTATCGAAGTTACAGTTACCTGTCATAATTAGTATCGAAGGTACTGTTACCTGCCATAATTTTTATCGAAATTACAGTTACTTGTCATAATTAGTAACGAAGTTACAGTTACCTGTCATAATTTGTATCGAAATTACAGTTACTTGACATAATTAGTAACGAAGTTACAGTTTCCTGTCATAATTAGTACCGAAGTTACTGTTACCTGACATAATTAGTATCGAAGTAACAGTTACCTGTCACATTTAGTATCGAAGTTACTGTTACCTGTCATAATTAGTATTAAAGTTACAGTTACCTACCATAATTTTTTATCAAAATTACTGTTACTTGTCATAATTAGTAACGAAGTTAGAGTTTCTTGTCATAATTAGTATCGAAGTTACAGTTACCTGTCATAATTTGATTCGAAGTTATAGTTACTTGTCATAATTAGTATCGAAGTTACTGTTACCTGTCATAATTAGCATCGAAGTTACAGTTACCTGCCATAATTTGTATCGAAATTACAGTTCCTTGTCATAGTTAGTATGGAAGTTACAGTTACCTGTCATAATAAGTATCGAAGGTACCCTTACCTGCCATAATTTGTATCGAAATTACAGTTACTTGTCATAATTAGTTACGAAGTTACAGTTACCTGCCATACTTAGTATCGAAATTAAAGTTACTTGTCACAATTAGTAACTAAGTTTCAGTTACCTGTCGTAATTAGTATTGAAGTTACAGTTACCTACAATAATTTTTTATCAAAATTACAGTTACTTGTCATAATTAGTAACGAAGTTAGAGTTTCTTGTCATAATTAGTATCGAAGTTACAGTTTCCTGTCATAATTTGTATCGAAATTACAGTTACCTGTCATAATTAGTATCGAAGTTACCGTTACCACTCATAATTAGTATTGAAGTTACAGTTACCTACAATAATTTTTTATCCAAATTACAGTTACTTGTCATAATTAGTAAAGAACTTACAGTTACCTGTCATAATAAGTATCGAAGTTACAGTTTCTTGTCACAATTAGTATCGAAGTTACAGTTACTTGACATAATTAGTAACGATGTTACAGTAACCTGTCATAATTCGTATCAAAGTTACTGTTACCTGTATTAATTAGTATCGAAGTTACTGTTGCCTGACATAATTAGTATCGAAGTTACAGTTACCTGCCATAATTTGTATCGAAATTACAGGGACTTGTCATAATTAGTAACGAAGTTACAGTTACCTGCCATAATTAGTATCGAAATTAAAGTTACGTGTCATAATTAGTAACGAAGTTACAGTTACCTGTCATAATTAGTATCGGTGTTACTGTTACCTGTCATAGTTAGTAATGAAGTTACAGTTACCTGCCATAATTAGTATCGAAGTTACAGTTACCTGTCATAATAAGTATCGAAGTTACAGTTACCTGCCATAATTTGTATCGAAATTACAGTTACTTGACATAATTAGTAACGATGTTACAGTAACCTGTCATAATTAGTATCGAAGTTACTGTAGCCTGTATTAATTAGTATCGAAGTTACAGTTACCTGCCATAATTTTTTTTATCAAAATTAGAGTTACTTGTCATAATTAGTAACGAAGTTACAGTTACCTGTCAGAATTAGTATCGAAGTTACTGTTACCTGTCATAATTAGTATCAAAGTTACAGTTACCTGCCATAATTTGTATCGAAGTTACAGTTCCTTGTCATAATTAGTATCGAAGTTAAAGTTACCTGTCATAATTAGTATCGAAGGTACTGTTACCTTCCATAATTTCTATCGAAATTACAGTTACTTGTCATAATTTGTAACGAAGTTACAGTTACCTGTCATAATTTGTATCGAAATTACAGTTACTTGTCATAATTAGTACCGAAGTTACTGTTACCTGACATAATTAGTATCGAAGTTACAGTTACCTGCCATAGTTTGTATCGAAATTACAGGGACTTGTCATAATTAGTATCGAAGTTACAGCTACCTGCCATAATTAGTATCGAAATTAAAGTTACTTGTCATAATTAGTAACGAAAATACAGTTACCTGTCACATTTAGTATCGAAGTTACTGTTACCTGTCATAATTAGTATTGAAGGTACAGTTACCTACCATAATTTTTTATCAAAATTACTGTTACTTGTCATAATTAGTAACGAAGTTAGAGTTTCTTGTCATAATTAGTATCGAAGTTACAGTTACCCGTCATAATTTGATTCGAAGTTATAGTTACTTGTCATAATTAGTATCGAAGTTACTGTTACCTGTCATAATTAGTATCGAAGTTACAGTTACCTACCATAATTTGTATCGAAATTACAGTTCCTTGTCATAATTAGTATCGAAGTTACAGTTACCTGTCATAATTAGTATCGAAGGTACTCTTACCTGCCATAATTTGTATCGAAATTACAGTTACTTGTCATAATTAGTAACGAAGATACAGTTACATGTCATAATTTGTATCGAATTTACTGTTACCTGTCATAATTAGTATGGAAGTTACAGTTACCTGCCATAATTTGTATCGAAATTACAGTTACTTGTCATAATTAGTAACGAAGTTACAGTTACCTGTCATAATTATTATCGAAGTTACAGTTACTTGTCATAATTAGTATCGAAGTGACTCTTACCTGTCATAATTAGTATCAAAGTTATAGTTACCTGCCAAAATTTGTATCGAAATTACAGTTACTTGTCATAATTAGTAACGAAGTTTCAGTTACCTGTCATAATTAGTATCGAAGTTACAGTTACTTGTCATAATTAGTAACGAAGTACAGTTACCTGTGTTAATTAGTATCGAAGTTACAGTTACTTGTCATAATTAGTATCGAAGTTACTGTTACCTGTCATAATTAGTATCGAAGTTACAGTTACATGCCATAATTTGTATCGAAATTACAGTTACTTGTCATAATTAGTAACGAAGTTACAGTTAACTGTCATAATTAGTATCGAAGTTACAGTTACCTGCCATAATTATTATCGAAGTTTTTGTTACCTGTCATAATTAGTATCGAAGTTACTGTTTTCTGTCATAATTAATATCGAAGTTACTGTTACCTGTCATAATTAGTATCGAAGTTACAGTTACCTGCCACAATTTGTATCGAAATTACAGTTACTTGTCATAATTAGTATGGAAGTTAATGTTACTTGTCATAATTAATATCGAAGTTACAGTTACCTGCCATAATTTGTATCGAAATTACAGTTCCTTGTCATAATTAGTAACGAAGTTGCTGTTACCTGTCATAATTAGTATCGAAGTTACTGTTACCTGTCATAATTAGTATCGAAGTTACAGTTACTTGTCACAATAAGTATCGAAGTTACAGTTACTTGTCATAATTAGTATCGAAGTTAAAGTTACCTGTCATAATTAATATCGAAGTTACTGTTTCTTGTCATAATTAGTAAAGAACATACGGTTACCTGTCATAATAAGTATCGAAGTTAGTGTTACCTGTCATAATTAGTATCGAATTTACAGTTACCTGCCATAATTGTATCGAAATTACAGTTACTTGTCATAATTAGTAACGAAGTTACAGTTACCTGCCATAATTAGTATCGAAGTTAAAGGTACTTGTCATAATTAGTAACGAAGTTACAGTTACTTGCCATAATTAGTATAGAAATTACAGTTACTTGTCATAATTAGTAACGAAGTTGCAGTTACCTGTCATAATTAGTATCGAAGTTACTGTTACCTGTCATAATTAGTATCGAAGTTACTGTTGCCTGTCATAATTAGTATCGAAGTTACAGTTACATGCCATAATTTGTATCGAAATTACAGTTACTTGTCATAATTAGTAACGAAGTTACAGTTAACTGTCATAATTAGTATCGAAGTTACAGTTACCTGCCATAATTATTACCGAAGTGTTTGTTACCTGTCATAATTAATATCGAAGTTACTGTTTTCTGTCATAATTAGTATCGAAGTGACTGTTACCTGTCATAATTAGTATCGAAGTAACAGTTACCTGCCATAATTTGTATCGAAATTACAGTTATTTGTCATAATTAGTAACGAAGTTACTGTTACTTGTCATAATAAATATCCAAGTTACTGTTACCTGTCATAATTAGTATCGAAATTACAGTTACCTGCCATAATTAGTATAGAAATTACAGTTACTTGTCATAATTAGTAACGAAGTTGCAGTTACCTGTCATAATTAGTATCGAAGTTACTGTTACCTGTCATAATTAGTATCGAATTTGCACTTACCTGCCATAATTTGTATCGAAATTACAGTTACTTGTCATAATTAGTAACGAGGTTACAGTTACCTGTCATAATTAGTATCGAAGTTACAGTTACTTTTCATAATTATTATCGAAGTTACTGTTACCTTTCATAATTAGTATCGAAATTACAGTTACCTGCCAACATTTGTATCGAAATTACAGTTACTTGTCATAATTAGTATGGAAGTTAATGTTACTTGTCATAATTAATATCGAAGTTACTGTTAGTTGACATAATTTGTAACGATGTTACAGTAACCTGTCATAATTAGTATCGAAGTTACTGTTGCCTGTATTAATTAGTATCGAAGTTACAGTTACCGGCCATAATTTTTTAAATCAAAATTAGAGTTACTTGTCATAATTAGTAACGAAGTTACAGTTACTTGTCATAATTAGTATCGAAGTTACTGTTACCTGTCATAATTAGTATCAAAGTTACAGTTACCTGCCATAATTTGTATCGAAGTTTCAGTTCCTTGTCATAACTAGTATCGAAGTTACAGTTACCTGTCATAATTAGTATCGAAGGTACTGTTACCTGCCATAATTTTTATCGAAATTACAGTTACTTGTCATAATTAGTAACGAAGTTACAGTTACCTGTCATAATTTGTATCGAAATTACAGTTACTTGACATAATTAGTAACGAAGTTACAGTTTCCTGTCATAATTAGTACCGAAGTTACTGTTACCTGACATAATTAGTATCGAAGTAACAGTTACCTGTCACATTTAGTATCGAAGTTACTGTTACCTGTCATAATTAGTATTAAAGTTACAGTTACCTACCATAATTTTTTATCAAAATTACTGTTACTTGTCATAATTAGTAACGAAGTTAGAGTTTCTTGTCATAATTAGTATCGAAGTTACAGTTACCTGTCATAATTTGATTCGAAGTTATAGTTACTTGTCATAATTAGTATCGAAGTTACTGTTACCTGTCATAATTAGCATCGAAGTTACAGTTACCTGCCATAATTTGTATCGAAATTACAGTTCCTTGTCATAGTTAGTATGGAAGTTACAGTTACCTGTCATAATTAGTATCGAAGGTACCCTTACCTGCCATAATTTGTATCGAAATTACAGTTACTTGTCATAATTAGTTACGAAGTTACAGTTACCTGCCATACTTAGTATCGAAATTAAAGTTACTTGTCACAATTAGTAACTAAGTTTCAGTTACCTGTCGTAATTAGTATTGAAGTTACAGTTACCTACAATAATTTTTTATCAAAATTACAGTTACTTGTCATAATTAGTAACGAAGTTAGAGTTTCTTGTCATAATTAGTATCGAAGTTACAGTTTCCTGTCATAATTTGTATCGAAATTACAGTTACCTGTCATAATTAGTATCGAAGTTACCGTTACCACTCATAATTAGTATTGAAGTTACAGTTACCTACAATAATTTTTTATCCAAATTACAGTTACTTGTCATAATTAGTAAAGAACTTACAGTTACCTGTCATAATAAGTATCGAAGTTACAGTTTCTTGTCACAATTAGTATCGAAGTTACAGTTACTTGACATAATTAGTAACGATGTTACAGTAACCTGTCATAATTCGTATCAAAGTTACTGTTACCTGTATTAATTAGTATCGAAGTTACTGTTGCCTGACATAATTAGTATCGAAGTTACAGTTACCTGCCATAATTTGTATCGAAATTACAGGGACTTGTCATAATTAGTAACGAAGTTACAGTTACCTGCCATAATTAGTATCGAAATTAAAGTTACGTGTCATAATTAGTAACGAAGTTACAGTTACCTGTCATAATTAGTATCGGTGTTACTGTTACCTGTCATAGTTAGTAATGAAGTTACAGTTACCTGCCATAATTAGTATCGAAGTTACAGTTACCTGTCATAATAAGTATCGAAGTTACAGTTACCTGCCATAATTTGTATCGAAATTACAGTTACTTGACATAATTAGTAACGATGTTACAGTAACCTGTCATAATTAGTATCGAAGTTACTGTAGCCTGTATTAATTAGTATCGAAGTTACAGTTACCTGCCATAATTTTTTTTATCAAAATTAGAGTTACTTGTCATAATTAGTAACGAAGTTACAGTTACCTGTCAGAATTAGTATCGAAGTTACTGTTACCTGTCATAATTAGTATCAAAGTTACAGTTACCTGCCATAATTTGTATCGAAGTTACAGTTCCTTGTCATAATTAGTATCGAAGTTAAAGTTACCTGTCATAATTAGTATCGAAGGTACTGTTACCTTCCATAATTTCTATCGAAATTACAGTTACTTGTCATAATTTGTAACGAAGTTACAGTTACCTGTCATAATTTGTATCGAAATTACAGTTACTTGTCATAATTAGTAACGAAGTTACAGTTTCCTGTCATAATTAGTACCGAAGTTACTGTTACCTGACATAATTAGTATCGAAGTTACAGTTACCTGCCATAGTTTGTATCGAAATTACAGGGACTTGTCATAATTAGTATCGAAGTTACAGCTACCTGCCATAATTAGTATCGAAATTAAAGTTACTTGTCATAATTAGTAACGAAAATACAGTTACCTGTCACATTTAGTATCGAAGTTACTGTTACCTGTCATAATTAGTATTGAAGGTACAGTTACCTACCATAATTTTTTATCAAAATTACTGTTACTTGTCATAATTAGTAACGAAGTTAGAGTTTCTTGTCATAATTAGTATCGAAGTTACAGTTACCCGTCATAATTTGATTCGAAGTTATAGTTACTTGTCATAATTAGTATCGAAGTAACTGTTACCTGTCATAATTAGTATCGAAGTTACAGTTACCTACCATAATTTGTATCGAAATTACAGTTCCTTGTCATAATTAGTATCGAAGTTACAGTTACCTGTCATAATTAGTATCGAAGGTACTCTTACCTGCCATAATTTGTATCGAAATTACAGTTACTTGTCATAATTAGTAACGAAGATACAGTTACATGTCATAATTTGTATCGAAGTTACTGTTACCTGTCATAATTAGTATGGAAGTTACAGTTACCTGCCATAATTTGTATCGAAATTACAGTTACTTGTCATAATTAGTAACGAAGTTACAGTTACCTGTCATAATTATTATCGAAGTTACAGTTACTTGTCATAATTAGTATCGAAGTGACTCTTACCTGTCATAATTAGTATCAAAGTTATAGTTACCTGCCAAAATTTGTATCGAAATTACAGTTACTTGTCATAATTAGTAACGAAGTTTCAGTTACCTGTCATAATTAGTATCGAAGTTACAGTTACTTGTCATAATTAGTAACGAAGTACAGTTACCTGTGTTAATTAGTATCGAAGTTACAGTTACTTGTCATAATTAGTATCGAAGTTACTGTTACCTGTCATAATTAGTATCGAAGTTACAGTTACATGCCATAATTTGTATCGAAATTACAGTTACTTGTCATAATTAGTAACGAAGTTACAGTTAACTGTCATAATTCGTATCGAAGTTACAGTTACCTGCCATAATTATTATCGAAGTTTTTGTTACCTGTCATAATTAGTATCGAAGTTACTGTTTTCTGTCATAATTAATATCGAAGTTACTGTTACCTGTCATAATTAGTATCGAAGTTACAGTTACCTGCCATAATTTGTATCGAAATTACAGTTACTTGTCATAATTAGTAACGAAGTTACTGTTACTTGTCATAATAAGTATCGAAGTTACTGTTACCTGTCATAATTAGTATCGAAATTACAGTTACTTGCCATAATTTGTATCGAAATTAGAGTTACTTGTCATAATTAGTAACGAAGTTACAGTTACTTCCCATAATTAGTATAGAAATTACAGTTACTTGTCATAATTAGTAACGAAGTTGCAGTTACCTGTCATAATTAGTATCGAAGTTACAGTTACTTGTCATAGTTAGTATCGAAGTTACTGTTACCTGTCATAATTAGTATAGAAGTTACAGTTACCTGCCAAAATTTGTATCGAAATTACAGTTACTTGTCATAATTAGTATGGAAGTTAATGTTACTTGTCATAATTAATATCGAAGTTACAGTTACCTGCCATAATTTGTATCGAAATTACAGTTCCTTGTCATAATTAGTAACGAAGTTGCTGTTACCTGTCATAATTAGTATCGAAGTTACTGTTACCTGTCATAATTAGTATCGAAGTTACAGTTACTTGTCACAATAAGTATCGAAGTTACAGTTACTTGTCATAATTAGTATCGAAGTTAAAGTTACCTGTCATAATTAATATCGAAGTTACTGTTTCTTGTCATAATTAGTAAAGAACATACGGTTACCTGTCATAATAAGTATCGAAGTTACTGTTACCTGTCATAATTAGTATCGAATTTACAGTTACCTGCCATAATTGTATCGAAATTACAGTTACTTGTCATAATTAGTAACGAAGTTACAGTTACCTATCATAATTAGTATCGAAGTTACAGTTACTTGTCATAGTTAGTATCGAAGTTACTGTTACCTGTCATAATTATTATAGAAGTTACAGTTACCTGCCAAAATTTGTATCGAAATTACAGTTACTTGTCATAATTAGTATGGAAGTTAATGTTACTTGTCATAATTAATATCGAAGTTACAGTTACCTGCCATAATTTGTATCGAAATTACAGTTCCTTGTCATAATTAGTAACGAAGTTGCAGTTACCTGTCATAATTAGTATCGAAGTTACTGTTACCTGTCATAATTAGTATCGAAGTTACAGTTACTTGTCATAATAAGTATCGAAGTTACAGTTACTTGTCATAATTAGTATCGAAGTTAAAGTTACCTGTCATAATTAATATCGAAGTTACTGTTTCTTGTCATAATTAGTAAAGAACATACGGTTACCTGTCATAATAAGTATCGAAGTTACAGTTACTTGTCATAATTAGTATCGAAGTTACAGTTACTTGACATAATTAGTAACGATGTTACAGTAACCTGTCATAAATAGTATCGAAGTTACTGTTACCTTTATTAATTAATATCGAAGTTACTGTTACCTGACATAATTAGTATCGAAGTTACAGTTACCTGCCATAATTTGTATCGAAATTACAGGGACTTGTCATAATTAGTAACGAAGTTACAGTTACCTGCCATAATTAGTATCGAAATTAAAGTTACTTGTCATAATTAGTAACGAAGTTACAGTTACCTGTCATAATTAGTATCGATGTTACTGTTACCTGTCATAATTATTAATGAAGTTACAGTTACCTGCCATAATTAGTATCGAAGTTAGAGTTACCTGTCATAATAAGTATCGAAGTTACAGTTACCTGCCATAATTTGTATCGAAATTACAGTAACCTGTCATAATAAGTATCGAAGTAAGATTTACTTGTCATAATTAGTATCGAAGTTACAGTTACTTGTCATAATTAGTAACGATGTTACAGTAACCTGTCATAATTAGTATCGAAGTTATTGTTGCCTTTATTAATTAGTATCGAAGTTAGAGTTACCTGCCCAAATTTTTTTAACCAAAATTAGAGTTACTTGTCATAATTAGTAACGAAGTTACAGTTACTTGTCATAATTAGTATCGAAGTTACTGTTACCTGTCATAATTAGTATCAAAGTTACAGTTACCTGCCATAATTTGTATCGAAGTTGCAGTTCCTTGTCATAATTAGTATCGAAGTTACAGTTACCTGTCATAATTAGTATCGAAGGTACTGTTACCTGACATAATTTGTATCGAAATTACAGTTACTTGTCATAATTAGTAACGAAGTTACAGTTACCTGTCATAATTTGTATCGAAATTACAGTTACTTGTCATAATTAGTAACGAAGTTACAGTTTCCTGTCATAATTAGTACCGAAGTTACTGTTACCTGACATAATTAGTATCGAAGTTACAGTTACCTGCCATAGTTTGTATCGAAATTACAGGGACTTATCATAATTAGTAACGAAGTTACAATTACCTGCCATAATTAGTATCGAAATTAAAGTTACTTGTCATAATTAGTAACGAAGTTACAGTTACCTGTCACATTTAGTATCGAAGTTACTGTTACCTGTCATAATTAGTATTGAAGTTACAGTTACCTACCATAATTTTTTATCAAAATTACTGTTACTTGTTATAATTAGTAACGAAGTTAGAGTTTCTTGTCATAATTAGTATTGACGTTGCAGTTACCTGTCATTATTTGATTCGAAGTTATAGTTACTTGTCATAATTAGTATCGAAGTTACTGTTACCTGTCATAATTAGTATCGAAGTTACTGTTACCTGTCATAATTAGTATCGAAGTTACAGTTACCTGCCATAATTTGTATCGAAATTACAGTTACTTGTCATAATTAGTTACGAAGTTACTGTTACTTGTCATAATAAGTATCGAAGTTACTGTTACCTGTCATAATTAGTATCGAAATTACAGTTACCTGCCATAATTTGTATCGAAATTACAGTTACTTGTCATAATTAGTAACGAAGTTACAGTTACTTCCCATAATTAGTATAGAAATTACAGTTACTTGTCATAATTAGTAACGAAGTTGCAGTTACCTGTCATAATTAGTATCGAAGTTACTGTTACCTGTCATAATTAGTATCGAATTTACAGTTACCTGCCATAATTGTATCGAAATTACAGTTACTTGTCATAATTAGTAACGAAGTTACAGTTACCTATCATAATTAGTATCGAAGTTACAGTTACTTGTCATAGTTAGTATCGAAGTTACTGTTACCTGTCATAATTAGTATAGAAGTTACAGTTACCTGCCAAAATTTGTATCGAAATTACAGTTACTTGTCATAATTAGTATGGAAGTTAATGTTACTTGTCATAATTAATATCGAAGTTACAGTTACCTGCCATAATTTGTATCGAAATTACAGTTCCTTGTCATAATTAGTAACGAAGTTGCAGTTACCTGTCATAATTAGTATCGAAGTTACTGTTACCTGTCATAATTAGTATCGAAGTTACAGTTACTTGTCATAATAAGTATCGAAGTTACAGTTACTTGTCATAATTAGTATCGAAGTTAAAGTTACCTGTCATAATTAATATCGAAGTTACTGTTTCTTGTCATAATAGGTAAAGAACATACGGTTACCTGTCATAATAAGTATCGAAGTTACAGTTACTTGTCATAATTAGTATCGAAGTTACAGTTACTTGACATAATTAGTAACGATGTTACAGTAACCTGTCATAAATAGTATCGAAGTTACTGTTACCTGTATTAATTAGTATCGAAGTTACTGTTACCTGACATAATTAGTATCGAAGTTACAGTTACCTGCCATAATTTGTATCGAAATTACAGGGACTTGTCATAATTAGTAACGAAGTTACAGTTACCTGCCATAATTAGTATCGAAATTAAAGTTACTTGTCATAATTAGTAACGAAGTTACAGTTACCTGTCATAATTAGTATCGATGTCACTGTTACCTGTCATAATTATTAATGAAGTTACAGTTACCTGCCATAATTAGTATCGAAGTTAGAGTTACCTGTCATAATAAGTATCGAAGTTACAGTTACCTGCCATAATTTGTATCGAAATTACAGTAACCTGTCATAATAAGTATCGAAGTTACAGTTACTTGTCATAATTAGTATCGAAGTTACAGTTACTTGTCATAATTAGTAACGATGTTACAGTAACCTGTCATAATTAGTATCGAAGTTATTGTTGCCTTTATTAATTAGTATCGAAGTTAGAGTTACCTGCCCAATTTTTTTTAACCAAAATTAGAGTTACTTGTCATAATTAGTAACGAAGTTACAGTTACTTGTCATAATTAGTATCGAAGTTACTGTTACCTGTCATAATTAGTATCAAAGTTACAGTTACCTGCCATAATTTGTATCGAAGTTGCAGTTCCTTGTCATAATTAGTATCGAAGTTACAGTTACCTGTCATAATTAGTATCGAAGGTACTGTTACCTGCCATAATTTGTATCGAAATTACAGTTACTTGTCATAATTTGTAACGAAGTTACAGTTACCTGTCATAATTTGTATCGAAGTTACTGTTACTTGTCATAATTAGTAACGAAGTTACAGTTTCCTGTCATAATTAGTACCGAAGTTACTGTTACCTGACATAATTAGTATCGAAGTTACAGTTACCTGCCATAGTTTGTATCGAAATTACAGGGACTTATCATAATTAGTAACGAAGTTACAATTACCTGCCATAATTAGTATCGAAATTAAAGTTACTTGTCATAATTAGTAACGAAGTTACAGTTACCAGTCACATTTAGTATCGAAGTTACTGTTACCTGTCATAATTAGTATTGAAGTTACAGTTACCTACCATAATTTTTTATCAAAATTACTGTTACTTGTCATAATTAGTAACGAAGTTAGAGTTTCTTGTCATAATTAGTATTGACGTTGCAGTTACCTGTCATAATTTGATTCGAAGTTATAGTTACTTGTCATAATTAGTATCGAAGTTACTGTTACCTGTCATAATTAGTATCGAAGTTACTGTTACCTGTCATAATTAGTATCGAAGTTACAGTTACCTGCCATAATTTGTATCGAAATTACAGTTACTTGTCATAATTAGTTACGAAGTTACAGTTACCTGTCATAATATGTATCAAAATTACAGTTTCTTGTCATAATTAGTAACGAATTTACAGTTTCCTGTCATAATTATTATCCAAGTTACTGTTACCTGTCATAATTAGTATCGAAGTTACAGTAACCTGCCAAAATTTGTATCGAAATTACAGTTACTTGTCATAATTAGTAACGAAGTTACAGTTAACTGACATAATTAGTATCGAAGTTACAGTTACTTGTCATAATAAGTATCGAAGTTACAGTTACTTCCCATAATTAGTATAGAAATTACAGTTACTTGTCATAATTAGTAACGAAGTTGCAGTTACCTGTCATAATTAGTATCGAAGTTACTGTTACCTGTCATAATTAGTATCGAATTTACAGTTACCTGCCATAATTGTATCGAAATTACAGTTACTTGTCATAATTAGTAACGAAGTTACAGTTACCTATCATAATTAGTATCGAAGTTACAGTTACTTGTCATAGTTAGTATCGAAGTTACTGTTACCTGTCATAATTAGTATAGAAGTTACAGTTACCTGCCAAAATTTGTATCGAAATTACAGTTACTTGTCATAATTAGTATGGAAGTTAATGTTACTTGTCATAATTAATATCGAAGTTACAGTTACCTGCCATAATTTGTATCGAAATTACAGTTCCTTGTCATAATTAGTAACGAAGTTGCTGTTACCTGTCATAATTAGTATCGAAGTTACTGTTACCTGTCATAATTAGTATCGAAGTTACAGTTACTTGTCACAATAAGTATCGAAGTTACAGTTACTTGTCATAATTAGTATCGAAGTTAAAGTTACCTGTCATAATTAATATCGAAGTTACTGTTTCTTGTCATAATTAGTAAAGAACATACGGTTACCTGTCATAATAAGTATCGAAGTTACTGTTACCTGTCATAATTAGTATCGAATTTACAGTTACCTGCCATAATTGTATCGAAATTACAGTTACTTGTCATAATTAGTAACGAAGTTACAGTTACCTATCATAATTAGTATCGAAGTTACAGTTACTTGTCATAGTTAGTATCGAAGTTACTGTTACCTGTCATAATTATTATAGAAGTTACAGTTACCTGCCAAAATTTGTATCGAAATTACAGTTACTTGTCATAATTAGTATGGAAGTTAATGTTACTTGTCATAATTAATATCGAAGTTACAGTTACCTGCCATAATTTGTATCGAAATTACAGTTCCTTGTCATAATTAGTAACGAAGTTGCAGTTACCTGTCATAATTAGTATCGAAGTTACTGTTACCTGTCATAATTAGTATCGAAGTTACAGTTACTTGTCATAATAAGTATCGAAGTTACAGTTACTTGTCATAATTAGTATCGAAGTTAAAGTTACCTGTCATAATTAATATCGAAGTTACTGTTTCTTGTCATAATTAGTAAAGAACATACGGTTACCTGTCATAATAAGTATCGAAGTTACAGTTACTTGTCATAATTAGTATCGAAGTTACAGTTACTTGACATAATTAGTAACGATGTTACAGTAACCTGTCATAAATAGTATCGAAGTTACTGTTACCTTTATTAATTAATATCGAAGTTACTGTTACCTGACATAATTAGTATCGAAGTTACAGTTACCTGCCATAATTTGTATCGAAATTACAGGGACTTGTCATAATTAGTAACGAAGTTACAGTTACCTGCCATAATTAGTATCGAAATTAAAGTTACTTGTCATAATTAGTAACGAAGTTACAGTTACCTGTCATAATTAGTATCGATGTTACTGTTACCTGTCATAATTATTAATGAAGTTACAGTTACCTGCCATAATTAGTATCGAAGTTAGAGTTACCTGTCATAATAAGTATCGAAGTTACAGTTACCTGCCATAATTTGTATCGAAATTACAGTAACCTGTCATAATAAGTATCGAAGTAAGATTTACTTGTCATAATTAGTATCGAAGTTACAGTTACTTGTCATAATTAGTAACGATGTTACAGTAACCTGTCATAATTAGTATCGAAGTTATTGTTGCCTTTATTAATTAGTATCGAAGTTAGAGTTACCTGCCCAAATTTTTTTAACCAAAATTAGAGTTACTTGTCATAATTAGTAACGAAGTTACAGTTACTTGTCATAATTAGTATCGAAGTTACTGTTACCTGTCATAATTAGTATCAAAGTTACAGTTACCTGCCATAATTTGTATCGAAGTTGCAGTTCCTTGTCATAATTAGTATCGAAGTTACAGTTACCTGTCATAATTAGTATCGAAGGTACTGTTACCTGACATAATTTGTATCGAAATTACAGTTACTTGTCATAATTAGTAACGAAGTTACAGTTACCTGTCATAATTTGTATCGAAATTACAGTTACTTGTCATAATTAGTAACGAAGTTACAGTTTCCTGTCATAATTAGTACCGAAGTTACTGTTACCTGACATAATTAGTATCGAAGTTACAGTTACCTGCCATAGTTTGTATCGAAATTACAGGGACTTATCATAATTAGTAACGAAGTTACAATTACCTGCCATAATTAGTATCGAAATTAAAGTTACTTGTCATAATTAGTAACGAAGTTACAGTTACCTGTCACATTTAGTATCGAAGTTACTGTTACCTGTCATAATTAGTATTGAAGTTACAGTTACCTACCATAATTTTTTATCAAAATTACTGTTACTTGTTATAATTAGTAACGAAGTTAGAGTTTCTTGTCATAATTAGTATTGACGTTGCAGTTACCTGTCATTATTTGATTCGAAGTTATAGTTACTTGTCATAATTAGTATCGAAGTTACTGTTACCTGTCATAATTAGTATCGAAGTTACTGTTACCTGTCATAATTAGTATCGAAGTTACAGTTACCTGCCATAATTTGTATCGAAATTACAGTTACTTGTCATAATTAGTTACGAAGTTACTGTTACTTGTCATAATAAGTATCGAAGTTACTGTTACCTGTCATAATTAGTATCGAAATTACAGTTACCTGCCATAATTTGTATCGAAATTACAGTTACTTGTCATAATTAGTAACGAAGTTACAGTTACTTCCCATAATTAGTATAGAAATTACAGTTACTTGTCATAATTAGTAACGAAGTTGCAGTTACCTGTCATAATTAGTATCGAAGTTACTGTTACCTGTCATAATTAGTATCGAATTTACAGTTACCTGCCATAATTGTATCGAAATTACAGTTACTTGTCATAATTAGTAACGAAGTTACAGTTACCTATCATAATTAGTATCGAAGTTACAGTTACTTGTCATAGTTAGTATCGAAGTTACTGTTACCTGTCATAATTAGTATAGAAGTTACAGTTACCTGCCAAAATTTGTATCGAAATTACAGTTACTTGTCATAATTAGTATGGAAGTTAATGTTACTTGTCATAATTAATATCGAAGTTACAGTTACCTGCCATAATTTGTATCGAAATTACAGTTCCTTGTCATAATTAGTAACGAAGTTGCAGTTACCTGTCATAATTAGTATCGAAGTTACTGTTACCTGTCATAATTAGTATCGAAGTTACAGTTACTTGTCATAATAAGTATCGAAGTTACAGTTACTTGTCATAATTAGTATCGAAGTTAAAGTTACCTGTCATAATTAATATCGAAGTTACTGTTTCTTGTCATAATAGGTAAAGAACATACGGTTACCTGTCATAATAAGTATCGAAGTTACAGTTACTTGTCATAATTAGTATCGAAGTTACAGTTACTTGACATAATTAGTAACGATGTTACAGTAACCTGTCATAAATAGTATCGAAGTTACTGTTACCTGTATTAATTAGTATCGAAGTTACTGTTACCTGACATAATTAGTATCGAAGTTACAGTTACCTGCCATAATTTGTATCGAAATTACAGGGACTTGTCATAATTAGTAACGAAGTTACAGTTACCTGCCATAATTAGTATCGAAATTAAAGTTACTTGTCATAATTAGTAACGAAGTTACAGTTACCTGTCATAATTAGTATCGATGTTACTGTTACCTGTCATAATTATTAATGAAGTTACAGTTACCTGCCATAATTAGTATCGAAGTTAGAGTTACCTGTCATAATAAGTATCGAAGTTACAGTTACCTGCCATAATTTGTATCGAAATTACAGTAACCTGTCATAATAAGTATCGAAGTTACAGTTACTTGTCATAATTAGTATCGAAGTTACAGTTACTTGTCATAATTAGTAACGATGTTACAGTAACCTGTCATAATTAGTATCGAAGTTATTGTTGCCTTTATTAATTAGTATCGAAGTTAGAGTTACCTGCCCAATTTTTTTTAACCAAAATTAGAGTTACTTGTCATAATTAGTAACGAAGTTACAGTTACTTGTCATAATTAGTATCGAAGTTACTGTTACCTGTCATAATTAGTATCAAAGTTACAGTTACCTGCCATAATTTGTATCGAAGTTGCAGTTCCTTGTCATAATTAGTATCGAAGTTACAGTTACCTGTCATAATTAGTATCGAAGGTACTGTTACCTGCCATAATTTGTATCGAAATTACAGTTACTTGTCATAATTTGTAACGAAGTTACAGTTACCTGTCATAATTTGTATCGAAGTTACTGTTACTTGTCATAATTAGTAACGAAGTTACAGTTTCCTGTCATAATTAGTACCGAAGTTACTGTTACCTGACATAATTAGTATCGAAGTTACAGTTACCTGCCATAGTTTGTATCGAAATTACAGGGACTTATCATAATTAGTAACGAAGTTACAATTACCTGCCATAATTAGTATCGAAATTAAAGTTACTTGTCATAATTAGTAACGAAGTTACAGTTACCAGTCACATTTAGTATCGAAGTTACTGTTACCTGTCATAATTAGTATTGAAGTTACAGTTACCTACCATAATTTTTTATCAAAATTACTGTTACTTGTCATAATTAGTAACGAAGTTAGAGTTTCTTGTCATAATTAGTATTGACGTTGCAGTTACCTGTCATAATTTGATTCGAAGTTATAGTTACTTGTCATAATTAGTATCGAAGTTACTGTTACCTGTCATAATTAGTATCGAAGTTACTGTTACCTGTCATAATTAGTATCGAAGTTACAGTTACCTGCCATAATTTGTATCGAAATTACAGTTACTTGTCATAATTAGTTACGAAGTTACAGTTACCTGTCATAATATGTATCAAAATTACAGTTTCTTGTCATAATTAGTAACGAATTTACAGTTTCCTGTCATAATTATTATCCAAGTTACTGTTACCTGTCATAATTAGTATCGAAGTTACAGTAACCTGCCAAAATTTGTATCGAAATTACAGTTACTTGTCATAATTAGTAACGAAGTTACAGTTAACTGACATAATTAGTATCGAAGTTACAGTTACTTGTCATAATAAGTATCGAAGTTACAGTTACTTCCCATAATTAGTATAGAAATTACAGTTACTTGTCATAATTAGTAACGAAGTTGCAGTTACCTGTCATAATTAGTATCGAAGTTACTGTTACCTGTCATAATTAGTATCGAATTTACAGTTACCTGCCATAATTGTATCGAAATTACAGTTACTTGTCATAATTAGTAACGAAGTTACAGTTACCTATCATAATTAGTATCGAAGTTACAGTTACTTGTCATAGTTAGTATCGAAGTTACTGTTACCTGTCATAATTAGTATAGAAGTTACAGTTACCTGCCAAAATTTGTATCGAAATTACAGTTACTTGTCATAATTAGTATGGAAGTTAATGTTACTTGTCATAATTAATATCGAAGTTACAGTTACCTGCCATAATTTGTATCGAAATTACAGTTCCTTGTCATAATTAGTAACGAAGTTGCTGTTACCTGTCATAATTAGTATCGAAGTTACTGTTACCTGTCATAATTAGTATCGAAGTTACAGTTACTTGTCACAATAAGTATCGAAGTTACAGTTACTTGTCATAATTAGTATCGAAGTTAAAGTTACCTGTCATAATTAATATCGAAGTTACTGTTTCTTGTCATAATTAGTAAAGAACATACGGTTACCTGTCATAATAAGTATCGAAGTTACTGTTACCTGTCATAATTAGTATCGAATTTACAGTTACCTGCCATAATTGTATCGAAATTACAGTTACTTGTAATAATTAGTAACGAAGTTACAGTTACCTATCATAATTAGTATCGAAGTTACAGTTACTTGTCATAGTTAGTATCGAAGTTACTGTTACCTGTCATAATTATTATAGAAGTTACAGTTACCTGCCAAAATTTGTATCGAAATTACAGTTACTTGTCATAATTAGTATGGAAGTTAATGTTACTTGTCATAATTAATATCGAAGTTACAGTTACCTGCCATAATTTGTATCGAAATTACAGTTCCTTGTCATAATTAGTAACGAAGTTGCAGTTACCTGTCATAATTAGTATCGAAGTTACTGTTACCTGTCATAATTAGTATCGAAGTTACAGTTACTTGTCATAATAAGTATCGAAGTTACAGTTACTTGTCATAATTAGTATCGAAGTTAAAGTTACCTGTCATAATTAATATCGAAGTTACTGTTTCTTGTCATAATTAGTAAAGAACATACGGTTACCTGTCATAATAAGTATCGAAGTTACAGTTACTTGTCATAATTAGTATCGAAGTTACAGTTACTTGACATAATTAGTAACGATGTTACAGTAACCTGTCATAAATAGTATCGAAGTTACTGTTACCTTTATTAATTAATATCGAAGTTACTGTTACCTGACATAATTAGTATCGAAGTTACAGTTACCTGCCATAATTTGTATCGAAATTACAGGGACTTGTCATAATTAGTAACGAAGTTACAGTTACCTGCCATAATTAGTATCGAAATTAAAGTTACTTGTCATAATTAGTAACGAAGTTACAGTTACCTGTCATAATTAGTATCGATGTTACTGTTACCTGTCATAATTATTAATGAAGTTACAGTTACCTGCCATAATTAGTATCGAAGTTAGAGTTACCTGTCATAATAAGTATCGAAGTTACAGTTACCTGCCATAATTTGTATCGAAATTACAGTAACCTGTCATAATAAGTATCGAAGTAAGATTTACTTGTCATAATTAGTATCGAAGTTACAGTTACTTGTCATAATTAGTAACGATGTTACAGTAACCTGTCATAATTAGTATCGAAGTTATTGTTGCCTTTATTAATTAGTATCGAAGTTAGAGTTACCTGCCCAAATTTTTTTAACCAAAATTAGAGTTACTTGTCATAATTAGTAACGAAGTTACAGTTACTTGTCATAATTAGTATCGAAGTTACTGTTACCTGTCATAATTAGTATCAAAGTTACAGTTACCTGCCATAATTTGTATCGAAGTTGCAGTTCCTTGTCATAATTAGTATCGAAGTTACAGTTACCTGTCATAATTAGTATCGAAGGTACTGTTACCTGACATAATTTGTATCGAAATTACAGTTACATGTCATAATTAGTAACGAAGTTACAGTAACCTGTCATAATTTGTATCGAAATTACAGTTACTTGTCATAATTAGTAACGAAGTTACAGTTTCCTGTCATAATTAGTACCGAAGTTACTGTTACCTGACATAATTAGTATCGAAGTTACAGTTACCTGCCATAGTTTGTATCGAAATTACAGGGACTTATCATAATTAGTAACGAAGTTACAATTACCTGCCATAATTAGTATCGAAATTAAAGTTACTTGTCATAATTAGTAACGAAGTTACAGTTACCTGTCACATTTAGTATCGAAGTTACTGTTACCTGTCATAATTAGTATTGAAGTTACAGTTACCTTCCATAATTTTTTATCAAAATTACTGTTACTTGTTATAATTAGTAACGAAGTTAGAGTTTCTTGTCATAATTAGTATTGACGTTGCAGTTACCTGTCATAATTTGATTCGACGTTATAGTTACTTGTCATAATTAGTATCGAAGTTACTGTTACCTGTCATAATTAGTATCGAAGTTACTGTTACCTGTCATAATTAGTATCGAAGTTACAGTTACCTGCCATAATTTGTATCGAAATTACAGTTACTTGTCATAATTAGTTACGAAGTTACTGTTACTTGTCATAATAAGTATCGAAGTTACTGTTACCTGTCATAATTAGTATCGAAATTACAGTTACCTGCCATAATTTGTATCGAAATTACAGTTACTTGTCATAATTAGTAACGAAGTTACAGTTACTTCCCATAATTAGTATAGAAATTACAGTTACTTGTCATAATTAGTAACGAAGTTGCAGTTACCTGTCATAATTAGTATCGAAGTTACTGT
The DNA here is from genome assembly GCA_946902985.2 of Meconema thalassinum. Taxonomy (NCBI): domain Eukaryota; kingdom Metazoa; phylum Arthropoda; class Insecta; order Orthoptera; family Tettigoniidae; genus Meconema; species Meconema thalassinum. Next base: position 1,445,574,470 of record OX336388.2, on the reverse strand, counting down.
TACCTGTCATAATTAGTATCGAATTTACAGTTACCTGCCATAATTGTATCGAAATTACAGTTACTTGTTATAATTAGTAACGAAGTTACAGTTACCTATCATAATTAGTATCGAAGTTACAGTTACTTGTCATAGTTAGTATCGAAGTTACTGTTACCTGTCATAATTAGTATAGAAGTTAGAGTTTCTTGTCATAATTAGTATTGACGTTGCAGTTACCTGTCATAATTTGATTCGAAGTTATAGTTACTTGTCATAATTAGTATCGAAGTTACTGTTACCTGTCATAATTAGTATCGAAGTTACTGTTACCTGTCATAATTAGTATCGAAGTTACAGTTACCTGCCATAATTTGTATCGAAATTACAGTTACTTGTCATAATTAGTTACGAAGTTACAGTTACCTGTCATAATATGTATCAAAATTACAGTTTCTTGTCATAATTAGTAACGAATTTACAGTTTCCTGTCATAATTATTATCCAAGTTACTGTTACCTGTCATAATTAGTATCGAAGTTACAGTAACCTGCCAAAATTTGTATCGAAATTACAGTTACTTGTCATAATTAGTAACGAAGTTACAGTTAACTGACATAATTAGTATCGAAGTTACAGTTACTTGTCATAATAAGTATCGAAGTTACTGTTACTTGTCATAATTAGTATCGAAGTTACTGTTACCTGTCATAATATGTATCGAAATTACAATTACCTGCCATAATTTGTAACGAAATTACAGATACTTGTCATAATTAGTAACGAAGTTACAGTTACCTGTCATAATTAGTATCGAAGTTACAGTTACTTGTCATAATTAGTATCGAAGTCACTGTTACCTGTCATAATTAGTATCGAAATTACAGTTACCTGCCAAAATTTGTATCGAAATTACAGTTACTTGTCATAATTTAAAACGAAGTTACAGTTACTTGCCATAATTAGTAGAGAAATTACAGTTACTTGTCATAATTAGTAACGAAGTTGCAGTTACCTATCATAATAAGTATCGAAGTTACAGTTACTTGTCATAATTAGTATCGAAGTTACAGTTACTTGACATAATTAGTAACGATGTTACAGTTTCCTGTCATAATTAATATCGAAGTTACTGTTACCTGACATAATTAGTATCGAAGTTACAGTTACCTGCTATAATTTGTATCGAAATAACAGGGACTTGTCATAAGTAGTGACGAAGTTACAATTACCTGCCATAATTAGTATCGAAATTAAAGTTACTTGACATAATTAGTAACGATGTTACAGTTTCCTGTCATAATTAGTACCGAAGTTACTGTTACCTGACATAATTAGTATCGAAGTTACTGTTACCTGCCATAGATTGTATCGAAATTACAGGGACTTGTCATAATTAGTAACGAAGTTACAGTTACCTGCCATAATTAGTATCGAAATTAAAGTTACATGTCATAATTAGTAACGAAGTTACAGTTACCTGTCACATTTAGTATCGAAGTTACTGTTACCTGTCATAATTAGTATTGAAGTTACAGTTACCTACCATAATTTTTTATCAAAATTACTATTACTTGTCATAATTAGTAACGAAGTTAGAGTTTCTTGTCATAATTAGTATCGAAGTTACAGTTACCTGTCATATTTGATTCGAAGTTATAGTTACTTGTCATAATTAGTATCGAAGTTACTGTTACCTGTCATAATTAGCATCGAATTTACAGTTACCTGCCATAATTTGTATCGAAATTACAGTTCCTTGTCATAGTTAGTATCGAAGTTACAGTTACCTGTCATAATTAGTATCGAAATTACAGTTACTTGTCATAATTAGTTACGATGTTACAGTTACCTGTCATAATTTGTATCGAAATTACAGTTACTTGTCATAATTAGTAACGAATTTACAGTTTCCTGTCATAATTAGTATCGAAGTTACTGTTACCTGTCATAATTAGTATCGAAGTTACAGTTACCTGCCATAATTTGTATCGAAATTACAGTTACTTGTCATAATTAGTTACGAAGTTACAGTTACCTGTCATAATTTGTATCGAAATTACAGTTACTTGTCATAATTAGTAACGAATTTACAGTTTCCTGTCATAGTTAGTATCGAAGTTACTGTTACCTGTCATAATTAGTATCGAAGTTACAGTTACCTGCCATAATTTGTATCGAAATTACAGGGACTTGTCATAATTAGTAACGAAGTTACAGTAACCTGCCATAATTAGTATCGAAATTACAGTTACTTGTCATAATTAGTATCGAAGTTACTGTTACTTGTCATAATTAATATCGAAGTTACTCTTACCTGTCATAATTAGTATCGAAGTTACAGTTACTTGTTATAATTAGTATCGAAGTTACAGTTACCTGTCATAATTAGTATCGAAGTTACTGTTTCTTGTCATAATTAGTAAAGAACTTAGAGTTACCTGTCATAATAAGTATCGAAGTTACAGTTTCTTGTCACAATTAGTATCGAAGTTACAGTTACTTGACATAATTACTAACGATGTTACAGTAACCTGTCATAATTCGTATCGAAGTTACTGTTACCTGTATTAATTAGTATCGAAGTTACTGTTATCTGACATAATTATTATCGAAGTTACAATTACCTGCCATAATTTGTATCGAAATTACAGGGACTTGTCATAATTAGTAACGAAGTTATTGTTACCTGCCATAATTAGTATCGAAATTAAAGTTACGTGTCATAATTAGTAACGATGTTACAGTTACCTGTCATAATTAGTATCGATGTTACTGTTACCTGTCATAATTAGTAATGAAGTTACAGTTACCTGCCATAATTAGTATCGAAGTTACAGTTACCTGTCATAATAAGTATCGAAGTTACAGTTACCTGCCATAATTTGTATCGAAATTACAGTTACTTGACATAATTAGTAACGAAGTTACAGTTACCTGTCATAATTAGTATCGATGTTACTGTTACCTGTCATAATTAGTAATGAAGTTACAGTTACCTGCCATAATTAGTAAAGAAGTTACAGTTACTTGTCATAATTAGTATCGAAGTTACTGTTACCTGTCATAATTAGTATCAAAGTTACAGTTACCTGCCATAATTTGTATCGAAGTTACAGTTCCTTGTCATAATTAGTATCGAAGTTACAGTTACCTGTCATAATTAGTATCGAAGGTACTGTTACCTTCCATAATTTCTATCGAAATTACAGCTACTTGTCATAATTTGTAACGATGTTACAGTTACCTGTCACAATTTGTATCGAAATTACAGTTACTTGTCATAATTAGTAACGATGTTACAGTTTCCTGTCATAATTAGTACCGAAGTTACGGTTACCTGACATAATTAGTATCGAAGTTACAGTTACCTGCCATAGTTTGTATCGAAATTACAGGGACTTGTCATAATTTGTAACGAAGTTACAGTTACCTGCCATAATTAGTATCGAAATTAAAGTTACTTGTCATAATTAGTAACGAAGTTACAGTTACCTGTCACATTTAGTATCGAAGTTACTGTTACCTGTCATAATTAGTATTGAAGTTACAGTTACCTACCATAATTTTTATCAAAATTACTGTTACTTGTCATAATTAGTAACGAAGTTAGAGTTTCTTGTCATAATTAGTATCGAAGTTACAGTTACCTGTCATAATTTGATTCGAAGTTATAGTTACTTGTCATAATTAGTATCGAAGTTACTGTTACCTGTCATAATTAGTATCGATGTTACAGTTACCTGCCATAATTTGTATCGAAATTACAGTTCCTTGTCATAATTAGTATCGATGTTACAGTTACCTGTCATAATAAGTATCGATGGTACTCTTACCTGCCATAATTTGTATCGAAATTACAGTTACTTGTCATAATTAGTAACGAAGTTACAGTTACCTGTCATAATTATTATCGAAGTTACAGTTACTTGTCATAATTAGTATCGAAGTTACTGTTACCTGTCATAATTAGTATGGAAGTTACAGTTACCTGCCATAATTTGTATCGAAATTACAGTTACTTGTCATAATTAGTAACGAAGTTACAGTTACCTGTCATAAGTATAATCGGAGTTACAGTTACTTGTCTTAATTAGTATCGAAGTGACTGTTACCTGTCATAATTAGTATCGAAGTTATAGCTACCTGCCAAAATTTGTATCGTAATTACAGTTTCTTGTCATAATTAGTAACGAAGTTACAGTTACCTGTCATAATTAGTATCGAAGTTACAGTTACTTGTCATAATTAGTATCGAAGTTACTGTTACTTGTCATAATTAGTATCGAAGTTACTGTTACCTGTCATAATTATTATCGAAATTACAATTACCTGCCATAATTTGTATCGAAATTACAGTTACTTGTCATAATTAGTAACGAAGTTTCAGTTACCTGTCATAATTAGTATCGAAGTTACAGTTACTTGTCATAATTAGTAATGAAGTTACAGTTACCTGTGTTAATTAGTATCGAAGTTACTGTTACTTGTCATAATTAGTATCGAAGTTACTGTTGCCTGTCATAATTAGTATCGAAGTTACAGTTACATGCCATAATTTGTATCGAAATTACAGTTACTAGTCATAATTAGTAACGAAGTTTCAGTTAACTGTCATAATTAGTATCGAAGTTACAGTTACCTGCCATAATTATTATCGAAGTTTTTGTTACCTGTAATAATTAGTATCGAAGTTACTGTTTTCTGTCATAATTAGTATCGAAGTTACTGTTACCTGTCATAATTAGTATCGAAGTTACAGGTACCTGCCATAATTTGTATCGAAATTACAGTTACTTGTCATAATTAGTAACGAAGTTACTGTTACTTGTCATAATAAGTATCGAAGTTACTGTTACCTGTCATAATTAGTATCGAAATTACAGTTACCTGCCATAATTTGTATCGAAATTACAGTTACTTGTCATAATTAGTAACTAAGTTACTGTTACTTGCCATAATAAGTATAGAAATTACAGTTACTTGTCATAATTAGTAACGAAGTTGCAGTTACCTGTCATAATTAGTATCGAAGTTACTGTTACCTGTCATAATTAGTATCGAATTTACAGTTACCTGCCATATTTGTATCGAAATTACAGTTACTTGTCATAATTAGTAACGAAGTTACAGTTACCTGTCATAATTAGTATCGAAGTTACAGTTACCTGTCATAATTAGTATCGAAGTTACTGTTACCTGTCATAATTAGTATCGAATTTACAGTTACCTGCCATAATTTGTATCGAAATTACAGTTACTTGTCATAATTAGTATGGAAGTTAATGTTACTTGTCATAATTAATATCGAAGTTACAGTTACCTGCCATAATTTGTATCGAAATTACAGTTCCTTGTCATAATTAGTAACGAAGTTGCAGTTACCTGTCATAAATAGCATCGAAGTTACTGTTACCTGTCATAATTAGTATCGAAGTTACAGTCACTTGTCATAATAAGTATCGAAGTTACAGTTACTTGTCATAATTAGTATCGAAGTTACAGTTACTTGACATAATTAGTAACGTTGTTACAGTAACCTGTCATAATAAGTATCGAAGTTACTGTTACCTGTATTAATTAGTATCGAAGTTACTGTTACCTGACATAATTAATACCGAAGTTACAGTTACCTGCCATAATTTCTATCGAAATTACAGGGACTTGTCATAATTAGTAACGAAGTTACAGTTACCTGCCATAATTAGTATCGAAATTAAAGTTACTTGTCATAATTAGTAACGAAGTTACAGTTACCTGTCATAATTAATAACGATGTTACTGTTACCTGTTATAATTAGTAATGATGTTACAGTTACCTGCCATAATTAGTATCGAAGTTAGAGTTACCTGTCGTAATACGTATCGAAGTTACAGTTACCTGCCATAATTTGTATCGAAATTACAGTAACCTGTCATAATAAGTATCGAAGTTACAGTTACTTGTCATAATTAGTATCGAAGTTACAGTTACTTGACATAATTAGTAACGATGTTACAGTAACCTGTCATAATTAGTATCGAAGTTATTGTTGCCTGTATTAATTAGTATCAAAGTTACAGTTACCTGCCATAATTTGTATCGAAGTTACAGTTCCTTGTCATAATTAGTATCGAAGTTACAGTTACCTGTCATAATTAGTATCGAAGGTACTGTTACCTGCCATAATTTGTATCGAAATTACAGTTACTTGTCATGATTAGTAACGAAGTAACAGTTACCTGTCATAATTTGTATCGAAATTACAGTTACTTGTCATAATTAGTAACGAAGTTACAGTTTCCTGTCATAATTAGTACCGAAGTTACTGTTACCTGACATAATTAGTATCGAAGTTACAGTTACCTGCCATAGTTTGTATCGAAATTACAGGGACTTATGATAATTAGTAACGAAGTTACAGTTACCTGCCATAATTAGTATCGAAATTAAAGTTACTTGTCATAATTAGTAACGAAGTTACAGTTACCTGTCACATTTAGTATCGAAGTTACTGTTACCTGTCATAATTAGTATTGATGTTACAGATACCTACCATAATTTTTTATCAAAATTACTGTTACTTGTCATAATTAGTAACGAAGTTAGAGTTTCTTGTCATAATTAGTATCGAAGTTGCAGTTACCTGTCATAATTTGATTCGAAGTTATAGTTACTTGTCATAATTAGTATCGAAGTTACTGTTACCTGTCATAATTAGTATCGAAGTTACAGTTACCTGCCATAATTTGTATCGAAATTACAGTTCCTTGTCATAATTAGTATCGAAGTTACAGTTACCTGTCATAATTAGTGTCGAAGGTACTCTTACCTGCCATAATTTGTATCGAAATTACAGTTACTTGTCATAATTAGTAACGAAGTTACAGTTACCTGTCATAATTAGTATCGAAGTTACTGTTACCTGTCACAATTAGTATTGAAGTTACAGTTACCTACCATAATTTTTTATCAAAATTATTGTTACTTGTCATATTTAGTAACGAAGTTAGAGTTTCTTGTCTTATTAGTATCGAAGTTACAGTTACCTGTCATAATTTGTATCGAAGTTATAGTTACTTTTCATAATTAGTATCGAAGTTACTGTTACCTGACATAATTAGTATCGAATTTGTAGTTACCTGCCATATTTTGTATCGAAATTACAGTTACTTGTCATAATTAATAACGAAGTTACAGTTACCTGTCATAATTATTATCGAAGTTGCAGTTACTTGTCATAATTAGTATCGAAGTGACTGTTACCTGTCATAATTAGTATCGAAGTTATAGTTACCTGCCAAAATTTGTATCGAAATTACAGTTACTTGTCATAATTAGTAACGAAGATACTGTTGTTACCTGTCATAATTAGTATCGAAGTTACAGTTACTTGTCATAATTAGTATCGAAGTTACTGTAACTTGCCATAATTAGTATCGAAGTTATTGTTACCTGTCATAATTATTATCGAAATTACAATTACCTGCCATAATTTGTATCTAAATTACAGTTACTTGTCATAATTAGTAACGAAGTTTCAGTTACCTGTCATAATTAGTATCGAAGTTACAGTTACTTGTCATAATTAGTAACGAAGTTACAGTTATCTGTGATAATTAGTATCGAAGTTACAGTTACTTGTCATAATTAGTATTGAAGTTACTGTTACCTGTCATAATTAGTATCGAAGTTACAGTTACCTGCCATAATTTGTATCGCAATTACAGGGACTTGTCATAATTAGTAACGAAGTTACAGTTACCTGCCATAATTAGTATCGAAATTAAAGTTACTTGTCATAATTAGTAACGAAGTTACAGTTACTTGCCATAATTAGTATAGAAATTACAGTTACTTTTTATAATTAGTAACGAAGTTGCAGTTACCTGTCATAATTAGTATCGAAGTTACTGTTACCTGTCATAATCAGTATCGAATTTACAGTTACCTGCCATAATTTGTGTCGAAATTACAGTTACTTGTCATAATTAGTAACGAAGTTACAGTTACCTGTCATAATTAGTATCGAAGTTACAGTAACTTGACATAATTAGTATCGAAGTTACTGTTACCTGTCATAATTAGTATCGAAGTTACAGTTACCTGCCAAAATTTGTATCGAAATTACTGTTACTTGTCATAATTAGTATTGATGTTACTGTTACCTGTCATAATTAATATCGAAGTTACTGTTACCTGTCATAATTAGTATCGAAGTTACAGTTACTTGTCATAATAAGTATCGAAGTTACAGTTACTTGTCATAATTAGTATCGAAGTTACAGATACCTGTCATAATTAGTATCGAAGTTATTGTTTCTTGTCATAATTAGTAAAGAACTTACAGTTACCTGTCATAATAAGTATCGAAGTTACAGTTACTTGTCATAATTAGTGTCGAAGTTACAGTAACTTGTCATAATTAGTATCGAAGTTACTGTTACCTGTCATAATTAGTATCGAAGTTACAGTTACCTGCCAAAATTTGTATCGAAATTACAGTTACTTGTCATAATTAGTATCGATATTACTGTTACTTGTCATAATTAATATCGAAGTTACTGTTACCTGTCATAATTTGTATCGAAATTACAGTTACCTGCCAAAATTTGTATCGAAGTTACATTTACTTGTCATAATTAGTATCGAAGTTACAGTTACCTGTCATAATTAGTATCGAAGTTATTGTTTCTTGTCATAATTAGTAAAGAACTTACAGTTACCTGTCATAATAAGTATCGAAGTTACAGTTACTTGTCATAATTTGTAACGAAGTTACAGTTACCTGTCATAATTTGTATCGAAATTAGAGTTACTTGTCATAATTAGTAACGAAGTTACAGTTTCCTGTCATAATTAGTACCGAAGTTACTGTTACCTGACATAATTAGTATCGAAGTTACAGTTACCTGCCATAGTTTGTATCGAAATTACAGGGACATGTCATAATTAGTAACGAAGTTACAGTTACCTGCCATAATTAGTATCGAAAATAAAGTTACTTGTCATAATTTGTAACGAAGTTACAGTTACCTGTCACATTTAGTATCGAAGTTACTGTTACCTGTCATAATTAGAATTGAAGTTACAGTTACCTACCATAATTTTTTATCATAATTACTGTTACTTGTCATAATTAGTAACGAAGTTATAGTTTCTTGTCACTTTAGTATCGAAGTTACAGTTACCTGACATAATTTGATTCGAAGTTATAGTTACTTGTCATAATTAGTATCGAAGTTACTGTTACCTGTCATAATTAGTATCGAAGTTACAGTTACCTGCCATAATTTGTATCGAAATTTCAGTTCCTTGTCATAATTAGTATCGAAGGTACTCTTACCTGCCATAATTTGTATCGAAATTACAGTTACTTGTCGTAATTAGTTACGAAGTTACAGTTACCTGTCATAATATGTATCGAAGTTATAGTTACTTGTCATAATTAGTATCGAAGTTACTGTTACCTGTCATAATTAGTATGGAAGTTACAGTTACCTGCCATAATTTGTATCGAAATTACAGTTACTTGTCATAATTAGTAACGAAGTTACAGTTACCTGTCATAATTATTATCGAAGTGACAGTTACTTGTCATAATTAGTATCGAAGTGACTGTTAACTGTCATAATTAGTATCGAAGTTATAGTTACCTGCCAAAATTTGTATCGAAATTACAGTTACTTGTCATAATTAGTAACGAAGTTACAGTTACCTGTCATAATTAGAATCGAAGTTACAGTTACTTGTCATAATGAGTATCGAAGTTACTGTTACTTGTCATAATTAGTATCGAAGTTACTGTTACCTGTCATAATTATTATCGAAATTACAATTACCTGCCATAATTTGTATCGAAATTACAGTTACTTGTCATAATTAGTAACGAAGTTACAGTTACCTGTCATAATTATTATCGAAGTTACAGTTACTTGTCATAATTAGTATCGAAGTGACTGTTACCTGTCATAATTAGTATCGAAGTTATAGTTACCCGCCAAAATTTGTATCGAAATTACAGTTACTTGTCATACTTAGTAACGAAGTTTCAGTTACCTGTCATAATTAGTATCGAAGTTACAGTTACTTGTCATAATTAGTAACGAAGTTACAGTTACCTGTGATAATTAGTATCGAAGTTACAGTTACTTGTTATAATTAGTACCGAAGTTACTGTTACCTGTCATAATTAGTATCGAAGTTACAGTTACATGCCATAATTTGTATCGAAATTTCAGTTACTTGTCATAATTAGTAACGAAGTTACAGTTAACTGTCATAATTAGTATCGAAGTTACGGTTACCTGCCATAATTATTATCGAAGTTTTTGTTACCTGTCATAATTATTATCGAAGTTACTGTTTTCTGTCATAATTAGTATCGAAGTTACTGTTACCTGTCATAATTAGTATCGAAGTTACAGTTACCTGCCATAATTTGTATCGAAATTACAGTTACTTGTCATAATAAGTATCGAAGTTACAGTTACTTGTCATAATTAGTATCGAAGTTACAGTTACCTGTCATAATTAATATCGAAGTTAGTGTTTCTTGTCATAATTAGTAAAGAACATACGGTTACCTGTCATAATAAGTATCGAAGTTACAGTTACTTGTCATAATTAGTATCGAAGTTACAGTTACTTGACATAATTAGTATCGAAGTTACTGTTACCTGTATTAATTAGTATCGAAGTTACTGTTACCTGACATAATTATTATCGAAGATACAGTTACCTGCCATAATTTGTATCGAAATTACAGGGACTTGTCATAATTAGTAACGAAGTTACAGTTACCTGCCATAATTAGTAGAGAAATTAAAGTTACTTGTCATAATTTGTAACGAAGTTACAGTTACCTGTCATAATTAGTATCGATGTTAATGTTACCTGTCATAATTAGTAATGAAGTTACAGTTACCTGCCATAATTAGTATCGAAGTTACAGTTACCTGTCATAATAAGTATCGAAGTTACAGTTACCTGCCATAATTTGTATCGAAATTACAGTAACCTGTCATAGTTAGTATCGAAGTTACAGTTACTTGTCATAATTAGTATCGAAGTTACAGTTACTTGACATAATTAGTAACGATGTTACAGTAACCTGTCATAATTAGTATCGAAGTTATTGTTGCCTGTATTAATTAGTATCGAAGTTACAGTTACCTGCCATAATTTTTTAAATCAAAATTAGAGTTACTTGTCATAATTAGTAACGAAGTTACAGTTACTTTTCATAATTAGTATCGAAGTTACTGTTACCTGTCATAATTAGTATCAAAGTTACAGTTACCTGCCATAATTTGTATCGAAGTTACAGTTCCTTGTCATAATTAGTATCGAAGTTACAGTTACCAGTCATAATTAGTACCGAAGTTACTGTTACCTGACATAATTAGTATCGAAGTTACAGTTACCTGCCATAGTTTGTATCGAAATTACAGGGACTTATCATAATTAGTACCGAAGTTACTGTTACCTGCCATAATTTGTATCGAAATTACAGTTACTTGTCATAATTAGTAACGAAGTTACAGTTACCTGTCATAATTTGTATCGAAATTACAGTTACTTGTCATAATAAGTAACCAAGTTACAGTTTCCTGTCATAATTAGTACCGAAGTTACTGTTACCTGACATAATTAGTATCGAAGTTATAGTTACCTGCCATAGTTTGTATCGAAATTACAGGGACTTATCATAATTAGTAACGAAGTTACAGTTACCTGCCATAATTAGTATCGAAATTAAAGTTACTTGTCATAATTAGTAACGAAGTTACAGTTACCTGTCACATTTAGTATCGAAGTTACTATTACCTGTCATAATTAGTAATGAAGTTACAGTTACCTACCATAATTTTTTATCAAAATTAATGTTACTTGTCATAATTAGTAACGAAGTTAGAGTTTCTTGTCATATTTAGTATCGAAGTTGCAGTTACCTGTCATAATTTGATTCGAAGTTATAGTTACTTGTCATAATTAGTATCGAAGTTACTGTTACCTGTCATAATTAGTATCGATGTTACAGTTACCTGCCATAATTTGTATCGAAATTACAGTTCCTTGTCATAATTAGTATCGAAGTTACAGTTACCTGTCATAATTAGTATCGAAGGTACTCTTACCTGCCATAATATGTATCGAAATTACAGTTACTTGTCATAATTAGTTACGAAGTTACAGTTACCTGTCATAATTTGTATTGAAATTACAGTTACTTGTCATAATTAGTAACGAATTTACAGTTTCCTGTCGTAATTAGTATCGAAGTTACTGTTACCTGTCATAATTAGTATCGAAGTTACAGTTACCTGCCAAAATTTGTATCGAAATTACAGTTACTTGTCATAATTAGTAACGAAGTTACAATTAACTGTCATAATTAGTATCGAAGTTACAGTTACTTGTCATAATAAGTATCGAAGTCACTGTTACCTGTCATAATTAGTATCGAAATTACAGTTACCTGCCATAATTTGTATCGAAATTACAGTTACTTGTCATAATTTAAAACGAAGTTACAGTTACTTGCCCTAATTAGTATAGAAATTACAGTTACTTGTCATAATTAGTAACGAAGTTGCAGTTACCTGTCATAATAAGTATCGAAGTTACAGTTACTTGTCATAATTAGTATCGAAGTTACAGTTACTTGACATAATTAGTAACGATGTTACAGTTTCCTGACATAATTAATATCGAAGTTACTGTTACCTGACATAATTAGTATCGAAGTTACAGTTACCTGCTATAATTTGTATCGAAATTACAGGGACTTGTCATAATTGGTAACGAAGTTACAGTTACCTGCCATAATTAGTATCGAAATTAATGTTACTTGTCATAATTAGTAACGAAGGTACAGATACCTGTCATAATTAGTATCGAAGTTACTGTTACCTGTCACAATTAGTATTGAAGTTACAGTTAACTACCATAATTTTTTATCAAAATTACTGTTACTTGTCATAATTAGTAACGAAGTTAGAGTTTCTTGTCATAATTAGTATCGAAGTTACAGTTACTTGTCATAATTAGTATCGAAGTTACTGTTACTTGTCTTAATTAGTATCGAAGTTACTGTTACCTGTCATAATTATTATCGAAATTACAATTACCTGCCATAATTTGTATCGAAATTACAGTTACTTGTCATAATTAGTTACGAAGTTACAGTTACCTGTCATAATTTGTATTGAAATTACAGTTACTTGTCATAATTAGTAACGAATTTACAGTTTCCTGTCGTAATTAGTATCGAAGTTACTGTTACCTGTCATAATTAGTATCGAAGTTACAGTTACCTGCCAAAATTTGTATTGAAATTACAGTTACTTGTCATAATTAGTAACGACGTTACAATTAACTGTCATAATTTGTATCGAAATTACAGTTACTTGTCATAATTTAAAACGAAGTTACAGTTACTTGCCATAATTAGTATAGAAATTACAGTTACTTGTCATAATTAGTAACGAAGTTGCAGTTACCTGTCATAATTTGTATCGAAGTTATAGTTACTTGTCATAATTAGTATCGAAGTTACTGTTACCTGATATAATTAGTATCGAATTTGTAGTTACCTGCCATATTTTGTATCGAAATTACAGTTACTTGTCATAATTAGTAACGAAGTTACAGTTACCTGTCATAATTATTATCGAAGTTACAGTTACTTGTCATAAATAGTATCGAAGTGACAGTTACCTGTCATAATTAGTATCGAAGTTATAGTGACCTGCCAAAATTTGTATCGAAATTACAGTTACTTGTCATAATTAGTAACGAAGTTACAGTCACCTGTCATAATAAGTATCGAAGTTACAGTTACTTGTCATAATTAGTATCGAAGTTACTGTTACTTGTCTTAATTAGTATCGAAGTTACTGTTACCTGTCATAATTATTATCGAAATTACAATTACCTGCCATAATTTGTATCGAAATTACAGTTACTTGTCATAATTAGTAACGAAGTTTCAGTTACCTGTCATAATTAGTATCGAAGTTCCAGTTACTTGTCATAATTAGTAACGAAGTTACAGTTATCTGTGATAATTAGTATCGAAGTTACAGTTACTTGTCATAATTAGTATCGAAGTTACTGTTACCTGTCATAATTAGTATCGAAGTTACAGTTACCTGCCATAATTTGTATCGAAATTTCAGGGACTTGTCATAATTAGTAACGAAGTTACAGTTACCTCCCCTAATTAGTATCGAAATTAAAGTTACTTGTCATAATTAGTAACGAAGTTACAGTTACCTGTCATAATTAGTATCGAAGTTACTGTTACCTGTCACAATTAGTATCGAAGTTACAGTTACCTGCCATAATTTGTATCGAAATTACAGTTACTTTTCATAATTAGTAACGAAGTCACTGTTACTTGTCATAATAAGCATCGAAGTTACTGTTACCTGTCATAATTAGTATCGAAATTACAGTTACCTGCCATAATTTGTATCGAAATTACAGTTACTTGTCATAATTAGTAACGAAGTTACAGTTACTTGCCATAATTAGTATAGAAATTACAGTTACTTGTCATAATTAGTAACGAAGTTGCAGTTACCTGTCATAATTAGTATCGAAGTTACTGTTACCTGTCATAATCAGTATCGAAGTTTCAGTTACTTGTCATAATTAGTATCGAAGTTACAGTTACCTGTCATAATTAGTATCGAAGTTATTGTTTCTTGTCATAATTAGTAAAGAACTTACAGTTACCTGTCATTATAAGTATCGAAGTTACAGTTACTTGTCATAATTAGTATCGAAGTTACAGTTACTTGACATAATTAGTAACGATGTTACAGTTACCTGTCATAATTAGTATCGAAGTTACTGTAACTTGTCATAATTAGTATCGAAGTTACTGTTACCTGTCATAATTAGTATCGAAGTTACAGTTACCTGCCAAAATTTGTATCGAAATTACAGTTACTTGTCATAATTAGTATCGATGTGACTGTTGCTTGTCATAATTAATATCGAAGTTACTGTTACCTGTCATAATTAGTATCGAAGTTACAGTTACTTGTCATAATAAGTATCGAAGTTACAGTTACTTGTCATAATTAGTATCGAAGTTACAGTTACCTGTCATAATTAGTATCGAAGTTATTGTTTCTTGTCATAACTAGTAAAGAACTTACAGTTACCTGTCATAATAAGTATCGAAGTTACAGTTACTTGTCACAATTAGTATCGAAGTTACAGTTACTTGACATAATTAGTAACGATGTTACAGTAACCTGTCATAATTAGTATCGAAGTTACTGTTACCTGTATTAATTAGTATCGAAGTAACTGTTACCTGACATAATTAGTATCGAATTTACAGTTACCTGCCATAATTTGTATCGAAATTACAGTTCCTTGTCATAATTAGTATCGAAGTTACTGTTACCTGTCATAATTAGTATCGAAGTTACAGTTACCTGCCATATTTTGTATCGAAATTACAGGGACTTGTCATAATTAGTAACGAAGTTACAGTTACCTGCCTTAATTAGTATCGAAATTAAAGTTACTTGTCATGATTAGTAACGAAGTTACAGTTACCTGTCATAATTAGTATCGAAGTTACTTTTACCTGTCATAATTAGTATTGAAATTACAGTTACCTACCATAATTTTTATCAAAATTACTGTTACTTGTCATAATTAGTAACGAAGTTAGAGTTTCTTGTCATAATTAGTATCGATGTTATAGTTACCTGTCATAATTTGTATCGAAGTTTCAGTTTCTTGTCATAATTAATATCGACGTTACTCTTACCTGACAAAATTAGTATCGAAGTTACAGTTACCTGCCATAATTTGTAACGTAATTACAGTTACTTGTCATAATTAGTAACGAAGTTACAGTTACCTGTCATAATTAGTATCGAAGTTACAGTTACTTGTCATAATTAGTATCGAAGTTACTGGTACTTGTCATAATTAGTATCGAAGATACAGTTACCTGCCAAAAGTTGTATCGAAATTACAGTTACTTGTCATAATTAGTAACGAAGTTACAGTAACCTGTCATAATTAGTATCAAAGTTACAGTTACTTGTCATAATTAGTATCGAAGTTACAGTTACCTGCCATAATTTGTATCGAAATTACAGTTACTTGTCATAATTAGTAACGAAGTTACAGTTACTTGCCATAATTAATATAGAAATTACAGTTACTTGTCATAATTAGTAACGAAGTTGCAGTTACCTGTCATAATTAGTATCGAAGTAACTGTTACCTGTCGTAATTAGTATCGAAGTTACAGTTACCTGCCATAATTTGTATCGAAATTACAGTTACTTGTCATAATTAGTAACGAAGTTACAGTTACCTGTCATAATAAGTATCGAAGTTTCAGTTACTTGTCATAATTAGTATCGAAGTTACTGTTACCTGTCATAATTAGTATCGAAGTTACAGCGACCTGCCAAATTTGTATCGAAATTACAGTTACTTGTCATAATTAATATCGAGGTTACTGTTGTCATAATTAATATCGAAGTTACTGTTACCTGTCATAATTAGTATCGAAGTTACAGTTACTTGTCATAATTAGTATCGAAGTTACAGTTACTTGTCATAATTAGTATCGAAGTTACAGTTTCTTGTCATAATTAGTAATAAAGTTACAGTTACCTGTCATAATAAGTATTGAAGTTACAGTTACTTGTCATAATTAGTATCAAAGTTACAGTTACTTGACATAATTAGTAACGATGTTACAGTAACCTGTCATAATTAGTATCGAAGTTACTGTTACCTGTATTAATTAGTATCGAAGTTACTGTTACCTGACATAATTAGTATCGAAGTTACAGTTACCTGCCATAATTTGTATCGAAATTCCAGGGACTTGTCATAATTAGAAACGAAGTTACAGTTACCTGCCATAATTAGTATCGAAATTAAAGTTACTTGTCATAATTAGTAACGAAGTTACAGTTACCTGTCATAATTAGTATCGAAGTTACTGTTACCTGTCATAATTAGTAATGAAGTTACAGTTACCTACCATATTTTTTAATCAAAATTACTGTTACTTGTCATAATTAGTAACGAAGTTAGAGTTTCTTGTCATAATTAGTATCGATGTTACAGTTACCTGTCATAATTTGATTCGAAGTTATAGTTACTTGTCAAAATTTGTATCGAAGTTACTGTTACCTGTCATAATTATTATCGGAGTTACAGTTACCTGCCATAATTTTTATCGAAATTACAGTTCCTTGTCATAATTAGTATCGAAGTTACAGTTTCCTGTCATAATTAGTATCAAAGGTACTGTTACCTGCCATAATTTGTATCGAAATTACAGTTACTTGTCATAATTAGTAACGAAGTTACAGTTACCTGTCATAATTAGTATCGAAGTTACAGTTACTTGTCATAATAAGAATCGAAGTTACTGTTACCTGTCATAATTAGTGTCGACATTACAATTACCTGCCATAATTTGTAACGAAATTACAGTTACTTGTCATAATTAGTAACGAAGTTACAGTTACCTGTCATAATTAGTATCGAAGTTACAGTTACTTGTCATAATTAGTATCGAAGTTACTGTTACCTGTCATAATAAGTATCGAAGTTACAGTTACTTGCCATAATTAGTATCGAAGTTACTGTCACCTGTCATAATTAGTATCGAAGTTAGAGTTACCTGCCATAATTTGTATCGAAATAAGAGTTACTTGTCATAATTAGTGACGAAGTTACAGTTACCTGTAATAATAAGTATCGAAGTTACAGTTACTTGTAATAATTAGTATCGAAGTTACTGTTACCTGTCATAATTAGTATCGAAGTTACAGTTACCTGCCAAAATTTGTATCGAAATTACAGTTACTTGTCATAATTAGTATCGAGGTTACTGTTACTTGTCATAATTAATATCGAAGTTCCTGTTACCTCTCACAATTAGTATCGAAGTTACAGTTACTTGTCATAACTAGTATCGAAGTTACAGTCACTTGTCATAATTAGTATCGAAGTTACAGTTACCTGTCATAATTAGTATCGAAGTTAGAGTTTCTTGTCATAATTAGTAATGAAGTTACAGTTACCTGTCATAATATGCAACGAAGTTACAGTTACTTGTCATAATTAGTATCGAAATTACAGTTACTTGACATAATTAGTAACGATGTTACAGTTTCCTGTCATAATTAGTATCGAAGTTACTGTTACCTGACATAATTAGTATCGAAGTTACAGTTACCTGCCATAATTTGTATCGAAATTACAGGGACTTGTCATAATTAGTAACGAAGTTACAGTTACCTGCCATAATTAGTATCGAAATTAATGTTACTTGTCATAATTAGTAACGAAGTTACAGTTACCTGTCATAATTAGTATCGAAGTTACTGTTACCTGTCACAATTAGTATTGAAGTTACAGTTAACTACCATAATTTTTTATCAAAATTACTGTTACTTGTCATAATTAGTAACGAAGTTAGAGTTTCTTGTCATAATTAGTATCGAAGTTACAGTTACTTGTCATAATTAGTATCGAAGTTACAGTTTCTTGTCATAATTAGTAATAAAGTTACAGTTACCTGTCATAATAAGTATTGAAGTTACAGTTACTTGTCATAATTAGTATCAAAGTTACAGTTACTTGACATAATTAGTAACGATGTTACAGTAACCTGTCATAATTAGTATCGAAGTTACTGTTACCTGTATTAATTAGTATCGAAGTTACTGTTACCTGACATAATTAGTATCGAAGTTACAGTTACCTGCCATAATTTGTATCGAAATTCCAGGGACTTGTCATAATTAGAAACGAAGTTACAGTTACCTGCCATAATTAGTATCGAAATTAAAGTTACTTGTCATAATTAGTAACGAAGTTACAGTTACCTGTCATAATTAGTATCGAAGTTACTCTTACCTGTCATAATTAGTAATGAAGTTACAGTTACCTACCATATTTTTTTATCAAAATTTCTGTTACTTGTCATAATTAGTAACGAAGTTAGAGTTTCTTGTCATAATTAGTATCGATGTTACAGTTACCTGTCATAATTTGATTCGAAGTTATAGTTACTTGTCAAAATTTGTATCGAAGTTACTGTTACCTGTCATAATTATTATCGGAGTTACAGTTACCTGCCATAATTTTTATCGAAATTACAGTTCCTTGTCATAATTAGTATCGAAGTTAGAGTTTCCTGTCATAATTAGTATCAAAGGTACTGTTACCTGCCATAATTTGTATCGAAATTACAGTTACTTGTCATAATTAGTAACGAAGTTAAAGTTACCTGTCATAATTAGTATCGAAGTTACAGTTACTTGTCATAATAAGAATCGAAGTTACTGTTACCTGTCATAATTAGTGTCGAAATTACAATTACCTGCCATAATTTGTAACGAAATTACAGTCACTTGTCATAATTAGTAACGAAGTTACAGTTACCTGTCATAATTAGTATCGAAGTTACAGTTACTTGTCATAATTAGTATCGATGTTACTGTTACCTGTCATAATAAGTATCGAAGTTACAGTTACTTGCCATAATTAGTATCGAAGTTACTGTAACCTGTCTTAATTAGTATCGAAGTTAGAGTTACCTGCCATAATTTGTATCGAAATAAGAGTTACTTGTCATAATTAGTGACGAAGTTACAGTTACCTGTAATAATAAGTATCGAAGTTACAGTTACTTGTAATAATTAGTATCGAAGTTACTGTTACCTGTCATAATTAGTATCGAAGTTACAGTTACCTGCCAAAATTTGTATCGAAATTACAGTTACTTGTCATAATTAGTATCGAGGTTACTGTTACTTGTCATAATTAATATCGAAGTTCCTGTTACCTCTCACAATTAGTATCGAAGTTACAGTTACTTGTCATAACTAGTATCGAAGTTACAGTCACTTGTCATAATTAGTATCGAAGTTACAGTTACCTGTCATAATTAGTATCGAAGTTAGAGTTTCTTGTCATAATTAGTAATTAAGTTACAGTTACCTGTCATAATATGCAACGAAGTTACAGTTACTTGTCATAATTAGTATCGAAATTACAGTTACTTGACATAATTAGTAACGATGTTACAGTTTCCTGTCATAATTAGTATCGAAGTTACTGTTACCTGACATAATTAGTATCGAAGATACAGTTACCTGCCATAATTTGTATCGAAATTACAGGGACTTGTCATAATTAGTAACGAAGTTACAGTTACCTGCCATAATTAGTATCGAAATTAATGTTACTTGTCATAATTAGTAACGAAGTTACAGTTACCTGTCATAATTAGTATCGAAGTTACTGTTACCTGTCACAATTAGTATTGAAGTTACAGTTAACTACCATAATTTTTTATCAAAATTACTGTTACTTGTCATAATTAGTAACGAAGTTAGAGTTTCTTGTCATAATTATTATCGAAGTTACAGTTACTTGTCATAATTAGTATCGAAGTTACTGTTACTTGTCTTAATTAGTATCGAAGTTACTGTTACCTGTCATAATTATTATCGAAATTACAATTACCTGCCATAATTTGTATCGAAATTACAGTTACTTGTCATAATTAGTTACGAAGTTACAGTTACCTGTCATAATTTGTATTGAAATTACAGTTACTTGTCATAATTAGTAACGAATTTACAGTTTCCTGTCGTAATTAGTATCGAAGTTACTGTTACTTGTCATAATTAGTATCGAAGTTACAGTTACCTGCCAAAATTTGTATCGAAATTACAGTTACTTGTCATAATTAGTAACGAAGTTACAATTAACTGTCATAATTTGTATCGAAATTACAGTTACTTGTCATAATTTAAAACGAAGTTACAGTTACTTGCCATAATTAGTATAGAAATTACAGTTACTTGTCATAATTAGTAACGAAGTTGCAGTTACCTGTCATAATTTGTATCGAAGTTATAGTTACTTGTCATAATTAGTATCGAAGTTACTGTTACCTGATATAATTAGTATCGAATTTGTAGTTACCTGCCATATTTTGTATCGAAATTACAGTTACTTGTCATAATTAGTAACGAAGTTACAGTTACCTGTCATATATATTATCGAAGTTACAGTTACTTGTCATAATTAGTATCGAAGTGACAGTTACCTGTCATAATTAGTATCGAAGTTATAGTGACCTGCCAAAATTTGTATCGAAATTACAGTTACTTGTCATAATTAGTAACGAAGTTACAGTCACCTGTCATAATAAGTATCGAAGTTACAGTTACTTGTCATAATTAGTATCGAAGTTACTGTTACTTGTCTTAATTAGTATCGAAGTTACTGTTACCTGTCATAATTATTATCGAAATTACAATTACCTGCCATAATTTGTATCGAAATTACAGTTATTTGTCATAATTAGTAACGATGTTTCAGTTACCTGTCATAATTAGTATCGAAGTTACAGTTACTTGTCATAATTAGTAACGAAGTTACAGTTATCTGTGATAAATAGTATCGAAGTTACAGTTACTTGTCATAATTAGTATTGAAGTTACTGTTACCTGTCATAATTAGTATCGAAGTTGCAGTTACCTGCCATAATTTGTATCGAAATTTCAGGGACTTGTCATAATTAGTAACGAAGTTACAGTTAACTCCCATAATTAGTATCGAAATTAAAGTTACTTGTCTTAATTAGTAACGAAGATACAGTTACCTGTCATAATTAGTATCGAAGTTACTGTTACCTGTCACAATTAGTATCGAAGTTACAGTTACCTGCCATAATTTGTATCGAAATTACAGTTACTTTTCATAATTAGTAACGAAGTTACTGTTACTTGTCATAATAAGCATCGTAGTTACTGTTACCTGTCATAATTAGTATCGAAATTACAGTTACCTGCCATAATTTGTATCGAAATTACAGTTACTTGTCATAATTAGTAACGAAGTTACAGTTACTTGCCATAATTAGTATAGAAATTACAGTTACTTGTCATAATTAGTAACGAAGTTGCAGTTACCTGTCATAATTAGTATCGAAGTTACTGTTACCTGTCATAATCAGTATCGAAGTTTCAGTTACTTGTCATAATTAGTATCGAAGTTACAGTTACCTGTCATAATTAGTATCGAAGTTATTGTTTCTTGTCATAATTAGTAAAGAACTTACAGTTACCTGTCATAATAAGTATCGAAGTTTCAGTTACTTGTCATAATTAGTATCGAAGTTACAGTTACCTGTCATAATTAGTATCGAAGTTATTGTTTCTTGTCATAATTAGTAAAGAACTTACAGTTACCTGTCATAATAAGTATCGAAGTTACAGTTACTTGTCATAATTAGTATCGAAGTTACAGTTACTTGACATAATTAGTAACGATGTTACAGTAACCTGTCATAATTAGTATCGAAGTTACAGTAACTTGTCATAATTAGTATCGAAGTTACTGTTACCTGTCATAATTAGTATCGAAGTTACAGTTACCTGCCAAAATTTGTATCGAAATTACAGTTACTTGTCATAATTAGTATCGAAGTTACAGTTACTTGACATAATTAGTAACGATGTTACAGTAACCTGTCATAATTAGTATCGAAGTTACAGTAACTTGTCATAATTAGTATCGAAGTTACTGTTACCTGTCATAATTAGTATCGAAGTTACAGTTACCTGCCAAAATTTGTATCGAAATTACAGTTACTTGTCATAATTAGTATCGAGGTTACTGTTACTTGTCATAATTAATATCGAAGTTCCTGTTACCTCTCACAATTAGTATCGAAGTTACAGTTACTTGTCATAATTAGTATCGAAGTTACAGTCACTTGTCATAATTAGTATCGAAGTTACAGTTACCTGTCATAATTAGTATCGAAGTTAGAGTTTCTTGTCATAATTAGTAATGAAGTTACAGTTACCTGTCATAATATGCAACTAAGTTACAGTTACTTGTCATAATTAGTATCGAAATTACAGTTACTTGACATAATTAGTAACGATGTTACAGTTTCCTGTCATAATTAGTATCGAAGTTACTGTTACCTGACATAATTAGTATCGAAGTTACAGTTACCTGCCATAATTTGTATCGAAATTACAGGGACTTGTCATAATTAGTAACGAAGTTACAGTTACCTGCCATAATTAGTATCGAAATTAATGTTACTTGTCATAATTAGTAACGAAGTTACAGTTACCTGTCATAATTAGTATCGAAGTTACTGTTACCTGTCACAATAAGTATTGAAGTTACAGTTAACTACCATAATTTTTTATCAAAATTACTGTTACTTGCCATAATTAGTAACGAAGTTAGAGTTTCTTGTCATAATTAGTATCGAAGTTACAGTTACTTGTCATAATTAGTATCGAAGTTACTGTTACCTGTCATAATTAGTAATGAAGTTACAGTTACCTACCATATTTTTTTATCAAAATTACTGTTACTTGTCATAATTAGTAACGAAGTTAGAGTTTCTTGTCATAATTAGTATCGATGTTACAGTTACCTGTCATAATTTGATTCGAAGTTATAGTTACTTGTCAAAATTTGTATCGAAGTTACTGTTACCTGTCATAATTATTATCGGAGTTACAGTTACCTGCCATAATTTTTATCGAAATTACAGTTCCTTGTCATAATTTGTATCGAAGTTAGAGTTTCCTGTCATAATTAGTATCAAAGGTACTGTTACCTGCCATAATTTGTATCGAAATTACAGTTACTTGTCATAATTAGTAACGAAGTTACAGTTACCTGTCATAATTAGTATCGAAGTTACAGTTACGTGTCATAATAAGAATCGAAGTTACTGTTACCTGTCATAATTAGTGTCGAAATTACAATAACCTGCCATAATTTGTAAAGAAATTACAGTTACTTGTCATAATTAGTAACGAAGTTACAGTTACCTGTCATAATTAGTATCGAAGTTACAGTTACTTGTCATAATTAGTATCGAAGTTACTGTTACCTGTCATAATAAGTATCGATGTTACAGTTACTTGCCATAATTAGTATCGAAGTTACTGTAACCTGTCATAATTAGTATCGAAGTTAGAGTTACCTGCCATAATTTGTATCGAAATAAGAGTTACTTGTCATAATTAGTGACGAAGTTACAGTTACCTGTAATAATAAGTATCGAAGTTACAGTTACTTGTAATAATTAGTATCGAAGTTACTGTTACCTGTCATAATTAGTATCGAAGTTACAGTTACCTGCCAAAATTTGTATCGAAATTACAGTTACTTGTCATAATTAGTATCGAGGTTACTGTTACTTGTCATAATTAATATCGAAGTTCCTGTTACCTCTCACAATTAGTATCGAAGTTACAGTTACTTGTCATAACTAGTATCGAAGTTACAGTCACTTGTCATAATTAGTATCGAAGTTACAGTTACCTGTCATAATTAGTATCGAAGTTAGAGTTTCTTGTCATAATTAGTAATGAAGTTACAGTTACCTGTCATAATATGCAACGAAGTTACAGTTACTTGTCATAATAAGTATCGAAATTACAGTTAATTGACATAATTAGTAACGATGTTACAGTTTCCTGTCATAATTAGTATCGAAGTTACTGTTACCTGACATAATTAGTATCGAAGTTACAGTTACCTGCCATAATTTGTATCGAAATTACAGGGACTTGTCATAATTAGTAACGAAGTTACAGTTACCTGCCATAATTAGTATCGAAATTAATGTTACTTGTCATAATTAGTAACGAAGTTACAGTTACCTGTCATAATTAGTATCGAAGTTACTGTTACCTGTCACAATTAGTATTGAAGTTACAGTTAACTACCATAATTTTTTATCAAAATTACTGTTACTTGTCATAATTAGTAACGAAGTTAGAGTTTCTTGTCATAATTAGTATCGAAGTTACAGTTACTTGTCATAATTAGTATCGAAGTTACTGTTACTTGTCTTAATTAGTATCGAAGTTACTGTTACCTGTCATAATTATTATCGAAATTACAATTACCTGCCATAATTTGTATCGAAATTACAGTTACTTGTCATAATTAGTTACGAAGTTACAGTTGCCTGTCATAATTTGTATTGAAATTACAGTTACTTGTCATAATTAGTAACGAATTTACAGTTTCCTGTCGTAATTAGTATCGAAGTTACTGTTACCTGTCATAATTAGTATCGAAGTTACAGTTACCTGCCAAAATTTGTATCGAAATTACAGTTACTTGTCATAATTAGTAACGAAGTTACAATTAACTGTCATAATTTGTATCGAAATTACAGTTACTTGTCATAATTTAAAACGAAGTTACAGTTACTTGCCATAATTAGTATAGAAATTACAGTTACTTGTCATAATTAGTAACGAAGTTGCAGTTACCTGTCATAATTTGTATCGAAGTTATAGTTACTTGTCATAATTAGTATCGAAGTTACTGTTACCTGATATAATTAGTATCGAATTTGTAGTTACCTGCCATATTTTGTATCGAGATAACAGTTACTTGTCATAATTAGTAACGAAGTTACAGTTACCTGTCATATATATTATCGAAGTTACAGTTACTTGTCATAATTAGTATCGAAGTGACAGTTACCTGTCATAATTAGTATCGAAGTTATAGTGACCTGCCAAAATTTGTATCGAAATTACAGTTACTTGTCATAATTAGTAACGAAGTTACAGTCACCTGTCATAATAAGTATCGAAGTTACAGTTACTTGTCATAATTAGTATCGAAGTTACTGTTACTTGTCTTAATTAGTATCGAAGTTACTGTTACCTGTCATAATTATTATCGAAATTACAATTACCTGCCATAATTTGTATCGAAATTACAGTTATTTGTCATAATTAGTAACGAAGTTTCAGTTACCTGTCATAATTAGTATCGAAGTTACAGTTACTTGTCATAATTAGTAACGAAGTTACAGTTATCAGTGATAAATAGTATCGAAGTTACAGTTACTTGTCATAATTAGTATCGAAGTTACTGTTACCTGTCATAATTAGTATCGAAGTTACAGTTACCTGCCATAATTTGTATCGAAATTTCAGGGACTTGTCATAATTAGTAACGAAGTTACAGTTACCTCCCATAATTAGTATCGAAATTAAAGTTACTTGTCTTAATTAGTAACGAAGTTACAGTTACCTGTCATAATTAGTATCGAAGTTACTGTTACCTGTCACAATTAGTATCGAAGTTACAGTTACCTGCCATAATTTGTATCGAAATTACAGTTACTTTTCATAATTAGTAACGAAGTTACTGTTACTTGTCATAATAAGCATCGAAGTTACTGTTACCTGTCATAATTAGTATCGAAATTACAGTTACCTGCCATAATTTGTATCGAGATTACAGTTACTTGTCATAATTAGTAACGAAGTTACAGTTACTTGGCATAATTAGTATAGAAATTACAGTTACTTGTCATAATTAGTAACGAAGTTGCAGTTACCTGTCATAATTAGTATCGAAGTTACTGTTACCTGTCATAATCAGTATCGAAGTTTCAGTTACTTGTCATAATTAGTATCGAAGTTACAGTTACCTGTCATAATTAGTATCGAAGTTATTGTTTCTTGTCATAATTAGTAAAGAACTTACAGTTACCTGTCATAATAAGTATCGAAGTTACAGTTACTTGTCATAATTAGTATCGAAGTTAGAGTTACTTGACATAATTAGTAACGATGTTACAGTAACCTGTCATAATTAGTATCGAAGTTACAGTAACTTGTCATAATTAGTATCGAAGTTACTGTTACCTGACATAATTAGTATCGAAGTTACAGTTACCTGCCAAAATTTGTATCGAAATTACAGTTACTTGTCATAATTAGTATCGATGTGACTGTTGCTTGTCATAATTAATATCGAAGTTACTGTTACCTGTCATAATTAGTATCGAAGTTACAGTTACTTGTCATAATAAGTATCGAAGATACAGTTACTTGTCATAATTAGTATCGAAGTTACAGTTACCTGTCATAATTAGTATCGAAGTTATTGTTTCTTGTCATAATTAGTAAAGAACTTACAGTTACCTGTCATAATAAGTATCGAAGTTACAGTTACTTGTCACAATTAGTATCGAAGTTACAGTTACTTGACATAATTAGTAACGATGTTACAGTAACCTGTCATAATTAGTATCGAAGTTACTGTTTCCTGTATTAATTAGTATCGAAGTTACTGTTACCTGACATAATTAGTATCGAAGTTACAGTTACCTGCCATAATTTGTATCGAAATTCCAGGGACTTGTCATAATTAGAAACGAAGTTACAGTTACCTGCCATAATTAGTATCGAAATTAAAGTTACTTGTCATAATTAGTAACGAAGTTACAGTTACCTGTCATAATTAGTATCGAAGTTACTGTTACCTGTCATAATTAGTAATGAAGTTACAGTTACCTACCATATTTTTTTATCAAAATTACTGTTACTTGTCATAATTAGTAACGAAGTTAGAGTTTCTTGTCATAATTAGTATCGATGTTACAGTTACCTGTCATAATTTGATTCGAAGTTATAGTTACTTGTCAAAATTTGTATCGAAGTTACTGTTACCTGTCATAATTATTATCGGAGGTACAGTTACCTGCCATAATTTTTATCGAAATTACATTTCCTTGTCAAAATTAGTATCGAAGATACAGTTTCATGTCATAATTAGTATCAAAGGTACTGTTACCTGCCATAATTTGTATCGAAATTACAGTTACTTCTCATAATTAGTAACGAAGTTACAGTTACCTGTCATAATTAGTATCGAAGTTACAGTTACTTGTCATAATAAGAATCGAAGTTACTGTTACCTGTAATAATTAGTGTTGAAATTACAATTACCTGCCATAATTTGTAACGAAATTACAGTTACTTGTCATAATTAGTAACGAAGTTACAGTTACCCGTCATAATTAGTATCGAAGTTACAGTTACTTGTCATAATTAGTATCGAAGTTACTGTTACCTGTCATAATAAGTATCGAAGTTACAGTTACTTGCCATAATTAGTATCGAAGTTACTGTTACCTGTCATAATTAGTATCGAAGTTAGAGTTACCTGCCATAATTTGTATCGAAATAAGAGTTACTTGTCATAATTAGTGACGAAGTTACAGTTACCTGTAATAATAAGTATCGAAGTTACAGTTACTTGTAATAATTAGTATCGAAGTTACTTGTCATAATTAGTATCGAGGTTACTGTTACTTGTCATAATTAATATCGAAGTTCCTGTTACCTCTCACAATTAGTATCGAAGTTACAGTTACTTGTCATAATTAGTATCGAAGTTACAGTTACTTGTCATAATTAGTATCGAAGTTACAGTTACCTGTCATAATTAGTATCGAAGTTAGAGTTTCATGTCATAATCAGTAATGAAGTTACAGTTACCTGTCATAATATGCAACGAAGTTACAGTTACTTGTCATAATTAGTATCGAAATTACAGTTACTTGACATAATTAGTAACGATGTTACAGTTTCCTGTCATAATTAGTATCGAAGTTACTGTTACCTGACATAATTAGTATCGAAGTTACAGTTACCTGCCATAATTTGTATCGAAATTACAGGGATCATAATTAGTAACGAAGTTACAGTTACCTGCTATAATTAGTATAGAAATTAAAGTTACTTGTCATAATTAGTAACGATACAGTTACCAGTCATAATTAGTATCGAAGTTACTGTTTCCTGTCATAATTAGTATTGAAGTTACAGTTACCTACCATATTTTTTTATCAAAATTACTGTTACATGTCATAATTAGTAACGAAGTTAGAGTTTCTTGTCATACTTAGTATCGAAGTTACAGTTACCTGTCATAATTTGTATCGAAGTTATAGTTACTTGTCATAATTAGTATCGAAGTTACTGTTACCTGTCATAATTACTATGGAAGTTACAGTTACCTGCCATAATTTGTATCGAAATTACAGTTACTTGTCATAATAAGTAACAAAGTTACAGTTACCTGTAATAATTATTATCGAAGTTACAGTTACTTGTCATAATTAGTATCGAAGTGACTGTTACCTGTCATTATTAGTATCGAAGTTATAGTTACCTGCCAAAATTTGTATCGAAATTACAGTTACTTGTCATAATTAGTAACGAAGTTACAGTTACCTGTCATAATTAGTATCGAAGTTACAGTTACTTGTCATAATTAGTATCGAAGTTACTGTTACTTGTCATAATTGGTATCGAAGTCACTGTTACCTGTCATAATTATTATCGAAATTACAATTACCTGCCATAATTTGTATCGAAATTACAGTTACTTGTCATAATTAGTAACGAAGTTTCAGTTACCTGTCATGATTAGTATCGAAGTTACAGTTACTTGTCATAAATAGTATCGAAGTTATTGTTTTCTGTCATAATTAGTATCGAAGTTACTGTTACCTGTCATAATTAGTATCGAAGTTACTGTTACCTGCCATAATTTGTATCGAAATTACAGTTAATTGTCATAATTAGTAACGAAGTTACTGTTACTTGTCATAATAAGTACCGAAGTTACAGTTACCTGTCATAATTAGTAACGAAATTACAGTAACCTGCCATAATTTGTATCGAAATTACAGTTACTTGTCATTATTAGTAACGAAGTTACAGTTACTTGCCATAATTAGTATAGAAATTACAGTTACTTGTCATAATTAGTAACGAAGTTGCAGTTACCTGTCATAATTAGTATCGAAGTTACTGTTACCTGTCATAATTAGTATCGAATTTACTGTTACCTGCCATAATTTGTATCGAAATTACAGTTACTTGTCATAATTAGTAACGAAGTTACAGTTACCTGTCATAATTAGTATCGAAGTTACAATTACTTGTCATAATAAGTATCGAAGTTACTGTTACCTGTCATAATTAGTATCGAAGTTACAGTTACCTGCCATAATTTGTATCGAAATTACAGTTACTTGTCATAATTAGTAACGAAGTTACAGTTAACTGTCATAATTAGTATCGAAGTTACAGTTACCTGCCATAATTATTATCGAAGTTACTGTTACCTGTCATAATTAGTATCGAAGTTACTGTTACCTGTCATAATTAGTATCGATGTTACAGATACCTGCCCTAATTTGTATCGAAATTACAGTTACTTGTCATAATTAGTAACGAAGTTACAGTTATCTGTCATAATTAGTATCGAAGTTTCAGTTACTTGTCATAATTAGTATCGAAGTTACTGTTACCTGTCATAATTAGTATCGAAGTTACAGTGACCTGCCAAAATTTGTATCGAAAATACAGTTACTTGTCATAATTAATATCGAGGTTACTGTTGTCATAATTAATATCGAAGTTACTGTTACCTGTCATAATTAGTATCGAAGTTACAGTTACTTGTTATAATTAGTATTGAAGTTACAGTTACTTGTCATAATTAGTATCGAAGTTACAGTTACTTGACATAATTAGTAACGATGTTACGGTAACCTGTCATAATTAGTATCGAAGTTACTGTTACCTGTATTAATTAGTATCGAATTTACTGTTACCTGACATAATTATTATCGAAATTACAATTACCTGCCATAATTTGTATCGCAATTACAGGGACTTGTCATAATTAGTAACGAAGTTACAGTTACCTGCCATAATTAGTATCGAAATTAAAGTTACTTGTCATAATTAGTAACGAAGTTACAGTTACCTGCCATAATTAGTATCGAAATTAAGTTACTTGTCATAATTAGTAACGAAGTTACAGTTACTTGCCATCATTAGTATTGAAATTACAGTTACTTTTTATAATTAGTAACGAAGTTGCAGTTACCTGTCATAATTAGTATCGAAGTTACTGTAACCTGTCATAATCAGTATCGAAGTTACAGTAACTTGACATAATTAGTATCGAAGTTACTGTTACCTGTCATAATTAGTATCGAAGTTACAGTTACCTGCCAAAATTTGTATCGAAATTACAGTTACTTGTCATAATTAGTATCGATGTTACTGTTACTTGTCATAATTAATATCGAAGTTACTGTTACCTGTCATAATTAGTATCGAAGTTACAGTTACTTGTCATAATAAGTATCGAAGTTACAGTTACTTGTCATAATTAGTATCGAAGTTACTGTTACCTGTCATAATTAGTATCGAAGTTATTGTTTCTTGTCATAATTAGTAAAGAACTTACAGTTACCTGTCATAATAAGTATCGAAGTTACAAATACTTGTCATAATTAGTGTCGAAGTTACAGTAACTTGTCATAATTAGTATCGAAGTTACTGTTACCTGTCATAATTAGTATCGAAGTTACTGTTACCTGACATAATTAGTATCGAAGTTACAGTTACCTGCCATAGTTTGTATCGAAATTACAGGGACATGTCATAATTAGTAACGAAGTTACAGTTACCTGCCATAATTAGTATCGAAATTAAAGTTACTTGTCATAATTTTTTAACGAAGTTACAGTTACCTGTCACATTTAGTATCGAAGTTACTGTTACCTGTCAGTCATAATTAGTATTGAAGTTACAGTTACCTACCATAATTTTTTATCAAAATTACCGTTCCTTGTCATAATTAGTATCGAAGTTACAGTTACCTGTCATAATTAGTATCGAAGGTACTCTTACCTGCCATAATTTGTATCGAAATTACAGTTACTTGTCGTAATTAGTTACGAAGTTACAGTTACCTGTCATAATTTGTATCGAAGTTATAGTTACTTGTCATAATTAGTATCGAAGTTACTGTTACCTGTCATAATTAGAATGGAAGTTACAGTTACCTGCCATAATTTGTATCGAAATTACAGTTACTTGTCATAATTAGTAACGAAGTTACAGTTACCTGTCATAATTATTATCGAAGTTACAGTTACTTGTCATAATTAGTATCGAAGTGACTGTTACCTGTCATAATTAGTATCGAAGTTATAGTTACCTGCCAAAATTTGTATCCAAATTACAGTTACTTGTCATAATTAGTAACGAAGTTACAGTTACCTGTCATAATTAGTATCGAAGTTACAGTTACTTGTCATAATAAGTATCGAAGTTACTGTTACTTGTCATAATTAGTATCGAAGTTACTGTTACCTGTCATAATTATTATCGAAATTACAATTACCTGCCATAATTTGTATCGAAATTACAGTTACTTGTCATAATTAGTAACGAAGTTACAGTTACCTGTCATAATTATTATCGAAGTTACAGTTACTTGTCATAATTAGTATCGAAGTGACTGTTACCTGTCATAATTAGTATCGAAGTTATAGTTACCTGCCAAAATTTGTATCGAAATTACAGTTACTTGTCATAATTAGTAACGAAGTTTCAGTTACCTGTCATAATTAGTATCGAAGTTACAGTTACTTGTCATAATTAGTAACGAAGTTACAGTTACCTGTGATAATTAGTATCGAAGTTACAGTCACTTGTCATAATTAGTACCGAAGTTACTGTTACCTGTCATAATTAGTATCGAAGTTACAGTTACATGCCATAATTTGTATCGAAATTACAGTTACTTGTCATAATTAGTAACGAAGTTAAAGTTAACTGTCATAATTAGTATCGAAGTTACAGTTACCTGCCATAATTATTATCGTAGTTTTTGTTACCTGTCATAATTAGTATCGAAGTTACTGTTTTCTGTCGTAATTAGTATCGAAGTTACTGTTACCTGTCATAATTAGTATCGAAGTTACAGTTACCGGCCATAATTTGTATCGAAATTACAGTTACTTGTCATAATTAGTAACGAAGTTACTGTTACTTGTCATAATAAGTATCGAAGTTACTGTTACCTGTCATAATTAGTATCGAAGTTGCAGTTACCTGTCATAATTAGTATCGAAGTTACTGTTACCTGTCATAATTAGTATCGAATTTACTGTTACCTGTCATAATTATTATCGGAGTTACAGTTACCTGCCATAATTTTTATCGAAATTACAGTTCCTTGTCATAATTAGTATCGAAGTTACAGTTACCTGTCATAATTAGTATCAAAGGTACTGTTACCTGCCATAATTTGTATCGAAATTACAGTTACTTGTCATAATTAGTTACGATGTAACAGTTATCTGTCATAATTTGTATCGAAATTACAGTTACTTGTCATAATTAGTAACGAAGTTACAGTTTCCTGTCATAATTAATATCGAAGTTACTGTTACCTGTCATAATTATTATCGAAGTTACAGTTACCTGCCAAAATTTGTATCGAAATTACAGTTACTTGTCATAATTAGTATCGAGGTTACTGTTACTTGTCATAATTATTATCGAAGTTCCTGTTACCTCTCACAATTAGTATCGAAGTTACAGTTACTTGTCATAATTAGTATCGAAGTTACAGTTACTTGTCATAATTAGTATCGAAGTTACAGTTACCTGTCATAATTAGTATCGAAGTTAGAGTTTCTTGTCATAATTAGTAATGAAGTTACAGTTACCTGTCATAATATGCAACGAAGTTACAGTTACTTGTCATAATTAGTATCGAAATTACAGTTACTTGACATAATTAGTAACGATGTTACAGTTTCCTGTCATAATTAGTATCGAAGTTACTGTTACCTGACATAATTAGTATCGAAGTTACAGTTACCTGCCATAATTTGTATCGAAATTACAGGGACTTGTCATAATTAGTAACGAAGTTACAGTTACCTGCTATAATTAGTATAGAAATTAAAGTTACTTGTCATAATTAGTAACGATACAGTTACCAGTCATAATTAGTATCGATGTTACTGTTTCCTGTCATAATTAGTATTGAAGTTACAGTTACCTACCATATTTTTTTTATCAAAATTACTGTTACATGTCATAATTAGTAACGAAGTTAGAGTTTCTTGTCATACTTAGTATCGAAGTTACAGTTACCTGTCATAATTTGTATCGAAGTTATAGTTACTTGTCATAATTAGTATCGAAGTTACTGTTACCTGTCATAATTACTATAGAAGTTACAGTTACCTGCCATAATTTGTATCGAAATTACAGTTACTTGTCATAATAAGTAACAAAGTTACAGTTACCTGTAATAATTATTATCGAAGTTACAGTTACTTGTCATAATTAGTATCGAAGTGACAGTTACCTGTCATTATTAGTATCGAAGTTATAGTTACCTGCCAAAATTTGTATCGAAATTACAGTTACTTGTCATAATTAGTAACGAAGTTACAGTTACATGTCATAATTAGTATCGAAGTTACAGTTACTTGTCATAATTAGTATCGAAGTTACTGTTACTTGTCATAATTAGTATCGAAGTCACTGTTACCTGTCATAATTATTATCGAAATTACAATTACCTGCCATAATTTGTATCGAAATTACAGTTACTTGTCATAATTAGTAACGAAGTTTCAGTTACCTGTCATAATTAGTATCGAAGTTACAGTTACTTGTCATAAATAGTATCGAAGTTATTGTTTTCTGTCATAATTAGTATCGAAGTTACTGTTACCTGTCATAATTAGTATCGAAGTTACTGTTACCTGCCATAATTTGTATCGAAATTACAGTTACTTGTCATAATTAGTAACGAAGTTACTGTTACTTGTCATAATAAGTATCGAAGTTACAGTTACCTGTCATAATTAGTAACGAAATTACAGTTACCTGCCATAATTTGTATCGAAATTACAGTTACTTGTCATAATTAGTAACGAAGTTACAGTTACCTGTCATAATTAGTATCGAAGTTACAATTACTTGTCATAATAAGTATCGAAGTTACTGTTACCTGTCATAATTAGTATCGAAGTTACAGTTACCTGCCATAATTTGTATCGAAATTACAGTTACTTGTCATAATTAGTATCAAAGTTACAGTTACCTGCCATAATTATTATCGAAGTTACTGTTACCTGTCATAATTAGTATCGAAGTTACTGTTACCTGTCATAATTAGTATCGAAGTTACAGATACCTGCCCTAATTTGTATCGAAATTACAGTTACTTGTCATAATTAGTAACGAAGTTACAGTTATCTGTCATAATTAGTATCGAAGTTTCAGTTACTTGTCATAATTAGTATCGAAGTTACTGTTACCTGTCATAATTAGTATCGAAGTTACAGTGACCTGCCAAAATTTGTATCGAAAATACAGTTACTCGTCATAATTAATATCGAGGTTACTGTTGTCATAATTAATATCGAAGTTACTGTTACCTGTCATAATTAGTATCGAAGTTACAGTTACTTGTCATAATTAGTATTGAAGTTACAGTTACTTGTCATAATTAGTATCGAAGTTACAGTTACTTGACATAATTAGTAACGATGTTACAGTAACCTGTCATAATTAGTATCAAAGTTACTGTTACCTGTATTAATTAGTATCGAAGTTACTGTTACCTGACATAATTATTATCGAAATTACAATTACCTGCCATAATTTGTATCGCAATAACAGGGACTTGTCATAATTAGTAACGAAGTTACAGTTACCTGCCATAATTAGTATCGAAATTAAAGATACTTGTCATAATTCGTAACGAAGTTACAGTTACCTGCCATAATTAGTATCGAAATTAAAGTTACTTGTCATAATTAGTAACGAAGTTACAGTTACTTGCTATAATTAGTATTGAAATTACAGTTACTTTTTATAATTAGTAACGAAGTTGCAGTTACCTGTCATAATTAGTATCGAAGTTACAGTTACTTGTCATAATTAGTATCGAAGTTACAGTTACCTGTCATAATTAGTATCGAAGTTACAGTTACCTGCCAAAATTTGTATCGAAATTACAGTTACTTGTCATAATTAGTATCGAGGTTACTGTTACTTGTCATAATTATTATCGAAGTTCCTGTTACCTCTCACAATTAGTATCGAAGTTACAGTTACTTGTCATAATTAGTATCGAAGTTACAGTTACCTGTCATAATTAGTATCGAAGTTAGAGTTTCTTGTCATAATTAGTAATGAAGTTACAGTTACCTGTCATAATATGCAACGAAGTTACAGTTACTTGTCATAATTAGTATCGAAATTACAGTTACTTGACATAATTACTAACGATGTTACAGTTTCCTGTCATAATTAGTATCGAAGTTACTGTTACCTGACATAATTAGTATCGAAGTTACAGTTACCTGCCATAATTTGTATCGAAATTACAGGGACTTGTCATAATTAGTAACGAAGTTACAGTTACCTGCTATAATTAGTATAGAAATTAAAGTTACTTGTCATAATTAGTAACGATACAGTTACCAGTCATAATTAGTATCGATGTTACTGTTTCCTGTCATAATTAGTATTGAAGTTACAGTTACCTACCATATTTTTTTATCAAAATTTCTGTTACATGTCATAATTAGTAACGAAGTTAGAGTTTCTTGTCATACTTAGTATCGAAGTTACAGTTACCTGTCATAATTTGTATCGAAGTTATAGTTACTTGTCATAATTAGTATCGCAGTTACTGTTACCTGTCATAATTACTATGGAAGTTACAGTTACCTGCCATAATTTGTATCGAAATTACAGTTACTTGTCATAATAAGTAACAAAGTTACAGTTACCTGTAATAATTATTATCGAAGTTACAGTTACTTGTCATAATTAGTATCGAAGTGACTGTTACCTGTCATTATTAGTATCGAAGTTATAGTTACCTGCCAAAATTTGTATCGAAATTACAGTTACTTGTCATAATTAGTAACGAAGTTACAGTTACCTGTCATAATTAGTATCGAAGTTACAGTTACTTGTCATAATTAGTATCGAAGTTACTGTTACTTGTCATAATTGGTATCGAAGTCACTGTTACCTGTCATAATTATTATCGAAATTACAATTACCTGCCATAATTTGTATCGAAATTACAGTTACTTGTCATAATTAGTAACGAAGTTTCAGTTACCTGTCATGATTAGTATCGAAGTTACAGTTACTTGTCATAAATAGTATCGAAGTTATTGTTTTCTGTCATAATTAGTATCGAAGTTACTGTTACCTGTCATAATTAGTATCGAAGTTACTGTTACCTGCCATAATTTGTATCGAAATTACAGTTAATTGTCATAATTAGTAACGAAGTTACTGTTACTTGTCATAATAAGTATCGAAGTTACAGTTACCTGTCATAATTAGTAACGAAATTACAGTAACCTGCCATAATTTGTATCGAAATTACAGTTACTTGTCATAATTAGTAACGAAGTTACAGTTACTTGCCATAATTAGTATAGAAATTACAGTTACTTGTCATAATTAGTAACGAAGTTGCAGTTACCTGTCATAATTAGTATCGAAGTTACTGTTACCTGTCATAATTAGTATCGAATTTACTGTTACCTGCCATAATTTGTATCGAAATTACAGTTACTTGTCATAATTAGTAACGAAGTTACAGTTACCTGTCATAATTAGTATCGAAGTTACAATTACTTGTCATAATAAGTATCGAAGTTACTGTTACCTGTCATAATTAGTATCGAAGTTACAGTTACCTGCCATAATTTGTATCGAAATTACAGTTACTTGTCATAATTAGTAACGAAGTTACAGTTAACTGTCATAATTAGTATCGAAGTTACAGTTACCTGCCATAATTATTATCGAAGTTACTGTTACCTGTCATAATTAGTATCGAAGTTACTGTTACCTGTCATAATTAGTATCGATGTTACAGATACCTGCCCTAATTTGTATCGAAATTACAGTTACTTGTCATAATTAGTAACGAAGTTACAGTTATCTGTCATAATTAGTATCGAAGTTTCAGTTACTTGTCATAATTAGTATCGAAGTTACTGTTACCTGTCATAATTAGTATCGAAGTTACAGTGACCTGCCAAAATTTGTATCGAAAATACAGTTACTTGTCATAATTAATATCGAGGTTACTGTTGTCATAATTAATATCGAAGTTACTGTTACCTGTCATAATTAGTATCGAAGTTACAGTTACTTGTCATAATTAGTATTGAAGTTACAGTTACTTGTCATAATTAGTATCGAAGTTACAGTTACTTGACATAATTAGTAACGATGTTACGGTAACCTGTCATAATTAGTATCGAAGTTACTGTTACCTGTATTAATTAGTATCGAATTTACTGTTACCTGACATAATTATTATCGAAATTACAATTACCTGCCATAATTTGTATCGCAATTACAGGGACTTGTCATAATTAGTAACGAAGTTACAGTTACCTGCCATAATTAGTATCGAAATTAAAGTTACTTGTCATAATTAGTAACGAAGTTACAGTTACCTGCCATAATTAGTATCGAAATTAAGTTACTTGTCATAATTAGTAACGAAGTTACAGTTACTTGCCATAATTAGTATTGAAATTACAGTTACTTTTTATAATTAGTAACGAAGTTGCAGTTACCTGTCATAATTAGTATCGAAGTTACTGTAACCTGTCATAATCAGTATCGAAGTTACAGTAACTTGACATAATTAGTATCGAAGTTACTGTTACCTGTCATAATTAGTATCGAAGTTACAGTTATCTGCCATAATTAGTATCGAAATTAAAGTTACTTGTCATAATTTTTTAACGAAGTTACAGTTACCTGTCACATTTAGTATCGAAGTTACTGTTACCTGTCAGTCATAATTAGTATTGAAGTTACAGTTACCTACCATAATTTTTTATCAAAATTACAGTTCCTTGTCATAATTAGTATCGAAGTTACAGTTACCTGTCATAATTAGTATCGAAGGTACTCTTACCTGCCATAATTTGTATCGAAATTACAGTTACTTGTCGTAATTAGTTACGAAGTTACAGTTACCTGTCATAATTTGTATCGAAGTTATAGTTACTTGTCATAATTAGTATCGAAGTTACTGTTACCTGTCATAATTAGAATGGAAGTTACAGTTACCTGCCATAATTTGTATCGAAATTACAGTTACTTGTCATAATTAGTAACGAAGTTACAGTTACCTGTCATAATTATTATCGAAGTTACAGTTACTTGTCATAATTAGTATCGAAGTGACTGTTACCTGTCATAATTAGTATCGAAGTTATAGTTACCTGCCAAAATTTGTATCCAAATTACAGTTACTTGTCATAATTAGTAACGAAGTTACAGTTACCTGTCATAATTAGTATCGAAGTTACAGTTACTTGTCATAATTAGTATCGAAGTTACTGTTACTTGTCATAATTAGTATCGAAGTTACTGTTACCTGTCATAATTATTATCGAAATTACAATTACCTGCCATAATTTGTATCGAAATTACAGTTACTTGTCATAATTAGTAACGAAGTTACAGTTACCTGTCATAATTATTATCGAAGTTACAGTTACTTGTCATAATTAGTATCGAAGTGACTGTTACCTGTCATAATTAGTATCGAAGTTATAGTTACCTGCCAAAATTTGTATCGAAATTACAGTTACTTGTCATAATTAGTAACGAAGTTTCAGTTACCTGTCATAATTAGTATCGAAGTTACAGTTACTTGTCATAATTAGTAACGAAGTTACAGTTACCTGTGATAATTAGTATCGAAGTTACAGTTACTTGTCATAATTAGTACCGAAGTTACTGTTACCTGTCATAATTAGTATCGAAGTTACAGTTACATGCCATAATTTGTATCGAAATTACAGTTACTTGTCATAATTAGTAACGAAGTTAAAGTTAACTGTCATAATTAGTATCGAAGTTACAGTTACCTGCCATAATTATTATCGTAGTTTTTGTTACCTGTCATAATTAGTATCGAAGTTACTGTTTTCTGTCGTAATTAGTATCGAAGTTACTGTTACCTGTCATAATTAGTATCGAAGTTACAGTTACCGGCCATAATTTGTATCGAAATTACAGTTACTTGTCATAATTAGTAACGAAGTTACTGTTACTTGTCATAATAAGTATAGAAGTTACTGTTACCTGTCATAATTAGTATCGAAGTTGCAGTTACCTGTCATAATTAGTATCGAAGTTACTGTTACCTGTCATAATTAGTATCGAATTTACTGTTACCTGTCATAATTATTATCGGAGTTACAGTTACCTGCCATAATTTTTATCGAAATTACAGTTCCTTGTCATAATTAGTATCGAAGTTACAGTTACCTGTCATAATTAGTATCAAAGGTACTGTTACCTGCCATAATTTGTATCGAAATTACAGTTACTTGTCATAATTAGTTACGATGTAACAGTTATCTGTCATAATTTGTATCGAAATTACAGTTACTTGTCATAATTAGTAACGAAGTTACAGTTTCCTGTCATAATTAATATCGAAGTTACTGTTACCTGTCATAATTATTATCGAAGTTACAGTTACCTGCCAAAATTTGTATCGAAATTACAGTTACTTGTCATAATTAGTATCGAGGTTACTGTTACTTGTCATAATTATTATCGAAGTTCCTGTTACCTCTCACAATTAGTATCGAAGTTACAGTTACTTGTCATAATTAGTATCGAAGTTACAGTTACTTGTCATAATTAGTATCGAAGTTACAGTTACCTGTCATAATTAGTATCGAAGTTAGAGTTTCTTGTCATAATTAGTAATGAAGTTACAGTTACCTGTCATAATATGCAACGAAGTTACAGTTACTTGTCATAATTAGTATCGAAATTACAGTTACTTGACATAATTAGTAACGATGTTACAGTTTCCTGTCATAATTAGTATCGAAGTTACTGTTACCTGACATAATTAGTATCGAAGTTACAGTTACCTGCCATAATTTGTATCGAAATTACAGGGACTTGTCATAATTAGTAACGAAGTTACAGTTACCTGCTATAATTAGTATAGAAATTAAAGTTACTTGTCATAATTAGTAACGATACAGTTACCAGTCATAATTAGTATCGATGTTACTGTTTCCTGTCATAATTAGTATTGAAGTTACAGTTACCTACCATATTCTTTTATCAAAATTACTGTTACATGTCATAATTAGTAACGAAGTTAGAGTTTCTTGTCATACTTAGTATCGAAGTTACAGTTACCTGTCATAATTTGTATCGAAGTTATAGTTACTTGTCATAATTAGTATCGAAGTTACTGTTACCTGTCATAATTACTATAGAAGTTACAGTTACCTGCCATAATTTGTATCGAAATTACAGTTACTTGTCATAATAAGTAACAAAGTTACAGTTACCTGTAATAATTATTATCGAAGTTACAGTTACTTGTCATAATTAGTATCGAAGTGACAGTTACCTGTCATTATTAGTATCGAAGTTATTGTTACCTGCCAAAATTTGTATCGAAATTACAGTTACTTGTCATAATTAGTAACGAAGTTACAGTTACCTGTCATAATTAGTATCGAAGTTACAGTTACTTGTCATAATTGAGGAGCTAACTTTCAAACGAAACTTTGTCACTCAAATACAACTTTAGGGAATGACCAAAAAACCGATTTCTCTCAAATTAACATCTTATTGCTTATTTTATGCATTTATGTACACACATATGGGTTATAAAAATGTAACAAGACACTCTAATGAAATCAAACTACAGTAGATATTCAGTATTTACATACTAAATTCTGGACATAGTTGTTATTGACTGAACAGAAAAGACATAATCCTTTTTTGTTTGCATGAACATGGGACATAGTCCTCTTTGACTGCATAATATTTTGATAAGGCCTAAACATCTAACTCATTTCGAAACATTGTAATAAGCCGAACATTCAACCGCAATGTCATTTACTTAGTTAATATTCAAAACGTCCATTCTTATGAAACGTTACAACAAAAATCTTCTTTTATATATGGAATCCCACATCAACTTCCAGTCACATAATACTTCCTCACGAGGAACACTTGCTGCAGGTGTATCCATTAACGACCTCTTGTACCATTGCAAATCTTTTCGCCTAAACCAATTTTCACCTACTTACATTTCTAAGTTTATTTCACCCATTTCTCTCTCACTTCCGTTTCATTGTTCCCTTATTTTTCTCTCTTTGATCTATTCTTTCCTCTCTTCAACCTCTATTCTACTTTCTCCTAAAATCTGAGGCAGATGACCTCGTAGTTCCGCCCCTTAAAACAACAATAACTAACTAACTCCTACAATCTAATCTACCTAAGGGGCGTGGTGGCCTCTCACCAAGGTGGACCGGGATCGATTCCCGGTCAATGCATGTGAGATTTTCGAAGTTAAATGCCATGCCCTGTGGTTCGGATTCTACGTAAAAAGGAGGTCCCGTGGCTCATGATCGCATGGTTAATGGTCACGTAAAACTAAAAGCTTCCTTCCTTCCTCCTCTACCTGATCCTTCATCTCATCTACTCTATTAACAACTACATCCAGTCTCTCCTCAACTTCTACTCTGCTTTCACCTACAATCTCCTCTACCTTCACCTACAATATCCTCTACCTCTCTTCTACTTTCACCTACAATCTCCTCTAACTGGCCTTAATCTCTCCTCTGAGAGTATATGGTGTTTGTTTTTCGGGCTGATAGTCTGTATGCACTCTCCTTTTGTATATAATTTTTCCATTATCATTAGTAATATTATTATTATTGTATTGTTACTATATTTTTGTTACTATAATTGTTAGACTATGATTATTTATATTGTAATGTAGGTGAAATGTTTTATTTTTATAAGCCCTAACTTTATTTTATGTAGGGCGCTACTGTAAAGGAGCTCTTAAGCTCTAAGTGTAGCAGTGAAAATAAATCAAAAAAATCAAAAAAAAAGAATCTCACTTATCACTTGTACTAGGCTTTCTATCAACTTTTTACAATCTTGACCTAACTTCTCATTAACTTTAGCTACCGTACTTGATCTAACTTCTGATTGTTATGCTCAAGTTTCTGATTAATTTCTCCCATCATGCTATCTTTCCATTTCCTTTGTAACAATCTCCGACTAGAACTGTTTCACAAGAATCGTGAATAACCAATATGACAGAGGAAACATTAATCAGAAGTTGGATTGAACAGCAAAAGCAATAATCATCATACACACAGGTCATACACTACCTCGCTGTTCACGCAAAGCATGATGGGAGTCAATTCTTATGATGCTAGAGTTCTGATTGGCTGAAGTACACAAAGTCTTGTTTGAACGAATACTGCAGTGGACAAAGTTGTTTTTTGAATGAATAGTCTACTTTCAGAGATCAATATAGCCAAGACAAAGTCACTTTTGAATGTTTACAGGGTGTTGGGACCTCAGGATAAATCTCACAAAGTGAAACCTGTACTAAGCACATTTTTTTGAATTTTTGGACAAAGTCTCTTTTGAATGTGAGCTCCTCAATTAGTATCGAAGTTACTGTTACTTGTCATAATTAGTATCGATGTCACTGTTACCTGTCATAATTATTATCGAAATTACAATTACCTGCTATAATTTGTATCGAAATTACAGTTACTTGTCATAATTAGTAACGAAGTTTCAGTTACCTGTCATAATTAGTATCGAAGTTACAGTTACTTGTCATAAATAGTATCGAAGTTATTGTTTTCTGTCATAATTAGTATCGAAGTTACTGTTACCTGTCATAATTAGTATCGAAGTTACTGTTACCTGCCATAATTTGTATCGAAATTACAGTTACTTGTCATAATTAGTAACGAAGTTACTGTTACTTGTCATAATAAGTATCGAAGTTACAGTTACCTGTCATAATTAGTAACGAAATTACAGTTACCTGCCATAATTTGTATCGAAATTACAGTTACT
The DNA here is from genome assembly GCA_946902985.2 of Meconema thalassinum. NCBI lineage: Eukaryota > Metazoa > Arthropoda > Insecta > Orthoptera > Tettigoniidae > Meconema > Meconema thalassinum. The sequence goes on along the minus strand of OX336388.2, from coordinate 1,445,530,850 downwards.
TGTCATAATTAGTAACGAAGTTACAGTTACTTGCCATAATTAGTATCGAATTTACTGTTACCTGCCATAATTTGTATCGAAATTACAGTTACTTGTCATAATTAGTAACGAAGTTACAGTTACCTGTCATAATTAGTATCGAAGTTACAATTACTTGTCATAATAAGTATCGAAGTTACTGTTACCTGTCATAATTAGTATCGAAGTTACAGTTACCTGCCATAATTTGTATCGAAATTACAGTTACTTGTCATAATTAGTAACGAAGTTACAGTTAACTGTCATAATTAGTATCAAAGTTACAGTTACCTGCCATAATTATTATCGAAGTTACTGTTACCTGTCATAATTAGTATCGAAGTTACTGTTACATGTCATAATTAGTATCGAAGTTACAGATACCTGCCCTAATTTGTATCGAAATTACAGTTACTTGTCATAATTAGTAACGAAGTTACAGTTATCTGTCATAATTAGTATCGAAGTTTCAGTTACTTGTCATAATTAGTATCGAAGTTACTGTTACCTGTCATAATTAGTATCGAAGTTACAGTGACCTGCCAAAATTTGTATCGAAAATACAGTTACTTGTCATAATTAATATCGAGGTTACTGTTGTCATAATTAATATCGAAGTTACTGTTACCTGTCATAATTAGTATCGAAGTTACAGTTACTTGTCATAATTAGTATTGAAGTTACAGTTACTTGTCATAATTAGTATCGAAGTTACAGTTACTTGACATAATTAGTAACGATGTTACAGTAACCTGTCATAATTAGTATCAAAGTTACTGTTACCTGTATTAATTAGTATCGAAGTTACTGTTACCTGACATAATTATTATCGAAATTACAATTACCTGCCATAATTTGTATCGCAATAACAGGGACTTGTCATAATTAGTAACGAAGTTACAGTTACCTGCCATAATTAGTATCGAAATTAAAGATACTTGTCATAATTAGTAACGAAGTTACAGTTACCTGCCATAATTAGTATCGAAATTAAAGTTACTTGTCATAATTAGTAACGAAGTTACAGTTACTTGCTATAATTAGTATTGAAATTACAGTTACTTTTTATAATTAGTAACGAAGTTGCAGTTACCTGTCATAATTAGTATCGAAGTTACTGTAACCTGTCATAATCAGTATCGAAGTTACAGTAACTTGACATAATTAGTATCGAAGTTACTGTTACCTGTCATAATTAGTATCGAAGTTACAGTTACCTGCCAAAATTTGTATCGAAATTACAGTTACTTGTCATAATTAGTATCGATGTTACTGTTACTTGTCATAATTAATATCGAAGTTACTGTTACCTGTCATAATTAGTATCGAAGTTACAGTTACTTGTCATAATAAGTATCGAAGTTACAGTTACTTGTCATAATTAGTATCGACGTTACTGTTACCTGTCATAATTAGTATCGAAGTTATTGTTTCTTGTCATAATTAGTAAAGAACTTACAGTTACCTGTCATAATAAGTATCGAAGTTACAAATACTTGTCATAATTAGTGTCGAAGTTACAGTAACTTGTCATAATTAGTATCGAAGTTACTGTTACCTGTCATAATTAGTATCGAAGTTACTGTTACCTGACATAATTAGTATCGAAGTTACAGTTACCTGCCATAGTTTGTATCGAAATTACAGGGACATGTCATAATTAGTAACGAAGTTACAGTTACCTGCCATAATTAGTATCGAAATTAAAGTTACTTGTCATAATTTTTTAACGAAGTTACAGTTACCTGTCACATTTAGTATCGAAGTTACTGTTACCTGTCAGTCATAATTAGTATTGAAGTTACAGTTACCTACCATAATTTTTTATCAAAATTACAGTTCCTTGTCATAATTAGTATCGAAGTTACAGTTACCTGTCATAATTAGTATCGAAGGTACTCTTACCTGCCATAATTTGTATCGAAATTACAGTTACTTGTCGTATTTAGTTACGAAGTTACAGTTACCTGTCATAATTTGTATCGAAGTTATAGTTACTTGTCATAATTAGTATCGAAGTTACTGTTACCTGTCATAATTAGAATGGAAGTTACAGTTACCTGCCATAATTTGTATCGAAATTACAGTTCATCATCATCTTGCACAGTTTCCAGCCACTGGCCGGGTCTGTTTGGAACACAAGCCTCTCCAACGTCTTCTGTCTTCCCACCATCTCTCAGCCTCCACCCTTGTCCAGTCTTCTCCTCTCTTCTTCACGCTTTCTTCCACCCCCTTCAGCCACCTGTCTCTCGGTCTTCCTCTCGGTCTCTTTCCTTCCCACTTCGTCTCGTGTATCCTCCTGGGTATCCTCTTCTCCTCCATTCGTTTTACATGTCCATACCATCTAAGTCTAGACTTCTCTATACCATCCTGTAATGGTTCCTCCTTCATTAATTCTCTGGTCCTCTCATTTCTTATTCTGTCCCTCTTTGTAGCTCCAATACTGCTTCTCAAGAACCTCATCTCACTGGCCTGTATTTTGCTCTTCTCCCTTCCTTTCATAACCCAGGTCTCCGAGGCATACGTCAGGATAGGGACATAGTACGTCCGATATATGATCTTTTTGCTGTTCTGAGGGACATCCTTGCTCCATAACATGCTTCTCACACTCCTCCGAAATGCTTCTGCCTGCCTCCCCCGCTCATTTATTTCTCTATCGTTTCTTCCATTCTCTTGTATCAGGCTTCCCAGATACTTGAAAGTCTCCACTTTCTTCAGCTGTTCCCCACCAATTGTTATTCCCGTTGTGGTTCTTTCCTTCTTCCTTGTTGTGATCACCATCTCACTCTTATTTATGCTAAATTTCATCCCATATCCTTGTATTATTCCTTCCCACACGTTCAACTGTTCCTGTACCTCCTCCTCCTTGTTTCCCCAAATCATCAAATCATCTGCAAACACCATTGCTTTCATCTTTCCTTCCCCAATTACTTGTGCCACTCGGGTCATTATGTCATCCATCACCACAATGAAAAGTAATGGTGACAAGGCACTTCCTTGTTTCAGGCCGTTTCTCTGTTCCAACCAGTCTGATCTCTCTCCTCCCACTTTCACACAGCTCCCGCTTCGCTTGTACATCTCCTTTATCCTCTTTATAGTCCATTTCTCTACTCCTCTATCCTCCAGGGACTTCCACACTTTGTTTCTGCATACACTGTCATATGCTTTCTCAATATCCAGGAAAGCCATCAGTAGATCTGTTCCATACTCATAGTGCTGTTCTTGTAACTGCCTTACAGCAAAAATCAAATCCACTGTGGACCTTCCTGCTCTGAAGCCATGTTGTTCTTCCCTCATCCCTCCTTCTATCCTTGTCCTAATTCTCTTTTCCAAAACTTTCTCGAAGATCTTTGCACAATGACTCATCAGTGTTATTCCCCGATAGTTTCTGCAATCTGTTCTACTACCTTTCTTGAAGATCGGGACAATTATTCCTTTTTTCCAGTCCTCTGGGGTCTTCCTTTCCTTCCATGCTGTCCTCATCACTCGGTACAACCACTGTATCCCCACCTCTCCTGCTGCTCTCACCATCTCCACACTCAACTCATCCACACCCGGTGCCTTCCCTCCTTTCATCTTGTTCACTGCATCTTCCACTTCTTTCCATGTTAAGTCCTTTTCTGTTTGCAGTTCATCTTCCTCTTCCCCGATTTCTTCCTCCTCACCATCTTTTCCATTTGGATTCAGAAGTTCTTCAAAATATTCTTTCCACATTTTCTTCAGTTCTTCCCTATTTTCTATCTCTTGTCCCCTTTTGTTCACCATTCTAACATAATCCGTAGGATCCTTCCGCCTCTTACTTTTTACCATCCCATACAGGACCTTTTTTGTACCTTCACTATCCTCCTTCATCATCTTTGTCCACTCTTCCATCCACTTTCTTCTTGTCATAATTAGTAACGAAGTTACAGTTACCTGTCATAATTATTATCGAAGTTACAGTTACTTGTCATAATTAGTATCGAAGTGACTGTTACCTGTCATAATTAGTATCGAAGTTATAGTTACCTGCCAAAATTTGTATCGAAATTACAGTTACTTGTCATAATTAGTAACGAAGTTTCAGTTACCTGTCATAATTAGTATCGAAGTTACAGTTACTTGTCATAATTAGTAACGAAGTTACAGTTACCTGTGATAATTAGTATCGAAGTTACAGTTACTTGTCATAATTAGTACCGAAGTTACTGTTACCTGTCATAATTAGTATCGAAGTTACAGTTACATGCCATAATTTGTATCGAAATTACAGTTACTTGTCATAATTAGTAACGAAGTTAAAGTTAACTGTCATAATTAGTATCGAAGTTACAATTACCTGCCATAATTATTATCGAAGTTTTTGTTACCTGTCATAATTAGTATCGAAGTTACTGTTTTCTGTCGTAATTAGTATCGAAGTTACTGTTACCTGTCATAATTAGTATCGAAGTTACAGTTGACAATCCACAGCCTGCTTCCAGTCTCCGACCGGGTCAGGAATGGAATGAATGACGCCCCCATCTAGCGGCGAGGATATGAACTGTGCCGGATGCCGAGGCCTGACGCACTCCTCTGGGGCAATGATTAAATGAATGACAGATGGAATGAAATGATAGTGGAGAGTGTTGCTGGAATGAAATTGTGACAGGGAAAACCGGAGTACCCGGAGAAAAACCTGTCTGCCTCCGTTTTGTCCAGCACAGATCTCACATGGAGTGACCGGGATTTGAACCACGGACCCAGCGGTGAGAGGCCGGCGTGCTGCCGCCTAAGCCACGGAGGCTTTCATCGAAGTTACAGTTACCTGCCATAATTTGTATCGAAATTACAGTTACTTGTCATAATTAGTAACGAAGTTACTGTTACTTGTCATAATAAGTATCGAAGTTACTGATACCTGTCATAATTAGTATTGAAGTTGCAGTTACCTGTCATAATTAGTATCGAAGTTACTGTTACCTGTCATAATTAGTATCGAATTTACTGTTACCTGTCATAATTATTATCGGAGTTACAGTTACCTGCCATAATTTTTATCGAAATTACAGTTCCTTGTCATAATTAGTATCGAAGTTACAGTTACCTGTCATAATTAGTATCAAAGGTACTGTTACCTGCCATAATTTGTATCGAAATTACAGTTACTTGTCATAATTAGTTACGATGTAACAGTTATCGGTCATAATTTGTATCGAAATTACAGTTACTTGTCATAATTAGTAACGAAGTTACAGTTTCCTGTCATAATTAATATCGAAGTTATTGTTACCTGTCATAATTATTATCGAAGTTACAGTTACCTGCCAAAATTTGTATCGAAATTACAGTTACTTGTCATAATTAGTATCGAGGTTACTGTTACTTGTCATAATTATTATCGAAGTTCCTGTTACCTCTCACAATTAGTATCGAAGTTACAGTTACTTGTCATAATTAGTATCGAAGTTACAGTTACTTGTCATAATTAGTATCGAAGTTACAGTTACCTGTCATAATTAGTATCGAAGTTAGAGTTTCTTGTCATAATTAGTAATGAAGTTACAGTTACCTGTCATAATATGCAACGAAGTTACAGTTACTTGTCATAATTAGTATCGAAATTACAGTTACTTGACATAATTAGTAACGATGTTACAGTTTCCTGTCTTAATTAGTATCGAAGTTACTGTTACCTGACATAATTAGTATCGAAGTTACAGTTACCTGCCATAATTTGTATCGAAATTACAGGGACTTGTCATAATTAGTAACGAAGTTACAGTTACCTGCTATAATTAGTATAGAAATTAAAGTTACTTGTCATAATTAGTAACGATACAGTTACCAGTCATAATTAGTATCGATGTTACTGTTTGCTGTCATAATTAGTATTGAAGTTACAGTTACCTACCATATTTTTTTATCAAAATTACTGTTACATGTCATAATTAGTAACGAAGTTAGAGTTTCTTGTCATACTTAGTTTCGAAGTTACAGTTACCTGTCATAATTTGTATCGAAGTTATAGTTACTTGTCATATTTAGTATCGAAGTTACTGTTACCTGTCATAATTACTATGGAAGTTACAGTTACCTGCCATAATTTGTATCGAAATTACAGTTACTTGTCATAATAAGTAACAAAGTTACAGTTACCTGTAATAATTATTATCGAAGTTACAGTTACTTGTCATAATTAGTATCGAAGTGACTGTTACCTGTCATTATTAGTATCGAAGTTATAGTTACCTGCCAAAATTTGTATCGAAATTACAGTTACTTGTCATAATTAGTAACGAAGTTACAGTTACCTGTCATAATTAGTATCGAAGTTACAGTTACTTGTCATAATTAGTATCGAAGTTACTGTTACTTGTCATAATTAGTATCGAAGTCACTGTTACCTGTCATAATTATTATCGAAATTACAATTACCTGCCATAATTTGTATCGAAATTACAGTTACTTGTCATAATTAGTAACCAAGTTTCAGTTACCTGTCATAATTAGTATCGAAGTTACAGTTACTTGTCATAAATAGTATCGAAGTTATTGTTTTCTGTCATAATTAGTATCGAAGTTACTGTTACCTGTCATAATTAGTATCGAAGTTACTGTTACCTGCCATAATTTGTATCGAAATTACAGTTACTTGTCATAATTAGTAACGAAGTTACTGTTACTTGTCATAATAAGTATCGAAGTTACAGTTACCTGTCATAATTAGTAACGAAATTACAGTTACCTGCCATAATTTGTATCGAAATTACAGTTACTTGTCATAATTAGTAACGAAGTTACAGTTACTTGCCATAATTAGTATAGAAATTACAGTTACTTGTCATAATTAGTAACGAAGTTGCAGTTACCTGTCATAATTAGTATCGAAGTTACTGTTACCTGTCATAATTAGTATCGAATTTACTGTTACCTGCCATAATTTGTATCGAAATTACAGTTACTTGTCATAATTAGTAACGAAGTTACAGTTACCTGTCATAATTAGTATCGAAGTTACAATTACTTGTCATAATAAGTATCGAAGTTACTGTTACCTGTCATAATTAGTATCGAAGTTACAGTTACCTGCCATAATTTGTATCGAAATTACAGTTACTTGTCATAATTAGTAACGAAGTTACAGTTAACTGTCATAATTAGTATCAAAGTTACAGTTACCTGCCATAATTATTATCGAAGTTACTGTTACCTGTCATAATTAGTATCGAAGTTACTGTTACCTGTCATAATTAGTATCGAAGTTACAGATACCTGCCCTAATTTGTATCGAAATTACAGTTACTTGTCATAATTAGTAACGAAGTTACAGTTATCTGTCATAATTAGTATCGAAGTTTCAGTTACTTGTCATAATTAGTATCGAAGTTACTGTTACCTGTCATAATTAGTATCGAAGTTACAGTGACCTGCCAAAATTTGTATCGAAAATACAGTTACTTGTCATAATTTATATCGAGGTTACTGTTGTCATAATTAATATCGAAGTTACTGTTACCTGTCATAATTAGTATCGAAGTTACAGTTACTTGTCATAATTAGTATTGAAGTTACAGTTACTTGTCATAATTAGTATCGAAGTTACAGTTACTTGACATAATTAGTAACGATGTTACAGTAACCTGTCATAATTAGTATCGAAGTTACTGTTACCTGTATTAATTAGTATCGAAGTTACTGTTACCTGACAAAATTATTATCGAAATTACAATTACCTGCCATAATTTGTATCGCAATAACAGGGACTTGTCATAATTAGTAACGAAGTTACAGTTACCTGCCATAATTAGTATCGAAATTAAAGATACTTGTCATAATTAGTGACGAAGTTACAGTTACCTGCCATAATTAGTATCGAAATTAAAGTTACTTGTCATAAGTAGTAACGAAGTTACAGTTACTTGCTATAATTAGTATTGAAATTACAGTTACTTTTTATAATTAGTAACGAAGTTGCAGTTACCTGTCATAATTAGTATCGAAGTTACTGTAACCTGTCATAATCAGTATCGAAGTTACAGTAACTTGACATAATTAGTATCGAAGTTACTGTTACCTGTCATAATTAGTATCGAAGTTACAGTTACCTGCCAAAATTTGTATCGAAATTATAGTTACTTGTCATAATTAGTATCGATGTTACTGTTACTTGTCATAATTAATATCGAAGTTACTGTTACCTGTCATAATTAGTATCGAAGTTACAGTTACTTGTCATAATAAGTATCGATGTTACAGTTACTTGTCATAATTAGTATCGAAGTTACTGTTACCTGTCATAATTAGTATCGAAGTTATTGTTTCTTGTCATAATTAGTAAAGAACTTACAGTTACCTGTCATAATAAGTATCGAAGTTACAAATACTTGTCATAATTAGTGTCAAAGTTACAGTAACTTGTCATAATTAGTATCGAAGTTACTGTTACCTGTCATAATTAGTATCGAAGTTACTGTTACCTGACATAATTAGTATCGAAGTTACAGTTACCTGCCATAGTTTGTATCGAAATTACAGGGACATGTCATAATTAGTAACGAAGTTACAGTTACCTGCCATAATTAGTATCGAAATTAAAGTTACTTGTCATAATTTTTTAACGAAGTTACAGTTACCTGTCACATTTAGTATCGAAGTTACTGTTACCTGTCAGTCATAATTAGTATTGAAGTTACAGTTACCTACCATAATTTTTTATCAAAATTACAGTTCCTTGTCATAATTAGTATCGAAGTTACAGTTACCTGTCATAATTAGTATCGAAGGTACTCCTACCTGCCATAATTTGTATCGAAATTACAGTTACTTGTCGTAATTAGTTACGAAGTTACAGTTACCTGTCATAATTTGTATCGAAGTTATAGTTACTTGTCATAATTAGTATCGAAGTTACTGTTACCTGTCATAATTAGAATGGAAGTTACAGTTACCTGCCATAATTTGTATCGAAATTACAGTTACTTGTCATAATTAGTAACGAAGTTACAGTTACCTGTCATAATTATTATCGAAGTTACAGTTACTTGTCATAATTAGTATCGAAGTGACTGTTACCTGTCATAATTAGTATCGAAGTTATAGTTACCTGCCAAAATTTGTATCGAAATTACAGTTACTTGTCATAATTAGTAACGAAGTTACAGTTACCTGTCATAATTAGTATCGAAGTTACAGTTACTTGTCATAATTAGTATCGAAGTTACTGTTACTTGTCATAATTAGTATCGAAGTTACTGTTACCTGTCATAATTATTATCGAAATTACAATTACCTGCCATAATTTGTATCGAAATTACAGTTACTTGTCATAATTAGTAACGAAGTTACAGTTACCTGTCATAATTATTATCGAAGTTACAGTTACTTTTCATAATTAGTATCGAAGTGACTGTTACCTGTCATAATTAGTATCGAAGTTATAGTTACCTGCCAAAATTTGTATCGAAATTACAGTTACTTGTCATAATTAGTAACGAAGTTTCAGTTACCTGTCATAATTAGTATCGAAGTTACAGTTACTTGTCATAATTAGTAACGAAGTTACAGTTACCTGTGATAATTAGTATCGAAGTTACAGTTACTTGTCATAATTAGTACCGAAGTTACTGTTACCTGTCATAATTAGTATCGAAGTTACAGTTACATGCCATAATTTGTATCGAAATTACAGTTACTTGTCATAATTAGTAACGAAGTTAAAGTTAACTGTCATAATTAGTATCGAAGTTACAGTTACCTGCCATAATTATTATCGAAGTTTTTGTTACCTGTCATAATTAGTATCGAAGTTACTGTTTTCTGTCGTAATTAGTATCGAAGTTACAGCTACCTGTCATAATTAGTATCGAAGTTACAGTTACCTGCCATAATTTGTATCGAAATTACAGTTACTTGTCATAATTAGTAACGAAGTTACTGTTACTTGTCATAATAAGTATCGAAGTTACTGTTACCTGTCATAATTAGTATCGAAGTTGCAGTTACCTGTCATAATTAGTATCGAAGTTACTGTTACCTGTCATAATTAGTATCGAATTTACTGTTACCTGTCATAATTATTATCGGAGTTACAGTTACCTGCCATAATTTTTATCGAAATTACAGTTCCTTGTCATAATTAGTATCGAAGTTACAGTTACCTGTCATAATTAGTATCAAAGGTACTGTTACCTGCCATAATTTGTATCGAAATTACAGTTACTTGTCATAATTAGTTACGATGTAACAGTTATCTGTCATAATTTTTATCGAAATTACAGTTACTTGTCATAATTAGTAACGAAGTTACAGTTTCCTGTCATAATTAATATCGAAGTTACTGTTACCTGTCATAATTAGTATCGAAGGTACAGTTACCTGCCAAAATTTGTATCGAAATTACAGTTACTTGTCATAATTAGTAACGAAGTTACAGTTACCTGTCATAATTAGTATCGAAGTTACAGTTAATTGTCATAATAAGTATCGAAGTTACTGTTACCTGTCATAATTAGTGTCGAAATTACAATTACCTGCCATAATTTGTAACGAAATTACAGTTACTTGTCATAATTAGTATCGAAGTTACTGTTACCTGTCATAATAAGTATCGAAGTTACAGTTACTTGCCATAATTAGTATCGAAGTTACTGTTACCTGTCATAATTAGTATCGAAGTTAGAGTTACCTGCCATAATTTGTATCGAAATAAGAGTTACTTGTCATAATTAGTAACGAAGTTACAGTTACCTGTCATAATTAGTATCGAAGTTACAGTTACTTGTAATAATTAGTATCGAAGTTACTGTTACCTGTCATAATTAGTATCGAAGTTACAGTTACCTGCCAACATTTGTATCGAAATTACAGTTACTTGTCATAATTAGTATCGAAGTTACTGTTACTTGTCATAATTAATATCGAAGTTCCCGTTACCTCTCACAATTAGTATCGAAGTTACAGTTACTTGTCATAATTAGTATCGAAGTTACAGTTACTTGTCATAATTAGTATCGAAGTTAGAGTTACCTGTCATAATTAGTATCGAAGTTAGAGTTTCTTGTCATAATTAGTAATGAAGTTACAGTTACCTGTCATAATAAGTAACGAAGTTACAGTTACTTGTCATAATTAGTATCGAAATTACAGTTACTTGATATAATTAGTAACGATGTTACAGCTTCCTGTCATAATTAGTATCGAAGTTACTGTTACCTGACATAATTAGTATCGAAGTTACAGTTACCTGCCATAATTTGTATCGAAATTACAGGGACTTGTCATAATTAGTAACGAAGTTACAGTTACCTGCTATAATTAGTATCGAAATTAAAGTTACTTGTCATAATTAGTAACGAAGTTACAGTTACCAGTCATAATTAGTATCGAAGTTACTGTTACCTGTCATAAATAGTATTGAAGTTACAGTTACCTACCATAATTTTTTATCAAAATTAATGTTACTTGTCATAATTAGTAACGAAGTTAGAGTTTCTTGTCATACTTAGTATCGAAGTTACATTTACCTGTCATAATTTGTATCGAAGTTATAGTTACTTGTCATAATTAGTATCGAAGTTACTGTTACCTGTCATAATTACTATGGAAGTTACAGTTACCTGCCATAATTTGTATCGAAATTACAGTTACTTGTCATAATATGTAACAATGTTACAGTTACCTGTAATAATTATTATCGAAGTTACAGTTACTTGTCATAATTAGTATCGAAGTGACTGTTACCTGTCATTATTAGTATCGAAGTTATAGTTACCTGCCAAAATTTGTATCGAAATTACAGTTACTTGTCATAATTAGTAACGAAGTTACAGTTACCTGTCATAATTAGTATCGAAGTTACAGTTACTTGTCATAATTAGTATCGAAGTTACTGTTACTTGTCATAATTAGTATCGAAGTCACTGTTACCTGTCATAATTATTATCGAAATTACAATTACCTGCCATAATTTGTATCGAAATTACAGTTACATGTCATAATTAATAACGAAGTTACTGTTACTTGCCATAATTAGTATAGAAATTACAGTTACTTGTCATAATTTTTTAACGAAGTTACAGTTACCTGTCACATTTAGTATCGAAGTTACTGTTACCTGTCAGTCATAATTAGTATTGAAGTTACAGTTACCTACCATAATTTTTTATCAAAATTACAGTTCCTTGTCATAATTAGTATCGAAGTTACAGTTACCTGTCATAATTAGTATCGAAGGTACTCTTACCTGCCATAATTTGTATCGAAATTACTGTTACTTGTCGTAATTAGTTACGAAGTTACAGTTACCTGTCATAATTTGTATCGAAGTTATAGTTTCTTGTCATAATTAGTATCGAAGTTACTGTTACCTGTCATAATTAGAATGGAAGTAACAGTTACCTGCCATAATTTGTATCGAAATTACAGTTACTTGTCATAATTAGTAACGAAGTTACAGTTACCTGTCATAATTATTATCGAAGTTACAGTTACTTGTCATAATTAGTATCGAAGTGACTGTTACCTGTCATAATTAGTATCGAAGTTATAGTTACCTGCCAAAATTTGTATCGAAATTACAGTTACTTGTCATAATTAGTAACGAAGTTACAGTTACCTGTCATAATTAGTATCGAAGTTACAGTTACTTGTCATAATTAGTATCGAAGTTACTGTTACTTGTCATAATTAGTATCGAAGTTACTGTTACCTGTCATAATTATTATCGAAATTACAATTACCTGCCATAATTTGTATCGAAATTACAGTTACTTGTCATAATTAGTAACGAAGTTACAGTTACCTGTCATAATTATTATCGAAGTTACAGTTACTTGTCATAATTAGTATCGAAGTGACTGTTACCTGTCATAATTAGTATCGAAGTTATAGTTACCTGCCAAAATTTGTATCGAAATTACAGTTACTTGTCATAATTAGTAACGAAGGTTCAGTTACCTGTCATAATTAGTATCGAAGTTACAGTTACTTGTCATAATTAGTAACGAAGTTACAGTTGCCTGTGATAATTAGTATCGAAGTTATAGTTACTTGTCATAATTAGTACCGAAGTTACTGTTACCTGTCATAATTAGTATCGAAGTTACAGTTACATGCCATAATTTGTATCGAAATTACAGTTACTTGTCATAATTAGTAACGAAGTTAAAGTTAACTGTCATAATTAGTATCGAAGTTACAGTTACCTGCCATAATTATTATCGAAGTTTTTGTTACCTGTCATAATTAGTATCGAAGTTACTGTTTTCTGTCGTAATTAGTATCGAAGTTACTGTTACCTGTCATAATTAGTATCGAAGTTACAGTTACCTGCCATAATTTGTATCGAAATTACAGTTACTTGTCATAATTAGTAACGAAGTTACTGTTACTTGTCATAATAAGTATCGAAGTTACTGTTACCTGTCATAATTAGTATCGAAGTTGCAGTTACCTGTCATAATTAGTATCGAAGTTACTGTTACCTGTCATAATTAGTATCGAATTTACTGTTACCTGTCATAATTATTATCGGAGTTACAGTTACCTGCCATAATTTTTATCGAAATTACAGTTCCTTGTCATAATTAGTATCGAAGTTACAGTTACCTGTCATAATTAGTATCAAAGGTACTGTTACCTGCCATAATTTGTATCGAAATAACAGTTACTTGTCATAATTAGTTACGATGTAACAGCTATCTGTCATAATTTGTATCGAAATTACAGTTACTTGTCATAATTAGTAACGAAGTTACAGTTTCCTGTCATAATTAATATCGAAGTTACTGTTACCTGTCATAATTATTATCGAAGTTACAGTTACCTGCCAAAATTTGTATCGAAATTACAGTTACTTGTCATAATTAGTATCGAGGTTACTGTTACTTGTCATAATTATTATCGAAGTTCCTGTTACCTCTCACAATTAGTATCGAAGTTACAGTTACTTGTCATAATTAGTATCGAAGTTACAGTTACTTGTCATAATTAGTATCGAAGTTACAGTTACCTGTCATAATTAGTATCGAAGTTAGAATTTCTTGTCATAATTAGTAATGAAGTTACAGTTACCTGTCATAATATGCAACGAAGTTACAGTTTCTTGTCATAATTAGTATCGAAATTACAGTTACTTGACATAATTAGTAACGATGTTACAGTTTCCTGTCATAATTAGTATCGAAGTTACTGTTACCTGACATAATTAGTATCGAAGTTACAGTTACCTGCCATAATTTGTATCGAAATTACAGGGACTTGTCATAATTAGTAACGAAGTTACAGTTACCTGCTATAATTAGTATAGAAATTAAAGTTACTTGTCATAATTAGTAACGATACAGTTACCAGTCATAATTAGTATCGATGTTACTGTTTCCTGTCATAATTAGTATTGAAGTTACAGTTACCTACCATATTTTTTTATCCAAATTACTGTTACATGTCATAATTAGTAACGAAGTTAGAGTTTCTTGTCATACTTAGTATCGAAGTTACAGTTACCTGTCATAATTTGTATCGAAGTTATAGTTACTTGTCATAATTAGTATCGAAGTTACTGTTACCTGTCATAATTACTATGGAAGTTACAGTTACCTGCCATAATTTGTATCGAAATTACAGTTACTTGTCATAATAAGTAACAAAGTTACAGTTACCTCTAATAATTATTATCGAAGTTACAGTTACTTGTCATAATTAGTATCGAAGTGACTGTTACCTGTCATTATTAGTATCGAAGTTATAGTTACCTGCCAAAATTTGTATCGAAATTACAGTTACTTGTCATAATTAGTAACGAAGTTACAGTTACCTGTCTTAATTAGTATCGAAGTTACAGTTACTTGTCATAATTAGTATCGAAGTTACTGTTACTTGTCATAATTAGTATCGAAGTCACTGTTACCTGTCATAATTATTATCGAAATTACAATTACCTGCCATAATTTGTATCGAAATTACAGTTACTTGTCATAATTAGTAACGAAGTTTCAGTTACCTGTCATAATTAGTATCGAAGTTACAGTTACTTGTCATAAATAGTATCGAAGTTATTGTTTTCTGTCATAATTAGTATCGAAGTTACTGTTACCTGTCATAATTAGTATCGAAGTTACTGTTACCTCCCATAATTTGTATCGAAATTACAGTTACTTGTCATAATTAGTAACGAAGTTACTGTTACTTGTCATAATAAGTATCGAAGTTACAGTTACCTGTCATAATTAGTAACGAAATTACAGTTACCTGCCATAATTTGTATCGAAATTACAGTTACTTGTCATAATTAGTAACGAAGTTACAGTTACTTGCCATAATTAGTATAGAAATTACAGTTACTTGTCATAATTAGTAACGAAGTTGCAGTTACCTGTCATAATTAGTATCGAAGTTACTGTTACCTGTCATAATTAGTATCGAATTTACTGTTACCTGCCATAATTTGTATCGAAATTACAGTTACTTGTCATAATTAGTAACGAAGTTACAGTTACCTGTCATAATTAGTATCGAAGTTACAATTACTTGTCATAATAAGTATCGAAGTTACTGTTACCTGTCATAATTAGTATCGAAGTTACAGTTACCTGCCATAATTTGTATCGAAATTACAGTTACTTGTCATAATTAGTAACGAAGTTACAGTTATCTGTCATAATTAGTATCGAAGTTTCAGTTACTTGTCATAATTAGTATCGAAGTTACTGTTACCTGTCATAATTAGTATCGAAGTTACAGTTACCTGCCATAATTATTATCGAAGTTACTGTTACCTGTCATAATTAGTATCGAAGTTACTGTTACCTGTCATAATTAGTATCGAAGTTACAGATACCTGCCCTAATTTGTATCGAAATTACAGTTACTTGTCATAATTAGTAACGAAGTTACAGTTATCTGTCATAATTAGTATCGAAGTTTCAGTTACTTGTCATAATTAGTATCGAAGTTACTGTTACCTGTCATAATTAGTATCGAAGTTACAGTGACCTGCCAAAATTTGTATCGAAAATACAGTTACTTGTCATAATTAATATCGAGGTTACTGTTGTCATAATTAATATCGAAGTTACTGTTACCTGTCATAATTAGTATCGAAGTTACAGTTACTTGTCATAATTAGTATTGAAGTTACAGTTACTTGTCATAATTAGTATCGAAGTTACAGTTACTTGACATAATTAGTAACGATGTTACAGTAACCTGTCATAATTAGTATCGAAGTTACTGTTACCTGTATTAATTAGTATCGAAGTTACTGTTACCTGACATAATTATTATCGAAATTACAATTACCTGCCATAATTTGTATCGCAATAACAGGGACTTGTCATAATTAGTAACGAAGTTACAGTTACCTGCCATAATTAGTATCGAAATTAAAGATACTTGTCATAATTAGTAACGAAGTTACAGTTACCTGCCATAATTAGTATCGAAATTAAAGTTACTTGTCATAATTAGTAACGAAGTTACAGTTACTTGCTATAATTAGTATTGAAATTACAGTTACTTTTTATAATTAGTAACGAAGTTGCAGTTACCTGTCATAATTAGTATCGAAGTTACTGTAACCTGTCATAATCAGTATCGAAGTTACAGTAACTTGACATAATTAGTATCGAAGTTACTGTTACCTGTCATAATTAGTATCGAAGTTACAGTTACCTGCCAAAATTTATATCGAAATTACAGTTACTTGTCATAATTAGTATCGATGTTACTGTTACTTGTCATAATTAATATCGAAGTTACTGTTACCTGTCATAATTAGTATCGAAGTTACAGTTACTTGTCATAATAAGTATCGAAGTTACAGTTACTTGTCATAATTAGTATCGAAGTTACTGTTACCTGTCATAATTAGTATCGAAGTTATTGTTTCTTGTCATAATTAGTAAAGAACTTACAGTTACCTGTCATAATAAGTATCGAAGTTACAAATACTTGTCATAATTAGTGTCGAAGTTACAGTAACTTGTCATAATTAGTATCGAAGTTACTGTTACCTGTCATAATTAGTATCGAAGTTACTGTTACCTGACATAATTAGTATCGAAGTTACAGTTACCTTCCATAGTTTGTATCGAAATTACAGGGACATGTCATAATTAGTAACGAAGTTACAGTTACCTGCCATAATTAGTATCGAAATTAAAGTTACTTGTCATAATTTTTTAACGCAGTTACAGTTACCTGTCACATTTAGTATCGAAGTTACTGTTACCTGTCAGTCATAATTAGTATTGAAGTTACAGTTACCTACCATAATTTTTTATCAAAATTACAGTTCCTTGTCATAATTAGTATCGAAGTTACAGTTACCTGTCATAATTAGTATCGAAGGTACTCCTACCTGCCATAATTTGTATCGAAATTACAGTTACTTGTCGTAATTAGTTACGAAGTTACAGTTACCTGTCATAATTTGTATCGAAGTTATAGTTACTTGTCATAATTAGTATCGAAGTTACTGTTACCTGTCATAATTAGAATGGAAGTTACAGTTACCTGCCATAATTTGTATCGAAATTACAGTTACTTGTCATAATTAGTAACGAAGTTACAGTTACCTGTCATAATTATTATCGAAGTTACAGTTACTTGTCATAATTAGTATCGAAGTGACTGTTACCTGTCATAATTAGTATCGAAGTTATAGTTACCTGCCAAAATTTGTATCGAAATTACAGTTACTTGTCATAATTAGTAACGAAGTTACAGTTACCTGTCATAATTAGTATCGTAGTTACAGTTACTTGTCATAATTAGTATCGAAGTTACTGTTACTTGTCATAATTAGTATCGAAGTTACTGTTACCTGTCATAATTATTATCGAAATTACAATTACCTGCCATAATTTGTATCGAAATTACAGTTACTTGTCATAATTAGTAACGAAATTACAGTTACCTGTCATAATTAGTATCGAAGTTACAGTTACTTGTCATAATTAGTAACGAAGTTACAGTTACCTGTGATAATTAGTATCGAAGTTACAGTTACTTGTCATAATTAGTACCGAAGTTACTGTTACCTGTCATAATTAGTATCGAAGTTACAGTTACATGCCATAATTTGTATCGAAATTACAGTTACTTGTCATAATTAGTAATGAAGTTAAAGTTAACTGTCATAATTAGTATCGAAGTTACAGTTACCTGCCATAATTATTATCGAAGTTTTTGTTACCTGTCATAATTAGTATCGAAGTTACTGTTACCTGTCATAATTAGTATCGAATTTACTGTTACCTGTCATAATTATTATCGGAGTTACAGTTACCTGCCATAATTTTTATCGAAATTACAGTTCCTTGTCATAATTAGTATCGAAGTTACAGTTACCTGTCATAATTAGTATCAAAGGTACTGTTACCTGCCATAATTTGTATCGAAATTACAGTTACTTGTCATAATTAGTTACGATGTAACAGTTATCTGTCATAATTTTTATCGAAATTACAGTTACTTGTCATAATTAGTAACGAAATTACAGTTTCCTGTCATAATTAATATCGAAGTTACTGTTACCTGTCATAATTAGTATCGAAGGTACAGTTACCTGCCAAAATTTGTATCGAAATTACAGTTACTTGTCATAATTAGTAACGAAGTTACAGTTACCTGTCATAATTAGTATCGAAGTTACAGTTAATTGTCATAATAAGTATCGAAGTTACTGTTACCTGTCATAATTAGTGTAGAAATTACAATTACCTGCCATAATTTGTAACGAAATTACAGTTACTTGTCATAATTAGTAACGAAGTTACAGTTACCTGTCATAATTAGTATCGAAGTTACAGTTACTTGTCATAATTAGTATCGAAGTTACTGTTACCTGTCATAATAAGTATCGAAGTTACAGTTACTTGCCATAATTAGTATCGAAGTTACTGTTACCTGTCATAATTAGTATCGAAGTTAGAGTTACCTGCCATAATTTGTATCGAAATAAGAGTTACTTGTCATAATTAGTAACGAAGTTACAGTTACCTGTCATAATTAGTATCGAAGTTACAGTTACTTGTAATAATTAGTATCGAAGTTACTGTTACCTGTCATAATTAGTATCGAAGTTACAGTTACCTGCCAACATTTGTATCGAAATTACAGTTACTTGTCATAATTAGTATCGAAGTTACTGTTACTTGTCATAAATAATATCGAAGTTCCCGTTACCTCTCACAATTAGTATCGAAGTTACAGTTACTTGTCATAATTAGTATCGAAGTTACAGTTACTTGTCATAATTAGTATCGAAGTTAGAGTTACCTGTCATAATTAGTATCGAAGTTAGAGTTTCTTGTCATAATTAGTAATGAAGTTACAGTTACCTGTCATAATAAGTAACGAAGTTACAGTTACTTGTCATAATTAGTATCGAAATTACAGTTACTTGATATAATTAGTAACGATGTTACAGCTTCCTGTCATAATTAGTATCGAAGTTACTGTTACCTGACATAATTAGTATCGAAGTTACAGTTACCTGCCATAATTTGTATCGAAATTACAGGGACTTGTCATAATTAGTAACGAAGTTACAGTTACCTGCTATAATTAGTATCGAAATTAAAGTTACTTGTCATAATTAGTAACGAAGTTACAGTTACCAGTCATAATTAGTATCGAAGTTACTGTTACCTGTCATAATTAGTATTGAAGTTACAGTTACCTACCATAATTTTTTATCAAAATTACTGTTACTTGTCATAATTAGTAACGAAGTTAGAGTTTCTTGTCATACTTAGTATCGAAGTTACATTTACCTGTCATAATTTGTATCGAAGTTATAGTTACTTGTCATAATTAGTATCGAAGTTACTGTTACCTGTCATAATTACTAAGGAAGTTACAGTTACCTGCCATAATTTGTATCGAAATTACAGTTACTTGTCA
This sequence comes from Meconema thalassinum, assembly GCA_946902985.2. Taxonomy (NCBI): domain Eukaryota; kingdom Metazoa; phylum Arthropoda; class Insecta; order Orthoptera; family Tettigoniidae; genus Meconema; species Meconema thalassinum. The sequence goes on along the minus strand of OX336388.2, from coordinate 1,445,510,966 downwards.
TAATATGTAACAAAGTTACAGTTACCTGTAATAATTATTATCGAAGTTACAGTTACTTGTCATAATTAGTATCGAAGTGACTGTTACCTGTCATTATTAGTATCGAAGTTATAGTTACCTGCCAAAATTTGTATCGAAATTACAGTTACTTGTCATAACTAGTAACGAAGTTACAGTTACCTGTCATAATTAGTATCGAAGTTACAGTTACTTGTCATAATTAGTATCGAAGTTACTGTTACTTGTCATAATTAGTATCGAAGTCATTGTTACCTGTCATAATTATTATCGAAATTACAATTACCTGCCATAATTTGTATCGAAATTATAGTTACATGTCATAATTAGTAACGAAGTTACTGTTACTTGCCATAATTAGTATAGAAATTACAGTTACTTGTCATAATTAGTAACGAAGTTGCAGTTACCAGTCATAATTAGTATCGAAGTTACTGTTACCTGTCATAATTAGTATTGAAGTTACAGTTACCTACCATAATTTTTTATCAAAATTACTGTTACTTGTCATAATTAGTAACGAAGTTAGAGTTTCTTGTCATACTTAGTATCGAAGTTACATTTACCTGCCATAATTTGTATCGAAATTACAGTTACTTGTCATAATTAGTAACGAAGTTACTGTTACTTGCCATAATTAGTATAGAAATTACAGTTACTTGTCATAATTAGTAACGAAGTTGCAGTTACCTGTCATAATTAGTATCGAAGTTACTGTTACCTGTCATAATTAGTATCGAATTTACTGTTACCTGCCATAATTTGTATCGAAATTACAGTTACTTGTCATAATTAGTAACGAAGTTACAGTTACCTGTCATAATTAGTATCGAAGTTACAATTACTTGTCATAATTAGTATTGAAGTTACCGTTACCTGTCATAATTAGTATCGAAGTTATAGTTACCTGTCATAATTAGTATCGAAGTTACAGTTACTTGTCATAATTAGTATCGAAGTTACTGTTACCTGTCATAATTAGTATCGAAGTTACAGTTACCTGCCATAATTTGTATCGAAATTACAGTTACTTGTCATAATTAGTAACGAAGTTACAGTTAACTGTCATAATTAGTATCGAAGTTATAGTTACCTGCCATAATTATTATCGAAGTTACTGTTACCTGTCATAATTAGTATCGAAGTTACTGTTACCTGTCATAATTAGTATCGATGTTACAGATACCTGCCCTAATTTGTATCGAAATTACAGTTACTTGTCATAATTAGTAACGAAGTTACAGTTACCTGTCATAATTAGTATCGAAGTTTCAGTTACTTGTCATAATTAGTATCGAAGTTACTGTTACCTGTCATAATTAGTATCGCAGTTACAGTGACCTGCCAAAATTTGTATCGAAATTACAGTTACTTGTCATAATTAATATCGAGGTTACTGTTGTCATAATTAATATCGAAGTTACTGTTACCTGTCATAATTAGTATCGAAGTTACAGTTAATTGTCATAATTAGTATCGAAGTTACAGTTACTTGTCATAATTAGTATCGAAGTTACAGTTACCTGTCATAATTAGTATCGAAGTTACAGTTTCTTGTCATAATTAGTAATAAAGTTACAGTTACCTGTCATAATAAGTATCGAAGTTACAGTTACCTGTCATAATTAGTATCGAAGTTACAGTTACTTGTCATAATTAGTATCGAAGTTACAGTTACTTGTCATAATTAGTATCGAAGTTACAGTTACCTGTCATAATTAATATCGAAGTTACAGTTTCTTGTCATAATTAGTAATAAAGTTACAGTTACCTGTCATAATAAGTATTGAAGTTACAGTTACCTGTCATAATTAGTATCGAAGTTACAGTTACCTGCCATAATTTGTATCGAAATTACAGTTACTTGTCATAATTAGTAACGAAGTTACAGTTAACTGTCATAATTAGTATCGAAGTTCTAGTTACCTGCCATAATTATTATCGAAGTTACTGTTACCTGTCATAATTAGTATCGAAGTTACTGTTACCTGTCATAATTAGTATCGAAGTTTCAGTTACTTGTCATAATTAGTATCGAAGTTACTGTTACCTGTCATAATTAGTATCGAAGTTACAGTGACCTGCCAAAATTTGTATCGAAATTACAGTTACTTGTCATAATTAATATCGAGGTTACTGTTGTCATAATTAATATCGAAGTTACTGTTACCTGTCATAATTAGTATCGAAGTTACAGTTACTTGTCATAATTAGTATCGAAGTTACAGTTACTTGTCATAATTAGTATCGAAGTTACTGTTACCTGTCATAATTAGTATCGAAGTTACAGTTACTTGTCATAATTAGTATCGAAATTACAGTTACTTGATATAATTAGTAACGATGTTACAGCTTCCTGTCATAATTAGTATCGAAGTTACTGTTACCTGACATAATTAGTATCGAAGTTACAGTTACCTGCCATAATTTGTATCGAAATTACAGGGACTTGTCATAATTAGAAACGAAGTTACAGTTACCTGCCATAATTAGTATCGAAATTAAAGTTACTTGTCATAATTAGTAACGAAGTTACAGTTACCTGTCATAATTAGTATCGAAGTTACTGTTACCTGTCATAATTAGTAATGAAGTTACAGTTACCTACCATAATTTTTTATCAAAATTACTGTTACTTGTCATAATTAGTATCGAAGTTACAGTTACCTGTCATAATTAGTATTAAAGGTACTGTTACCTGCCATAATTTGTATCGAAATTACAGTTACTTGTCATAATTAGTTACGAAGTAACAGTTACCTGTCATAATTTGTATCAAAATTACAGTTACTTGTCATAATTAGTAACGAAGTTACAGATTCCTGTCATAATTAATATCGAAGTTACTGTTACCTGTCATAATTAGTATCGAAGGTACAGTTACCTGCCAAAATTTGTATCGAAATTACAGTTACTTGTCATAATTAGTAACGAAGTTACAGTTACCTGTCATAATTAGTATCGAAGTTACAGTTACTTGTCATAATAAGTATCGAAGTTACTGTTACCTGTCATAATTAGTGTCGAAATTACAATTACCTGCCATAATTTGTAACGAAATTACAGTTACTTGTCATAATTAGTAACGAAGTTACAGTTACCTGTCATAATTAGTATCGAAGTTACAGTTACTTGTCATAATTAGTATCGAAGTTACTGTTACCTGTCATAATAAGTATCGAAGTTACAGTTACTTGTAATAATTAGTATCGAAGTTACTGTTTCCAGTCATTATTAGTATCGAAGTTACAGTTACCTGCCAAAATTTGTATCGAAATTACAGTTACTTGTCATAATTAGTATCGAAGTTACTGTTACTTGTCATAATTAATATCGAAGTTCCAGTTACCTCTCACAATTAGTATCGAAGTTACAGTTACTTGTCATAATTAGTATCGAAGTTACAGTTACTTGTCATAATTAGTATCGAAGTTACAGTTACCTGTCATAATTAGTATCGAAGTTAGAGTTTCTTGTCATAATTAGTAATGAAGTTACAGTTACCTGTCATAATAAGTAACGAAGTTACAGTTACTTGTCATAATTAGTATCGAAATTACAGTTACTTGACATAATTAGTAACGATGTTACCGTTTCCTGTCATAATTAGTATCGAAGTTACTGTTACCTGCCATAATTTGTATCGAAATTACAGGGAATTGTCATAATTAGTAACGCAGTTACAGTTACCTGCTATAATTAGTATCGAAATTAAAGTTACTTGTCATAATTAGTAACGAAGTTACAGTTACCAGTCATAATTAGTATCGAAGTTACTGTTGCCTGTCATAATTAGTATTGAAGTTACAGTTACCTACCATAATTTTTTATCAAAATTACTGTTACTTGTCATAATTAGTAACGAAGTTAGAGTTTCTTGTCATACTTAGTATCGAAGTTACAGTTACCTGTCATAATTTGTATCGAAGTTATAGTTACTTGTCATAATTAGTATCGAAGTTACTGTTACCTGTCATAATTACTATGGAAGTTACAGTTACCTGCCATAATTTGTATCGAAATTACAGTTACTTGTCATAATAAGTAACAAAGTTACAGTTACCTGTAATAATTATTATCGAAGATGCAGTTACTTGTCATAATTAGTATCGAAGTGACTGTTACCAGTCATTATTAGTATCGAAGTTATAGTTACCTGCCAAAATTTGTATCGAAATTACAGTTACTTGTCATAATTAGTAACGAAGTTACAGTTACCTGTCATAATTAGTATCGAAGTTACAGTTACTTGTCATAATTAGTATCGAAGTTACTTTTACTTGTCATAATTAGTATCGAAGTCACTGTTACCTGTCATAATTATTATCGAAATTACAATTACCTGCCATAATTTGTATCGAAATTACAGTTACTTGTCATAATTAGTAACGAAGTTTCAGTTACCTGTCATAATTAGTATCGAAGTTACAGTTACTTGTCATAATTAGTATCGAAGTTATTGTTTTCTGTCATAATTAGTATCGAAGTTACTGTTACCTGTCATAATTAGTATCGAAGTTACTGTTACCTGCCGTATTTTGTATCGAAATTACAGTTACTTGTCATAATTAGTAACGAAGTTACTGTTACTTGTCATATTAAGTATCGAAGTTACTGTTACCTGTCATAATTAGTAACGAAAGTACAGTTACCTGCCATAATTTGTATCGAAATTACAGTTACTTGTCATAATTAGTAACGAAGTTACAGTTACTTGCCATAATTAGTATAGAAATTACAGTTACTTGTCATAATTAGTAACAAAGTTGCAGTTACCTGTCATAATTAGTATCGAAGTTACTGTTACCTGTCATAATTAGTATCGAATTTACTGTTACCTGCCATAATTTGTATCGAAATTACAGTTACTTGTCATAATTAGTAACGAAGTTACAGTTACCTGTCATAATTAGTATCGAAGTTACAATTACTTGTCATAATTAGTATTGAAGTTACCGTTACCTGTCATAATTAGTATCGAAGTTATAGTTACCTGTCATAATTAGTATCGAAGTTACAGTTACTTGTCATAATTAGTATCGACGTTACTGTTACCTGTCATAATTAGTATCGAAGTTACAGTTACCTGCCATAATTTGTATCGAAATTACAGTTACTTGTCATAATTAGTAACGAAGTTACAGTTAACTGTCATAATTAGTATCGAAGTTACAGTTACCTGCCATAATTATTATCGAAGTTACTGTTACCTGTCATAATTAGTATGGAAGATACTTTTACCTGTCATAATTAGTATCGAAGTTACAGATACCTGCCCTAATTTGTATCGAAATTACAGTTACTTGTCATAATTAGTAACGAAGTTACAGTTACCTGTCATAATTAGTATCGAAGTTTCAGTTACTTGTGATAATTAGTATCGAAGTAACTGTTACCTGTCATAATTAGTATCGAAGTTACAGTGACCTGCCAAAATTTGTATCGAAATTACAGGGACTTGTCATAATTAGAAACGAAGTTACAGTTACCTGCCATAATAAGTATCGAAATTAAAGTTACTTGTCATAATTAGTAACGAAGTTACAGTTACCTGTCATAATTATTATCGAAGTTACAGTTACCTGCCATAATTTTTATCGAAATTACAGTTCCTTGTCATAATTAGTATCGAAGTTACAGTTACCTGTCATAATTAGTATCGAAGATACTGTTACCTGTATTAATTAGTATCGAAGTTACTGTTACCTGACATAATTAGTATCGAAGTTACAGTTACCTGCCATAATTTGTATCGAAATTACAGGGACTTGTCATAATTAGAAACGAAGTTACAGTTACCTGCCATAATTAGTATCGAAATTAAAGTTACTTGTCATAATTAATATCGAGGTTACAGTTGTCATAATTAGTATCGAAGTTACTGTTACCTGTCATAATTAGTATCGAAGTTACAGTTACTTGTCATAATTAGTATCGAAGTTACAGTTACTTGTCATAATTAGTATCGAAGTTACAGTTACCTGTCATAATTAGTATCGAAGATACAGTTTCTTGTCATAATTAGTAATGAAGATACAGTTACCTGTCATAATAAGTATTGAAGTTACAGTTACTTGTCATAATTAGTATCGAAGTTACAGTTACTTGACATAATTAGTAACGATGTTACAGTAACCTGTCATAATTAGTATCGAAGTTACTGTTACCTGTATTAATTAGTATCGAAGTTACTGTTACCTGACATAATTAGTATCGAAGTTACAGTTACCTGCCATAATTTGTATCGAAATTACAGGGACTTGTCATAATTAGAAACGAAGTTACATTTACCTGCCATAATTAGCATCGAAATTAAAGTTACTTGTCATAATTAGTAACGAAGTTACAGTTACCTGTCATAATTAGTATCGAAGTTACTGTTACCTGTCATAATTAGTATTGAAGTTACAGTTACCTACCATAATTTTTTATCAAAATTACTGTTACTTGTCTTAATTAGTAACGAAGTTAGAGTTTCTTGTCATAATTAGTATCGAAGTTACAGTAACCTGTCATAATATGATTCGAAGTTATAGTTACTTGTCAAAATTTGTATCGAAGTTACTGTTACCTGTCATCATTATTATCGAAGTTACAGTTACCTGCCATAATTGTTATCGAAATTACAGTTCCTTGTCATAATTAGTATCGAAGTTACAGTTACCTGTCATAATTAGTATCGAAGGTACTGTTACCTGCCATAATTTGTATCGAAATTACAGTTACTTGTCATAATTAATTACGAAGTAACAGTTACCTGTCATAATTTGTATCGAAATTACAGTTACTTGTCATAATTAGTAACGAAGTTACAGTTTCCTGTCATAATTAATATCGAAGTTACTGTTACCTGTCATAATTAGTATCGAAATTACAATTACCAGCCATAATTTGTAACGAAATTACAGTTACTTGTCATAATAAGTAACGAAGTTACAGTTACCTGTCATAATTAGTATCGAAGTTACAGTTACTTGTCATAATTAGTATCGAAGTTACTGTAACCTGTCATAATAAGTATCGAAGTTACAGTTACCTGCCATAATTAGTATCGAAGTTACTGTTACCTGTCATAATTAGTATCGAAGTTAGAGTTACCTGCCATAATTTGTATCGAAATAAGAGTTACCTGTCATAATTAGTAACGAAGTTACAGTTACCAGTCATAATTAGTATCGAAGTTACAGTTACTTGTCATAATTAGTATCGAAGTTACTGTTACCTGTCATAATTAGTATCGAAGTTACAGTTACCTGCCAAAATTTGTATCGAAATTACAGTTACTTGTCATAATTAGTATCGAAGTTACTGTTACTTGTCATAATTAATATCAAAGTTACTGTTACCTCTCACAATTAGTATCGAAGTTACAGTTACTTGTCATAATTAGTATCGAAGTTACAGTTACTTGTCGTAATTAGTATCGAAGTTACAGTTACCTGTCATAATTAGTATCGAAATTAGAGTTTCTTGTCATAATTAGTAATGAAGTTACAGCTACCTGTCATAATAAGTGACGAAGTTACACTTACTTGTCATAATTAGTATCGAAATTACAGTTACTTGACATAATTAGTAACGATGTTACAGTTTCCTGTCATAATTAGTATCGAAGTTACTGTTACCTGACATAATTAGTATCGAAGTTACAGTTACCTGCCATAATGTGTATCGAAATTACAGGGACTAGTCATAATTAGTAACGAAGTTACAGTTACCTGCCATAATAAGTATCGAAATTAAAGTTACTTGTCATAATTAGTAACGAAGTTACAGTTACCTGTGATAATAAGTATCGAAGTTACAGTTACTTGTCATAATTAGTACCGAAGTTACTGTTACCTGTCATAATTAGTATCGAAGTTACAGTTACCTGCCATAATTTGTATCGAAATTACAGTTACTTGTCATAATTAGTAACGAAGTTACAGTTACCTGTCATAATTATTATCGGAGTTACAGTTACCTGCCATAATTTTTATCGAAATTACAGTTCCTTGTCATAATTAGTATCGAAGTTACAGTTACCTGTCATAATTAGTATCAAAGGTACTGTTACCTGCCATAATTTGTATCGAAATTACAGTTACTTGTCATAATTAGTTACGATGTAACAGTTATCTGTCATAATTTGTATCGAAATTACAGTTACTTGTCATAATTAGTAACGAAGTTACAGTTTCCTGTCATAATTAATATCGAAGTTACTGTTACCTGTCATAATTAGTTTCGAAGTTACAGTTACCTGCCAAAATTTGCATCGAAATTACAGTTACTTGTCATAATTAGTATCGAGGTTACTGTTACTTGTCATAATTATTATCGAAGTTCCTGTTACCTCTCACAATTAGTATCGAAGTTACAGTTACTTGTCATAATTAGTATCGAAGTTACAGTTACTTGTCATAATTAGTATCGAAGTTACAGTTACCTGTCATAATTAGTATCGAAGTTAGAGTTTCTTGTCATAATTAGTAATGAAGTTACAGTTACCTGTCATAATATGCAACGAAGTTTCAGTTACTTGTCATAATTAGTATCGAAATTACAGTTACTTGACATAATTAGTAACGATGTTACAGTTTCCTGTCATAATTAGTATCGAAGTTACTGTTACCTGACATAATTAGTATCGAAGTTACAGTTACCTGCCATAATTTGTATCGAAATTACAGGGACTTGTCATAATTAGTAACGAAGTTACAGTTACCTGCTATAATTAGTATAGAAATTAAAGTTACTTGTCATAATTAGTAACGATACAGTTACCAGTCATAATTAGTATCGATGTTACTGTTTCCTGTCATAATTAGTATTGAAGTTACAGTTACCTACCATATTTTTTTATCAAAATTACTGTTACATGTCATAATTAGTAACGAAGTTAGAGTTTCTTGTCATACTTAGTATCGAAGTTACAGTTACCTGTCATAATTTGTATCGAAGTTATAGTTACTTGTCATAATTAGTATCGAAGTTACTGTTACCTGTCATAATTACTATGGAAGTTACAGTTACCTGCCATAATTTGTATCGAAATTACAGTTACTTGTCATAATAAGTAACAAAGTTACAGTTACCTGTAATAATTATTATCGAAGTTACAGTTACTTGTCATAATTAGTATCGAAGTGACTGTTACCTGTCATTATTAGTATCGAAGTTATAGTAACCTGCCAAAATTTGTATCGAAATTACAGTTACTTGTCATAATTAGTAACGAAGTTACAGTTACCTGTCATAATTAGTATCGAAGTTACAGTTACTTGTCATAATTAGTATCGAAGTTACTGTTACTTGTCATAATTAGTATCGAAGTCACTGTTACCTGTCATAATTATTATCGAAATTACAATTACCTGCCATAATTTGTATCGAAATTACAGTTACTTGTCATAATTAGTAACGAAGTTTCAGTTACCTGTCATGATTAGTATCGAAGTTACAGTTACTTGTCATAAATAGTATCGAAGTTATTGTTTTCTGTCATAATTAGTATCGAAGTTACTGTTACCTGTCATAATTAGTATCGAAGTTACTGTTACCTGCCATAATTTGAATCGAAATTACAGTTACTTGTCAAAATTAGTAACGAAGTTACTGTTACTTGTCATAATAAGTATCGAAGTTACAGTTACCTGTCATAATTAGTAACGAAATTACAGTTACCTGCCATAATTTGTATCGAAATTACAGTTACTTGTCATAATTAGTAACGAAGTTACAGTTACTTGCCATAATTAGTATAGAAATTACAGTTGCTTGTCATAATTAGTAACGAAGTTGCAGTTACCTGTCATAATTAGTATCGAAGTTACTGTTACCTGTCATAATTAGTATCGAATTTACTGTTACCTGCCATAATTTGTATCGAAATTACAGTTACTTGTCATAATTAGTAACGAAGTTACAGTTACCTGTCATAATTAGTATCGAAGTTACAATTACTTGTCATAATAAGTATCGAAGTTACTGTTACCTGTCATAATTAGTATCGAAGTTACAGTTACCTGCCATAATTTGTATCGAAATTACAGTTACTTGTCATAATTAGTAACGAAGTTACAGTTACTGTCATAATTAGTATCAAAGTTACAGTTACCTGCCATAATTATTATCGAAGTTACTGTTACCTGTCATAATTAGTATCGAAGTTACTGTTACCTGTCATAATTAGTATCGAAGTTACAGATACCTGCCCTAATTTGTATCGAAATTACAGTTACTTGTCATAATTAGTAACGAAGTTACAGTTATCTGTCATAATTAGTATCGAAGTTTCAGTTACTTGTCATAATTAGTATCGAAGTTACTGTTACCTGTCATAATTAGTATCGAAGTTACAGTGACCTGCCAAAATTTGTATCGAAAATACAGTTACTTGTCATAATTAATATCGAGGTTACTGTTGTCATAATTAATATCGAAGTTACTGTTACCTGTCATAATTAGTATCGAAGTTACAGTTACTTGTCATAATTAGTATTGAAGTTACAGTTACTTGTCATAATTAGTATCGGAGTTACAGTTACTTGACATAATTAGTAACGATGTTACAGTAACCTGTCATAATTAGTATCGAAGTTACTGTTACCTGTATTAATTAGTATCGAAGTTACTGTTACCTGACATAATTATTATCGAAATTACAATTACCTGCCATAATTTGTATCGCAATTACAGGGACTTGTCATAATTAGTAACGAAGTTACAGTTACCTGCCATAATTAGTATCGAAATTAAAGTTACTTGTCATAATTAGTAACGAAGTTACAGTTACTTGCTATAATTAGTATTGAAATTACAGTTACTTTTTATAATTAGTAACGAAGTTGCAGTTGCCTGTCACAATTAGTATCGAAGTTACTGTAACCTGTCATAATCCGTATCGAAGTTACAGTAACTTGACATAATTAGTATCAAAGTTACTGTTACCTGTCATAATTAGTATCGAAGTTACAGTTAACTGCCAAAATTTGTATCGAAATTACAGTTACTTGTCATAATTAGTATCGATGTTACTGTTACTTGTCATAATTAATATCGAAGTTACTCTTACCTGTCATAATTAGTATCGAAGTTACAGTTACTTGTCATAATAAGTATCGAAGTTACAGTTACTTGTCATAATTAGTATCGAAGTTACTGTTACCTGTCATAATTAGTATCGAAGTTATTGTTTCTTGTCATAATTAGTAAAGTACTTACAGTTACCTGTCATAATAAGTATCGAAGTTACAAATACTTGTCATAATTAGTGTCGAAGTTACAGTAACTTGTCATAATTAGTATCGAAGTTACTGTTACCTGTCATAATTAGTATCGAAGTTACTGTTACCTGACATAATTAGTATCGAAGTTACAGTTACCTGCCATAGTTTGTATCGAAATTACAGGGACATGTCATAATTAGTAACGAAGTTACAGTTACCTGCCATAATTAGTATCAAAATTAAAGTTACTTGTCATAATTTTTTAACGAAGTTACAGTTACCTGTCACATTTAGTATCGAAGTTACTGTTACCTGTCAGTCATAATTAGTATTGAAGTTACAGTTACCTACCATAATTTTTTATCAAAATTACAGTTCCTTGTCATAATTAGTATCGAAGTTACTGTTACCTGTCATAATTAGTATCGAAGGTACTCTTACCTGCCATAATTTGTATCGAAATTACAGTTACTTGTCGTAATTAGTTACGAAGTTACAGTTACCTGTCATAATTTGTATCGAAGTTATAGTTACTTGTCATAATTAGTATCGAAGTTACTGTTACCTGTCATAATTAGAATGGAAGTTACAGTTACCTGCCATAATTTGTATCGAAATTACAGTTACTTGTCATAATTAGTAACGAAGTTACAGTTACCTGTCATAATTATTATCGAAGTTACAGTTACTTGTCATAATTAATATCGAAGTGACTGTTACCTGTCATAATTAGTATCGAAGTTATAGTTACCTGCCAAAATTTGTATCGAAATTACAGTTACTTGTCATAATTAGTAACGAAGTTACAGTTACCTGTCATAATTAGTATCGAAGTTACAGTTACCTGTCATAATTAGTATCGAAGTTACTGTTACTTGTCATAATTAGTATCGAAGTTACTGTTACCTGTCATAATTATTATCGAAATTACAATTACCTGCCATAATTTGTATCGAAATTACAGTTACTTGTCATAATTAGTAACGAAGTTACAGTTACCTGTCATAATTATTATCGAAGTTACAGTTACTTGTCATAATTAGTATCGAAGTGACTGTTACCTGTCATAATTAGTATCGAAGTTATAGTTACCTGTCAAAATTTGTATCGAAATTACAGTTACTTGTCATAATTAGTAACGAAGTTTCAGTTACCTGTCATAATTAGTATCGAAGTTACAGTTACTTGTCATAATTAGTAACGAAGTTACAGTTACCTGTGATAATTAGTATCGAAGTTACAGTTACTTGTCATAATTAGTACCGAAGTCATTGTTACCTGTCATAATTAGTATCGAAGTTACAGTTACATGCCATAATTTGTATCGAAATTACAGTTACTTGTCATAATTAGTAACGAAGTTAAAGTTAACTGTCATAATTAGTATCGAAGTTACAGTTACCTGCCATAATTATTATCGAAGTTTTTGTAACCTGTCATAATTAGTATCGAAGTTACTGTTTTCTGTCGTAATTAGTATCGAAGTTACTGTTACCTGTCATAATTAGTATCGAAGTTACAGTTACCTGCCATAATTTGTATCGAAATTACAGTTACTTGTCATAATTAGTAACGAAGTTACTGTTACTTGTCATAATAAGTATCGAAGTTACTGTTACCTGTCATAATTAGTATCGAAGTTGCAGTTACCTGTCATAATTAGTATCGAAGTTACTGTTACATGTCATAATTAGTATCGAATTTACTGTTACCTGTCATAATTATTATCGGAGTTACAGTTACCTGCCATAATTTTTATCGAAATTACAGTTCCTTGTCATAATTAGTATCGAAGTTACAGTTACCTGTCATAATTAGTATCAAAGGTACTGTTACCTGCCATAATTTGTATCGAAATTACAGTTACTTGTCATAATTAGTTACGATGTAACAGTTATCTGTCATAATTTGTATCGAAATTTCAGTTACTTGTCATAATTAGTAACGAAGTTACAGTTTCCTGTCATAATTAATATCGAAGTTACTGTTACCTGTCATAATTAGTATCGAAGGTACAGTTACCTGCCAAAATTTGTATCGAAATTACAGTTACTTGTCATAATTAGTAACGAAGTTACAGTTACCTGTCATAATTAGTATCGAAGTTACAGTTAATTGTCATAATAAGTATCGAAGTTACTGTTACCTGTCATAATTAGTGTCGAAATTACAATTACCTGCCATAATTTGTAACGAAATTACAGTTACTTGTCATAATTAGTAACGAAGTTACAGTTACCTGTCATAATTAGTATCGAAGTTACAGTTACTTGTCATAATTAGTATCGAAGTTACTGTTACCTGTCATAATAAGTATCGAAGTTACAGTTACTTGCCATAATTAGTATCGAAGTTACTGTTACCTGTCATAATTAGTATCGAAGTTAGAGTTACCTGCCATAATTTGTATCGAAATAAGAGTTACTTGTCATAATTAGTAACGAAGTTACAGTTACCTGTCATAATTAGTATCGAAGTTACAGTTACTTGTAATAATTAGTATCGAAGTTACTGTTACCTGTCATAATTAGTATCGAAGTTACAGTTACCTGCCAACATTTGTATCGAAATTACAGTTACTTGTCATAATTAGTATCGAAGTTACTGTTACTTGTCATAATTAATATCGAAGTTCCCGTTACCTCTCACAATTAGTATCGAAGTTACAGTTACTTGTCATAATTAGTATCGAAGTTACAGTTACTTGTCATAATTAGTATCGAAGTTAGAGTTACCTGTCATAATTAGTATCGAAGTTAGAGTTTCTTGTCATAATTAGTAATGAAGTTACAGTTACCTGTCATAATAAGTAACGAAGTTACAGTTACTTGTCATAATTAGTATCGAAATTACAGTTACTTGATATAATTAGTAACGATGTTACAGTTTCCTGTCATAATTAGTATCGAAGTTACTGTTACCTGACATAATTAGTATCGAAGTTACAGTTACCTGCCATAATTTGTATCGAAATTACAGGGACTTGTCATAATTAGTAACGAAGTTACAGTTACCTGCTATAATTAGTATCGAAATTAAAGTTACTTGTCATAATTAGTAACGAAGTTACAGTTACTTGTCATAATTAGTATCGAAGTTACTGTTACCTGTCATAATTACTATGGAAGTTACAGTTACCTGCCATAATTTGTATCGAAATTACAGTTACTTGTCATAATATGTAACAAAGTTACAGTTACCTGTAATAATTATTATCGAAGTTACAGTTACTTGTCATAATTAGTATCGAAGTGACTGTTACCTGTCATTATTAGTATCGAAGTTATAGTTACCTGCCAAAATTTGTATCGAAATTACAGTTACTTGTCATAATTAGTAACGAAGTTACAGTTACCTGTCATAATTAGTATCGAAGTTACAGTTACTTGTCATAATTAGTATCGAAGTTACTGTTACTTGTCATAATTATTATCGAAGTCACTGTTACCTGTCATAATTATTATCGAAATTACAATTACCTGCCATAATTTGTATCGAAATTACAGTTACATGTCATAATTAGTAACGAAGTTTCAGTTACCTGTCATAATTAGTATCGAAGTTACAGTTACTTGTCATAATTAGTATCGAAGTTATTGTTTTCTGTCATAATTAGTATCGAAGTTACTGTTACCTGTAATAATTAGTATCGAAGTTACTGTTACCTGCCATAATTTGTATCGAAATTACAGTTACTTGTCATAATTAGTAACGAAGTTACTGTTACTTGCCATAATTAGTATAGAAATTACAGTTACTTGTCATAATTAGTAACGAAGTTGCAGTTACCTGTCATAATTAGTATCGAAGTTACTGTTACCTGTCATAATTAGTATCGAATTTACTGTTACCTGCCATAATTTGTATCGAAATTACAGTTACTTGTCATAATTAGTAACGAAGTTACAGTTACCTGTCATAATTAGTATCGAAGTTACATTTACTTGTCATAATTAGTATTGAAGTTACCGTTACCTGTCATAATTAGTATCGAAGTTATAGTTACCTGTCATAATTAGTATCGAAGTTACAGTTACTTGTCATAATTAGTATCGAAGTTACTGTTACCTGTCATAATTAGTATCGAAGTTACAGTTACCTGCCATAATTTGTATCGAAATTACAGTTACTTGTCATAATTAGTAACGAAGTTACAGTTAACTGTCATAATTAGTATCGAAGTTCTAGTTACCTGCCATAATTATTATCGAAGTTACTGTTACCTGTCATAATTAGTATCGAAGTTACTGTTACCTGTCATAATTAGTATCGAAGTTACAGATACCTGCCCTAATTTGTATCGAAATTACAGTTACTTGTCATAATTAGTAACGAAGTTACAGTTACCTGTCATAATTAGTATCGATGTTTCAGTTACTTGTCATAATTAGTATCGAAGTTACTGTTACCTGTCATAATTAGTATCGAAGTTACAGTGACCTGCCAAAATTTGTATCGAAATTACAGTTACTTGTCATAATTAATGTCGAGGTTACTGTTGTCATAATTAATATCGAAGTTACTGTTACCTGTCATAATTAGTATCGAAGTTACAGTTACTTGTCATAATTAGTATCGAGGTTACAGTTACTTGTCATAATTAGTATCGAAGTTACAGTTACCTGTCATAATTAGTATCGAAGTTACAGTTTCTTGTCATAATTAGTAATAAAGTTACAGTTACCTGTCATAATAAGTATTGAAGTTACAGTTACTTGTCATAATTAGTATCGAAGTTACAGTTACTTGACATAATTAGTAACGATGTTACAGTAACCTGTCTTAATTAGTATCGAAATTCCAGGGACTTGTCATAATTAGAAACGAAGTTACAGTTACCTGCCATAATTAGTATCGAAATTAAAGTTACTTGTCATAATTAGTAACGAAGTTACAGTTACCTGTCATAATTAGTATCGAAGTTACTGTTACCTGTCATAATTAGTAATGAAGTTACAGTTACCTACCATAATTTTTTATCAAAATTACTGTTACTTGTGATAATTAGTAACGAAGTTAGAGTTTCTTGTCATAATTAGTATCGAAGTTACAGTTACCTGTCATAATTTGATTCGAAGTTATAGTTACTTGTCAAAATTTGTATCGAAGTTACTGTTACCTGTCATAATTATTATCGGAGTTACAGTTACCTGCCATAATTTTTATCGAAATTACAGTTCCTTGTCATAATTAGTATCGAAGTTACAGTTACCTGTCATAATTAGTATTAAAGGTACTGTTACCTGCCATAATTTGTATCGAAATTACAGTTACTTGTCATAATTAGATACGAAGTAACAGTTACCTGTCATAATTTGTATCAAAATTACAGTTACTTGTCATAATTAGTAACGAAGTTACAGATTCCTGTCATAATTAATATCGAAGTTACTGTTACCTGTCATAATTAGTATCGAAGGTACAGTTACCTGCCAAAATTTGTATCGAAATTACAGTTACTTGTCATAATTAGTAACGAAGTTACAGTTACCTGTCATAATTAGTATCGAAGTTACAGTTACTTGTCATAATAAGTATCGAAGTTACTGTTACCTGTCATAATTAGTGTCGAAATTACAATTACCTGCCATAATTTGTAACGAAATTACAGTTACTTGTCATAATTAGTAACGAAGTTACAGTTACCTGTCATAATTAGTATCGAAGTTACAGTTACTTGTCATAATTAGTATCGAAGTTACTGTTACCTGTCATAATAAGTATCGAAGTTACAGTTACTTGTAATAATTAGTATCGAAGTTACTGTTTCCTGTCATAATTAGTATCGAAGTTACAGTTACCTGCCAAAATTTGTATCGAAATTACAGTTACTTGTCATAATTAGTATCGAAGTTACTGTTACTTGTCATAATTAATATCGAAGTTCCTGTTACCTCTCACAATTAGTATCGAAGTTACAGTTACTTGTCATAATTAGTATCGAAGTTACAGTTACTTGTCATAATTAGTATCGAAGTTACAGTTACCTGTCATAATTAGTATCGAAGTTAGAGTTTCTTGTCATAATTAGTAATGAAGTTACAGTTACCTGTCATAATAAGTAACGAAGTTACAGTTACTTGTCATAATTAGTATCGAATTACAGTTACTTGACATAATTAGTAACGATGTTACAGTTTCCTGTCATAATTAGTATCGAAGTTACTGTTACCTGACATAATTAGTATCGAAGTTACAGTTACCTGCCATAATTTGTATCGAAATTACAGGGAATTGTCATAATTAGTAACGAAGTTACAGTTACCTGCTATAATTAGTATCGAAATTAAAGTTACTTGTCATAATTAGTAACGAAGTTACAGTTACCAGTCATAATTAGTATCGAAGTTACTGTTACCTGTCATAATTAGTATTGAAGTTACAGTTATCTACCATAATTTTTTATCAAAATTACTGTTACTTGTCATAATTAGCAACGAAGTTAGAGTTTCTTGTCATACTTAGTATCGAAGTTACAGTTACCTGTCATAATTTGTATCGAAGTTATAGTTACTTGTCATAATTAGTATCGAAGTTACTGTTACCTGTCATAATTACTATGGAAGTTACAGTTACCTGCCATAATTTGTATCGAAATTACAGTTACTTGTCATAATAAGTAACAAAGTTACAGTTACCTGTAATAATTATTATCGAAGATGCAGTTACTTGTCATAATTAGTATCGAAGTGACTGTTACCAGTCATTATTAGTATCGAAGTTATAGTTACCTGCCAAAATTTGTATCGAAATTACAGTTACTTGTCATAATTAGTAACGAAGTTACAGTTACCTGTCATAATTAGTATCGAAGTTACAGTTACTTGTCATAATTAGTATCGAAGTTACTGTTACTTGTCATAATTAGTATCGAAGTCACTGTTACCTGTCATAATTATTATCGAAATTACAATTACCTGCCATAATTTGTATCGAAATTACAGTTACTTGTCATAATTAGTAACGAAGTTTCAGTTACCTGTCATAATTAGTATCGAAGTTACAGTTACTTGTCATAATTAGTATCGAAGTTATTGTTTTCTGTCATAATTAGTATCGAAGTTACTGTTACCTGTCATAATTAGTATCGAAGTTACTGTTACCTGCCGTAATTTGTATCGAAATTACAGTTACTTGTCATAATTAGTAACGAAGTTACTGTTACTTGTCATATTAAGTATCGAAGTTACTGTTACCTGTCATAATTAGTAACGAAAGTACAGTTACCTGCCATAATTTGTATCGAAATTACAGTTACTTGTCATAATTAGTAACGAAGTTACAGTTACTTGCCATAATTAGTATAGAAATTACTGTTACCTGCCATAATTTGTATCGAAATTACAGTTACTTATCATAATTAGTAACGAAGTTACAGTTACCTGTCATAATTAGTATCGTAGTTACAATTACTTGTCATAATTAGTATTGAAGTTACCGTTACCTGTCATAATTAGTATCGAAGTTATAGTTACCTGTCATAATTAGTATCGAAGTTACAGTTACTTGTCATAATTAGTATCGACGTTACTGTTACCTGTCATAATTAGTATCGAAGTTACAGTTACCTGCCATAATTTGTATCGAAATTACAGTTACTTGTCATAATTAGTAACGAAGTTACAGTTAACTGTCATAATTAGTATCGACGTTACAGTTACCTGCCATAATTATGATCGAAGTTACTGTTACCTGTCATAATTAGTATCGAAGTTACTGTTACCTGTCATAATTAGTATCGAAGTTACAGATACCTGCCCTAATTTGTATCGAAATTACAGTTACTTGTCATAATTAGTAACGAAGTTACAGTTACCTGTCATAATTAGTATCGAAGTTTCAGTTACTTGTCATAATTAGTATCGAAGTTACTGTTACCTGTCATAATTAGTATCGAAGTTACAGTGACCTGCCAAAATTTGTATCGAAATTACAGGGACTTGTCATAATTAGAAACGAAGTTACAGTTACCTGCCATAATTAGTATCGAAATTAAAGTTACTTGTCATAATTAGTAACGAAGTTACAGTTACCTGTCATAATTATTATCGAAGTTACAGTTACCTGCCATAATTTTTATCGAAATTACAGTTCCTTGTCATAATTAGTATCGAAGTTACAGTTACCTGTCATAATTAATATCGAAGATACTGTTACCTGTATTAATTAGTATCGAAGTTACTGTTACCTGACATAATTAGTATCGAAGTTACAGTTACCTGCCATAATTTGTATCGAAATTACAGGGACTTGTCATAATTAGAAACGAAGTTACAGTTACCTGCCATAATTAGTATCGAAATTAAAGTTACTTGTCATAATTAATATCGAGGTTACAGTTGTCATAATTAGTATCGAAGTTACTGTTACCTGTCATAATTAGTATCGAAGTTACAGTTACTTGTCATAATTAGTATCGAAGTTACAGTTACTTGTCATAATTAGTATCGAAGTTACAGTTACCTGTCATAATTAGTATCGAAGATACAGTTTCTTGTCATAATTAGTAATGAAGATACAGTTACCTGTCATAATAAGTATTGAAGTTACAGTTACTTGTCATAATTAGTATCGAAGTTACAGTTACTTGACATAATTAGTAACGATGTTACAGTAACCTGTCATAATTAGTATCGAAGTTACTGTTACCTGTATTAATTAGTATCGAAGTTACTGTTACCTGACATAATTAGTATCGAAGTTACAGTTACCTGCCATAATTTGTATCGAAATTACAGGGACTTGTCATAATTAGAAACGAAGTTACATTTACCTGCCATAATTAGCATCGAAATTAAAGTTACTTGTCATAATTAGTAACGAAGTTACAGTTACCTGTCATAATTAGTATCGAAGTTACTGTTACCTGTCATAATTAGTATTGAAGTTACAGTTACCTACCATAATTTTTTATCAAAATTACTGTTACTTGTCTTAATTAGTAATGAAGTTAGAGTTTCTTGTCATAATTAGTATCGAAGTTACAGTAACCTGTCATAATATGATTCGAAGTTATAGTTACTTGTCAAAATTTGTATCGAAGTTACTGTTACCTGTCATAATTATTATCGAAGTTACAGTTACCTGCCATAATTTTTATCGAAATTACAGTTCCTTGTCATAATTAGTATCGAAGTTACAGTTACCTGTCATAATTAGTATCGAAGGTACTGTTACCTGCCATAATTTGTATCGAAATTACTGTTACTTGTCATAATTAGTATCGAAGTTAGAGTTACCTGCCATAATTTGTATCGAAATAAGAGTTACTTGTCATAATTAGTAACGAAGTTACAGTTACCTGTCATAATTAGTATCGAAGTTACAGTTACTTGTCATAATTAGTATCGAAGTTACTGTTACCTGTCATAATTAGTATCGAAGTTACAGTTACCTGCCGAAATTTGTATCGAAATTACAGTTACTTGTCATAATTAGTATCGAAGTTACTGTTACTTGTCATAATTAATATCAAAGTGACTGTTACCTCTCACAATTAGTATCGAAGTTACAGTTACTTGTCATAATTAGTATCGAAGTTACAGTTACTTGTCGTAATTAGTATCGAAGTTACAGTTACCTGTCATAATTAGTATCGAAATTAGAGTTTCTTGTCATAATTAGTAATGAAGTTACAGCTACCTGTCATAATAAGTAACGAAGTTACACTTACTTGTCATAATTAGTATCGAAATTACAGTTACTTGACATAATTAGTAACGATGTTACAGTTTCCTGTCATAATTAGTATCGAAGTTACTGTTACCTGACATAATTAGTATCGAAGTTACAGTTACCTGCCATAATTTGTATCGAAATTACAGGGACTTGTCATAATTAGTAACGAAGTTACAGTTACCTGCCATAATTAGTATCGAAATTAAAGTTACTTGTCATAATTAGTAACGAAGTTACAGTTACCAGTCATAATTAGTATCGAAGTTACTGTTACCTGTCATAATTAGTATTGATGTTACAGTTACCTACCATAATTTTTTATCAAAATTACTGTTACTTGTCATAATTAGTAACGAAGTTAGAGTTTCTTGTTATAATTAGTATCGAAGTTACAGTTACCTGTCATAATTTGTATCGAAGTTATAGTTACTTGTCATAATTAGTATCGAAGTTACTGTTACCTGTCATAATTACTATGGAAGTTACAGTTACCTGCCATAATTTGTATCGAAATTACAGTTACTTGTCATAATAAGTAACAAAGTTACAGTTACCTGTAATAATTATTATCGAAGTTACAGTTACTTGTCATAATTAGTATCGAAGTGACTGTTATCTGTCATAATTAGTATCGAAGTTATAGTTACCTGCCAAAATTTGTATCGAAATTACAGTTACTTGTCATAATTAGTAACGAAGTTACAGTTACCTGTCATAATTAGTATCGAAGTTACAGTTACTTGTCATAATTAGTATCGAAGTTACTGTTACTTGTCATAAATAGTAGCGAAGTTACTGTTACCTGTCATAATTATTATCGAAATTACAATTACCTGCCATAATTTGTATCGAAATTACAGTTACTTTTCATAATTAGTAACGAAGTTTCAGTTACCTGTCATAATTAGTATCGAAGTTACAGTTACTTGTCATAATAAGTATCGAAGTTATTGTTTTCTGTCATAATTAGTATCGAAGTTACTGTTACCTGTCATAATTAGTATCGAAGTTACTGTTACCTGCCATAATTTGTATCGAAATTACAGTTACCTGCCATAATTTGTATCGAAATTACAGTTACATGTCATAATTAGTAACGAAGTTACAGTTACTTGCCATAATTAGTAGAGAAATTACAGTTATTTGTCATAATTAGTGACGAAGTTGCAGTTACCTGTCATAATTAGTATCGAAGTTACTGTTACCTGTCATAATTAGTATCGAATTTAATGTTACCTGCCAAAATTTGTATCGAAATTACAGTTACTTGTGATAATTAGTAACGAAGATACAGTTACCTGTCATAATTAGTATCGAAGTTACAATTACTTGTCATAATTAGTATTGAAGTTACCGTTACCTGTCATAATTAGTATCGAAGTTATAGTTACCTGTCATAATTAGTATCGAAGTTACAGTTACTTGTCATAATTAGTATCGAAGTTACTGTTACCTGTCATAATTAGTATCGAAGTTACAGTTACCTGCCATAATTTGTATCGAAATTACAGTTACTTGTCATAATTAGTAACGAAGTTACAGTTAACTGTCATAATTAGTATCGAAGTTACAGTTACCTGCCATAATTATTATCAAAGTTACTGTTACCTGTCATAATTAGTATCGAAGTTACTGTTACCTGTCATAATTAGTATCGAAGTTACAGTTACCTGCCAAAATTTGTATCGAAATTACAGTTACTTGTCATAATTAGTAACGAAGTTACTGTTACTTGTCATAATTATTATCGAAGTTCCTGTTACCTCTCACAATTAGTATCGAAGTTACAGTTACTTGTCATAATTAGTATCGAAGTTACAGTTACTTGTCATAATTAGTATCGAAGTTACAGTTACCTGTCATAATTAGTATCGAAGTTAGAGTTTCTTGTCATAATTAGTAATGAAGTTACAGTTACCTGTCATAATATGCAACGAAGTTACAGTTACTTGTCATAATTAGTATCGAAATTACAGTTACTTGACATAATTAGTAACGATGTTACAGTTTCCTGTCATAATTAGTATCGAAGTTACTGTTACCTGACATAATTAGTATCGAAGTTACAGTTACCTGCCATAATTTGTATCGAAATTACAGGGACTTGTCATAATTAGTAACGAAGTTACAGTTACCTGCTATAATTAGTATAGAAATTAAAGTTACTTGTCATAATTAGTAACGATACAGTTACCAGTCATAATTAGTATCGATGTTACTGTTTCCTGTCATAATTAGTATTGAAGTTACAGTTACCTACCATATTTTTTTATCAAAATTACTGTTACATGTCATAATTAGTAACGAAGTTAGAGTTTCTTGTCATACTTAGTATCGAAGTTACAGTTACCTGTCATAATTTGTATCGAAGTTATAGTTACTTGTCATAATTAGTATCGAAGTTACTGTTACCTGTCATAATTACTATGGAAGTTACAGTTACCTGCCATAATTTGTATCGAAATTACAGTTACTTGTCATAATAAGTAACAAAGTTACAGTTACCTGTAATAATTATTATCGAAGTTACAGTTACTTGTCATAATTAGTATCGAAGTGACTGTTACCTGTCATTATTAGTATCGATGTTATAGTTACCTGCCAAAATTTGTATCGAAATTACAGTTACTTGTCATAATTAGTAACGAAGTTACAGTTACCTGTCATAATTAGTATCGAAGTTACAGTTACTTGTCATAATTAGTATCGAAGTTACTGTTACTTGTCATAATTAGTATCGAAGTCACTATTACCTGTCATAATTATTATCGAAATTACAATTACCTGCCATAATTTGTATCGAAATTACAGTTACTTGTCATAATTAGTAACGAAGTTTCAGTTACCTGTCATGATTAGTATCGAAGTTACAGTTACTTGTCATAAATAGTATCGAAGTTATTGTTTTCTGTCATAATTAGTATCGAAGTTACTGTTACCTGTCATAATTAGTATCGAAGTTACTGTTACCTGCCATAATTTGTATCGAAATTACAGTTACTTGACATAATTAGTAACGAAGTTACTGTTACTTGTCATAATAAGTATCGAAGTTACAGTTACCTGTCATAATTAGTAACGAAATTACAGTTACCTGCCATAATTTGTATCGAAATTACAGTTACTTGTCATAATTAGTACCGAAGATACTGTTACCTGTCATAATTAGTATCGAAGTTACAGTTACATGCCATAATTTGTATCGAAATTACAGTTACTTGTCATAATTAGTAACGAAGTTAAAGTTAACTGTCATAATTAGTATCGAAGTTACAGTTACCTGCCATAATTATTATCGAAGTTTTTGTTACCTGTCATAATTAGTATCGAAGTTACTGTTTACTGTCGTAATTAGTATCGAAGTTACTGTTACCTGTCATAATTAGTATCGAAGTTACAGTTACCTGCCATAATTTGTATCGAAATTACAGTTACTTGTCATAATTAGTAACGAAGTTACTGTTACTTGTCATAATAAGTATCGAAGTTACTGTTACCTGTCATAATTAGTATCGAAGTTGCAGTTACCTGTCATAATTAGTATCGAAGTTACTGTTGCCTGTCATAATTACTATCGAATTTACTGTTACCTGTCATAATTATTATCGGAGTTACAGTTACCTGCCATAATTTTTATCGATATTACAGTTCCTTGTCATAATTAGTATCGAAGTTACAGTTACCTGTCATAATTAGTATCAAAGGTACTGTTACCTGCCATAATTTGTATCGAAATTACAGTTACTTGTCATAATTAGTTACGATGTAACAGTTATCTGTCATAATTTGTATCGAAATTACAGTTACTTGTCATAATTAGTAACGAAGTTACAGTTTCCTGTCATAATTAATATCGAAGTTACTGTTACCTGTCATAATTAGTATCGAAGTTACAGTTACCTGCCAAAATTTGTATCGAAATTACAGTTACTTGTCATAATTAGTATCGAGGTTACTGTTACTTGTCATAATTATTATCGAAGTTCCTGTTACCTCTCACAATTAGTATCGAAGTTACTGTTACTTGTCATAATTAGTATCGAAGTTACAGTTACTTGTCATAATTAGTATCGAAGTTACAGTTACCTGTCATAATTAGTATCGAAGTTAGAGTTTCTTGTCATAATTAGTAATGAAGTTACAGTTACCTGTCATAAAATGCAACGAAGTTACAGTTACTTGTCATAATTAGTATCGAAATTACAGTTACTTGACATAATTAGTAACGATGTTACAGTTTCCTGTCATAATTAGTATCGAAGTTACTGTTACCTGACATAATTAGTATCGAAGTTACAGTTACCTGCCATAATTTGTATCGAAATTACAGGGACTTGTCATAATTAGTAACGAAGTTACAGTTACCTGCTATAATTAGTATAGAAATTAAAGTTACTTGTCATAATTAGTAACGATACAGTTACCAGTCATAATTAGTATCGATGTTACTGTTTCCTGTCATAATTAGTATTGAAGTTACAGTTACCTACCATATTTTTTATCAAAATTACTGTTACATGTCATAATTAGTAACGAAGTTAGAGTTTCTTTTCATACTTAGTATCGAAGTTACAGTTACCTGTCATAATTTGTATCGAAGTTATAGTTACTTGTCATAATTAGTATCGAAGTTACTGTTACCTGTCATAATTACTATGGAAGTTACAGTTACCTGCCATAATTTGTATCGAAATTACAGTTACTTGTCATAATAAGTAACAAAGTTACAGTTACCTGTAATAATTATTATCGAAGTTACAGTTACTTGTCATAATTAGTATCGAAGTGACTGTTACCTGTCATTATTAGTATCGAAGTTATAGTTACCTGCCAAAATTTGTATCGAAATTACAGTTACTTGTCATAATTAGTAACGAAGTTACAGTTACCTGTTATAATTAGTATCGAAGTTACAGTTACTTGTCATAATTAGTATCGAAGTTACAGTTACTTGTCATAAATAGTATCGAAGTTATTGTTTTCTGTCATAATTAGTATCGAAGTTACTGTTACCTGTCATAATTAGTATCGAAGTTACTGTTACCTGCCATAATTTGTATCGAAATTACAGTTACTTGTCATAATTAGTAACGAAGTTACTGTTACTTGTCATAATAAGTATCGAAGTTACAGTTACCTGTCATAATTAGTAACGAAATTACAGTTACCTGCCATAATTTGTATCGAAATTACAGTTACTTGTCATAATTAGTAACGATGTTACAGTTACTTGCCATAATTAGTATAGAAATTACAGTTACTTGTCATAATTAGTAACGAAGTTGCGGTTATCTGTCATAATTAGTATCGAAGTTACTGTTACCTGTCATAATTAGAATCGAATTTACTGTTACCTGCCATAATTTGTATCGAAATTACAGTTACTTGTCATAATTAGTAACGAAGTTACAGTTACCTGTCATAATTAGTATCGAAGTTACAATTACTTGTCATAATAAGTATCGAAGTTACTGTTACCTGTCATAATTAGTATCGAAGTTACAGTTACCTGCCATAATTTGTATCGAAATTACAGTTACTTGTCATAATTAGTAACGAAGTTACAGTTAACTGTCATAATTAGTATCAAAGTTACAGTTACCTGCCATAATTATTATCGAAGTTACTGTTACCTGTCATAATTAGTATCGAAGTTACTGTTACCTGTCATAATTAGTATCGAAGTTACAGATACCTGCCCTAATTTGTATCGAAATTACAGTTACTTGTCATAATTAGTATTAAAGTTACAGTTACTTGTCATAATTAGTATCGAAGTTACAGTTACTTGACATAATTAGTAACGATGTTACAGTAACCTGTCATAATTAGTATCGAAGTTACTGTTACCTGTATTAATTAGTATCGAAGTAACTGTTACCTGACATAATTATTATCGAAATTACAATTACCTGCCATAATTTGTATCGCAATTACAGGGACTTGTCATAATTAGTAACGAAGTTACAGTTACCTGCCATAATTAGTATCGAAATTAAAGTTACTTGTCATAATAAGTAACGAAGTTACAGTTACCTGCCATAATTAGTATCGAAATTAAAGTTACTTGTCATAATTAGTAACGAAGTTACAGTTACTTGCTATAATTAGTATTGAAATTACAGTTACTTTTTATAATTAGTAACGAAGTTGCAGTTACCTGTCATAATTAGTATCGAAGTTACTGTAACCTGTCATAATCAGTATCGAAGTTACAGTAACTTGACATAATTAGTATCGAAGTTACTGTTACCTGTCATAATTTGTATCGAAGTTACAGTTACCTGCCAAAATTTGTATCGAAATTACAGTTACTTGTCATAATTAGTATCGATGTTACTGTTACTTGTCATAATTAATATCGAAGTTACTGTTACCTGTCATAATTAGTATCGAAGTTACAGTTACTTGTCATAATAAGTATCGAAGTTACAGTTACTTGTCATAATTAGTATCGAAGTTACTGTTACCTGTCATAATTAGTATCGAAGTTATTGTTTCTTGTCATAATTAGTAAAGAACTTACAGTTACCTGTCATAATAAGTATCGAAGTTACAAATACTTGTCATAATTAGTGTCGAAGTTACAGTAACTTGTCATAATTAGTATCGAAGTTACTGTTACCTGTCATAATTAGTATCGAAGTTACTGTTACCTGACATAATTAGTATCGAAGTTACAGTTACCTGCCATAGTTTGTATCGAAATTACAGGGACATGTCATAATTAGTAACGAAGTTACAGTTACCTGCCATAATTAGTATCGAAATTAAAGTTACTTGTCATAATTTTTTAACGAAGTTACAGTTACCTGTCACATTTAGTATCGAAGTTACTGTTACCTGTCAGTCATAATTAGTATTGAAGTTACAGTTACCTACCATAATTTTTTATCAAAATTACAGTTCCTTGTCATAATTAGTATCGAAGTTACAGTTACCTGTCATAATTAGTATCGAAGGTACTCTTACCTGCCATAATTTGTATCGAAATTACAGTTACTTGTCGTAATTAGTTACGAAGTTACAGTTACCTGTCATAATTTGTATCGAAGTTATAGTTACTTGTCATAATTAGTATCGAAGTTACTGTTACCTGTCATAATTAGAATGGAAGTTACAGTTACCTGCCATAATTTGTATTGAAATTACAGTTACTTGTCATAATTAGTAACGAAGTTACAGTTACCTGTCATAATTATTATCGAAGTTACAGTTACTTGTCATAATTAGTATCGAAGTGACTGTTACCTGTCATAATTAGTATCGAAGTTATAGTTACCTACCAAAATTTGTATCGAAATTACAGTTACTTGTCATAATTAGTAACGAAGTTACAGTTACCTGTCATAATTAGTATCGAAGTTACAGTTACTTGTCATAATTAGTATCGAAGTTACTGTTACTTGTCATAAATAGTATCGAAGTTACTGTTACCTGTCATAATTATTATCGAAATTACAATTACCTGCCATAATTTGTATCGAAATTACAGTTACTTGTCATAATTAGTAACGAAGTTACAGTTACCTGTCATAATTATTATCGAAGTTACAGTTACTTGTCATAATTAGTATCGAAGTGACTGTTACCTGTCATAATTAGTATCGAAGTTATAGTTACCTGCCAAAATTTGTATCGAAATTAAAGTTACTTGTCATAATTAGTAACGAAGTTTCAGTTACCTGTCATAATTAGTATCGAAGTTACAGTTACTTGTCATAATTAGTAACTAAGTTACTGTTACTTGTCATAATAAGTATCGAAGTTACTGTTACCTGTCATAATTAGTATCGAAGTTGCAGTTACCTGTCATAATTAGTATCGAAGTTACCGTTACCTGTCATAATTAGTATCGAATTTTCTGTTACCTGTCATAATTATTATCGGAGTTACAGTTACCTGCCATAATTTTTATCGAAATTACAGTTCCTTGTCATAATTAGTATCGAAGTTACAGTTACCTGTCATAATTAGTATCAAAGGTACTGTTACCTGCCATAATTTGTATCGAAATTACAGTTACTTGTCATAATTAGTTACGATGTAACAGTTATCTGTCATAATTTGTATCGAAATTACAGTTACTTGTCATAATTAGTAACGAAGTTACAGTTTCCTGTCATAATTAATATCGAAGTTACTGTTACCTGTCATAATTAGTATCGAAGGTACAGTTACCTGCCAAAATTTGTATCGAAATTACAGTTACTTGTCATAATTAGTAACGAAGTTACAGTTACCTGTCATAATTAGTATCGAAGTTACAGTTAATTGTCATAATAAGTATCGAAGTTACTGTTACCTGTCATAATTAGTGTCGAAATTACAATTACCTGCCATAATTTGTAACGAAATTACAGTTACTTGTCATAATTAGTAACGAAGTTACAGTTAGCTGTCATAATTAGTATCGAAGTTACAGTTACTTGTCATAATTAGTATCGAAGTTACTGTTACCTGTCATAATAAGTATCGAAGTTACAGTTACTTGCCATAATTAATATCGAAGTTACTGTTACCTGTCATAATTAGTATCGAAGTTAGAGTTACCTGCCATAATTTGTATCGAAATAAGAGTTACTTGTCATAATTAGTAACGAAGTTACAGTTACCTGTCATAATTAGTATCGAAGTTACAGCTACTTGTAATAATTAGTATCGAAGTTACTGTTACCTGTCATAATTAGTATCGAAGTTACAGTTACCTGCCAACATTTGTATCGAAATTACAGTTACTTGTCATAATTAGTATCGAAGTTACTGTTACTTGTCATAATTAATATCGAAGTTCCCGTTACCTCTCACAATTAGTATAGAAGTTACAGTTACTTGTCATAATTAGTATCGAAGTTAC
Organism: Meconema thalassinum; assembly: GCA_946902985.2. Taxonomy (NCBI): domain Eukaryota; kingdom Metazoa; phylum Arthropoda; class Insecta; order Orthoptera; family Tettigoniidae; genus Meconema; species Meconema thalassinum. Next base: position 1,445,481,200 of record OX336388.2, on the reverse strand, counting down.
AGTTACTTGTCATAATTAGTATCGAAGTTAGAGTTACCTGTCATAATTAGTATCGAAGTTAGAGTTTCTTGTCATAATTAGTAATGAAGTTACAGTTACCTGTCATAATAAGTAACGAAGTTACAGTTACTTCTCATAATTAGTATCGAAATTACAGTTACTTGATATATTTAGTAACGATGTTACAGTTTCCTGTCATAATTAGTATCGAAGTTACTGTTACCTGACATAATTAGTATCGAAGTTACAGTTACCTGCCATAATTTGTATCGAAATTACAGGGACTTGTCATAATTAGTAACGAAGTTACAGTTACCTGCTATAATTAGTATCGAAATTAAAGTTACTTGTCATAATTAGTAACGAAGTTACAGTTACCAGTCATAATTAGTATCGAAGTTACTGTTACCTGTCATAATTAGTATTGAAGTTACAGTTACCTACCATAATTTTTTATCAAAATTACTGTTACTTGTCATAATTAGTAACGAAGTTAGAGTTTCTTGTCATACTTAGTATCGAAGTTACATTTACCTGTCATAATTTGTATCGAAGTTATAGTTACTTGTCATAATTAGTATCGAAGTTACTGTTACCTGTCATAATTACTATGGATGTTACAGTTACCTGCCATAATTTGTATCGAAATTACAGTTACTTGTCATAATATGTAACAAAGTTACAGTTACCTGTAATAATTATTATCGAAGTTACAGTTACTTGTCATAATTAGTATCGAAGTGACTGTTACCTGTCATTATTAGTATCGAAGTTATAGTTACCTGCCAAAATTTGTATCGAAATTACAGTTACTTGTCATAATTAGTAACGAAGTTACAGTTACCTGTCATAATTAGTATCGAAGTTACAGTTACTTGTCATAATTAGTATCGAAGTTACTGTTACTTGTCATAATTAGTATCGAAGTCACTGTTACCTGTCATAATTATTATCGAAATTACAATTACCTGCCATAATTTGTATCGAAATTACAGTTACATGTCATAATTAGTAACGAAGTTTCAGTTACCTGTCATAATTAGTATCGAAGTTACAGTTACTTGTCATAATTAGTATCGAAGTTATTGTTTTCTGTCATAATTAGTATCGAAGTTACTGTTACCTGTAATAATTAGTATCGAAGTTACTGTTACCTGCCATAATTTGTATCGAAATTACAGTTACTTGTCATAATTAGTAACGAAGTTACTGTTACTTGCCATAATTAGTATAGAAATTACAGTTACTTGTCATAATTAGTAACGAAGTTGCAGTTACCTGTCATAATTAGTATCGAAGTTACTGTTACCTGTCATAATTAGTATCGAATTTACTGTTACCTGCCATAATTTGTATCGAAATTACAGTTACTTGTCATAATTAGTAACGAAGTTACAGTTACCTGTCATAATTAGTATCGAAGTTACAATTACTTGTCATAATTAGTATTGAAGTTACCGTTACCTGTCATAATTAGTATCGAAGTTATAGTTACCTGTCATAATTAGTATCGAAGTTACAGTTACTTGTCATAATTAGTATCGAAGTTACTGTTACCTGTCATAATTAGTATCGAAGTTACAGTTATCTGCCATAATTTGTATCGAAATTACAGTTACTTGTCATAATTAGTAACGAAGTTACAGTTAACTGTCATAATTAGTATCGAAGTTCTAGTTACCTGCCATAATTATTATCGAAGTTACTGTTACCTGTCATAATGAGTATCGAAGTTACTGTTACCTGTCATAATTAGTATCGAAGTTACAGATACCTGCCCTAATTTGTATCGAAATTACAGTTACTTGTCATAATTAGTAACGAAGTTACAGTTACCTGTCATAATTAGTATCGAAGTTTCCGTTACTTGTCATAATTAGTATCGATGTTACTGTTACCTGTCATAATTAGTATCGAAGTTACAGTGACCTGCCAAAATTTGTATCGAAATTACAGTTACTTGTCATAATTAATATCGAGGTTACTGTTGTCATAATTAATATCGAAGTTACTGTTACCTGTCATAATTAGTATCGAAGTTACAGTTACTTGTCATAATTAGTATCGAAGTTACAGTTACTTGTCATAATTAGTATCGAAGTTACAGTTACCTGTCATAATTAGTATCGAAGTTACAGTTTCTTGTCATAATTAGTAATAAAGTTACAGTTACCTGTCATAATAATTATTGAAGTTACAGTTACTTGTCATAATTAGTATCGAAGTTACAGTTACTTGACATAATTAGTAACGGTGTTACAGTAACCTGTCATAATTAGTATCGAAATTCCAGGGACTTGTCATAATTAGAAACGAAGTTACAGTTACCTGCCATAATTAGTATCGAAATTAAAGTTACTTGTCATAATTAGTAACGAAGTTACAGTTACCTGTCATAATTAGTATCGAAGTTACTGTTACCTGTCATAATTAGTAATGAAGTTACAGTTACCTACCATAATTTTTTATCAAAATTACTGTTACTTGTGATAATTAGTAACGAAGTTAGAGTTTCTTGTCATAATTAGTATCGAAGTTACAGTTACCTGTCATAATTTGATTCGAAGTTATAGTTACTTGTCAAAATTTGTATCGAAGTTACTGTTACCTGTCATAATTATTATCGGAGTTACAGTTACCTGCCATAATTTTTATCGAAATTACAGTTCCTTGTCATAATTAGTATCGAAGTTACAGTTACCTGTCATAATTAGTATTAAAGGTACTGTTACCTGCCATAATTTGTATCGAAATTACAGTTACTTGTCATAATTAGTTACGAAGTAACAGTTACCTGTCATAATTTGTATCAAAATTACAGTTACTTGTCATAATTAGTAACGAAGTTACAGATTCCTGTCATAATTAATATCGAAGTTACTGTTACCTGTCATAATTAGTATCGAAGGTACATTTACCTGCCAAAATTTGTATCGAAATTACAGTTACTTGTCATAATTAGTAACGAAGTTACAGTTACCTGTCATAATTAGTATCGAAGTTACAGTTACTTGTCATAATAAGTATCGAAGTTACTGTTACCTGTCATAATTAGTGTCGAAATTACAATTACCTGCCATAATTTGTAACGAAATTACAGTTACTTGTCATAATTAGTAACGAAGTTACAGTTACCTGTCATAATTAGTATCGAAGTTACAGTTACTTGTCATAATTAGTATCGAAGTTACTGTTACCTGTCATAATAAATATCGAAGTTACAGTTACTTGTAATAATTAGAATCGAAGTTACTGTTTCCTGTCATAATTAGTATCGAAGTTACAGTTACCTGCCAAAATTTGTATCGAAATTACAGTTACTTGTCATAATTAGTATCGAAGTTACTGTTACTTGTCATAATTAATATCGAAGTTCCTGTTACCTCTCACAATTAGTATCGAAGTTACAGTTACTTGTCATAATTAGTTTCGAAGTTACAGTTACTTGTCATAATTAGTATCGAAGTTACAGTTACCTGTCATAATTAGTATCGAAGTTAGAGTTTCTTGTCATAATTAGTAATGAAGTTACAGTTACCTGTCATAATAAGTAACGAAGTTACAGTAACTTGTCATAATTAGTATCGAAATTACAGTTACTTGACATAATTAGTAACGATGTTACAGTTTCCTGTCATAATTAGTATCGAAGTTACTGTTACCTGACATAATTAGTATCGAAGTTACAGTTACCTGCCATAATTTGTATCGAAATTACAGGGAATTGTCATAATTAGTAACGAAGTTACAGTTACCTGCTATAATTAGTATCGAAATTAAAGTTACTTGTCATAATTAGTAACGAAGTTACAGTTACCAGTCATAATTAGTATCGAAGTTACTGTTACCTGTCATAATTAGTATTGAAGTTACAGTTTACTACCATAATTTTTTATCAAAATTACTGTTACTTGTCATAATTAGTAACGAAGTTAGAGTTTCTTGTCATACTTAGTATCGAAGTTACAGTTACCTGTCATAATTTGTATCGAAGTTATAGTTACTTGTCATAATTAGTATCGAAGTTACTGTTACCTGTCATAATTACTATGGAAGTTACAGTTACCTGCCATAATTTGTATCGAAATTACAGTTACTTGTCATAATAAGTAACAAAGTTACAGTTACCTGTAATAATTATTATCGAAGATGCAGTTACTTGTCATAATTAGTATCGAAGTGACTGTTACCAGTCATTATTAGTATCGAAGTTATAGTTACCTGCCAAAATTTGTATCGAAATTACAGTTACTTGTCATAATTAGTAACGAAGTTACAGTTACCTGTCATAATTAGTATCGAAGTTACAGTTACTTGTCATAATTAGTATCGAAGTTACTGTTACTTGTCATAATTAGTATCGAAGTCACTGTTACCTGTCATAATTATTATCGAAATTACAATTACCTGCCATAATTTGTATCGAAATTACAGTTACTTGTCATAATTAGAAACGAAGTTTCAGTTACCTGTCATAATTAGTATCGAAGTTACAGTTACTTGTCATAATTAGTATCGAAGTTATTGTTTTCTGTCATAATTAGTATCGAAGTTACTATTACCTGTCATAATTAGTATCGAAGTTACTGTTACCTGCCGTAATTTGTATCGAAATTACAGTTACTTGTCATAATTAGTAACGAAGTTACTGTTACTTGTCATATTAAGTATCGAAGTTACTGTTACCTGTCATAATTAGTAACGAAAGTACAGTTACCTGCCATAATTTGTATCGAAATTACAGTTACTTGTCATAATTAGTAACGAAGTTACAGTTACTTGCCATAATTAGTATAGAAATTACAGTTACTTGTCATAATTAGTAACGAAGTTGCAGTTACCTGTCATAATTAGTATCGAAGTTACTGTTACCTGTCATAATTAGTATCGAATTTACTGTTACCTGCCATAATTTGTATCGAAATTACAGTTACTTGTCATAATTAGTAACGAAGTTACAGTTACCTGTCATAATTAGTATCGAAGTTACAATTACTTGTCATAATTAGTATTGAAGTTACCGTTACCTGTCATAATTAGTATCGAAGTTACAGTTACTTGTCATAATTAGTATCGACGTTACTGTTACCTGTCATAATTAGTATCGAACTTACAGTTACCTGCCATAATTTGTATCGAAATTACAGTTACTTGTCATAATTAGTAACGAAGTTACAGTTAACTGTCATAATTAGTATCGAAGTTACAGTTACCTGCCATAATTATTATCGAAGTTACTGTTACCTGTCATAATTAGTATCGAAGTTACTGTTACCTGTCATAATTAGTATCGAAGTTACAGATACCTGCCCTAATTTGTATCGAAATTACAGTTACTTGTCATAATTAGTAACGAAGTTACAGTTACCTGTCATAATTAGTATCGAAGTTTCAGTTACTTGTCATAATTAGTATCGAAGTTACTGTTACCTGTCATAATTAGTATCGAAGTTACAGTGACCTGCCAAAATTTGTATCGAAATTACAGGGACTTGTCATAATTAGAAACGAAGTTACAGTTACCTGCCATAATTAGTATCGAAATTAAAGTTACTTGTCATAATTAGTAACGAAGTTACAGTTACCTGTCATAATTATTATCGAAGTTACAGTTACCTGCCATAATTTTTATCGAAATTACAGTTCCTTGTCATAATTAGTATCGAAGTTACAGTTACCTGTCATAATTAGTATCGAAGATACTGTTACCTGTATTAATTAGTATCGAAGTTACTGTTACCTGACATAATTAGTATCGAAGTTACAGTTACCTGCCATAATTTGTATCGAAATTACAGGGACTTGTCATAATTAGAAACGAAGTTACAGTTACCTGCCATAATTAGTATCGAAATTAAAGTTACTTGTCATAATTAATATCGAGGTTACAGTTGTCATAATTAGTATCGAAGTTACTGTTACTTGTCATAATTAATATCGAAGTTCCCGTTACCTCTCACAATTAGTATCGAAGTTACAGTTACTTGTCATAATTAGTATCGAAGTTACAGTTACTTGTCATAATTAGTATCGAAGTTAGAGTTACCTGTCATAATTAGTATCGAAGTTACAGTTACCTGTCATAATTAGTATCGAAGATACTGTTACCTGTATTAATTAGTATCGAAGTTACTGTTACCTGACATAATTAGTATCGAAGTTACAGTTACCTGCCATAATTTGTATCGAAATTACAGGCACTTGTCATAATTAGTAACGAAGTTACAGTTACCTGCCATAATTAGTATCGAAATTAAAGTTACTTGTCATAATTAGTAACGAAGTTACAGTTACCAGTCATAATTAGTATCGAAGTTACTGTTACCTGTCATAATTAGTATTGATGTTACAGTTACCTACCATCATTTTTTATCAAAATTACTGTTACTTGTCATAATTAGTAACGAAGTTAGAGTTTCTTGTTATAATTAGTATCGAAGTTACAGTTACCTGTCATAATTTGTATCGAAGTTATAGTTACTTGTCATAATTAGTATCGAAGTTACTGTTACCTGTCATAATTAGTATCGAAGTTATAGTTACCTGCCAAAATTTGTATCGAAATTACAGTTACTTGCCATAATTAGTAACGAAGTTACAGTTACCTGTCATAATTAGTATCGAAGTTACTGTTACTTGTCATAAATAGTAGCGAAGTTACTGTTACCTGTCATAATTATTATCGAAATTACAATTACCTGCCATAATTTGTATCGAAATTACAGTTACTTGTCATAATTAGTAACGAAGTTTCAGTTACCTGTAATAATTATTATCGAAGTTACAGTTACTTGTCATAATTAGTATCGAAGTGACTGTTATCTGTCATAATTAGTATCGAAGTTATAGTTACCTGCCAAAATTTGTATCGAAATTACAGTTACTTGTCATAATTAGTAACGAAGTTACAGTTACCTGTCATAATTAGTATCGAAGTTACAGTTACTTGTCATAATTAGTATCGAAGTTACTGTTACTTGTCATAAATAGTAGCGAAGTTACTGTTACCTGTCATAATTATTATCGAAATTACAATTACCTGCCATAATTTGTATCGAAATTATAGTTACTTGTCATAATTAGTAACGAAGTTTCAGTTACCTGTCATAATTAGTATCGAAGTTACAGTTACTTGTCATAATAAGTATCGAAGTTATTGTTTTCTGTCATAATTAGTATCGAAGTTACTGTTACCTGTCATAATTAGTATCGAAGTTACTGTTACCTGCCATAATTTGTATCGAAATTACAGTTACCTGCCATAATTTGTATCGAAATTACAGTTACTTGTCATAATTAGTAACGAAGTTACAGTTACTTGCCATAATTAGTAGAGAAATTACAGTTACTTTTCATAATTAGTGACGAAGTTGCAGTTACCTGTCATAATTAGTATCGAAGTTACTGTTACTTGTCATAATTAGTATCGAATTTAATGTTACCTGCCAAAATTTGTATCGAAATTACAGTTACTTGTGATAATTAGTAATGAAGATACAGTTACCTGTCATAATTAGTATCGAAGTTACAATTACTTGTCATAATTAGTATTGAAGTTACCGTTACCTGTCATAATTAGTATCGAAGTTATAGTTACCTGTCGTAATTAGTATCGAAGTTACTGTTACCTGTCATAATTAGTATCGAAGTTACAGTTACCTGCCATAATTTGTATCGAAATTACAGTTACTTGTCATAATTAGTAACGAAGTTACTGTTACTTGTCATAATAAGTATCGAAGTTACTGTTACCTGTCATAATTAGTATCGAAGTTGCAGTTACCTGTCATAATTAGTATCGAAGTTACTGTTACCTGTCATAATTAGTATCGAATTTACTGTTACCTGTCATAATTATTATCGGAGTTACAGTTACCTGCCATAATTTTTATCGAAATTACAGTTCCTTGTCATAATTAGTATCGATGTTACAGTTACCTGTCATAATTAGTATCAAAGGTACTGTTACCTGCCATAATTTGTATCGAAATTACAGTTACTTGTCATAATTAGTTACGATGTAACAATTATCTGTCATAATTTGTATCGAAATTACAGTTACTTGTCATAATTAGTAACGAAGTTACAGTTTCCTGTCATAATTAATATCGAAGTTACTGTTACCTGTCATAATTAGTATCGAAGTTACAGTTACCTGCCAAAATTTGTATCGAAATTACAGTTACTTGTCATAATTAGTATCGAGGTTACTGTTACTTGTCATAATTATTATCAAAGTTCCTGTTACCTCTCACAATTAGTATCGAAGTTACAGATACTTGTCATAATTAGTATCGAAGTTACAGTTACTTGTCATAATTAGTATCGAAGTTACAGTTACCTGTCATAATTAGTATCGAAGTTAGAGTTTCTTGTCATAATTAGTAATGAAGTTACAGTTACCTGTCATAATATGCAACGAAGTTACAGTTACTTGTCATAATTAGTATCGAAATTACAGTTACTTGACATAATTAGTAACGATGTTACAGTTTCCTGTCATAATTAGTATCGAAGATACTGTTACCTGTCATAATTAGTATCGAAGTTACTGTTACCTGCCATAATTTGTATCGAAATTACAGTTACCTGCCATAATTTGTATCGAAATTACAGTTACTTGTCATAATTAGTAACGAAGTTACAGTTACTTGCCATAATTAGTAGAGAAATTACAGTTACTTGTCATAATTAGTGACGAAGTTGCAGTTACCTGTCATAATTAGTATCGAAGTTACTGTTACCTGTCATAATTAGTATCGAATATAATGTTACCTGCCAAAATTTGTATCGAAATGACAGTTACTTGTGATAATTAGTAATGAAGATACAGTTACCTGTCATAATTAGTATCGAAGTTACAATTACTTGTCATAATTAGTATTGAAGTTACCGTTACCTGTCATAATTAGTATCGAAGTTATAGTTACCTGTCATAATTAGTATCGAAGTTACAGTTACTTGTCATAATTAGTATCGAAGTTACTGTTACCTGTCATAATTAGTATCGAAGTTACAGTTACCTGCCATAATTTGTATCGAAATTACAGTTACTTGTCATAATTAGTAACGAAGTTACAGTTAACTGTCATAATTAGTATCGAAGTTACAGTTACCTGCCATAATTATTATCAAAGTTACTGTTACCTGTCATAATTAGTATCGAAGTTACTGTTACCTGTCATAATTAGTATCGAAGTTACAGATACCTGCCCTAATTTGTATCGAAATTACAGTTACTTGTCATAATTAGTAACGAAGTTACAGTTACCTGTGATAATTAGTATCGAAGTTTCAGTTACTTGTCATAATTAGTATCGAAGTTACTGTTACCTGTCATAATTAGTATAGAAGTTACAGTGACCTGCCAAAATTTGTATCGAAATTACAGTTACTTGTCATAATTAATATCGAGGTTACTGTTGTCATAATTAATATCGAAGTTACTGTTACCTGTCATAATTAGTATCGAAGTTACAGTTACTTGTCATAATTAGTATCGAAGTTACAGTTACTTGTCATAATTAGTATCGAAGTTACAGTTACCTGTCATAATTAGTATCGAAGTTACAGTTTCTTGTCATAATTAGTAATGAAGTTACAGTTAACTGTCATAATAAGTATTGAAGTTACAGTTACTTGTCATAATTAGTATCGAAGTTTCAGTTACTTGACATAATTAGTAACGATGTTACAGTAACCTATCATAATTAGTATCGAAGTTACTGTTACCTGTATTAATTAGTATCGAAGTTACTGTTACCTGACATAATTAGTATCGAAGTTACAGTTACCTGCCATAATTTGTATCGAAATTACAGGGACTTGTCTTAATTAGAAACGAAGTTACAGTTACCTGCCATAATTAGTATCGAAATTAAAGTTACTTGTCATAATTAGTAACGAAGTTACAGTAACCTGTCATAATTAGTATCGAAGTTACTGTTACCTGTCATAATTAGTATTGAAGTTACATTTACCTACCATAATTTTTTATCAAAATTACTGTTACTTGTCATAATTAGTAACGAAGTTAGAGTTTCTTGTCATAATTAGTATCGAAGTTACAGTTACCTGTCATAATTTGATTCGATGTTATAGTTACTTGTCAAAATTTGTATCGAAGTTACTGTTACCTGTCATAATTATTATCGAAGTTACAGTTACCTGCCATAATTTTTATCGAAATTACAACTCCTTGTCATAATTAGTATCGAAGTTACAGTTAACTGTCATAATTAGTATCGAAGGTACTGTTACCTGCCATAATTTTTATCGAAATTACAGTTACTTGTCATAATTAGTTACGAAGTAACAGTTACCTGTCATAATTTGTATCGAAATTACAGTTACTTGTCATAAATAGTAACGAAGTTACAGTTTCCTGTCATAATTAATATCGAAGTTACTGTTACCTGTCATAATTAGTATCGAAGGTACAGTTACCTGCCTAAATTTGTATCGAAATTACAGTTACTTGTCATAATTAGTAACGAAGTTACAGTTACCTGTCATAATTAGTATCGAAGTTACAGTTACTTGTCATAATAAGTATCGAAGTTACTGTTACCTGTCATAATTAGTATCGAAATTACAATTACCAGCCGTAATTTGTAACGAAATTACAGCTACTTGTCATAATAAGTAACGAAGATACAGTTACCTGTCATAATTAGTATCGAAGTTGCAGTTACTTGTCATAATTAGTATCGAAGTTACTGTTACCTGTCATAATAAGTATCGAAGTTACAGTTACCTGCCATAATTAGTATCGAAGTTACTGTTACCTGTCATAATTAGTATCGAAGTTAGAGTTACCTGCCATAATTTGTATCGAAATAAGTGTTACTTGTCATAATTAGTAACGAAGTTACAGTTACCTGTCATAATTAGTATCGAAGTTACAGTTACTTGTCATAATTAGTATCGAAGTTACTGTTACCTGTCATAATTAGTATCGAAGTTACAGTTACCTGCCAAAATTTGTATCGAAATTACAGTTACTTGTCATAATTAGTATCGAAGTTACTGTTACTTGTCATAATTAATATCAAAGTTACTGTTACCTCTCACAATTAGTATCGAAGTTACAGTTACTTGTCATAATTAGTATCGAAGTTACAGTTACTTGTCGTAATTAGTATCGAAGTTACAGTTACCTGTCATAATTAGTATCGAAATTAGAGTTTCTTGTCATAATTAGTAATGAAGTTACAGCTACCTGTCATAATAAGTAACGAAGTTACACTTACTTGTCATAATTAGTATCGAAATTACAGTTACTTGACATAATTAGTAACGATGTTACAGTTTCCTGTCATAATTAGTATCGAAGTTACTGTTACCTGACATAATTAGTATCGAAGTTACAGTTACCTGCCATAATTTGTATCGAAATTACAGGGACTTGTCATAATTAGTAACGAAGTTACAGTTACCTGCCATAATTAGTATCGAAATTAAAGTTACTTGTCATAATTAGTAACGAAGTTACAGTTACCAGTCATAATTAGTATCGAAGTTACTGTTACCTGTCATAATTAGTATTGATGTTACAGTTACCTACCATAATTTTTTATCAAAATTACTGTTACTTGTCATAATTAGTAACGAAGTTAGAGTTTCTTGTTATAATTAGTATCGAAGTTACAGTTACCTGTCATAATTTGTATCGAAGTTATAGTCACTTGTCATAATTAGTATCGAAGTTACTGTTACCTGTCATAATTACTATGGAAGTTACAGTTACCTGCCATAATTTGTATCGAAATTACAGTTACTTGTCATAATAAGTAACAAAGTTACAGTTACCTGTAATAATTATTATCGAAGTTACAGTTACTTGTCATAATTAGTATCGAAGTGACTGTTATCTGTCATAATTAGTATCGAAGTTATAGTTACCAGCCAAAATTTGTATCGAAATTACAGTTACTTGTCATAATTAGTAACGAAGTTACAGTTAACTGTCATAATTAGTATCGAAGTTACAGTTACCTGCCATAATTATTATCAAATTTACCGTTACCTGTCATAATTAGTATCGAAGTTACTGTTACCTGTCATAATTAGTATCGAAGTTACAGATACCTGCCATAATTTGTATCGAAATTACAGTTACTTGTCATAATTAGTAACGATGTTTCAGTTACCTGTCATAATTAGTATCGAAGTTACAGTTACTTGTCATAATTAGTATCGAAGTTATTGTTTTCTGTCATAATTAGTATCGAAGTTACTGTTACCTGTCATAATTAGTATCGAAGTTACTGTTACCTGCCATAATTTGTATCGAAATTACAGTTACCTGCCATAATTTGTATCGAAATTACAGTTACTTGTCATAATTAGTAACGAAGTTACAGTTACTTGCCATAATTAGTAGAGAAATTACAGTTACTTGTCATAATTAGTGACGAAGTTGCAGTTACCTGTCATAATTAGTATCGAAGTTACTGTTACCTGTCATAATTAGTATCGAATTTAATGTTACCTGCCAAAATTTGTATCGAAATTACAGTTACTTGTGATAATTAGTAACGAAGATAGAGTTACCTGTCATAATTAGTACCGAAGTTACAATTACTTGTCATAATTAGTATTGAAGTTACCGTTACCTGTCATAATTAGTATCGAAGTTATAGTTACCTGTCATAATTAGTATCGAAGTTACAGTTACTTGTCATAATTAGTATCGAAGTTACTGTTACCTGTCATAATTAGTATCGAAGTTACAGTTACCTGCCATAATTTGTATCGAAATTACAGTTACTTGTCATAATTAGTAACGAAGTTACAGTTAACTGTCATAATTAGTATCGAAGTTACAGTTACCTGCCATAATTATTATCAAAGTTACTGTTACCTGTCATAATTAGTATCGAAGTTACTGTTACCTGTCATAATTAGTATCGAAGTTACAGATACCTGCCCTAATTTGTATCGAAATTACAGTTACTTGTCATAATTAGTAACGAAGTTACAGTTACCTGTCATAATTAGTATCGAAGTTTCAGTTACTTGTCATAATTAGTATCGAAGTTACTGTTCCCTGTCATAATTAGTATAGAAGTTACAGTGACCTGCCAAAATTTGTATCGAAATTACAGTCACTTGTCATAATTAATATCGAGGTTACTGTTGTCATAATTAATATCGAAGTTACTGTTACCTGTCATAATTAGTATCGAAGTTACAGTTACTTGTCATAATTAGTATCGAAGTTACAGTTACTTGTCATAATTAGTATCGAAGTTACAGTTACCTGTCATAATTAGTATCGAAGTTACAGTTTCTTGTCATAATTAGTAATGAAGTTACAGTTACCTGTCATAATAAGTATTGAAGTTACAGTTACTTGTCATAATTAGTATCGAAGTTTCAGTTACTTGACATAATTAGTAACGATGTTACAGTAACCTATCATTATTAGTATCGAAGTTACTGTTACCTGTATTAATTAGTATCGAAGTTACTGTTACCTGACATAATTAGTATCGAAGTTACAGTTACCTGCCATAATTTGTATCGAAATTACAGGGACTTGTCTTAATTAGAAACGAAGTTACAGTTACCTGCCATAATTAGTATCGAAATTAAAGTTACTTGTCATAATTAGTAACGAAGTTACAGTAACCTGTCATAATTAGTATCGAAGTTACTGTTACCTGTCATAATTAGTATTGAAGTTACATTTACCTACCATAATTTTTATCAAAATTACTGTTACTTGTCATAATTAGTAACGAAGTTAGAGTTTCTTGTCATAATTAGTATCGAAGTTACAGTTACCTGTCATAATTTGATTCGAAGTTATAGTTACTTGTCAAAATTTGTATCGAAGTTACTGTTACCTGTCATAATTATTATCGAAGTTACAGTTACCTGCCATAATTTTTATCGAAATTACAGCTCCTTGTCATAATTAGTATCGAAGTTACAGTTACCTGTCATAATTAGTATCGAAGGTACTGTTACCTGCCATAATTTTTATCGAAATTACAGTTACTTGTCATAATTAGTTACGAAGTAACAGTTACCTGTCATAATTTGTATCGAAATTACAGTTACTTGTCATAATTAGTAACGAAGTTACAGTTTCCTGTCATAATTAATATCGAAGTTACTGTTACCTGTCATAATTAGTATCGAAGGTACAGTTACCTGCCTAAATTTGTATCGAAATTACAGTTACTTGTCATAATTAGTAACGAAGTTACAGTTACCTGTCATAATTAGTATCGAAGTTACAGTTACTTGTCATAATAAGTATCGAAGTTACTGTTACCTGTCATAATTAGTATCGAAATTACAATTACCAGCCGTAATTTGTAACGAAATTACAGCTACTTGTCATAATAAGTAACGAAGATACAGTTACCTGTCATAATTAGTATCGAAGTTGCAGTTACTTGTCATAATTAGTATCGAAGTTACTGTTACCTGTCATAATAAGTATCGAAGTTACAGTTACCTGCCATAATTAGTATCGAAGTTACTGTTACCTGTCATAATTAGTATCGAAGTTAGAGTTACCTGCCATAATTTGTATCGAAATAAGAGTTACTTGTCATAATTAGTAACGAAGTTACAGTTACCTGTCATAATTAGTATCGAAGTTACAGTTACTTGTCATAATTAGTATCGAAGTTACTGTTACCTGTCATAATAAGTATCGAAGTTACAGTTACCTGCCAAAATTTGTATCGAAATTACAGTTACTTGTCATAATTAGTATCGAAGTTACTGTTATTTGTCATAATTAATATCAAAGTTACTGTTACCTCTCACAATTAGTATCGAAGTTACAGTTACTTGTCATAATTAGTATCGAAGTTACAGTTACTTGTCGTAATTAGTATCGAAGTTACAGTTACCTGTCATAATTAGTATCGAAATTAGAGTTTCTTGTCATAATTAGTAATGAAGTTACAGCTACCTGTCATAATAAGTAACGAAGTTACACTTACTTGTCATAATTAGTATCGAAATTACAGTTACTTGACATAATTAGTAACGATGTTACAGTTTCCTGTCATAATTAGTATCGAAGTTACTGTTACCTGACATAATTAGTATCGAAGTTACAGTTACCTGCCATAATTTGTATCGAAATTACAGGGACTTGTCATAATTAGTAACGAAGTTACAGTTACCTGCCATAATTAGTATCGAAATTAAAGTTACTTGTCATAATTAGTAACGAAGTTACAGTTACCTGTGATAATTAGTATCGAAGTAACTGTTACTTGTCATAATTAGTGCCGAAGTTACTGTTACCTGTCATAATTAGTATCGAAGTTACAGTTACATGCCATAATTTGTATCGAAATTACAGTTACTTGTCATAATTAGTAACGAAGTTAAAGTTAACTGTCATAATTAGTATCGAAGTTACAGTTACCTGCCATAATTATTATCGAAGTTTTTGTTACCTGTCATAATTAGTATCGAAGTTACTGTTTTCTGTCGTAATTAGTATCGAAGTTACTGTTACCTGTCATAATTAGTATCGAAGTTACAGTTACCTGCCATAATTTGTATCGAAATTACAGTTACTTGTCATAATTAGTAACGAAGTTACTGTTACTTGTCATAATAAGTATCGAAGTTACTGTTACCTGTCATAATTAGTATCGAAGTTGCAGTTACCTGTCATAATTAGTATCGAAGTTACTGTTACCTGTCATAATTAGTATCGAATTTACTGTTACCTGTCATAATTATTATCGGAGTTACAGTTACCTGCCATAATTTTTATCGAAATTACAGTTCCTTGTCATAATTAGTATCGATGTTACAGTTACCTGTCATAATTAGTATCAAAGGTACTGTTACCTGCCATAATTTGTATCGAAATTACAGTTACTTGTCATAATTAGTTACGATGTAACATTTATCTGTCATAATTTGTATCGAAATTACAGTTACTTGTCATAATTAGTAACGAAGTTACAGTTTCCTGTCATAATTAATATCGAAGTTACTGTTACCTGTCATAATTAGTATCGAAGTTACAGTTACCTGCCAAAATTTGTATCGAAATTACAGTTACTTGTCATAATTAGTATCGAGGTTACTGTTACTTGTCATAATTATTATCGAAGTTCCTGTTACCTCTCACAATTAGTATCGAAGTTACAGTTACTTGTCATAATTAGTATCGAAGTTACAGTTACTTGTCATAATTAGTATCGAAGTTACAGTTACCTGTCATAATTAGTATCGAAGTTAGAGTTTCTTGTCATAATTAGTAATGAAGTTACAGTTACCTGTCATAATATGCAACGAAGTTACAGTTACTTGTCATAATTAGTATCGAAATTACAGTTACTTGACATAATTAGTAACGATGTTACAGTTTCCTGTCATTATTAGTATCGAAGTTACTGTTACCTGACATAATTAGTATCGAAGTTACAGTTACCTGCCATAATTTGTATCGAAATTACAGGGACTTGTCATAATTAGTAACGAAGTTACAGTTACCTGCTATAATTAGTATAGAAATTAAAGTTACTTGTCATAATTAGTAACGATACAGTTACCAGTCATAATTAGTATCGATGTTATTGTTTCCTGTCATAATTAGTATTGAAGTTACAGTTACCTACCATATTTTTTATCAAAATTACTGTTACATGTCATAATTAGTAACGAAGTTAGAGTTTCTTGTCATACTTAGTATCGAAGTTACAGTTACCTGTCATAATTTGTATCGAAGTTATAGTTACTTGTCATAATTAGTATCGAAGTTACTGTTACCTGTCATAATTACTATGGAAGTTACAGTTACCTGCCATAATTTGTATCGAAATTACAGTTACTTGTAATAATAAGTAACAAAGTTACAGTTACCTGTAATAATTATTATCGAAGTTACAGTTACTTGTCATAATTAGTATCGAAGTGACTGTTACCTGTCATTATTAGTATCGAAGTTATAGTTACCTGCCAAAATTTGTATCGAAATTACAGTTACTGGTCATAATAAGTAACGAAGTTACAGTTACCTGTCATAATTAGTATCGAAGTTACAGTTACTTGTCATAATTAGTATCGAAGTTACTGTTACTTGTCATAATTAGTATCGAAGTCACTGTTACCTGTCATAATTATTATCGAAATTACAATTACCTGCCATAATTTGTATCGAAATTACAGTTACTTGTCATTATTAGTAACGAAGTTTCAGTTACCTGTCATGATTAGTATCGAAGTTACAGTTACTTGTCATAAATAGTATCGAAGTTATTGTTTTCTGTCATAATTAGTATCGAAGTTACTGTTACCTGTCATAATTAGTATCGAAGTTACTGTTACCTGCCATAATTTGTATCGAAATTACAGTTACTTGTCATAATTAGTAACGAAGTTACTGTTACTTGTCATAATAAGTATCGAAGTTACAGTTACCTGTCATAATTAGTAACGAAATTACAGTTACCTGCCATAATTTGTATCGAAATTACAGTTACTTGTCATAATTAGTAACGAAGTTACAGTTCCTTGCCATAATTAGTATAGAAATTACAGTTACTTGTCATAATTAGTAACGAAGTTGCAGTTACCTGTCATAATTAGTATCGAAGTTACTGTTACCTGTCATAATTAGTATCGAATTTACTGTTACCTGCCATAATTTGTATCGAAATTACAGTTACTTGTCATAATTAGTAACGAAGTTACAGTTACCTGTCATAATTAGTATCGAAGTTACAATTACTTGTCATAATAAGTATCGAAGTTACTGTTACCTGTCATAATTAGTATCGAAGTTACAGTTACCTGCCATAATTTGTATCGAAATTACAGTTACTTGTCATAATTAGTAACGAAGTTACAGTTAACTGTCATAATTAGTATCAAAGTTACAGTTACCTGCCATAATTATTATCGAAGTTACTGTTACCTGTCATAATTAGTATCGAAGTTACTGTTACCTGTCATAATTAGTATCGAAGTTACAGATACCTGCCCTAATTTGTATCGAAATTACAGTTACTTGTCATAATTAGTAACGAAGTTACAGTTATCTGTCATAATTAGTATCGAAGTTTCAGTTACTTGTCATAATTAGTATCGAAGTTACTGTTACCTGTCATAATTAGTATCGAAGTTACAGTGACCTGCCAAAATTTGTATCGAAAATACAGTTACTTGTCATAATTAATATCGAGGTTACTGTTGTCATAATTAATATCGAAGTTACTGTTACCTGTCATAATTAGTATCGAAGTTACAGTTACTTGTCATAATTAGTATTGAAGTTACAGTTACTTGTCATAATTAGTATCGAAGTTACAGTTACTTGACATAATTAGTAACGATGTTACAGTAACCTGTCATAATTAGTATCGAAGTTACTGTTACCTGTATTAATTAGTATCGAAGTTACTTTTACCTGACATAATTATTATCGAAATTACAATTACCTGCCATAATTTGTATCGCAATTACAGGGACTTGTCATAATTAGTAACGAAGTTACAGTTACCTGCCATAATTAGTATCGAAATTAAAGTTACTTGTCATAATTAGTAACGAAGTTACAGTTACCTGCCATAATTAGTATCGAAATTAAAGTTACTTGTCATAATTAGTAACGAAGTTACAGTTACTTGCTATAATTAGTATTGAAATTACAGTTACTTTTTATAATTAGTAACGAAGTTGCAGTTACCTGTCATAATTAGTATCGAAGTTACAGTAACTTGAAATAATTAGTATCGAAGTTACTGTTACCTGTCATAATTAGTATCGAAATTACAGTTACCTGCCAAAATTTGTATCGAAATTACAGTTACTTGTCATAATTAGTATCGATGTTACTGTTACTTGTCATAATTAATATCGAAGTTACTGTTACCTGTCATAATTAGTATCGAAGTTACAGTTACTTGTCATAATAAGTATCGAAGTTACAGTTACTTGTCATAATTAGTATCGAAGTTACTGTTACCTGTCATAATTAGTATCGAAGTTATTGTTTCTTGTCATAATTAGTAAAGAACTTACAGTTACCTGTCATAATAAGTATCGAAGTTACAAATACTTGTCATAATTAGTGTCGAAGTTACAGTAACTTGTCATAATTAGTATCGAAGTTACTGTTACCTGTCATAATTAGTATCGAAGTTACTGTTACCTGACATAATTAGTATCGAAGTTACAGTTACCTGCCATAGTTTGTATCGAAATTACAGGGACATGTCATAATTAGTAACGAAGTTACAGTTACCTGCCATAATTAGTATCGAAATTAAAGTTACTTGTCATAATTTTTTAACGAAGTTACAGTTACCTGTCACATTTAGTATCGAAGTTACTGTTACCTGTCAGTCATAATAAGTATTGAAGTTACAGTTACCTACCATAATTTTTTATAAAAATTTCAGTTCCTTGTCATAATTAGTATCGAAGTTACAGTTACCTGTCATAATTAGTATCGAAGGTACTCTTACCTGCCATAATTTGTATCGAAATTACAGTTACTTGTCGTAATTAGTTACGAAGTTACAGTTACCTGTCATAATTTGTATCGAAGTTATAGTTACTTGTCATAATTAGTATCGAAGTTACTGTTACCTGTCATAATTAGAATGGAAGTTACAGTTACCTGCCATAATTTGTATCGAAATTAAAGTTACTTGTCATAATTAGTAACGAAGTTACAGTTACCTGTCATAATTATTATCGAAGTTACAGTTACTTGTCATAATTAGTATCGAAGTGACTGTTACCTGTCATAATTAGTATCGAAGTTATAGTTACCTGCCAAAATTTGTATCGAAATTACAGTTACTTGTCATAATTAGTAACGAAGTTACAGTTACCTGTCATAATTAGTATCGAAGTTACAGTTACTTGTCATAATTAGTATCGAAGTTACTGTTACTTGTCATAATTAGTATCGAAGTTACTGTTACCTGTCATAATTATTATCGAAATTACAATTACCTGCCATAATTTGTATCGAAATTACAGTTACTTGTCATAATTAGTAACGAAGTTACAGTTACCTGTCATAATTATTATCGAAGTTACAGTTACTTGTCATAATTAGTATCGAAGTGACTGTTACCTGTCATAATTAGTATCGAAGTTATTGTTACCTGCCAAAATTTGTATCGAAATTACAGTTACTTGTCATAATTAGTAACGAAGTTTCAGTTACCTGTCATAATTAGTATCGAAGTTACAGTTACTTGTCAAAATTAGTAACGAAGTTACAGTTACCTGTGATAATTAGTATCGAAGTTACAGTTACCTGTCATAATTAGTACCGAAGTTACTGTTACCTGTCATAATTAGTATCGAAGTTACAGTTACATGCCATAATTTGTATCGAAATTACAGTTACTTGTCATAATTAGTAACGAAGTTAAAGTTAACTGTCATAATTAGTATCGAAGTTACAGTTACCTGCCATAATTATTATCGAAGTTACAGTTACCTGTCATAATTATTATCGAAGTTACTGTTTTCTTTCGTAATTAGTATCGAAGTTACTGTTACCTGTCATAATTAGTATCGAAGTTACAGTTACCTGCCATAATTTGTATCGAAATTACAAATACTTGTCATAATTAGTAACGAAGTTACTGTTACTTGTCATAATAAGTATCGAAGTTACTGTTACCTGTCATAATTAGTATCGAAGTTGCAGTTACCTGTCATAATTAGTATCGAAGTTACTGTTACCTGTCATAATTAGTATCGAATTTACTGATACCTGTCATAATTATTATCGGAGTTACAGTTACCTGCCATAATTTTTACCGAAATTACAGTTCCTTGTCATAATTAGTATCGAAGTTACAGTTACCTGTCATAATTAGTATCAAAGGTACTGTTACCTGCCATAATTTGTATCGAAATTACAGTTACTTGTCATAATTAGTTACGATGTAACAGTTATCTGTCATAATTTGTATCGAAATTACAGTTACTTGTCATAATTAGTAACGATGTTACAGTTTCCTGTCATAATTAATATCGAAGTTACTGTTACCTGTCATAATTAGTAACGAAGGTACAGTTACCTGCCAAAATTTGTATCGAAATTACAGTTACTTGTCATAATTAGTAACGAAGTTACAGTTACCTGTCATAATTAGTATCGAAGTTACAGTTAATTGTCATAATAAGTATCGAAGTTACTGTTACCTGTCATAATTAGTGTCGAAATTACAATTACCTGCCATAATTTGTAACGAAATGACAGTTACTTGTCATAATTAGTAACGAAGTTACAGTTACCTGTCATAATTAGTATCGAAGTTACAGTTACTTGTCATAATTAGTATCGAAGTTACTTTTACCTGTCATAATAAGTATCGAAGTTACAGTTACTTGCCATAATTAGTATCGAAGTTACTGTTACCTGTCATAATTAGTATCGAAGTTAGAGTTACCTGCCATAATTTGTATCGAAATAAGAGTTACTTGTCATAATTAGTAACGAAGTTACAGTTACCTGTCATAATAAGTATCGAAGTTACAGTTACTTGTAATAATTAGTATCGAAGTTACTGTTACCTGTCATAATTAGTATCGAAGTTACAGTTACCTGCCAACATTTGTATCGAAATTACAGTTACTTGTCATAATTAGTATCGAAGTTACTGTTACTTGTCATAATTAATATCGAAGTTCCCGTTACCTCTCACAATTAGTATCGAAGTTACAGTTACTTGTCATAATTAGTATCGAAGTTACAGTTACTTGTCATAATTAGTATCGAAGTTAGAGTTACCTGTCATAATTAGTATCGAAGTTAGAGTTTCTTGTCATAATTAGTAATGAAGTTACAGTAACCTGTCATAATAAGTAACGAAGTTACAGTTACTTGTCATAATTAGTATCGAAATTACAGTTACTTGATATAATTAGTAACGATGTTACAGTTTCCTGTCATAATTAGTATCGAAGTTACTGTTACCTGACATAATTAGTATCGAAGTTACAGTTACCTGCCATAATTTGTATCGAAATTACAGGGACTTGTCATAATTAGTAACGAAGTTACAGTTACCTGCTATAATTAGTATCGAAATTAAAGTTACTTGTCATAATTAGTAACGAAGTTACAGTTACCAGTCATAATTAGTATCGAAGTTACTGTTACCTGTCATAATTAGTATTGAAGATACAGTTACCTACCATAATTTTTTATCAAAATTACTGTTACTTGTCATAATTAGTAACGAAGTTAGAGTTTCTTGTCATACTTAGTATCGAAGTTACATTTAGCTGTCATAATTTGTATCGAAGTTATAGTTACTTGTCATAATTAGTATCGAAGTTACTGTTACCTGTCATAATTACTATGGAAGTTACAGTTACCTGCCATAATTTGTATCGAAATTACAGTTACTTGTCATAATATGTAACAATGTTACAGTTACCTGTAATAATTATTATCGAAGTTACAGTTACTTGTCATAATTAGTATCGAAGTGACTGTTACCTG
This sequence comes from Meconema thalassinum, assembly GCA_946902985.2. Classification (NCBI taxonomy): domain Eukaryota; kingdom Metazoa; phylum Arthropoda; class Insecta; order Orthoptera; family Tettigoniidae; genus Meconema; species Meconema thalassinum. The sequence goes on along the minus strand of OX336388.2, from coordinate 1,445,458,726 downwards.
TCATTATTAGTATCGAAGTTATAGTTACCTGCCAAAATTTGTATCGAAATTACAGTTACTTGTCATAATTAGTAACGAAGTTACAGTTACCTGTCATAATTAGTATCGAAGTTACAGTTACTTGTCATAATTAGTATCGAAGTTACTGTTACTTGTCATAATTAGTATCGAAGTCACTGTTACCTGTCATAATTATTATCGAAATTACAATTACCTGCCATAATTTGTATCGAAATTACAGTTACATGTCATAATTAGTAACGAAGTTTCAGTTACCTGTCATAATTAGTATCGAAGTTACAGTTACTTGTCATAATTAGTATCGAAGTTATTGTTTTCTGTCATAATTAGTATCGAAGTTACTGTTACCTGTAATAATTAGTATCGAAGTTACTGTTACCTGCCATAATTTGTATCGAAATTACAGTTACTTGTCATAATTAGTAACGAAGTTACTGTTACTTGCCATAATTAGTATAGAAATTACAGTTACTTGTCATAATTAGTAACGAAGTTGCAGTTACCTGTCATAATTAGTATCGAAGTTACTGTTACCTGTCATAATTAGTATCGAATTTACTGTTACCTGCCATAATGTGTATCGAAATTACAGTTACTTGTCATAATTAGTAACGAAGTTACAGTTACCTGTCATAATTAGTATCGAAGTTACAATTACTTGTCATAATTAGTATTGAAGTTACCGTTACCTGTCATAATTAGTATCGAAGTTATAGTTACCTGTCATAATTAGTATCGAAGTTACAGTTACTTGTCATAATTAGTATCGAAGTTACTGTTACCTGTCATAATTAGTATCGAAGTTACAGTTACCTGCCATAATTTGTATCGAAATTACAGTTACTTGTCATAATTAGTAACGAAGTTACAGTTAACTGTCATAATTAGTATCGAAGTTCTAGTTACCTGCCATAATTATTATCGAAGTTACTGTTACCTGTCATAATTAGTATCGAAGTTACTGTTACCTGTCATAATTAGTATCGAAGATACAGATACCTGCCCTAATTTGTATCGAAATTACAGTTACTTGTCATAATTAGTAACGAAGTTACAGTTACCTGTCATAATTAGTATCGAAGTTTCAGTTACTTGTCATAATTAGTATCGAAGTTACTGTTACCTGTCATAATTAGTATCGAAGTTACAGTGACCTGCCAAAATTTGTATCGAAATTACAGTTACTTGTCATAATTAATATCGAGGTTACTGTTGTCATAATTAATATCGAAGTTACTGTTACCTGTCATAATTAGTATCGAAGTTACAGTTACTTGTCATAATTAGTATCGAAGTTACAGTTACTTGTCATAATTAGTATCGAAGTTACAGTTACCTGTCATAATTAGTATCGAAGTTACAGTTTCTTGTCATAATTAGTAATAAAGTTACAGTTACCTGTCATAATAAGTATTGAAGTTACAGTTACTTGTCATAATTAGTATCGAAGTTACAGTTACTTGACATAATTAGTAACGATGTTACAGTAACCTGTCATAATTAGTATCGAAATTCCAGGGACTTGTCATAATTAGAAACGAAGTTACAGTTACCTGCCATAATTAGTATCGAAATTAAAGTTACTTGTCATAATTAGTAACGAAGTTACAGTTACCTGTCATAATTAGTATCGAAGTTACTGTTACCTGTCATAATTAGTAATGAAGTTACAGTTACCTACCATAATTTTTTATCAAAATTACTGTTACTTGTGATAATTAGTAACGAAGTTAGAGTTTCTTGTCATAATTAGTATCGAAGTTACAGTTACCTGACATAATTTGATTCGAAGTTATAGTTACTTGTCAAAATTTGTATCGAAGTTACTGTTACCTGTCATAATTATTATCGGAGTTACAGTTACCTGCCATAATTTTTATCGAAATTACAGTTCCTTGTCATAATTAGTATCGAAGTTACAGTTACCTGTCATAATTAGTATTAAAGGTACTGTTACCTGCCATAATTTGTATCGAAATTACAGTTACTTGTCATAATTAGTCACGAAGTAACAGTTACCTGTCATAATTTGTATCAAAATTACAGTTACTTGTCATAATTAGTAACGAAGTTACAGATTCCTGTCATAATTAATATCGAAGTTACTGTTACCTGTCATAATTAGTATCGAAGGTACAGTTACCTGCCAAAATTTGTATCGAAATTACAGTTACTTGTCATAATTAGTAACGAAGTTACAGTTACCTGTCATAATTAGTATCGAAGTTACAGTTACTTGTCATAATAAGTATCGAAGTTACTGTTACCTGTCATAATTAGTGTCGAATTTACAATTACCTGCCATAATTTGTAACGAAATTACAGTTACTTGTCATAATTAGTAACGAAGTTACAGTTACCTGTCATAATTAGTATCGAAGTTACAGTTACTTGTCATAATTAGTATCGAAGTTACTGTTACCTGTCATAATAAGTATCGAAGTTACAGTTACTTGTAATAATTAGTATCGAAGTCACTGTTTCCTGTCATAATTAGTATCGAAGTTACAGTTACCTGCCAAAATTTGTATCGAAATTACAGTTACTTGTCATAATTAGTATCGAAGTTACTGTTACTTGTCATAATTAATATCGAAGTTCCTGTTACCTCTCACAATTAGTATCGATGTTACAGTTACTTGTCATAATTAGTATCGAAGTTACAGTTACCTGCCATAATTTGTATCGAAATTACAGTTACTTGTCATAATTAGTAACGAAGTTACAGTTACTTGCCATAATTAGTATAGAAATTACAGTTACTTGTCATCATTAGTAACGAAGTTGCAGTTACCTGTCATAATTAGTATCGAAGTTACTGTTACCTGTCATAATTAGTATCGAATTTACTGTTACCTGCCATAATTTGTATCGAAATTACAGTTACTTGTCATAATTAGTAACGAAGTTACAGTTACCTGTCATAATTAGTATCGAAGTTATAGTTACCTGTCATAATTAGTATCTAAGTTACAGTTACTTGTCATAATTAGTATCGACGTTACTGTTACCTGTCATAATTAGTATCGAAGTTACAGTTACCTGCCATAATTTGTATCGAAATTACAGTTACTTGTCATAATTAGTAACGAAGTTACAGTTAACTGTCATAATTAGTATCGAAGTTACAGTTACCTGCCATAATTATTATCGAAGTTACTGTTACCTGTCATAATTAGTATCGAAGTTACTGTTACCTGTCATAATTAGTATCGAAGTTACAGATACCTGCCCTAATTTGTATCGAAATTACAGTTACTTGTCATAATTAGTAACGAAGTTACAGTTACCTGTTATAATTAGTATCGAAGTTTCAGTTACTTGTCATAATTAGTATCGAAGTTACTGTTACCTGTCATAATTAGTATCGAAGTTACAGTGACCTGCCAAAATTTGTATCGAAATTATAGGGACTTGTCATAATTAGAAACGAAGTTACAGTTACCTGCCATAATTAGTATCGAAATTAAAGTTACTTGTCATAATTAGTAACGAAGTTACAGTTACCTGTCTTAATTATTATCGAAGTTACAGTTACCTGCCATAATTTTTATCGAAATTACAGTTCCTTGTCATAATTAGTATCGAAGTTACAGTTACCTGTCATAATTAGTATCGAAGATACTGTTACCTGTATTAATTAGTATCGAAGTTACTGTTACCTGACATAATTAGTATCGAAGTTACAGTTACCTGCCATAATTTGTATCGAAATTACAGGGACTTGTCATAATTAGAAACGAAGTTACAGTTACCTGCCATAATTAGTATCGAAATTAAAGTTACTTGTCATAATTAATATCGAGGTTACAGTTGTCATAATTAGTATCGAAGTTACTGTTACCTGTCATAATTAGTATCGAAGTTACAGTTACTTGTCATAATTAGTATCGAAGTTACAGTTACTTGTCATAATTAGTATCGAAGTTACAGTTACCTGTCATAATTAGTATCGAAGATACAGTTTCTTGTCATAATTAGTAATGAAGATACAGTTACCTGTCATAATAAGTATTGAAGTTACAGTTACTTGTCATAATTAGTATCGAAGTTACAGTTACTTGACATAATTAGTAACGATGTTACAGTAACCTGTCATAATTAGTATCGAAGTTACTGTTACCTGTATTAATTAGTATCGAAGTTACTGTTACCTGACATAATTAGTATCGAAGTTAAAGTTACTTGTCATAATTAGTAACGAAGTTACAGTTACCTGTCATAATTAGTATCGCAGTTACTGTTACCTGTCATAATTAGTATTGAAGTTACAGTTACCTACCATAATTTTTTATCAAAATTACTGTTACTTGTCTTAATTAGTAACGAAGTTAGAGTTTCTTGTCATAATTAGTATCGAAGTTACAGTAACCTGTCATAATATGATTCGAAGTTATAGTTACTTGTCAAAATTTGTATCGAAGTTACTATTACCTGTCATAATTATTATCGAAGTTACAGTTACCTGCCATAATTTTTATCGAAATTACAGTTCCTTGTCATAATTAGTATCGAAGTTACAGTTACCTGTCATAATTAGTATCGAAGGTACTGTTACCTGCCATAATTTGTATCGAAATTACAGTTACTTGTCATAATTAATTACGAAGTAACAGTTACCTGTCATAATTTGTATCGAAATTACAGTTACTTGTCATAATTAGTAACGAAGTTACAGTTTCCTGTCATAATTAATATCGAAGTTACTGTTACCTGTCATAATTAGTATCGAAGGTACAGTTACCTGCCAAAATTTGTATCGAAATTACAGTTACTTGTCATAATTAGTAACGAAGTTACAGTTACCTGTCATAATTAGTATCGAAGTTACAGTTACTTGTCATAATAAGTATCGAAGTTACTGTTACCTGTCATAATTAGTATCGAAATTACAATTACCAGCCATAATTTGTAACGAAATTACAGTTACTTGTCATAATAAGTAACGAAGTTACAGTTACCTGTCATAATTAGTATCGAAGTTACAGTTACTTGTCATAATTAGTATCGAAGTTACTGTAACCTGTCATAATAAGTATCGAAGTTACAGTTACCTGCCATAATTAGTATCGAAGTTACTGTTACCTGTCATAATTAGTATCGAAGTTAGAGTTACCTGCCATAATTTGTATCGAAATAAGAGTTACTTGTTATAATTAGTAACGAAGTTACAGTTACCTGTCATAATTAGTATCGATGTTACAGTTACTTGTCATAATTAGTATCGAAGTTACTGTTACCTGTCATAATTAGTATCGAAGTTACAGTTACCTGCCAAAATTTGTATCGAAATTACAGTTACTTGTCATAATTAGTATCGAAGTTACTGTTACTTGTCATAATTAATATCGAAGTTACTGTTACCTCTCACAATTAGTATCGAAGTTACAGTTACTTGTCATAATTAGTATCGAAGTTACAGTTACTTGTCATAATTAGTATCGAAGTTAGAGTTACCTGTCATAATTAGTATCGAAGTTAGAGTTTCTTGTCATAATTAGTAATGAAGTTACACTTACCTGTCATAATAAGTAACGAAGTTACAGTTACTTGTCATAATTAGTATCGAAATTACAGTTACTTGACATAATTAGTAACGATGTTACAGTTTCCTGTCATAATTAGTATGGAAGTTACTTTTACCTGACATAATAAGTATCGAAGTTACAGTTACCTGCCATAATTTGTATCGAAATTACAGGCACTTGTCATAATTAGTAACGAAGTTACAGTTACCTGCCATAATTAGTATCGAAATTAAAGTTACTTGTCATAATTAGTAACGAAGTTACAGTTACCAGTCATAATTAGTATCGAAGTTACTGTTACCTGTCATAATTAGTATTGATGTTACAGTTACCTACCATAATTTTTTATCAAAATTACTGTTACTTGTCATAATTAGTAACGAAGTTAGAGTTTCTTGTTATAATTAGTATCGAAGTTACAGTTACCTGTCATAATTTGTATCGAAGTTATAGTTACTTGTCATAATTAGTATCGAAGTTACTGTTACCTGTCATAATTACTATGGAAGTTACAGTTACCTGCCATAATTTGTATCGAAATTACAGTTACTTGTCATAATAAGTAACAAAGTTACAGTTACCTGTAATAATTATTATCGAAGTTACAGTTACTTGTCATAATTAGTATCGAAGTGACTGTTATCTGTCATAATTAGTATCGAAGTTATAGTTACCTGCCAAAATTTGTATCGAAATTACAGTTACTTGTCATAATTAGTACCGAAGTTACAGTTACCTGTCATAATTAGTATCGAAGTTACAGTTACTTGTCATAATTAGTATCGAAGTTACTGTTACTTGTCATAAATAGTAGCGAAGTTACTGTTACCTGTCATAATTATTATCGAAATAACAATTACCTGCCATAATTTGTATCGAAATTACAGTTACTTGTCATAATTAGTAACGAAGTTTCAGTTACCTGTCATAATTAGTATCGAAGTTACAGTTACTTGTCATAATTAGTATCGAAGTTATTGTTTTCTGTCATAATTAGTATCGAAGTTACTGTTACCTGTCATAATTAGTATCGAAGTTACTGTTACCTGCCATAATTTGTATCGAAATTACAGTTACCTGCCATAATTTGTATCGAAATTACAGTTACTTGTCATAATTAGTAACGAAGTTACAGTTACTTGCCTAATTAGTAGAGAAATTACAGTTACTTGTCATAATTAGTGACGAAGTTGCAGTTACCTGTCATAATTAGTATCGAAGTTACTGTTACCTGTCATAAATAGTATCGAATTTAATGTTACCTGCCAAAATTTGTATCGAAATTACAGTTACTTGTGATAATTAGTAACGAAGATACAGTTACCTGTCATAATTAGTATCGAAGTTACTGTTACCTGTCATAATTAGTATCGAAGTTACTGTTACCTGCCGTAATTTGTATCGAAATTACAGTTACTTGTCATAATTAGTAACGAAGTTACTGTTACTTGTCATATTAAGTATCGAAGTTACTGTTACCTGTCATAATTAGTAACGAAAGTACAGTTACCTGCCATAATTTGTATCGAAATTACAGTTACTTGTCATAATTAGTAACGAAGTTACAGTTACCTGTCATAATTAGTATCGAAGTTATAGTTACCTGTCATAATTAGTATCTAAGTTACAGTTACTTGTCATAATTAGTATCGACGTTACTGTTACCTGTCATAATTAGTATCGAAGTTACAGTTACCTGCCATAATTTGTATTGAAATTACAGTTACTTGTCATAATTAGTAACGAAGTTACAGTTAACTGTCATAATTAGTATCGAAGTTACAGTTACCTGCCATAATTATTATCGAAGTTACTGTTACCTGTCATAATTAGTATCGAAGTTACTGTTACCTGTCATAATTAGTATCGAAGTTACAGATACCTGCCCTAATTTGTATCGAAATTACAGTTACTTGTCATAATTAGTAACGAAGTTACAGTTACCTGTCATAATTAGTATCGAAGTTTCAGTTACTTGTCATAATTAGTATCGAAGTTACTGTTACCTGTCATAATTAGTATCGAAGTTACAGTGACCTGCCAAAATTTGTATCGAAATTACAGGGACTTGTCATAATTAGAAACGAAGTTACAGTTACTTGCCATAATTAGTATCGAAATTAAAGTTACTTGTCATAATTAGTAACGAAGTTACAGTTACCTGTCATAATTATTATCGAAGTTACAGTTACCTGCCATAATTTTTATCGAAATTACAGTTCCTTGTCATAATTAGTATCGAAGTTACAGTTACCTGTCATAATTAGTATCGAAGATACTGTTACCTGTATTAATTAGTATCGAAGTTACTGTTACCTGACATAATTAGTATCGAAGTTACAGTTACCTGCCATAATTTGTATCGAAATTACAGGGACTTGTCATAATTAGAAACGAAGTTACAGTTACCTGCCATAATTAGTATCGAAATTAAAGTTACTTGTCATAATTAATATCGAGGTTACAGTTGTCATAATTAGTATCGAAGTTACTGTTACCTGTCATAATTAGTATCGAAGTTACAGTTACTTGTCATAATTAGTATCGAAGTTACAGTTACTTGTCATAATTAGTATCGAAGTTACAGTTACCTGTCATAATTAGTATCGATGATACAGTTTCTTGTCATAATTAGTAATGAAGATACAGTTACCTGTCATAATAAGTATTGAAGTTACAGTTACTTGTCATAATTAGTATCGAAGTTACAGTTACTTGACATAATTAGTAACGATGTTACAGTAACCTGTCATAATTAGTATCGAAGTTACTGTTACCTGTATTAATTAGTATCGAAGTTACTGTTACCTGACATAATTAGTATCGAAGTTACAGTTACCTGCCATAATTTGTATCGAAATTACAGGGACTTGTCATAATTAGAAACGAAGTTACATTTACCTGCCATAATTAGCATCGAAATTAAAGTTACTTGTCATAATTAGTAACGAAGTTACAGTTACCTGTCATAATTAGTATCGAAGTTACTGTTACCTGTCATAATTAGTATTGAAGTTACAGTTACCTACCATAATTTTTTATCAAAATTACTGTTACTTGTGTTAATTAGTAACGAAGTTAGAGTTTCTTGTCATAATTAGTATCGAAGTTACAGTAACCTGTCATAATATGATTCGAAGTTATAGTTACTTGTCAAAATTTGTATCGAAGTTACTATTACCTGTCATAATTATTATCGAAGTTACAGTTACCTGCCATAATTTTTATCGAAATTACAGTTCCTTGTCATAATTAGTATCGAAGTTACAGTTACCTGTCATAATTAGTATCGAAGGTACTGTTACCTGCCATAATTTGTATCGAAATTACAGTTACTTGTCATAATTAATTACGAAGTAACAGTTACCTGTCATAATTTGTATCGAAATTACAGTTACTTGTCATAATTAGTAACGAAGTTACAGTTTCCTGTCATAATTAATATCGAAGTTACTGTTACCTGTCATAATTAGTATCGAAGGTACAGTTACCTGCCAAAATTTGTATCGAAATTACAGTTACTTGTCATAATTAGTAACGAAGTTACAGTTACCTGTCATAATTAGTATCGAAGTTACAGTTACTTGTCATAATAAGTATCGAAGTTACTGTTACCTGTCATAATTAGTATCGAAATTACAATTACCAGCCATAATTTGTAACGAAATTACAGTTACTTGTCATAATAAGTAACGAAGTTACAGTTACCTGTCATAATTAGTATCGAAGTTACAGTTACTTGTCATAATTAGTATCGAAGTTACTGTAACCTGTCATAATAAGTATCGAAGTTACAGTTACCTGCCATAATTAGTATCGAAGTTACTGTTACCTGTCATAATTAGTATCGAAGTTAGAGTTACCTGCCATAATTTGTATCGAAATAAGAGTTACTTGTCATAATTAGTAACGAAGTTACAGTTACCTGTCATAATTAGTATCGAAGTTACAGTTACTTGTCATAATTAGTATCGAAGTTACTGTTACCTGTCATAATTAGTATCGAAGTTACAGTTACCTGCCAAAATTTGTATCGAAATTACAGTTACTTGTCATAATTAGTATCGAAGTTACTGTTACTTGTCATAATTAATATCGAAGTTACTGTTACCTCTCACAATTAGTATCGAAGTTACAGTTACTTGTCATAATTAGTATCGAAGTTACAGTTACTTGTCATAATTAGTATCGAAGTTAGAGTTACCTGTCATAATTAGTATCGAAGTTAGAGTTTCTTGTCATAATTAGTAATGAAGTTACACTTACCTGTCATAATAAGTAACGAAGTTACAGTTACTTGTCATAATTAGTATCGAAATTACAGTTACTTGACATAATTAGTAACGATGTTACAGTTTCCTGTCATAATTAGTATGGAAGTTACTGTTACCTGACATAATAAGTATCGAAGTTACAGTTACCTGCCATAATTTGTATCGAAATTACAGGCACTTGTCATAATTAGTAACGAAGTTACAGTTACCTGCCATAATTAGTATCGAAATTAAAGTTACTTGTCATAATTAGTAACGAAGTTACAGTTACCAGTCATAATTAGTATCGAAGTTACTGTTACCTGTCATAATTAGTATTGATGTTACAGTTACCTACCATAATTTTTTATCAAAATTACTGTTACTTGTCATAATTAGTAACGAAGTTAGAGTTTCTTGTTATAATTAGTATCGAAGTTACAGTTACCTGTCATAATTTGTATCGAAGTTATAGTTACTTGTCATAATTAGTATCGAAGTTACTGTTACCTGTCATAATTACTATGGAAGTTACAGTTACCTGCCATAATTTGTATCGAAATTACAGTTACTTGTCATAATAAGTAACAAAGTTACAGTTACCTGTAATAATTATTATCGAAGTTACAGTTACTTGTCATAATTAGTATCGAAGTGACTGTTATCTGTCATAATTAGTATCGAAGTTATAGTTACCTGCCAAAATTTGTATCGAAATTACAGTTACTTGTCATAATTAGTACCGAAGTTACAGTTACCTGTCATAATTAGTATCGAAGTTACAGTTACTTGTCATAATTAGTATCGAAGTTACTGTTACTTGTCATAAATAGTAGCGAAGTTACTGTTACCTGTCATAATTATTATCGAAATAACAATTACCTGCCATAATTTGTATCGAAATTACAGTTACTTGTCATAATTAGTAACGAAGTTTCAGTTACCTGTCATAATTAGTATCGAAGTTACAGTTACTTGTCATAATTAGTATCGAAGTTATTGTTTTCTGTCATAATTAGTATCGAAGTTACTGTTACCTGTCATAATTAGTATCGAAGTTACTGTTACCTGCCATAATTTGTATCGAAATTACAGTTACCTGCCATAATTTGTATCGAAATTACAGTTACTTGTCATAATTAGTAACGAAGTTACAGTTACTTGCCATAATTAGTAGAGAAATTACAGTTACTTGTCATAATTAGTGACGAAGTTGCAGTTACCTGTCATAATTAGTATCGAAGTTACTGTTACCTGTCATAAATAGTATCGAATTTAATGTTACCTGCCAAAATTTGTATCGAAATTACAGTTACTTGTGATAATTAGTAACGAAGATACAGTTACCTGTCATAATTAGTATCGAAGTTACTGTTACCTGTCATAATTAGTATCGAAGTTACTGTTACCTGCCGTAATTTGTATCGAAATTACAGTTACTTGTCATAATTAGTAACGAAGTTACTGTTACTTGTCATATTAAGTATCGAAGTTACTGTTACCTGTCATAATTAGTAACAAAAGTACAGTTACCTGCCATAATTTGTATCGAAATTACAGTTACTTGTCATAATTAGTAACGAAGTTACAGTTACTTGCCATAATTAGTATAGAAATTACAGTTACTTGTCATAATTAGTAACGAAGTTGCAGTTACCTGTCATAATTAGTATCGAAGTTACTGTTACCTGTCATAATTAGTATCGAATTTACTGTTACCTGCCATAATTTGTATCGAAATTACAGTTACTTGTCATAATTAGTAACGAAGTTACAGTTACCTAACATAATTAGTATCGAAGTTACAATTACTTGTCATAATTAGTATTGAAGTTACCGTTACCTGTCATAATTAGTATCGAAGTTATAGTTACCTGTCATAATTAGTATCGAAGTTACAGTTACTTGTCATAATTAGTATCGACGTTACTGTTACCTGTCATAATTAGTATCGAAGTTACAGTTACCTGCCATAATTTGTATCGAAATTACAGTTACTTGTCATAATTAGTAACGAAGTTACAGTTAACTGTCATAATTATTATCGAAGTTACAGTTACTTGTCATAATTAGTATCGAAGTTACTGTTACCTGTCATAATTAGTATCGAAGTTACAGTGACCTGCCAAAATTTGTATCGAAATTACAGGGACTTGTCATAATTAGAAACGAAGTTACAGTTACCTGCCATAATTAGTATCGAAATTAAAGTTACTTGTCATAATTAGTAACGAAGTTACAGTTACCTGTCATAATTATTATCGAAGATACAGTTACCTGCCATAATTTTATCGAAATTACAGTTCCTTGTCATAATTAGTATCGAAGTTACAGTTACCTGTCATAATTAGTATCGAAGATACTGTTACCTGTATTAATTAGTATCGAAGTTACTGTTACCTGACATAATTAGTATCGAAGTTACAGTTACCTGCCATAATTTGTATCGAAATTACAGGGACTTGTCATAATTAGAAACGAAGTTACAGTTACATGCCATAATTAGTATCGAAATTAAAGTTACTTGTCATAATTAATATCGAGGTTACAGTTGTCATAATTAGTATCGAAGTTACTGTTACCTGTCATAATTAGTATCGAAGTTACAGTTACCTGCCATAATTTGTATCGAAATTACAGGGACTTGTCATAATTAGAAACGAAGTTACATTTACCTGCCATAATTAGCATCGAAATTAAAGTTACTTGTCATAATTAGTAACGAAGTTACAGTTACCTGTCATAATTAGTATCGAAGTTACTGTTACCTGTCATAATTAGTATTGAAGTTACAGTTACCTACCATAATTTTTTATCAAAATTACTGTTACTTGTCTTAATTAGTAACGAAGTTAGAGTTTCTTGTCATAATTAGTATCGAAGTTACAGTAACCTGTCATAATATGATTCGAAGTTATAGTTACTTGTCAAAATTTGTATCGAAGTTACTGTTACCTGTCATAATTATTATCGAAGTTACAGTTACCTGCCATAATTTTTATCGAAATTACAGTTCCTTGTCATAATTAGTATCGAAGTTACAGTTACCTGTCATAATTAGTATCGAAGGTACTGTTACCTGCCATAATTTGTATCGAAATTACAGTTACTTGTCATATTTAATTACGAAGTAACAGTTACCTGTCATAATTTGTATCGAAATTACAGTTACTTGTCATAATTAGTAACGAAGTTACAGTTTCCTGTCATAATTAATATCGAAGTTACTGTTACCTGTCATAATTAGTATCGAAGGTACAGTTACCTGCCAAAATTTGTATCGAAATTACAGTTACTTGTCATAATTAGTAACGAAGTTACAGTTACCTGTCATAATTATTATCGAAGTTACAGTTACTTGTCATAATAAGTATCGAAGTTACTGTTACCTGTCATAATTAGTATCGAAATTACAATTACCAGCCATAATTTGTAACGAAATTACAGTTACTTGTCATAATAAGTAACGAAGTTACAGTTACCTGTCATAATTAGTATCGAAGTTACAGTTACTTGTCATAATTAGTATCGAAGTTACTGTAACCTGTCATAATAAGTATCGACGTTACAGTTACCTGCCATAATTAGTATCGAAGTTACTGTTACCTGTCATAATTAGTATCGAAGTTAGAGTTACCTGCCATAATTTGTATCGAAATAAGAGTTACTTGTCATAATTAGTAACGAAGTTACAGTTACCTGTCATAATTAGTATCGAAGTTACAGTTACTTGTCATAATTTGTATCGAAGTTACTGTTACCTGTCATAATTAGTATCGAAGTTACAGTTACCTGCCAAAATTTGTATCGAAATAACAGTTACTTGTCATAATTAGTATCGAAGTTACTGTTACTTGTCATAATTAATATCGAAGTTACTGTTATCTCTCACAATTAGTATCGAAGTTACAGTTACTTGTCATAATTAGTATCGAAGTTACAGTTACTTGTCATAATTAGTATCGAAGTTAGAGTTACCTGTCATAATTAGTATCGAAGTTAGAGTTTCTTGTCATAATTAGTAATGAAGTTACACTTACCTGTCATAATAAGTAACGAAGTTACAGTTACTTGTCATAATTAGTATCGAAATTACAGTTACTTGACATAATTAGTAACGATGTTACAGTTTCCTGTCATAATTAGTATCGAAGTTACTGTTACCTGACATAATTAGTATCGAAGTTACAGTTACCTGCCATAATTTGTATCGAAATTACAGGCACTTGTCATAATTAGTAACGAAGTTACAGTTACCTGCCATAATTAGTATCGAAATTAAAGTTACTTGTCATAATTAGTAACGAAGTTACAGTTACCAGTCATAATTAGTATCGAAGTTACTGTTACCTGTCATAATTAGTATTGATGTTACAGTTACCTACCATAATTTTTTATCAAAATTACTGTTACTTGTCATAATTAGTAACGAAGTTAGAGTTTCTTGTTATAATTAGTATCGAAGTTACAGTTACCTGTCATAATTTGTATCGAAGTTATAGTTATATGTCATAATTAGTATCGAAGTTACTGTTACCTGTCATAATTACTATGGAAGTTACAGTTACCTGCCATAATTTGTATCGAAATTACAGTTACTTGTCATAATAAGTAACAAAGTTACAGTTACCTGTAATAATTATTATCGAAGTTACAGTTACTTGTCATAATTAGTATCGAAGTGACTGTTATCTGTCATAATTAGTATCGAAGTTATAGTTACCTGCCAAAATTTGTATCGAAATTACAGTTACTTGTCATAATTAGTAACGAAGTTACAGTTACCTGTCATAATTAGTATCGAAGTTACAGTTACTTGTCATAATTAGTATCGAAGTTACTGTTACTTGTCATAAATAGTAGCGAAGTTACTGTTACCTGTCATAATTATTATCGAAATTACAATTACCTGCCATAATTTGTATCGAAATTACAGTTACTTGTCATAATTAGTAACGAAGTTTCAGTTACCTGTCATAATTAGTATCGAAGTTACAGTTACTTGTCATAATTAGTATCGAAGTTATTGTTTTCTGTCATAATTAGTATCGAAGTTACTGTTACCTGTCATAATTAGTATCGAAGTTACTGTTACCTGCCATAATTTGTATCGAAATTACAGTTACCTGCCATAATTTGTATCGAAATTACAGTTACTTGTCATAATTAGTAACGAAGTTACAGTTACTTGCCATAATTAGTAGAGAAATTACAGTTACTTGTCATAATTAGTGACGAAGTTGCAGTTACCTGTCATAATTAGTATCGAAGTTACTGTTACCTGTCATAATTAGTATCGAATTTAATGTTACCTGCCAAAATTTGTATCGAAATTACAGTTACTTGTGATAATTAGGAACGAAGATACAGTTACCTGTCATAATTAGTATCGAAGTTACAATTACTTGTCATAATTAGTATTGAAGTTACCGTTACCTGTCATAATTAGTATCGAAGTTATAGTTACCTGTCATAATTAGTATCGAAGTTACAGTTACTTGTCATAATTAGTATCGAAGTTACTGTTACCTGTCATAATTAGTATCGAAGTTACAGTTACCTGCCATAATTTGTATCGAAATTACAGTTACATGTCATAATTAGTAACGAAGTTACAGTTAACTGTCATAATTAGTATCGAAGTTACAGTTACCTGCCATAATTATTATCAAAGTTACTGTTACCTGTCATAATTAGTATCGAAGTTACTGTTACCTGTCATAATTAGTATCGAAGTTACAGATACCTGCCCTAATTTGTATCGAAATTACAGTTACTTGTCATAATTAGTAACGAAGTTACAGTTACCTGTCATAATTAGTATCGAAGTTTCAGTTACTTGTCATAATTAGTATCGAAGTTACTGTTACCTGTCATAATTAGTATAGAAGTTACAGTGAACTGCCAAAATTTGTATCGAAATTACAGTTACTTGTCATAATTAATATCGAAGTTACTGTTGTCATAATTAATATCGAAGTTACTGTTACCTGTCATAATTAGTATCGAAGTTACAGTTACTTGTCATAATTAGTATCGAAGTTACAGTTACTTTTCATAATTAGTATCGAAGTTACAGTTACCTGTCATAATTAGTATCGAAGTTACAGTTTCTTGTCATAATTAGTAATGAAGTTACAGTTACCTGTCATAATAAGTATTGAAGTTACAGTTACTTGTCATAATTAGTATCGAAGTTTCAGTTACTTGACATAATTAGTAACGATGTTACAGTAACCTATCATAATTAGTATCGAAGTTACTGTTACCTGTATTAATTAGTATCGAAGTAACTGTTACCTGACATAATTAGTATCGAAGTTACAGTTACCTGCCATAATTTGTATCGAAATTACAGGGACTTGTCTTAATTAGAAACGAAGTTACAGTTACCTGCCATAATTAGTATCGAAATTAAAGTTACTTGTCATAATTAGTAACGAAGTTACAGTAACCTGTCATAATTATTATCGAAGTTACTGTTACCTGTCATAATTAGTATTGAAGTTACATTTACCTACCATAATTTTTTATCAAAATTACTGTTACTTGTCATAATTAGTAACGAAGTTACAGTTACTTGTCATAATAAGTATCGAAGTTACTGTTACCTGTCATAATTAGTATCGAAATTACAATTACCAGCCGTAATTTGTAACGAAATTACAGCTACTTGTCATAATAAGTAACGAAGATACAGTTACCTGTCATAATTAGTATCGAAGTTGCAGTTACTTGTCATAATTAGTATCGAAGTTACTGTTACCTGTCATAATAAGTATCGAAGTTACAGTTACCTGCCATAATTAGTATCGAAGTTACTGTTACCTGTCATAATTAGTATCGAAGTTAGAGTTACCTGCCATAATTTGTATCGAAATAAGAGTTACTTGTCATAATTAGTAACGAAGTTACAGTTACCTGTCATAATTAGTATCGAAGTTACAGTTACTTGTCATAATTAGTATCGAAGTTACTGGTACCTGTCATAATTAGTATAGAAGTTACAGTTACCTGCCAAAATTTGTATCGAAATTACAGTTACTTGTCATAATTAGTATCGAAGTTACTGTTACTTGTCATAATTAATATCAAAGTTACTGTTACCTCTCACAATTAGTATCGAAGTTACAGTTACTTGTCATAATTAGTATCGAAGTTACAGTTACTTGTCGTAATTAGTATCGAAGTTACAGTTACCTGTCATAATTAGTATCGAAATTAGAGTTTCTTGTCATAATTAGTAATGAAGTTACAGCTACCTGTCATAATAAGTAACGAAGTTACACTTACTTGTCATAATTAGTATCGAAATTACAGTTACTTGACATAATTAGTAACGATGTTACAGTTTCCTGTCATAATTAGTATCGAAGTTACTGTTACCTGACATAATTAGTATCGAAGTTACAGTTACCTGCCATAATTTGTATCGAAATTACAGGGACTTGTCATAATTAGTAACGAAGTTACAGTTACCTGCCATAATTAGTATCGAAATTAAAGTTACTTGTCATAATTAGTAACGAAGTTACAGTTACCAGTCATAATTAGTATCGAAGTTACTGTTACCTGTCATAATTAGTATTAATGTTACAGTTACCTACCATAATTTTTTATCAAAATTACTGTTACTTGTCATAATTAGTAACGAAGTTAGAGTTTCTTGTTATAATTAGTATCGAAGTTACAGTTACCTGTCATAATTTGTATCGAAGTTATAGTTACTTGTCATAATTAGTATCGAAGTTACTGTTACCTGTCATAATTACTATGGAAGTTACAGTTACCTGCCATAATTTGTATCGAAATTACAGTTACTTGTCATAATAAGTAACGAAGTTACAGTTACCTGTAATAATTATTATCGAAGTTACAGTTACTTGTCATAATTAGTATCGAAGTGACTGTTATCTGTCATAATTAGTATCGAAGTTATAGTTACCTGCCAAAATTTGTATCGAAATTACAGTTACTTGTCATAATTAGTAACGAAGTTACAGTTACCTGTCATAATTAGTATCGAAGTTACAGTTACTTGTCATAATTAGTATCGAAGTTACTGTTACTTGTCATAAATAGTAGCGAAGTTACTGTTACCTGTCATAATTATTATCGAAATTACAATTACCTGCCATAATTTGTATCGAAATTACAGTTACTTGTCATAATTAGTAACGAAGTTTCAGTTACCTGTCATAATTAGTATCGAAGTTACAGTTACTTGTCATAATTAGTATCGAAGTTATTGTTTTCTGTCATAATTAGTATCGAAGTTACTGTTACCTGTCATAATTAGTATCGAAGTTACTGTTACCTGCCATAATTTGTATCGAAATTACAGTTACCTGCCATAATTTGTATCGAAATTACAGTTACTTGTCATAATTAGTAACGAAGTTACAGTTACTTGCCATAATTAGTAGAGAAATTACAGTTACTTGTCATAATTAGTGACGAAGTTGCAGTTACCTGTCATAATTAGTATCGAAGTTACTGTTACCTGTCATAATTAGTATCGAATTTAATGTTACCTGCCAAAATTTGTATCGAAATTACAGTTACTTGTGATAATTAGTAACGAAGATACAGTTACCTGTCATAATTAGTATCGAAGTTACAATTACTTGTCATAATTAGTATTGAAGTTACCGTTACCTGTCATAATTAGTATCGAAGTTATAGTTACCTGTCATATTTAGTATCGAAGTTACAGTTACTTGTCATAATTAGTATCGAAGTTACTGTTACCTGTCATAATTAGTATCGATGTTACAGTTACCTGCCATAATTTGTATCGAAATTACAGTTACTTGTCATAATTAGTAACGAAGTTACAGTTAACTGTCATAATTAGTATCGAAGTTACAGTTACCTGCCATAATTATTATCAAAGTTACTGTTACCTGTCATAATTAGTATCGAAGTTACTGTTACCTGTCATAATTAGTATCGAAGTTACAGATACCTGCCCTAACTTGTATCGAAATTACAGTTACTTGTCATAATTAGTAACGAAGTTACAGTTACCTGTCATAATTAGTATCGAAGTTTCAGTTACTTGTCATAATTAGTATCGAAGTTACTGTTACCTGTCATAATTAGTATAGAAGTTACAGTGACCTGCCAAAATTTGTATCGAAATTACAGTTACTTGTCATAATTAATATCGAGGTTACTGTTGTCATAATTAATATCGAAGTTACTGTTACCTGTCATAATTAGTATCGAAGTTACAGTTACTTGTCATAATTAGTATCGAAGTTACAGTTACTTGTCATAATTAGTATCGATGTTACAGTTACCTGTCATAATTAGTATCGAAGTTACAGTTTCTTGTCATAATTAGTAATGAAGTTACAGTTACCTGTCATAATAAGTATTGAAGTTACAGTTACTTGTCATAATTAGTATCGAAGTTTCAGTTACTTGACATAATTAGTAACGATGTTACAGTAACCTATCATAATTAGTATCGAAGTTACTGTTACCTGTATTAATTAGTATCGAAGTTACTGTTACCTGACATAATTAGTATCGAAGTTACATTTACCTGCCATAATTTGTATTGAAATTACAGGGACTTGTCTTAATTAGAAACGAAGTTACAGTTACCTGCCATAATTAGTATCGAAATTAAAGTTACTTGTCATAATTAGTAACGAAGTTACAGTAACCTGTCATAATTAGTATCGAAGTTACTGTTACCTGTCATAATTAGTATTGAAGTTACATTTACCTACCATAATTTTTTATCAAAATTACTGTTACTTGTCATAATTAGTAACGAAGTTAGAGTTTCTTGTCATAATTAGTATCGAAGTTACAGTTACCTGTCATAATTTGATTCGAAGTTATAGTTACTTGTCAAAATTTGTATCGAAGTTACTGTTACCTGTCATAATTATTACCGAAGTTACAGTTACCTGCCATAATTTTTATCGAAATTACAGCTCCTTGTCATAATTAGTAACGAAGTTACAGTTACCTGTCATAATTAGTGTCGAAGGTACGGTTACCTGCCATAATTTTTATCGAAATTACAGTTACTTGTCATAATTAGTTACGAAGTAACAGTTACCTGTCATAATTAGTATCGAAGTTACAGTTACCTGCCAAAATTTGTATCGAAATTACAGTTACTTGTCATAATTAGTATCGAAGTTTCTGTTACTTGTCATAATTAATATCAAAGTTACTGTTACCTCTCACAATTAGTATCGAAGTTACAGTTACTTGTCATAATTAGTATCGAAGTTACAGTTACTTGTCGTAATTAGTATCGAAGTTACAGTTACCTGCCATAATTTGTATCGAAATTACAGTTACTTGTCATAATTAGTAACGAAGTTACAGTTAACTGTCATAATTAGTATCGAAGTTACAGTTACCTGCCATAATTATTATCAAAGTTACTGTTACCTGTCATAATTAGTATCGAAGTTACTGTTACCTGTCATAATTAGTATCGAAGTTACAGATACCTGCCCTAATTTGTATAGAAATTACAGTTACTTGTCATAATTAGTAACGAAGTTACAGTTACCTGTCATAATTAGTATCGAAGTTTCAGTTACTTGTCATAATTAGTATCGAAGTTACTGTTACCTGTCATAATTATTATCGAAGTTACAGTTACCTGCCATAATTTTTATCGAAATTACAGCTCCTTGTCATAATTAGTAACGAAGTTACAGTTTCCTGTCATAATTAATATCGAAGTTACTGTTACCTGTCATAATTAGTATCGAAATTACAATTACCAGCCGTAATTTGTAACGAAATTACAGCTACTTGTCATAATAAGTAACGAAGATACAGTTACCTGTCATAATTAGTATCGAAGTTGCAGTTACTTGTCATAATTAGTATCGAAGTTACTGTTACCTGTCATAATAAGTATCGAAGTTACAGTTACCTGCCATAATTAGTATCGAAGTTACTGTTACCTGTCATAATTAGTATCGAAGTTAGAGTTACCTGCCATAATTTGTATCGAAATAAGAGTTACTTGTCATAATTAGTAACGAAGTTACAGTTACCTGTCATAATTAGTATCGAAGTTACAGTTACTTGTCATAATTAGTATCGAAGTTACTGTTACCTGTCATAATTAGTATCGAAGTTACAGTTACCTGCCAAAATTTGTATCGAAATTACAGTTACTTGTCATAATTAGTATCGAAGTTACTGTTACTTGTCATAATTAATATCAAAGTTACTGTTACCTCTCACAATTAGTATCGAAGTTACAGTTACTTGTCATAATTAGTATCGAAGTTACAGTTACTTGTCGTAATTAGTATCGAAGTTACAGTTACCTGTCATAATTAGTATCGAAATTAGAGTTTCTTGTCATAATTAGTAATGAAGTTACAGCTACCTGTCATAATAAGTAACGAAGTTACACGTACTTGTCATAATTAGTATCGAAATTACAGTTACTTGACATAATTAGTAACGATGTTACAGTTTCCTGTCATAATTAGTATCGCAGTTACTGTTACCTGACATAATTAGTATCGAAGTTACAGTTACCTGCCATAATTAGTATCGAAATTAAAGTTACTTGTCATAATTAGTAACGAAGTTACAGTTACCAGTCATAATTAGTATCGAAGTTATTGTTACCTGTCATAATTAGTATTGAAGTTACAGTTACCTACCATAATATTTTATCAAAATTACTGTTACTTGTCATAATTAGTAACGAAGTTAGAGTTTCTTGTCATAATTAGTATCGAAGTTACAGTTGCCTGTCATAATTTGTATCGAAGTTACAGTTACTTGTCATAATTAGTATCGAAGTGACTGTTACCTGTCATAATTAGTATCGAAGTTATAGTTACCTGCCAAAATTTGTATCGAAATTACAGTTACTTGTCATAATTAGTAATGAAGTTACAGTTACCTGTCATAATTAGTATCGAAGTTACAGTTACTTGTCATAATTAGTATCGAAGTTACTGTTACTTGTCATAATTAGTATCGAAGTTACTGTTACCTGTCATAATTATTATCGAAATTACAATTACCTGCCATAATTTGTATCGAAATTACAGTTACTTGTCATAATTAGTAACGAAGTTTCAGTTACCTGTCATAATTAGTATCGAAGTTACAGTTACTTGTCATAATTAGTATCGAAGTTACTGTTTTCTGTCATAATTAGTATCGAAGTTACTGTTACCCGTCATAATTAGTATCGAAGTTACTGTTACCTGCCATAATTTGTATCGAAATTACAGTTACTTGTCATAATTAGTAACGAAGTTACTGTTACATGTCATAATAAGTATCGAAGTTACTGTAACCTGTCATAATTAGTATCGAAATTACAGTTACCTGCCATAATTTGTATCGAAATTACAGTTACTTGGCATAATTAGTAACGAAGTTATAGTTACTTGCCATAATTAGTATAGAAATAACAGTTACTTGTCATAATTAGTAACGATTTTGCAGTTACCTGTCATAATTAGTATCGAAGTTACTGTTACCTGTCATAATTAGTATCGAATTTACTGTTACCTGCCATAATTTGTATCGAAATTACAGTTACTTGTCATAATTAGTAACGAAGTTACAGTTACCTGTCATAATTAGTATCGAAGTTACAATTACTTGTCATAATTAGTATTGAAGTTACCGTTACCTGTCATAATTAGTATCGAAGTTACAGTTACCTGTCATAATTAGTATCGAAGTTACAGTTACTTGTCATAATTAGTATCGAAGTTACTGTTACCTGTCATAATTAGTATCGAAGTTACAGTTACCTGCCATAATTTGTATCGAAATTACAGTTACTTGTCATAATTAGTAAAGAAGTTACAGTTAACTGTCATAATTAGTATCGAAGTTACAGTTAACTGCCATAATTATTATCGAAGTGACTGTTACCTGTCATAATTAGTATCGAAGTTACTGTTACCTGTCATAATTAGTATCGAAGTTACAGATACCTGCCCTAATTTGTATCGATATTACAGTTACTTGTCATAATTAGTAACGAAGTTCCAGTTATTTGCCATAATTAATATAGAAAATACAGTTACTTGTCATAATTAGTAACGAAGTTGCAGTTACCTGTCATAATTAGTATCGAAGTTACAGTTACCTGCCATAATTTGTATCGAAATTACAGTTACTTGTCATAATTAGTAACGAAGTTACAGATACCTGTCATAATTAGTATCGAAGTTACAGTTACTTGTCATAAATAGTATCGAAGTTACTGTTACCTGTCATAATTAGTATCGAAGTTACAGTGACCTGCCAAAATTTGTATCGAAATTACAGTTACTTGTCATAATTAGTATCGAGGTTACTGTTGTCATAATTAATATCGAAGTTACTGTTACCTGTCATAATTAGTATCGAAGTTACAGTTACTTGTCATATTTAGTATCGAAGTTACAGTTACTTGTCATAATTAGTGTCGAAGTTACAGTTACCTGTCATAATTAGTATCGAAGTTACAGTTTCTTGTCATAATTAGTAATGAAGTTACAGTTACCTGTCATAATAACTATCGAAGTTACAGTTACTTGTCATAATTAGTATCGAAGTTACAGTTTCTTGACATAATTAGTAACGATGGTACAGTAACCTGTCATAATTAGTAACGAAGGTACTGTTACCTGCCATAATTTGAATCGAAATTACAGTTACATGTCATAATTAGTTACGAAGTAACAGTTACCTGTCATAATTTGTATTGAAATTACAGTTACTTGTCATAATTAGTAACGAAGTTACAGTTACCTGTCATAATTAGTATAGAAGTTACAGTTACTTTTCATAATAAGTATCGAAGTTACTGTTACCTGTCATAATAAGTATCGAAATTACAATTACCTGCCATTATTTGTAACGAAATTACAGTTACTTGTCATAATTAGTAACGAAGTTACAGTTACCTGTCATAATTAGTATCGAAGTTACAGTTACTTGTCATAATTAGTATCGAAGTTACTGTTACCTGTCATAATTAGTATCGAAGTTACAGTTACCTGCCATAATTAGTATCGAAGTTGCTGTTACCTGTCATAATTAGTATCGAAGTTAGAGTTACCTACCATAATTTGTATCGAAATAACAGTTACTAGTCTTAATTAGTAACGAAGTTACAGTTACCTGTCATAATTAGTATCGAAGTTACAGTTACTTGTCATAATTAGTATCGAAGTTACAGTTACCTGTCATAATTAGTATCGAAATTACAGTTACCTGCCAAAATTTGTATCGAAATTACAGTTACTTGTCGAAGTTAGTATCGAAGTTACTGTTACTTGTCATAATTAATATCGAAGTAACTGTTACCTCTCATAATTAGTATCGAAGTTACAGTTACATGTCATAATTAGTATCGAAGTTACAGTTACTTGTCATAATTAGTATCGAAATTACAGTTACTTGTCATAATAAGTAACGAAGTTAGTGTTACTTGTCATAATAAGTATCGAAGTTACTGTTACCTGTCATAATTAGTATCGAAATTACAGTTACCGGCCATAATTTGTATCGAAATTACAGTTACTTGTCATAATTAGTAACGAAGTTACAGTTACTTGCCATAATTAGTATAGAAATTACAGTTACTTGTCATAATTAGTAACGAAGTTGCAGTTACCTGTCATAATTAGTATCGAAGTTACAGTTACCTGTCATAATTAGTATCGAAGTTACAGTTACTTGTCATAATTAGTATCGAAGTTACTGTTACCTGTCATAATTAGTATCGAAGTTACAGTTACCTGTCATAATTTGTATCGAAATTACAGTTACTTGTCATAATTAGTAACGATGTTACAGTTACCTGTCATAATTTGTCTCGAAGTTACAGTTACTTGTCATAATTAGTATCGAAGTTACTGTTACCTGTCATAATTAGTATCGAAGTAACAGTTACCTGTCATAATTAGTATCGAAGTTACAGTTACTTGTCATAATTAGTATCGAAGTAACTGTTACCTGTCATAATTAGTATCGAAGTTACAGTTACCTGCCATAATTTGTATCGAAATTACAGTTACTTGTCATAATTAGTAACGAAGTTACAGTTAACTGTCATAATTAGTATCGAAGTTACAGTTACCTGCCATAATTATTATCGAAGTAACTGCTACCGGTCATAAATAGTATCGAAGTAACTGTTTTCTGTCATAATTAGTATCGAAGTTACTGTTACCTGTCATAATTAATATCGAAGTTACAGTTACCTGCCATAATTTGTATCGAAATTACAGTTACTTGTCATAATTAGTAACAAAGTTACAGTTACTTGCCATAATTAATATAGAAATTACAGTTACTTGTCATAATTAGTAACGAAGTTGCAGTTACCTGTCATAATTAGTATCGAAGTTACAGTTACCTGCCATAATTTGTATCGAAATTACAGTTACTTGTCATAATTAGTAACGAAGTTACAGATACCTGTCATAATTAGTATCGAAGTTACAGTTACTTGTCATAACTAGTATCGAAGTTACTGTTACCTGTCATAATTAGTATCGAAGTTACAGTGACCTGCCAAAATTTGTATCGAAATTACAGTTACTTGTCATAATTAGTATCGAGGTTACTGTTGTCATAATTAATATCGAAGTTACTGTTACCTGTCATAATTAGTATCGAAGTTACAGTTACTTGTCATAATTAGTATCGAAGTTACAGTTACTTGTCATAATTAGTATCGAAGTTACAGTTACCTGTCATAATTAGTATCGAAGTTACAGTTTCTTGTCATAATTAGTAACGAAGTTGCAGTTACCTGTCATAATTAGTATCGAAGTTACAGTTACCTGTCATAATTAGTATCGAAGTTACAGTTACTTGTCATAATTAGTATCGAAGTTACTGTTACCTGTCATAATTAGTATCGAAGTTACAGTTACCTGCCATAATTTGTATCGAAATTACAGTTACTTGTCATAATTAGTAAAGAAGTTACAGTTAACTGTCATAATTAGTATCGAAGTTACAGTTAACTGCCATAATTATTATCGAAGTGACTGTTACCTGTCATAATTAGTATCGAAGTTACTGTTACCTGTCATAATTAGTATCGAAGTTACAGATACCTGCCCTAATTTGTATCGATATTACAGTTACTTGTCATAATTAGTAACGAAGTTCCAGTTATTTGCCATAATTAATATAGAAAATACAGTTACTTGTCATAATTAGTAACGAAGTTGCAGTTACCTGTCATAATTAGTATCGAAGTTACAGTTACCTGCCATAATTTGTATCGAAATTACAGTTACTTGTCATAATTAGTAACGAAGTTACAGATACCTGTCATAATTAGTATCGAAGTTACAGTTACTTGTCATAAATAGTATCGAAGTTACTGTTACCTGTCATAATTAGTATCGAAGTTACAGTGACCTGCCAAAATTTGTATCGAAATTACAGTTACTTGTCATAATTAGTATCGAGGTTACTGTTGTCATAATTAATATCGAAGTTACTGTTACCTGTCATAATTAGTATCGAAGTTACAGTTACTTGTCATATTTAGTATCGAAGTTACAGTTACTTGTCATAATTAGTGTCGAAGTTACAGTTACCTGTCATAATTAGTATCGAAGTTACAGTTTCTTGTCATAATTAGTAATGAAGTTACAGTTACCTGTCATAATAACTATCGAAGTTACAGTTACTTGTCATAATTAGTATCGAAGTTACAGTTTCTTGACATAATTAGTAACGATGGTACAGTAACCTGTCATAATTAGTAACGAAGGTACTGTTACCTGCCATAATTTGAATCGAAATTACAGTTACTTGTCATAATTAGTTACGAAGTAACAGTTACCTGTCATAATTTGTATTGAAATTACAGTTACTTGTCATAATTAGTAACGAAGTTACAGTTACCTGTCATAATTAGTATAGAAGTTACAGTTACTTTTCATAATAAGTATCGAAGTTACTGTTACCTGTCATAATAAGTATCGAAATTACAATTACCTGCCATTATTTGTAACGAAATTACAGTTACTTGTTATAATTAGTAACGAAGTTACAGTTACCTGTCATAATTAGTATCGAAGTTACAGTTACTTGTCATAATTAGTATCGAAGTTACTGTTACCTGTCATAATTAGTATCGAAGTTACAGTTACCTGCCATAATTAGTATCGAAGTTGCTGTTACCTGTCATAATTAGTATCGAAGTTAGAGTTACCTACCATAATTTGTATCGAAATAACAGTTACTAGTCTTAATTAGTAACGAAGTTACAGTTACCTGTCATAATTAGTATCGAAGTTACAGTTACTTGTCATAATTAGTATCGAAGTTACAGTTACCTGTCATAATTAGTATCGAAATTACAGTTACCTGCCAAAATTTGTATCGAAATTACAGTTACTTGTCGAAGTTAGTATCGAAGTTACTGTTACTTGTCATAATTAATATCGAAGTAACTGTTACCTCTCATAATTAGTATCGAAGTTACAGTTACATGTCATAATTAGTATCGAAGTTACAGTTACTTGTCATAATTAGTATCGAAATTACAGTTACTTGTCATAATAAGTAACGAAGTTAGTGTTACTTGTCATAATAAGTATCGAAGTTACTGTTACCTGTCATAATTAGTATCGAAATTACAGTTACCGGCCATAATTTGTATCGAAATTACAGTTACTTGTCATAATTAGTAACGAAGTTACAGTTACTTGCCATAATTAGTATAGAAATTACAGTTACTTGTCATAATTAGTAACGAAGTTGCAGTTACCTGTCATAATTAGTATCGAAGTTACAGTTACCTGTCATAATTAGTATCGAAGTTACAGTTACTTGTCATAATTAGTATCGAAGTTACTGTTACCTGTCATAATTAGTATCGAAGTTACAGTTACCTGTCATAATTTGTATCGAAATTACAGTTACTTGTCATAATTAGTAACGATGTTACAGTTACCTGTCATAATTTGTCTCGAAGTTACAGTTACTTGTCATAATTAGTATCGAAGTTACTGTTACCTGTCATAATTAGTATCGAAGTAACAGTTACCTGTCATAATTAGTATCGAAGTTACAGTTACTTGTCATAATTAGTATCGAAGTAACTGTTACCTGTCATAATTAGTATCGAAGTTACAGTTACCTGCCATAATTTGTATCGAAATTACAGTTACTTGTCATAATTAGTAACGAAGTTACAGTTAACTGTCATAATTAGTATCGAAGTTACAGTTACCTGCCATAATTATTATCGAAGTAACTGCTACCGGTCATAAATAGTATCGAAGTAACTGTTTTCTGTCATAATTAGTATCGAAGTTACTGTTACCTGTCATAATTAATATCGAAGTTACAGTTACCTGCCATAATTTGTATCGAAATTACAGTTACTTGTCATAATTAGTAACAAAGTTACAGTTACTTGCCATAATTAATATAGAAATTACAGTTACTTGTCATAATTAGTAACGAAGTTGCAGTTACCTGTCATAATTAGTATCGAAGTTACAGTTACCTGCCATAATTTGTATCGAAATTACAGTTACTTGTCATAATTAGTAACGAAGTTACAGATACCTGTCATAATTAGTATCGAAGTTACAGTTACTTGTCATAACTAGTATCGAAGTTACTGTTACCTGTCATAATTAGTATCGAAGTTACAGTGACCTGCCAAAATTTGTATCGAAATTACAGTAACTTGTCATAATTAGTATCGAGGTTACTGTTGTCATAATTAATATCGAAGTTACTGTTACCTGTCATAATTAGTATCGAAGTTACAGTTACTTGTCATAATTAGTATCGAAGTTACAGTTACTTGTCATAATTAGTATCGAAGTTACAGTTACCTGTCATAATTAGTATCGAAGTTACAGTTTCTTGTCATAATTAGTAACGATGTTACAGTCTCCTGTCATATTTAGTATCGAAGTTACTGTTACCTGACATAATTAGTATCGAAGTTACTGTTACCTGCCATAATTTGTATCGAAATTACAGGGACTTGTCATAATTAGTAACGAAGTTACAGTTACCTGCTATAATTAGTATCGAAATTAAAGTTACTTGTCATAATTAGTAACGAAGTTACAGTTACCAGTCATAATTAGTATCGAAGTTACTGTTACCTGTCATAATTAGTATTGAAGTTACAGTTACCTACCATAATTTTTTATCAAAATTACTGTTACTTGTCATAATTAGTAACGAAGTTAGAGTTTCTTGTCATACTTAGTATCGAAGTTACAGTTACCTGTCATAATTTGTATCGAAGTTATAGTTACTTGTCATAATTAGTATCGAAGTTACTGTTACCTGTCATAATTACTATGGAAGTTACAGTTACCTGCCATAATTTGTATCGAAATTACAGTTACTTGTCATAATAAGTAACAAAGTTACAGTTACCTGTAATAAATATTATCGAAGTTACAGTTACTTGTCATAATTAGTATCGAAGTGACTGTTACCTGTCATTATTAGTATCGAAGTTATATTTACCTGCCAAAATTTGTATCGAAATTACAGTTACTTGTCATAATTAGTAACGAAGTTACAGTTACCTGTCATAATTAGTATCGAAGTTACAGTTACTTGTCATAATTAGTATCGAAGTTACTGTTACCTGTCATAATTAGTATCGAAGTTACAGTTACCTGTCATAATTTGTATCGAAATTACAGTTACTTGTCATAATTAGTAACGATGTTACAGTTACCTGTCATAATTTGTCTCGAAGTTACAGTTACTTGTCATAATTAGTATCGAAGTTACTGTTACCTGTCATAATTAGTATCGAATTAACAGTTACCTGTCATAATTAGTATCGAAGTTACAGTTACTTGTCATAATTAGTATCGAAGTTACTGTTACCTGTCATAATTAGTATCGAAGTTACAGTTACCTGCCATAATTTGTATCGAAATTACAGTTACTTGTCATAATTAGTAACGAAGTTACAGTTAACTGTCATAATTAGTATCGAAGTTACAGTTACCTGCCATAATTATTATCGAAGTAACTGCTACCGGTCATAAATAGTATCGAAGTAACTGTTTTCTGTCATAATTAGTATCGAAGTTACTGTTACCTGTCATAATTAATATCGAAGTTACAGTTACCTGCCATAATTTGTATCGAAATTACAGTTACTTGTCATAATTAGTAACAAAGTTACAGTTACTTGCCATAATTAATATAGAAATTACAGTTACTTGTCATAATTAGTAACGAAGTTGCAGTTACCTGTCATAATTAGTATCGAAGTTACAGTTACCTGCCATAATTTGTATCGAAATTACAGTTACTTGTCATAATTAGTAACGAAGTTACAGATACCTGTCATAATTAGTATCGAAGTTACAGTTACTTGTCATAACTAGTATCGAAGTTACTGTTACCTGTCATAATTAGTATCGAAGTTACAGTGACCTGCCAAAATTTGTATCGAAATTACAGTTACTTGTCATAATTAGTATCGAGGTTACTGTTGTCATAATTAATATCGAAGTTACTGTTACCTGTCATAATTAGTATTGAAGTTACAGTTACTTGTCATAATTAGTATCGAAGTTACAGTTACTTGTCATAATTAGTATCGAAGTTACAGTTACCTGTCATAATTAGTATCGAAGTTACAGTTTCTTGTCATAATTAGTAACGATGTTACAGTTTCCTGTCATAATTAGTATCGAAGTTACTGTTACCTGACATAATTAGTATCGAAGTTACTGTTACCTGCCATAATTTGTATCGAATTTACAGGGACTTGTCATAATTAGTAACGAAGTTACAGTTACCTGCTATAATTAGTATCGAAATTAAAGTTACTTGTCATAATTAGTAACGAAGTTACCGTAACCAGTCATAATTAGTATCGAAGTTACAGTTACCTACCATAATTTTTTATCAAAATTACTGTTACTTGTCATAATTAGTAACGAAGTTAGAGTTTCTTGTCATACTTAGTATCGAAGTTACAGTTACCTGTCATAATTTGTATCGAAGTTATAGTTACTTGTCATAATTAGTATCGAAGTTACTGTTACCTGTCATAATTACTATGGAAGTTACAGTTACCTGCCATAATTTGTATCGAAATTACAGTTACTTGTCATAATAAGTAACAAAGTTACAGTTACCTGTAATAATTATTATCGAAGTTACAGTTACTTGTCATAATTAGTATCGAAGTGACTGTTACCTGTCATTATTAGTATCGAAGTTATATTTACCTGCCAAAATTTGTATCGAAATTACAGTTACTTGTCATAATTAGTAACGAAGTTACAGTTACCTGTCATAATTAGTATCGAAGTTACAGTTACTTGTCATAATTAGTATCGAAGTTACTGTTACTTGTCATAATAAATATCGAAGTCACTGTTACCTGTCATCATTATTATCGAAATTACAATTACCTGCCATAATTTGTATCGAAATTACAGTTACTTGTCATAATTAGTAACGAAGTTTCAGTTACCTGTCATAATTAGTATCGAAGTTACAGTTACTTGTCATAATTAGTATCGAAGTTATTGTTTTCTGTCATAATTAGTATCGAAGTTACTGTTACCTGTCATAATTAGTATCGAAGTTACTGTTACCTGCCATAATTTGTATCGAAATTACAGTTACTTGTCATAATTAGTAACGAAGTTACTGTTACTTGTCATAATAATTATCGAAGTTACTGTTACCTGTCATAATTAGTAACGAAATTACAGTTACCTGCCATAATTTGTATTGAAATTACAGTTACTTGTCATAATTAGTAACGAAGTTCCAGTTACTTGCCATAATTAGTATAGAAATTACAGTTACTTGTCATAATTAGTAACGAAGCTGCAGTTACCTGTCATAATTAGTATCGAAGTTACTGTTACCTGTCATAATTAGTATCGAATTTACTGTTACCTGCCATAATTTGTATCGAAATTACAGTTACTTGTCATAATTAGTAACGAAGTTACATTTACCTGTCATAATTAGTATCGAAGTTACAATTACTTGACATAATTAGTATTGAAGTTACCGTTACCTGTCATAATTAGTATCGAAGTTATAGTTACCTGTCATAATTAGTATCGAAGTTACAGTTACTTGTCATAATTAGTATCGAAGTTTCAGTAACTTGTCATAATTAGTATCGAAGTTACAGATACCTGCCCTAATTTGTATCGAAATTACAGTTACTTGTCATAATTAGTAACGAAGTTACAGTTACCTGTCATAATTAGTATCGAAGTTTCAGTTACTTGTCATAATTAGTATCGAAGTTACTGTTACCTGTCATAATTAGTATAGAAGTTACAGTGACCTGCCAAAATTTGTATCGAAATTACAGTTACTTGTCATAATTAATATCGAGGTTACTGTTGTCATAATTAATATCGAAGTTACTGTTACCTGTCATAATTAGTATCGAAGTTACAGTTACTTGTCATAATTAGTATCGAAGTTACAGCTACTTGTCATAATTAGTATCGAAGTTACAGTTACCTGTCATAATTAGTATCGAAGTTACAGTTTCTTGTCATAATTAGTAATGAAGTTACAGTTACCTGTCATAATAAGTATTGAAGTTACAGTTACTTGTCATAATTAGTATCGAAGTTTCAGTTACTTGACATAATTAGTAACGATGTTACAGTAACCTATCATAATTAGTATCGAAGTTACTGTTACCTGTATTAATTAGTATCGAAGTTACTGTTACCTGACATAATTAGTATCGAAGTTACAGTTACCTGCCATAATTTGTATCGAAATTACAGGGACTTGTCTTAATTAGAAACGAAGTTACAGTTACCTGCCATAATTAGTATCGAAATTAAAGTTACTTGTCATAATTAGTAACGAAGTTACAGTAACCTGTCATAATTAGTATCGAAGTTACTGTTACCTGTCATAATTAGTATTGAAGTTACATTTACCTACCATAATTTTTTATCAAAATTACTGTTACTTGTCATAATTAGTAACGAAGTTAGAGTTTCTTGTCAAAATTTGTATCGAAGTTACTGTTACCTGTCATAAATTTATCGAAGTTACAGTTACCTGCCATAATTTTTATCGAAATTACAGCTCCTTGTCATAATTAGTATCGAAGTTACAGTTACCTGTCATAATTAGTATCGAAGGTACTGTTACCTGCCATAATTTTTATCGAAATTACAGTTACTTGTCATAATTAGTTACGAAGTAACAGTTACCTGTCATAATTTGTATCGAAATTACAGTTACTTGTCATAATTAGTAACGAAGTTACAGTTACCTGTCATAATTAGTATCGAAGTTACAGTTACTTGTCATAATAAGTATCGAAGTTACTGTTACCTGTCCTAATTAGTATCGAAATTACAATTACCAGCCGTAATTTGTAACGTAATTACAGCTACTTGTCATAATAAGTAACGAAGATACAGTTACCTGTCATAATTAGTATCGAAGTTGCAGTTACTTGTCATAATTAGTATCGAAGTTACTGTTACCTGTCATAATAAGTATCGAAGTTACAGTTACCTGCCATAATTAGTATCGAAGTTACTGTTACCTGTCATAATTAGTATCGAAGATAGAGTTACCTGCCATAATTTGTATCGAAATAAGAGTTACTTGTCATAATTAGCAACGAAGTTACAGTTACCTGTCATAATTAGTATCGAAGTTACAGTTACTTGTCATAATTAGTATCGAAGTTACTGTTACCTGTCATAATTAGTATCGAAGTTACAGTTACCTGCCAAAATTTGTATCGAAATTACAGTTACTTGTCATAATTAGTATCGAAGTTACTGTTACTTGTCATAATTAATATCAAAGTTACTGTTACCTCTCACAATTAGTATCGAAGTTACAGTTACTTGTCATAATTAGTATCGAAGTTACAGTTACTTGTCGTAATTAGTATCGAAGTTACAGTTACCTGTCATAATTAGTATCGAAATTAGAGTTTCTTGTCATAATTAGTAATGAAGTTACAGCTACCTGTCATAATAAGTAACGAAGTTACACTTACTTGTCATAATTAGTATCGAAATTACAGTTACTTGACATAATTAGTAACGATGTTACAGTTTCCTGTCATAATTAGTATCGAAGTTACTGTTACCTGACAGAATTAGTATCGAAGTTACAGTTACCTGCCATAATTTGTATCGAAATTACAGGGACTTGTCATAATTAGTAACGAAGTTACAGTTACCTGCCATAATTAGTATCGAAATTAAAGTTACTTGTCATAATTAGTAACGAAGTTACAGTTACCAGTCATAATTAGTATCGAAGTTACTGTTACCTGTCATAATTAGTATTGAAGTTACAGTTACCTACCATAATTTTTTATCAAAATTACTGTTACTTGTCATAATTAGTAACGAAGTTAGAGTTTCTTGTCATAATTAGTATCGAAGTTACAGTTGCCTGTCATAATTTGTATCGATGTTACAGTTACTTGTCATAATTAGTATCGAAGTGACTGTTACCTGTCATAATTAGTATCGAAGTTATAGTTACCTGCCAAAATTTGTATCGAAATTACAGTTACTTGTCCTAATTAGTATCGAAGTTACTGTTACTTGTCATAATTAGTATCGAAGTTACTGTTACCTGTCATAATTATTATCGAAATTACAATTACCTGCCATAATTTGTATCGAAATTACAGTTACTTGTCATAATTAGTAACGAAGTTTCAGTTACCTGTCATAATTAGTATCGAAGTTACAGTTACTTGTCATAATTAGTATCGAAGTTACTGTTTTCTGTCATAATTAGTATCGAAGTTACTGTTACCCGTCATAATTAGTATCGAAGTTACTGTTACCTGCCATAATTTGTATCGAAATTACAGTTACTTGTCATAATTAGTAACGAAGTTACTGTTACATGTCATAATAAGTATCGAAGTTACTGTTACCTGTCATAATTAGTATCGAAATTACAGTTACCTGCCATAATTTGTATCGAATTTACAGTTACTTGGCATAATTAGTAACGAAGTTATAGTTACTTGCCATAATTAGTATAGAAATAACAGTTACTTGTCATAATTAGTAACGATTTTGCAGTTACCTGTCATAATTAGTATCGAAGTTACTGTTACCTGTCATAATTAGTATCGAATTTACTGTTACCTGCCATAATTTGTATCGAAATTACAGTTACTTGTCATAATTAGTAACGAAGTTACAGTTACCTGTCATAATTAGTATCGAAGTTACAATTACTTGTCATAATTAGTATTGAAGTTACCGTTACCTGTCATAATTAGTATCGAAGTTACAGTTACCTGTCATAATTAGTATCGAAGTTACAGTTACTTGTCATAATTAGTATCGAAGTTACTGTTACCTGTCATAATTAGTATCGAAGTTACAGTTACCTGCCATAATTTGTATCGAAATTACAGTTACTTGTCATAATTAGTAACGAAGTTACAGTTAACTGTCATAATTAGTATCGAAGTTACAGTTACCTGCCATAATTATTATCGAAGTGACTGTTACCTGTCATAATTAGTATCGAAGTTACTGTTACCTGTCATAATTAGTATCGAAGTTACAGATACCTGCCCTAATTTGTATCGATATTACAGTTACTTGTCATAATTAGTAACGAAGTTCCAGTTATTTGCCATAATTAATATAGAAATTACAGTTACTTGTCATAATTAGTAACGAAGTTGCAGTTACCTGTCATAATTAGTATCGAAGTTACAGTTACCTGCCATAATTTGTATCGAAATTA
This sequence comes from Meconema thalassinum, assembly GCA_946902985.2. Classification (NCBI taxonomy): domain Eukaryota; kingdom Metazoa; phylum Arthropoda; class Insecta; order Orthoptera; family Tettigoniidae; genus Meconema; species Meconema thalassinum. The sequence continues at coordinate 1,445,423,184 of OX336388.2, read as the reverse complement.
CAGTTACATGTCATAATTAGTAACGAAGTTACAGATACCTGTCATAATTAGTATCGAAGTTACAGTTACTTGTCATAATTAGTATCGAAGTTACTGTTACCTGTCATAATTAGTATCGAAGTTACAGTGACCTGCCAAAATTTGTATCGAAATTACAGTTACTTGTCATAATTAGTATCGAGGTTACTGTTGTCATAATTAATATCGAAGTTACTGTTACCTGTCATAATTAGTATCGAAGTTACAGTTACTTGTCATAATTAGTAATGAAGTTACAGTTACCTGTCATAATAACTATCGAAGTTACAGTTACTTGTCATAATTAGTATCGAAGTTACAGTTTCTTGACATAATTAGTAACGATGGTACAGTAACCTGTCATAATTAGTATCGAAGTTACTGTTACCTGTATTAATTAGTATCGAAGTTACTGTTACCTGACATAATTAGTATCGAAGTTACAGTTACCTGCCATAATTTGTATCGAAATTACAGGGACTTGTCATAATTAGTAACGAAGTTACAGTTACCTGACATAATTAGTATCTAAGTTACTGTTACCTGTCATAATCAGTATCGAAGTTACAGTTACCTGCCATAATTTGTATCGAAATTACAGTTCCTTGTCATAATTAGTATCGAAGTTACAGTTACCTGTCATAATTAGTAACGAAGGTACTGTTACCTGCCATAATTTGAATCGAAATTACAGTTACTTGTCATAATTAGTTACGAAGTAACAGTTACCTGTCATAATTTGTATTGAAATTACAGTTACTTGTCATAATTAGTAACGAAGTTACAGTTTCCTGTCATAATTAGTATAGAAGTTACAGTTACTTTTCATAATAAGTATCGAAGTTACTGTTAAATGTCATAATAAGTATAGAAATTACAATTACCTGCCATTATTTGTAACGAAATTACAGTTACTTGTCATAATTAGTAACGAAGTTACAGTTACCTGTCATAATAAGTATCGAAGTTACAGTTACTTGTCATAATTAGTATCGAAGTTACTGTTACCTGTCATAATTAGTATCGAAGTTACAGTTACCTGCCATAATTAGTATCGAAGTTAGAGTTACCTGCCATAATTTGTATCGAAATAACAGTCAATAGTCTTAATTAGTAACGAAGTTACAGTTACCTGTCATAATTAGTATCGAAGTTACAGTTACTTGTCATAATTAGTATCGAAGTTACAGTTACCTGTTATAATTAGTATCGAAATTACAGTTACCTGCCAAAATTTGTATCGAAATTACAGTTACTTGTCGAAGTTAGTATCGAAGTTACTGTTACATGTCATAATTAATATCGAAGTAACTGTTACCTCTCATAATTAGTATCGAAGTTACAGTTACATGTCATAATTAGTATCGAAGTTACAGTTACTTGTCATAATTAGTATCGAAATTACAGTTACTTGTCATAATAAGTAGCGAAGTTAGTGTTACTTGTCATAATAAGTATCGAAGTTACTGTTACCTGTCATAATTAGTATCGAAATTACAGTTACCGGCCATAATTTGTATCGAAATTACAGTTACTTGTCATAATTAGTAACGAAGTTACAGTTACTTGCCATAATTAGTATAGAAATTACAGTTACTTGTCATAATTAGTAACGAAGTTGCAGTAACCTGTCATAATTAGTATCGAAGTTACAGTTACCTGTCATAATTAGTATCGAAGTTACAGTTACTTGTCATAATTAGTATCGAAGTTACTGTTACCTGTCATAATTAGTATCGAAGTTACAGTTACCGCTCATAATTTGTATCGAAATTACAGTTACTTGTCATAATTAGTAACGATGTTACAGTTACCTGTCATAATTTGTCTCGAAGTTACAGTTACTTGTCATAATTAGTATCGAAGTTACTGTTACCTGTCATAATTAGTATCGAAGTAACAGTTACCTGTCATAATTAGTATCGAAGTTACAGTTACTTGTCATAATTAGTATCGAAGTTACTGTTACCTGTCATAATTAGTATCGAAGTTACAGTTACCTGCCATAATTTGTATCGAAATTACAGTTACTTGTCATAATTAGTAACGAAGTTACAGTTAACTGTCATAATTAGTATCGAAGTTACAGTTACCTGCCATAATTATTATTGAAGTAACTGCTACCGGTCATAAATAGTATCGAAGTAACTGTTTTCTGTCATAAATAGTATCGAAGTTACTGTTACCTGTCATCATTAATATAGAAGTTACAGTTACCTGCCATAATTTGTATCGAAATTACAGTTACTTGTCATAATTAGTAACAAAGTTACAGTTACTTGCCATAATTAATATAGAAATTACAGTTACTTGTCATAATTAGTAACGAAGTTGCAGTTACCTGTCATAATTAGTATCGAAGTTACAGTTACCTGCCATAATTTGTATCGAAATTACAGTTACTTGTCATAATTAGTAACGAAGTTACAGATACCTGTCATAATTAGTATCGAAGTTACAGTTACTTGTCATAACTAGTATCGAAGTTACTGTTACCTGTCATAATTAGTATCGAAGTTACAGTGACCTGCCAAAATTTGTATCGAAATTACAGTTACTTGTCATAATTAGTATCGAGGTTACTGTTGTCATAATTAATATCGAAGTTACTGTTACCTGTCATAATTAGTATCGAAGTTACAGTTACTTGTCATAATTAGTATCGAAGTTACAGTTACTTGTCATAATTAGTATCGAAGTTACAGTTACCTGTCATAATTAGTATCGAAGTTACAGTTTCTTGTCATAATTAGTAACGATGTTACAGTTTCCTGTCATAATTAGTATCGAAGTTACTGTTACCTGACATAATTAGTATCGAAGTTACTGTTACCTGCCATAATTTGTATCGAAATTACAGGGACTTGTCATAATTAGTAACGAAGTTACAGTTACCTGCTATAATTAGTATCGAAATTAAAGTTACTTGTCATAATTAGTAACGAAGTTACAGTTACCAGTCATAATTAGTATCGAAGTTACTGTTACCTGTCATAATTAGTATTGAAGTTACAGTTACCTGCCATAATTTGTATCGAAATTACAGTTACTTGTCATAATAAGTAACAAAGTTACAGTTACCTGTAATAATTATTATCGAAGTTACAGTTACTTGTCATAATTAGTATCGAAGTGACTGTTACCTGTCATTATGAGTATCGAAGTTATATTTACCTGCCAAAATTTGTATCGAAATTACAGTTACTTGTCATAATTAGTAACGAAGTTACAGTTACCTGTCATAATTAGTATCGAAGTTACAGTTACTTGTCATAATTAGTATCGAAGTTACTGTTACCTGTCATAATTAGTATCGAAGTTACAGTTACCTGTCATAATTTGTATCGAAATTACAGTTACTTGTCATAATTAGTAACGATGTTACAGTTACCTGTCATAATTTGTCTCGAAGTTACAGTTACTTGTCATAATTAGTATCGAAGTTACTGTTACCTGTCATAATTAGTATCGAATTAACAGTTACCTGTCATAATTAGTATCGAAGTTACAGTTACTTGTCATAATTAGTATCGAAGTTACTGTTACCTGTCATAATTAGTATCGAAGTTACAGTTACCTGCCATAATTTGTATCGAAATTACAGTTACTTGTCATAATTAGTAACGAAGTTACAGTTAACTGTCATAATTAGTATCGAAGTTACAGTTACCTGCCATAATTATTATCGAAGTAACTGCTACCGGTCATAAATAGTATCGAAGTAACTGTTTTCTGTCATAATTAGTATCGAAGTTACTGTTACCTGTCATAATTAATATCGAAGTTACAGTACCCTGCCATAATTTGTATCGAAATTACAGTTACTTGTCATAATTAGTAACAAAGTTACAGTTACTTGCCATAATTAATATAGAAATTACAGTTACTTGTCATAATTAGTAACGAAGTTGCAGTTACCTGTCATAATTAGTATCGAAGTTACAGTTACCTGCCATAATTTGTATCGAAATTACAGTTACTTGTCATAATTAGTAACGAAGTTACAGATACCTGTCATAATTAGTATCGAAGTTACAGTTACTTGTCATAACTAGTATCGAAGTTACTGTTACCTGTCATAATTAGTATCGAAGTTACAGTGACCTGCCAAAATTTGTATCGAAATTACAGTTACTTGTCATAATTAGTTACGAAGTAACAGTTACCTGTCATAATTTGTATCGAAATTACAGTTACTTGTCATAATTAGTAACGAAGTTACAGTTTCCTGTCATAATTAATATCGAAGTTACTGTTACCTGTCATAATTATTATCGAAGGTACAGTTACCTGCCTAAATTTGTATCGAAATTACAGTTACTTGTCATAATTAGTAACGAAGTTACAGTTACCTGTCATAATTAGTATCGAAGTTACAGTTACTTGTCATAATAAGTATCGAAGTTACTGTTACCTGTCATAATTAGTATCGAAATTACAATTACCAGCCGTAATATGTAACGAAATTACAGCTACTTGTCATAATAAGTAACGAAGATACAGTTACCTGTCATAATTAGTATCGAAGTTGCAGTTACTTGTCATAATTAGTATCGAAGTTACTGTTACCTATCATAATAAGTATCGAAGTTACATTTACCTGCCATAATTAGTATCGAAGTTACTGTTACCTGTCATAATTAGTATCGAAGTTAGAGTTACCTGCCATAATTTGTATCGAAATAAGAGTTACTTGTCATAATTAGTAACGAAGTTACAGTTACCTGTCATAATTAGTATCGAAGTTACAGTTACTTGTCATAATTAGTATCGAAGTTACTGATACCTGTCATAATTAGTATCGAAGTTACAGTTACCTGCCAAAATTTGTATCGAAATTACAGTTACTTGTCATAATTAGTATCGAAGTTACTGTTACTTGTCATAATTAATATCAAAGTTACTGTTACCTCTCACAATTAGTATCGAAGTTACAGTTACTTGTCATAATTAGTATCGAAGTTACAGTTACTTGTCGTAATTAGTATCGAAGTTACAGTTACCTGTCATAATTAGTATCGAAATTAGAGTTTCTTGTCATAATTAGTAATGAAGTTACAGCTACTTGTCATAATAAGTAACGAAGTTACACTTACTTGTCATAATTAGTATCGAAATTACAGTTACTTGACATAATTAGTAACGATGTTACTGTTTCCTGTCATAATTAGTATCGAAGTTACTGTTACCTGACATAATTAGTATCGAAGTTACAGTTACCTGCCATAATTTGTATCGAAATTACAGGGACATGTCATAATTAGTAACGAAGTTACAGTTACCTGCCATAATTAGTATCGAAATTAAAGTTACTTGTCATAATTAGTAACGAAGTTACAGTTACCAGTCATAATTAGTATCGAAGTTACTGTTACCTGTCATAATTAGTATTGAAGTTACAGTTACCTACCATAATTTTTTATCAAAATTACTGTTACTTGTCATAATTAGTAACGAAGTTAGAGTTTCTTGTCATAATTAGTATCGAAGTTACAGTTGCCTGTCATAATTTGTATCGAAGTTACAGTTACTTGTCATAATTAGTAACGAAGTGACTGTTACCTGTCATAATTAGTATCGAAGTTATAGTTACCTGCCAAAATTTGTATCGAAATTACAGTTACTTGTCATAATTAGTAATGAAGTTACAGTTACCTGTCATAATTAGTATCGAAGTTACAGTTACTTGTCATAATTAGTATCGAAGTTACTGTTACTTGTCATAATTAGTATCGAAGTTACTGTTACCTGTCATAATTATTATCGAAATTACAATTACCTGCCATAATTTGTATCGAAATTACAGTTACTTGTCATAATTAGTAACGAAGTTTCAGTTACCTGTCATAATTAGTATCGATGTTACAGTTACTTGTCATAATTAATATCGAAGTTACTGTTTTCTGTCATAATTAGTATCGAAGTTACTGTTACCCGTCATAATTAGTATCGAAGTTACTGTTACCTGCCATAATTTGTATCGAAATTACAGTTACTTGTCATAATTAGTAACGAAGTTACTGTTACATGTCATAATAAGTATCGAAGTTACTGTTACCTGTCATAATTAGTATCGAAATTACAGTTACCTGCCATAATTTGTATCGAAATTACAGTTACTTGGCATAATTAGTAACGAAGTTATAGTTGCTTGCCATAATTAGTATAGAAATAACAGTTACTTGTCATAATTAGTAACGATTTTGCAGTTACCTGTCATAATTAGTATCGAAGTTACTGTTACCTGTCATAATTAGTATCGAATTTACTGTTACCTGCCATAATTTGTATCGAAATTACAGTTACTTGTCATAATTAGTAACGAAGTTAGAGTTACCTGTCATAATTAGTATCGAAGTTACAATTACTTGTCATAATTAGTATTGAAGTTACCGTTACCTGTCATAATTAGTATCGAAGTTACAGTTACCTGTCATAATTAGTATCGAAGTTACAGTTACTTGTCATAATTAGTATCGAAGTTACTGTTACCTGTCATAATTAGTATCGAAGTTACAGTTACCTGCCATAATTTGTATCGAAATTACAGTTACTTGTCATAATTAGTAACGAAGTTACAGTTAACTGTCATAATTAGTATCGAAGTTACAGTTACCTGCCATAATTATTATCGAAGTGACTGTTACCTGTCATAATTAGTATCGAAGTTACTGTTACCTGTCATAATTAGTATCGAAGTTACAGATACCTGCCCTAATTTGTATCGATATTACAGTTACTTGTCATAATTAGTAACGAAGTTCCAGTTATTTGCCATAATTAATATAGAAATTACAGTTACTTGTCATAATTAGTAACGAAGTTGCAGTTACCTGTCATAATTAGTATCGAAGTTACAGTTACCTGCCATAATTTGTATCGAAATTACAGTTACTGGTTATAATTAGTAACGAAGTTACAGATACCTGTCATAATTAGTATCGAAGTTACAGTTACTTGTCATAATTAGTATCGAAGTTACTGTTACCTGTCATAATTAGTATCGAAGTTACAGTGACCTGCCAAAATTTGTATCGAAATTACAGTTACTTGTCATAATTAGTATCGAGGTTACTGTTGTCATAATTAATATCGAAGTTACTGTTACCTGTCATAATTAGTATCGAAGTTACAGTTACTTGTCATATTTAGTATCGAAGTTACAGTTACTTGTCATAATTAGTGTCGAAGTTACAGTTACCTGTCATAATTAGTATCGAAGTTACAGTTTCTTGTCATAATTAGTAATGAAGTTACAGTTACCTGTCATAATAACTATCGAAGTTACAGTTACTTGTCATAATTAGTATCGAAGTTACAGTTTCTTGACATAATTAGTAACGATGGTACAGTAACCTGTCATAATTAGTATCGAAGTTACTGTTACCTGTATTAATTAGTATCGAAGTTACTGTTACCTGACATAATTAGTATCGAAGTTACAGTTACCTGCCATAATTTGTATCGAAATTACAGGGACTTGTCATAATTAGTAACGAAGTTACAGTTACCTGACATAATTAGTATCGAAGTTACTGTTACCTGTCATAATCAGTATCGAAGTTACAGTTACCTGCCATAATTTGTATCGAAATTACAGTTCCTTGTCATAATTAGTATCGAAGTTACAGTTACCTGTCATAATTAGTAACGAAGGTACTGTTACCTGCCATAATTTGAATCGAAATTACAGTTACTTGTCATAATTAGTAACGAAGTTACAGTTACCTGTCATAATTAGTATAGAAGTTACAGTTACTTTTCATAATAAGTATCGAAGTTACTGTTACCTGTCATAATAAGTATAGAAATTACAATTACCTGCCATTATTTGTAACGAAATTACAGTTACTTGTCATAATTAGTAACGAAGTTACAGTTACCTGTCATAATTAGTATCGAAGTTACAGTTACTTGTCATAATTAGTATCGAAGTTACTGTTACCTGTCATAATTAGTATCGAAGTTACAGTTACCTGCCATAATTAGTATCGAAGTTGCTGTTACCTGTCATAATTAGTATCGAAGTTAGAGTTACCTGCCATAATTTGTATCGAAATAACAGTTACTAGTCTTAATTAGTAACGAAGTTACAGTTACCTGTCATAATTAGTATCGAAGTTACAGTTACTTGTCATAATTAGTATCGAAGTTACAGTTACCTGTCATAATTAGTATCGAAATTACAGTTACCTGCCAAAATTTGTATCGAAATTACAGTTACTTGTCGAAGTTAGTATCGAAGTTACTGTTACTTGTCATAATTAATATCGAAGTAACTGTTACCTCTCATAATTAGTATCGAAGTTACAGTTACATGTCATAATTAGTATCGAAGTTACAGTTACTTGTCATAATTAGTATCGAAATTACAGTTACTTATCATAATAAGTAACGAAGTTAGTGTTACTTGTCATAATAAGTATCGAAGTTACTGTTACCTGTCATAATTAGTATCGAAATTACAGTTACCGGCCATAATTTGTATCGAAATTACAGTTACTTGTCATAATTAGTAACGAAGTTACAGTTACTTGCCATAATTAGTATAGAAATTACAGTTACTTGTCATAATTAGTACGAAGTTGCAGTTACCTGTCATAATTAGTATCGAAGTTACAGTTACCTGTCATAATTAGTATCGAAGTTACAGTTACTTGTCATAATTAGTATCGAAGTTACTGTTACCTGTCATAATTAGTATCGAAGTTACAGTTACCTGTCATAATTTGTATCGAAATTACAGTTACTTGCCATAATTAGTAACGATGTTACAGTTACCTGTCATAATTTGTCTCGAAGTTACAGTTACTTGTCATAATTAGTATCGAAGTTACTGTTACCTGTCATAATTAGTATCGAAGTAACAGTTACCTGTCATAATTAGTATCGAAGTTACAGTTACTTGTCATAATTAGTATCGAAGTTACTGTTACCTGTCATAATTAGTATCGAAGTTACAGTTACCTGCCATAATTTGTATCGAAATTACAGTTACTTGTCATAATTAGTAACGAAGTTACAGTTAACTGTCATAATTAGTATCGAAGTTACAGTTACCTGCCATAATTATTATCGAAGTAACTGCTACCGGTCATAAATAGTATCGAAGTAACTGTTTTCTGTCATAATTAGTATCGAAGTTACTGTTACCTGTCATAATTAATATCGAAGTTACAGTTACCTGCCATAATTTGTATCGAAATTACAGTTACTTGTCATAATTAGTAACAAAGTTACAGTTACTTGCCATAATTAATATAGAAATTACAGTTACTTGTCATAATTAGTAACGAAGTTGCAGTTACCTGTCATAATTAGTATCGAAGTTACAGTTACCTGCCATAATTTGTATCGAAATTACAGTTACTTGTCATAATTAGTAACGAAGTTACAGATACCTGTCATAATTAGTATCGAAGTTACAGTTACTTGTCATAACTAGTATCGAAGTTACTGTTACCTGTCATAATTAGTATCGAAGTTACAGTGACCTGCCAAAATTTGTATCGAAATTACAGTTACTTGTCATAATTAGTAACGAAGTTACAGTTACCTGTCATAATTAGTATCGAAGTTACAATTACTTGTCATAATTAGTATTGAAGTTACCGTTACCTGTCATAATTAGTATCGAAGTTACAGTTACCTGTCATAATTAGTATCGAAGTTACAGTTACTTGTCATAATTAGTATCGAAGTTACTGTTACCTGTCATAATTAGTATCGAAGTTACAGTTACCTGCCATAATTTGTATCGAAATTACAGTTACTTGTCATAATTAGTAACGAAGTTACAGTTAACTGTCATAATTAGTATCGAAGTTACAGTTACCTGCCATAATTATTATCGAAGTGACTGTTACCTGTCATAATTAGTATCGAAGTTACTGTTACCTGTCATAATTAGTATCGAAGTTACAGATACCTGCCCTAATTTGTATCGATATTACAGTTACTTGTCATAATTAGTAACGAAGTTCCAGTTATTTGCCATAATTAATATAGAAATTACAGTTACTTGTCATAATTAGTAACGAAGTTGCAGTTACCTGTCATAATTAGTATCGAAGTTACAGTTACCTGCCATAATTTGTATCGAAATTACAGTTACTGGTTATAATTAGTAACGAAGTTACAGATACCTGTCATAATTAGTATCGAAGTTACAGTTACTTGTCATAATTAGTATCGAAGTTACTGTTACCTGTCATAATTAGTATCGAAGTTACAGTGACCTGCCAAAATTTGTATCGAAATTACAGTTACTTGTCATAATTAGTATCGAGGTTACTGTTGTCATAATTAATATCGAAGTTACTGTTACCTGTCATAATTAGTATCGAAGTTACAGTTACTTGTCATATTTAGTATCGAAGTTACAGTTACTTGTCATAATTAGTGTCGAAGTTACAGTTACCTGTCATAATTAGTATCGAAGTTACAGTTTCTTGTCATAATTAGTAATGAAGTTACAGTTACCTGTCATAATAACTATCGAAGTTACAGTTACTTGTCATAATTAGTATCGAAGTTACAGTTTCTTGACATAATTAGTAACGATGGTACAGTAACCTGTCATAATTAGTATCGAAGTTACTGTTACCTGTATTAATTAGTATCGAAGTTACTGTTACCTGACATAATTAGTATCGAAGTTACAGTTACCTGCCATAATTTGTATCGAAATTACAGGGACTTGTCATAATTAGTAACGAAGTTACAGTTACCTGACATAATTAGTATCGAAGTTACTGTTACCTGTCATAATCAGTATCGAAGTTACAGTTACCTGCCATAATTTGTATCGAAATTACAGTTCCTTGTCATAATTAGTATCGAAGTTACAGTTACCTGTCATAATTAGTAACGAAGGTACTGTTACCTGCCATAATTTGAATCGAAATTACAGTTACTTGTCATAATTAGTTACGAAGTAACAGTTACCTGTCTTAATTTGTATTGAAATTACAGTTACTTGTCATAATTAGTAACGAAGTTACAGTTACCTGTCATAATTAGTATAGAAGTTACAGTTACTTTTCATAATAAGTATCGAAGATACTGTTACCTGTCATAATAAGTATAGAAATTACAATTACCTGCTATTATTTGTAACGAAATTACAGTTACTTGTCATAATTAGTAACGAAGTTACAGTTACCTGTCATAATTAGTATCGAAGTTACAGTTACTTGTCATAATTAGTATCGAAGTTACTGTTACCTGTCATAATTAGTATCGAAGTTACAGTTACCTGCCATAATTAGTATCGAAGTTGCTGTTACCTGTCATAATTAGTATCGAAGTTAGAGTTACCTGCCATAATTTGTATCGAAATAACAGTTACTAGTCTTAATTAGTAACGAAGTTACAGTTACCTGTCATAATTAGTATCGAAGTTACAGTTACTTGTCATAATTAGTATCGAAGTTACAGTTACCTGTCATAATTAGTATCGAAATTACAGTTACCTGCCAAAATTTGTATCGAAATTACAGTTACTTGTCGAAGTTAGTATCGAAGTTACTGTTACTTGTCATAATTAATATCGAAGTAACTGTTACCTCTCATAATTAGTATCGAAGTTACAGTTACATGTCATAATTAGTATCGAAGTTACAGTTACTTGTCATAATTAGTATCGAAATTACAGTTACTTATCATAATAAGTAACGAAGTTAGTGTTACTTGTCATAATAAGTATCGAAGTTACTGTTACCTGTCATAATTAGTATCGAAATTACAGTTACCGGCCATAATTTGTATCGAAATTACAGTTACTTGTCATAATTAGTAACGAAGTTACAGTTACTTGCCATAATTAGTATAGAAATTACAGTTACTTGTCATAATTAGTACGAAGTTGCAGTTACCTGTCATAATTAGTATCGAAGTACAGTTACCTGTCATAATTAGTATCGAAGTTACAGTTACTTGTCATAATTAGTATCGAAGTTACTGTTACCTGTCATAATTAGTATCGAAGTTACAGTTACCTGTCATAATTTGTATCGAAATTACAGTTACTTGCCATAATTAGTAACGATGTTACAGTTACCTGTCATAATTTGTCTCGAAGTTACAGTTACTTGTCATAATTAGTATCGAAGTTACTGTTACCTGTCATAATTAGTATCGAAGTAACAGTTACCTGTCATAATTAGTATCGAAGTTACAGTTACTTGTCATAATTAGTATCGAAGTTACTGTTACCTGTCATAATTAGTATCGAAGTTACAGTTACCTGCCATAATTTGTATCGAAATTACAGTTACTTGTCATAATTAGTAACGAAGTTACAGTTAACTGTCATAATTAGTATCGAAGTTACAGTTACCTGCCATAATTATTATCGAAGTAACTGCTACCGGTCATAAATAGTATCGAAGTAACTGTTTTCTGTCATAATTAGTATCGAAGTTACTGTTACCTGTCATAATTAATATCGAAGTTACAGTTACCTGCCATAATTTGTATCGAAATTACAGTTACTTGTCATAATTAGTAACAAAGTTACAGTTACTTGCCATAATTAATATAGAAATTACAGTTACTTGTCATAATTAGTAACGAAGTTGCAGTTACCTGTCATAATTAGTATCGAAGTTACAGTTACCTGCCATAATTTGTATCGAAATAACAGTTACTTGTCATAATTAGTAACGAAGTTACAGATACCTGTCATAATTAGTATCGAAGTTACAGTTACTTGTCATAACTAGTATCGAAGTTACTGTTACCTGTCATAATTAGTATCGAAGTTACAGTGACCTGCCAAAATTTGTATCGAAATTACAGTTACTTGTCATAATTAGTATCGAGGTTACTGTTGTCATAATTAATATCGAAGTTACTGTTACCTGTCATAATTAGTATCGAAGTTACAGTTACTTGTCATAATTAGTATCGAAGTTACAGTTACTTGTCATAATTAGTATCGAAGTTACAGTTACCTGTCATAATTAGTATCGAAGTTACAGTTTCTTGTCATAATTAGTAACGATGTTACAGTTTCCTGTCATAATTAGTATCGAAGTTACTGTTACCTGACATAATTAGTATCGAAGTTACTGTTACCTGCCATAATTTGTATCGAAATTACAGGGACTTGTCATAATTAGTAACGAAGTTACAGTTACCTGCTATAATTAGTATCGAAATTAATGTTACTTGTCATAATTAGTAACGAAGTTACCGTTACCAGTCATAATTAGTATCGAAGTTACTGTTACCTGTCATAATTAGTATTGAAGTTACAGTTACCTACCATAATTTTTTATCAAAATTACTGTTACTTGTCATAATTAGTAACGAAGTTAGAGTTTCTTGTCATACTTAGTATCGAAGTTACAGTTACCTGTCATAATTTGTATCGAAGTTATAGTTACTTGTCATAATTAGTATCGAAGTTACTGTTACCTGTCATAATTACTATGGAAGTTACAGTTACCTGCCATAATTTGTATCGAAATTACAGTTACTTGTCTTAATAAGTAACAAAGTTACAGTTACCTGTAATAATTATTATCGAAGTCACAGTTACTTGTCATAATTAGTATCGAAGTGACTGTTACCTGTCATTATTAGTATCGAAGTTATATTTACCTGCCAAAATTTGTATCGAAATTACAGTTACTTGTCATAATTAGTAACGAAGTTACAGTTACCTGTCATAATTAGTATCGAAGGTACAGTTACTTGTCATAATTAGTATCGAAGTTACTGTTACTTGTCATAATTAGTATCGAAGTCACTGTTACCTGTCATCATTATTATCGAAATTACAATTACCTGCCATAATTTGTATCGAAATTACAGTTACTTGTCATAATTAGTAACGCAGTTTCAGTTACCTGTCATAATTAGTATCGAAGTTACAGTTACTTGTCATAATTAGTATCGAAGTTTTTTTTTTGTGTCATAATTAGTATCGAAGTTACTGTTACCTGTCATAATTAGTATCGAAGTTACTGTTACCTGCCATAATTTGTATCGAAATTACAGTTACTTGTCATAATTTGTAACGAAGTTACTGTTACTTGTCATAATAAGTATCGAAGTTACTGTTACCTGTCATAATTAGTAACGAAATTACAGTTGCCTGCCATAATTTGTATTGAAATTACAGTTACTTGTCATAATTAGTAACGAAGTTACAGTTACTTGCCATAATTAGTATAGAAATTACAGTTACTTGTCATAATTAGTAACGAAGCTGCAGTTACCTGTCATAATTAGTATCGAAGTTACTGTTACCAGTCATAATTAGTATCGAATTTACTGTTACCTGCCATAATTTGTATCGAAATTACAGTTACTTGTCATAATTAGTAACGAAGTTACATTTACCTGTCATAATTAGTATCGAAGTTACAATTACTTGACATAATTATTATTGAAGTTACCGTTACCTGTCATAATTAGTATCGAAGTTATAGTTACCTGTCATAATTAGTATCGAAGTTACAGTTACTTGTCATAATTAGTATCGAAGTTTCAGTTACTTGTCATAATTAGTATCGAAGTTACAGATACCTGCCCTAATTTGTATCGAAATTACAGTTACTTGTCATAATTAGTAACGAAGTTACAGTTACCTGTCATAATTAGTATCGAAGTTTCAGTTACTTGTCATAATTAGTATCGAAGTTACTGTTACCTGTCATAATTAGTATAGAAGTTACAGTGACCTGCCAAAATTTGTATCGAAATTACAGTTACTTGTCATAATTAATATCGAGGTTACTGTTGTCATAATTAATATCGAAGTTACTGTTACCTGTCATAATTAGTATCGAAGTTACAGTTATTTGTCATAATTAGTATCGAAGTTACAGTTACTTGTCATAATTAGTATCGAAGTTACAGTTACCTGTCATAATTAGTATCGAAGTTACAGTTTCTTGTCATAATTAGTAATGAAGTTACAGTTACCTGTCATAATAAGTATTGAAGTTACAGTTACTTGTCATAATTAGTATCGAAGTTTCAGTTACTTGACATAATTAGTAACGATGTTACAGTAACCTATCCTAATTAGTATCGAAGTTACTGTTACCTGTATTAATTAGTATCGAAGTTACTGTTACCTGACATAATTAGTATCGAAGTTACAGTTACCTGCCATAATTTGTATCGAAATTACAGGGACTTGTCTTAATTAGAAACGAAGTTACAGTTACCTGCCATAATTAGTATCGAAATTAAAGTTACTTGTCATAATTAGTAACGAAGTTACAGTAACCTGCCATAATTAATATCGAAGTTACTGTTACCTGTCATAATTAGTATTGAAGTTACATTTACCTACCATAATTTTTTATCAAAATTACTGTTACTTGTCATAATTAGTAACGAAGTTAGAGTTTCTTGTCATAATTAGTATCGAAGTTACAGTTACCTGTCATAATTTGATTCGAAGTTATAGTTACTTGTCAAAATTTGTATCGAAGTTACTGTTACCTGTCATAATTATTATCGAAGTTACAGTTACCTGTCATAATTAGTTACGAAGTAACAGTTACCTGTCATAATTTGTATCGAAATTACAGTTACTTGTCATAATTAGTAACGAAGTTACAGTTTCCTGTCATAATTAATATCGAAGTTACTGTTACCTGTCATAATTAGTATCGAAGGTACAGTTACCTGCCTAAATTTGTATCGAAATTACAGTTACTTGTCATAATTAGTAACGAAGTTACAGTTACCTGTCATAATTAGTATCGAAGTTACAGTTACTTGTCATAATAAGTATCGAAGTTACTGTTACCTGTCATAATTAGTATCGAAATTACAATTACCAGCCGTAATTTGTAACGAAATTACAGCTACTTGTCATAATAAGTAACGAAGATACAGTTACCTGTCATAATTAGTATCGAAGTTGCAGTTACTTGTCATAATTCGTATCGAAGTTACTCTTACCTGTCATAATAAGTATCGAAGTTACAGTTACCTGCCATAATTAGTATCGAAGTTACTGTTACCTGTCATAATTAGTATCGAAGTTAGAGTTACTTGTCATAATTAGTAACGAAGTTACAGTAACCTGTCATAATTAGTATCGAAGTTACAGTTACTTGTCATAATTAGTATCGAAGTTACTGTTACCTGTCATAATTAGTATCGAAGTTACAGTTACCTGCCAAAATTTGTATCGAAATTACAGTTACTTGTCATAATTAGTATCGAAGTTACTGTTACTTGTCATAATTAATATCAAAGTTACTGTTACCTCTCACAATTAGTATCGAAGTTACAGTTACTTGTCATAATTAGTATCGAAGTTACAGTTACTTGTCGTAATTAGTATCGAAGTTACAGTTACCTGTCATAATTAGTATCGAAATTAGAGTATCTTGTCATAATTAGTAATGAAGTTACAGCTACCTGTCATAATAAGTAACGAAGTTACACTTACTTGTCATAATTAGTATCGAAATTACAGTTACTTGACATAATTAGTAACGATGTTACAGTTTCCTGTCATAATTAGTATCGAAGTTACTGTTACCTGACATAATTAGTATCGAAGTTACAGTTACCTGCCATAATTTGTATCGAAATTACAGGGACTTGTCATAATTAGTAACGAAGTTACAGTTACCTGCCATAATTAGTATCGAAATTAAAGTTACTTGTCATAATTAGTAACGAAGTTACAGTTACCAGTCATAATTAGTATCGAAGTTACTGTTACCTGTCATAATTAGTATTGAAGTTACAGTTACCTACCATAATTTTTTATCAAAATTACTGTTACTTGTCATAATTAGTAACGAAGTTAGAGTTTCTTGTCATAATTAGTATCGAAGTTACAGTTGCCTGTCATAATTTGTATCGAAGTTACAGTTACTTGTCATAATTAGAATCGAAGTGACTGTTACCTGTCATAATTAGTATCGAAGTTATAGTTACCTGCCAAAATTTGTATCGAAATTACAGTTACTTGTCATAATTAGTAATGAAGTTACAGTTACCTGTCATAATTAGTATCGAAGTTACAGTTACTTGTCATAACTAGTATCGAAGTTACTGTTACTTGTCATAATTAGTATCGAAGTTACTGTTACCTGTCATAATTATTATCGAAATTACAATTACCTGCCATAATTTGTATCGAAATTACAGTTACTTGTCATAATTAGTAACGAAGTTTCAGTTACCTGTCATAATTAGTATCGAAGTTACAGTTACTTGTCATAATTAGTATCGAAGTTACTGTTTTCTGTCATAATTAGTATCGAAGTTACTGTTACCCGTCATAATTAGTATCGAAGTTACTGTTACCTGCCATAATTTGTATCGAAATTACAGTTACTTGTCATAATTAGTAACGAAGTTACTGTTACATGTCATAATAAGTATCGAAGTTACTGTTACTTGTCATAATTAGTATCGAAATTACAGTTACCTGCCATAATTTGTATCGAAATTACAGTTACTTGGCATAATTAGTAACGAAGTTATAGTTACTTGCCATACTTAGTATAGAAATAACAGTTACTTGTCATAATTAGTAACGATTTTGCAGTTACCTGTCATAATTAGTATCGAAGTTACTGTTACCTGTCATAATTAGTATCGAATTTACTGTTACCTGCCATAATTTTTATCGAAATTACAGTTACTTGTCATAATTAGTAACGAAGTTACAGTTACCTGTCATAATTAGTATCGAAGTTACAATTACTTGTCATAATTAGTATTGAAGTTACCGTTACCTGTCATAATTAGTATCGAAGTTACAGTTACCTGTCATAATTAGTATCGAAGTTACAGTTACTTGTCATAATTAGTATCGAAGTTACTGTTACCTGTCATAATTAGTATCGAAGTTACAGTTACCTGCCATAATTTGTATCGAAATTACAGTTACTTGTCATAATTAGTAACGAAGTTACAGTTAACTGTCATAATTAGTATCGAAGTTACAGTTACCTGCCATAATTATTATCGAAGTGACTGTTACCTGTCATAATTAGTATCGAAGTTACTGTTACCTGTCATAATTAGTATCGAAGTTACAGTTACTTGTCATAATTAGTATCGAAGTTACTGTTACCTGTCATAATTAGTATCGAAGTTACAGTTACCTGCCCTAATTTGTATCGATATTACAGTTACTTGTCATAATTAGTAACGAAGTTCCAGGTATTTGCCATAATTAATATAGAAATTACAGTTACTTGTCATAATTAGTAACGAAGTTGCAGTTACCTGTCATAATTAGTATCGAAGTTACAGTTACCTGCCATAATTTGTATCGAAATTACAGTTACTTGTCATAATTAGTAACGAAGTTACAGATACCTGTCATAATTAGTATCGAAGTTACAGTTACTTGTCATAATTAGTATCGAAGTTACTGTTACCTGTCATAATTAGTATCGAAGTTACAGTGACCTGCCAAAATTTGTATCGAAATTACAGTTACTTGTCATAATTAGTATCGAGGTTACTGTTGTCATAATTAATATCGAAGTTACTGTTACCTGTCATAATTAGTATCGAAGTTACAGTTACTTTTTATATTTAGTATCGAAGTTACAGTTACTTGTCATAATTAGTGTCGAAGTTACAGTTACCTGTCATAATTAGTATCGAAGTTACAGTTTCTTGTCATAATTAGTAATGAAGTTACAGTTACCTGTCATAATAACTATCGAAGTTACAGTTACTTGTCATAATTAGTATCGAAGTTACAGTTTCTTGACATAATTAGTAACGATGGTACAGTAACCTGTCATAATTAGTATCGAAGTTACTGTTACCTGTATTAATTAGTATCGAAGTTACTGTTACCTGACATAATTATTATCGAAGTTACAGTTACCTGCCATAATTTGTATCGAAATTACAGGGACTTGTCATAATTAGTAACGAAGTTACAGTTACCTGACATAATTAGTATCGAAGTTACTGTTACCTGTCATAATCAGTATCGAAGTTACAGTTACCTGCCATAATTTGTATCGAAATTACAGTTCCTTGTCATAATTAGTATCGAAGTTACAGTTACCTGTCATAATTAGTAACGAAGGTACTGTTACCTGCCATAATTTGAATCGAAATAACAGTTACTTGTCA
The DNA here is from genome assembly GCA_946902985.2 of Meconema thalassinum. Taxonomy (NCBI): domain Eukaryota; kingdom Metazoa; phylum Arthropoda; class Insecta; order Orthoptera; family Tettigoniidae; genus Meconema; species Meconema thalassinum. The sequence continues at coordinate 1,445,404,071 of OX336388.2, read as the reverse complement.
TAATTAGTTACGAAGTTACAGTTACCTGTCATAATTAGTATAGAAGTTACAGTTACTTTTCATAATAAGTATCGAAGTTACTGTTACCTGTCATAATAAGTATAGAAATTACAATTACCTGCCATTATTTGTAACGAAATTACAGTTACTTGTCATAATTAGTAACGAAGTTACAGTTACCTGTCATAATTAGTATCGAAGTTACAGTTACTTGTCATAATTAGTATCGAAGTTACTGTTACCTGTCATAATTAGTATCGAAGTTACATTTACCTGCCATAATTAGTATCGAAGTTGCTGTTACCTGTCATAATTAGTATCGAAGTTAGAGTTACCTGCCATAATTTGTATCGAAATAACAGTTACTAGTCTTAATTAGTAACGAAGTTACAGTTACCTGTCATAATTAGTATCGAAGTTACAGTTACTTGTCATAATTAGTATCGAAGTTACAGTTACCTGTCATAATTAGTATCGATATTACAGTTACCTGCCAAAATTTGTATCGAAGTTACAGTTACATGTCATAATTAGTATCGAAGTTACAGTTACTTGTCATAATTAGTATCGAAATTACAGTTACTTGTCATAATAAGTAACGAAGTTAGTGTTACTTGTCATAATAAGTATCGAAGTTACTGTTACCTGTCATAATTAGTATCGAAATTACAGTTACCGGCCATAATTTGTATCGAAATTACAGTTACTTGTCATAATTAGTAACGAAGTTACAGTTACTTTCCATAATTAGTATAGAAATTACAGTTACTTGTCATAATTAGTAACGAAGTTGCAGTTACCTGTCATTATTAGTATCGAAGTTACAGTTACCTGTCATAATTAGTATCGAAGTTACAGTTACTTGTCATAATTAGTATCGAAGTTACTGTTACCTGTCATAATTAGTATCGAAGTTACAGTTACCTGTCATAATTTGTATCGAAATTACAGTTACTTGTCATAATTAGTAACGATGTTACAGTTACCTGTCATAATTTGTCTCGAAGTTACAGTTACTTGTCATAATTAGTATCGAAGTTACTGTTACCTGTCATAATTAGTATCGAAGTAACAGTTACCTGTCATAATTAGTATCGAAGTTACAGTTACTTGTCATAATTAGTATCGAAGTTACTGTTACCTGTCATAATTAGTATCGAAGTTACAGTTACCTGCCATAATTTGTATCGAAATTACAATTACTTGTCATAATTAGTAACGAAGTTACAGTTAACTGTCATAATTAGTATCGAAGTTACAGTTACCTGCCATAATTATTATCGAAGTAACTGCTACCGGTCATATATAGTATCGAAGTAACTGTTTTCTGTCATAATTAGTATCGAAGTTACTGTTACCTGTCATAATTAATATCGAAGTTACAGTTACCTGCCATAATTTGTATCGAAATTACAGTTACTTGTCATAATTAGTAACAAAGTTACAGTTACTTGCCATAATTAATATAGAAATTACAGTTACTTGTCATAATTAGTAACGAAGGTGCAGTTACCTGTCATAATTAGTATCGAAGTTACAGTTACCTGCCATAATTTGTATCGAAATTACAGTTACTTGTCATAATTAGTAACGAAGTTACAGATACCTGTCATAATTAGTATCGAAGTTACAGTTACTTGTCATAACTAGTATCGAAGTTACTGTTACCTGTCATAATTAGTATCGAAGTTACAGTGACCTGCCAAAATTTGTATCGAAATTACAGTTACTTGTCATAATTAGTATCGAGGTTACTGTTGTCATAATTAATATCGAAGTTACTGTTGCCTGTCATAATTAGTATCGAAGTTACAGTTACTTGTCATAATTAGTATCGAAGTTACAGTTACTTGTCATAATTAGTATCGAAGTTACAGTTACCTGTCATAATTAGTATCGAAGTTACAGTTTCTTGTCATAATTAGTAACGATGTTACAGTTTCCTGTCATAATTAGTATCGAAGTTACTGTTACCTGACATAATTAGTATCGAAGTTACTGTTACCTGCCATAATTTGTATCGAAATTACAGGGACTTGTCATAATTAGTAACGAAGTTACAGTTACCTGCTAAAATTAGTATCGAAATTAAAGTTACTTGTCATAATTAGTAACGAAGTTACAGTTACCAGTCATAATTAGTATCGAAGTTACTGTTACCTGTCATAATTAGTATTGAAGTTACAGTTACCTGCCATAATTTGTATCGAAATTACAGTTACTTGTCATAATAAGTAACAAAGTTAGAGTTTCTTGTCATAATTAGTATCGAAGTTACTGTTACCTGTCATAATTATTATCGAAATTACAATTACCTGCCATAATTTGTATCGAAATTACAGTTACTTGTCATAATTAGTAACGAAGGTTCAGTTACCTGTCATAATTAGTAACGATGTTACAGTAACCTGTCATAATTAGTATCGAAGTTACTGTTACCTGTCATAATTAGTATTGAAGTTACAGTTACCTACCATAATTTTTTATCAAAATTACTGTTACTTGTCATAATTAGTAACGAAGTTAGAGTTTATTGTCATATTTAGTATCGAAGTTACAGTTACCTGTCATAATTTGATTCGAAGTTATAGTTACTTGTCAAAATTTGTATCGAAGTTACTGTTACCTGTCATAATTATTATCGAAGTTACAGTTACCTGCCATAATTTTTATCGAAATTACAGTTCCTTGTCATAATTAGTATCGAAGTTACAGTTACCTGTCATAATTAGTATCGAAGGTACTGTTACCTGCCATAATTTTTATCGAAATTACAGTTACTTGTCATAATTAGTTACGAAGTAACAGTTACCTGTCATAATTTGTATCGAAATTACAGTTACTTGTCATAATTAGTAACGAAGTTACAGTTTCCTGTCATAATTAATATCGAAGTTACTGTAACCTGTCATAATTAGTATCGAAGGTACAGTTACCTGCCTAAATTTGTATCGAAATTACAGTTACTTGTCATAATTAGTAACGAAGTTACAGTTACCTGTCATAATTAGTATCGAAGTTACAGTTACTTGTCATAATAAGTATCGAAGTTACTGTTACCTGTCAAAATTAGTATCGAAATTACAATTACCAGCCGTAATTTGTAACGAAATTACAGTAACTTGTCATAATAAGTAACGAAGTTACAGTTACCTGTCATAATTAGTATCGAAGTTACAGTTACTTGTCATAATTAGTATCAATGTTACTGTTACCTGTCATAATAAGTATCGAAGTTACAGTTACCTGCCATAATTAGTATCGAAGTTACTGTTACCTGTCATAATTAGTATCGAAGTTAGAGTTACCTGCCATAATTTGTATCGAAATAAGAGTTACTTGTCATAATTAGTAACGAAGTTACAGTTACCTGTCATAATTAGTATCGAAGTTACAGTTACTTGTCATAATTAGTATCGAAGTTACTGTTACCTGTCATAATTAGTATCGAAGTTACAGTTACCTGCCAAAATTTGTATCGAAATTACAGTTACTTGTCATAATTAGTATCGAAGTTACTGTTACTTGTCATAATTAATATCGAAGTTACTGTTACCTCTCACAATTAGTATCGAAGTTACAGTTACTTGTCATAATTAGTATCGAAGTTACAGTTACTTGTCATAATTAGTATCGAAGTTACAGTTACCTGTCATAATTAGATTCGAAATTAGAGTTTCTTGTCATAATTAGTAATGAAGTTACATTTACCTGTCATAATAAGTAACTAAGTTACAGTTACTTGTCATAATTAGTATCGAAATTACAGTTACTTGACATAATTAGTAACGATGTTACAGTTTCCTGTCATAATTAGTATCGAAGTTACAGTTACTTGTCATAATTAGTATCGAAGTTACTGTTACCTGTCATAATTAGTATCGAAATTACAGTTACCTGCCAAAATTTGTATCGAAATTACAGTTACTTGTCATAATTAGTATCGAGGTTACTGTTACTTGTCATAATTAATATCGAAGTAACTGTTACCTCTCATAATTAGTATCGAAGTTACAGTTACTTGTCATAATTAATATCGAAGTTACAGTTCTTGTCATAATTAGTAACGAAGTTACAGTTACTTGCCATAATTAGTATAGAAATTACAGTTACTTGTCATAATAGTAACGAAGTTTCAGTTACCTGTCATAATTAGTATCGAAGTTACTGTTAACTGTCATAATTAGTATCGAATTTTCTGTTACCTGCCATAATTTGTATCGAAATTACAGTTACTTGTCATAATTAGTAACGAAGTTACAGTTACCTGTCATAATTTGTATCGAAGTTACAGTTACTTGTCATAATTAGTATCGAAGTTACTGTTACCTGGCATAATTAGTATCGAAGTTACAGTTACCTGTCATAATTAGTATCGAAGTTACAGTTACTTGTCATAATTAGTATCGAAGTTACTGTAACCTGTCATAATTAGTATCGAAGATTCAGTTACCTGCCAAAATTTGTATCGAAATTACAGTTACTTGTCATAATTAGTATCGAAGTTACTGTTACTTGTCATAATAAATATCGAAGTTACTGTAACCTCTCACAATTAGTATCGAAGTAACAGTTACTTGTCATAATTAGTATCGAAGTTACAGTTACTTGTCATAATTAGTATCGAAGTTACAGAGTTACCTGTCATAATTAGTATCGAAGTTAGAGTTTCTTGTCATAATTAGTAATGAAGTTACTCTTACCTGTCATAATAAGTAACGAAGTTACAGTTACTTGTCATAATTAGTATCGAAATTACAGTTACTTGACATAATTAGTAACGATGTTACAGTTTCCTGTCATAATTAGTATCGAAGTTACTGTTACCTGACATAATTAGTATCGAGGTTACAGTTACCTGCAATAATTTGTATCGAAATTACAGGCACTTGTCATAATTAGTAACGAAGTTACAGTTACCTGCCATAATTAGTATCGAAATTAAAGTTACTTGTCATAATTAGTAACGAAGTTACAGTTACCAGTCATAATTAGTATCGAAGTTACTGTTACCTGTCACAATTAGTATTGAAGTTACAGTTAACTACCATAATTTTTTATCAAAATTACTGTTACTTGTCATAATTAGTAACGAAGTTAGAGTTTCTTCTCATAATTAGTATCGAAATTACAGTTACTTGACATAATTAGTAACGATGTTACAGTTTCCTGTCATAATTAGTATCGAAGTTACAGTTACTTGTCATAATTAGTATCGAAGTTACTGTTACCTGTCATAATTAGTATCGAAATTACAGTTACCTGCCAAAATTTGTATCGAAATTACAGTTACTTGTCATAATTAGTATCGAGGTTACTGTTACTTGTCATAATTAATATCGAAGTAACTGTTACCTCTCATAATTAGTATCGAAGTTACAGTTACTTGTCATAATTAGTATCGAAGTTACAGTTCTTGTCATAATTAGTAACGAAGTTACAGTTACTTGCCATAATTAGTATAGAAATTACAGTTACTTGTCATAATAGTAACGAAGTTTCAGTTACCTGTCATAATTAGTATCGAAGTTACTGTTAACTGTCATAATTAGTATCGAATTTTCTGTTACCTGCCATAATTTGTATCGAAATTACAGTTACTTGTCATAATTAGTAACGAAGTTACAGTTACCTGTCATAATTTGTATCGAAGTTACAGTTACTTGTCATAATTAGTATCGAAGTTACTGTTACCTGGCATAATTAGTATCGAAGTTACAGTTACCTGTCATAATTAGTATCGAAGTTACAGTTACTTGTCATAATTAGTATCGAAGTTACTGTTACCTGTCATAATAAGTATCGAAGTTACAGTTTCCTGCCATAATTTGTATCGAAATTACAGTTACTTGTCATAATTAGTAACGAAGTTACAGATAACTGTCATAATTAGTATCGAAGTTACAGTTACCTGCCATAATTATTGTCGAAGTAACTGCTACCGGTCATAATTAGTATCGAAGTAACTGTTTTCTGTCATAATTAGTATCGAAGTTACTGTTACCTCTCATAATTAATATCGAAGTTACAGTTACCTGCCATAATTTGTATCGAAATTACAGTTACTTGTCATAATTAGTAACAAAGTTACAGTTACTTGCCATAATTAATATAGAAATTACAGTTACTTGTCATAATTAGTAACGAAGTTGCAGTTACCTGTCATAATTAGTATCGAAGTTACAGTTACCTGCCATAATTTGTATCGAAATTACAGTTACTTGTCATAATTAGTAACGAAGTTACAGATACCTGTCATAATTAGTATCGAAGTTACAGTTACTTGTCATAACTAGTATCGAAGTTACTGTTACCTGTCATAATTAGTATCGAAGTTACAGTGACCCGCCAAAATTTGTATCGAAATTACAGTTACTTGTCATAATTAGTATCGAGGTTATTGTTGTCATAATTAATATCGAAGTTACTGTTACCTGTCATAATTAGTATCGAAGTTACAGTTACTTGTCATAATTAGTATCGAAGTTACAGTTACTTGTCATAATTAGTATCGAAGTTACAGTTACCTGTCATAATGAGTATCGAAGTTACAGTTTCTTGTCATAATTAGTAATGAAGTTACAGTTACCTGTCATAATAAGTATCGAAGTTACAGTAACTTGTCATAATTAGTATCGAAGTTACATTTACTTGACATAATTAGTAACGATGTTACGGTAACCTGTCATAATTAGTACCGAAGTTACTGTTACCTGTATTAATAAGTATCGAAGTTACTGTTACCTGACATAATTAGTATCGAAGTTACAGTTACCTGTCATAATTAGTATCGAAGTTACTGTTACCTGTCATAATTAGTATTGAAGTTACAGTTACCTACCATAATTTTTTATCAAAATTACTGTTACTTGTCATAATTAGTAACAAAGTTACAGTTTCCTGTCATAATTGATATCGAAGTTACTGTTACCTGTCATAATTAGTATCGAAGGTATAGTTACCTGCCAAAATTTGTATCGAAATTACAGTTACTTGTCATAATTAGTAACGAAGTTACAGTTACCTGTCATAATTAGTATCGAAGTTACAGTTACTTGTCATAATAAGTATCGAAGTAACTGTTACCTGTAATAATTAGTATCGAAATTACAATTACCTGACATAATTTGTAACGAAATTACAGTTACTTGTCATAATTAGTATCGAAGTTACTGTTATCTGACATAATTAGTATCGAAGTTACAGTCACCTGCCATAATTAATATCGAAGTTACTGTTACCTGTCATAATTAGAATCGAAGTTAGAGTTACCTGCCATAATTTGTATCGAAATAACAGTTACTTGTCATAATTAGTAACGAAGTTACAGTTACCTGTCATAATTAGTATCGAAGTTACAGTTACTTGTCATAATTAGTATCGAAGTTACTGTTACCTGTCGTAATTAGTATCGAAGTTACAGTTACCTGCCAAAATTTGTATCGAAATTACAGTTACTTGTCATAATTAGTATCGAAGTTACTGTTACTTGTCATAATTATTATTGAAGTTACTGTTACCTCTCATAATAAGTATCGAAGTTACAGTTACTTGTCATAATTAGTATCGAAGTTACAGTTACTTGTCATAATTAGTATCGAAGTTACAGTTACCTGTCATAATTAGTATCGAAGTTACAGTTTCTTTTCATAATTAGTAACGAAATTACAGTTACCTGTCATAATTAGTATCGAAGTTACAGTTACTTGTCATAATTAGTAACGAAGTTACAGTTACTTGCCATAATTAGTATAGAAATTACAGTTACTTGTCATAATTAGTAACGATTTTGCAGTTACCTGTCATAATTAGTATCGAAGTTACTGTTACCTGTCATAATTAGTATCGAAATTACAGTTACTTGTCATAATTAGTAACGAAGTTACTGTTACATGTCATAATAAGTATCGAAGTTACTGTTACCTGTCATAATTAGTATCGAAATAACAGTTACCTGCCATAATTTGTATCGAAATTACAGTTACTTGTCATAATTAGTAACGAAGTTGCAGTTACTTGCCATAATTAGTATAGAAATTACAGTTACTTGTCATAATTAGTAACGATTTTGCAGTTACCTGTCATAATTAGTATCGAAGTTACTGTTACCTGTCATAATTAGTATCGAATTTACTGTTACCTGCCATAATTTGTATCGAAAGTACAGTTACTTGTCATAATTAGTAACGAAGTTACAGTTGCCTGTCATAATTAGTATCGAAGTTACAATTTCTTGTCATAATTAGTATTGAAGTTACCGTTACCTGTCATAATTAGTATCGAAGTTACAGTTACCTGTCATAATTAGTATCGAAGTTACAGTTACTTGTCATAATTAGTATCGAAGTTACTGTTACCTGTCATAATTAGTATCGAAGTTACAGTTACCTGCCATAATTTGTATCGAAATTACAGTTACTTGTCATAATTAGTAATGAAGTTACAGTTAACTGTCATAATTAGTATCGAAGTTACAGTTACCTGCCATAATTATTATCGAAGTTACTGTTACCTGTCATAATAAGTATCGAAGTTACTGTTACCTGTCATAATTATTATCGAAGTTACAGATACCTGCCCTAATTTGTATCGAGATTACAGTTACTTGTCATAATTAGTAACGAAGTTCCAGTTACTTGCCATAATTAATATAGAAATTACAGTTACTTGTCATAATTAGTAACGATGTTGCAGTTACCTGTCATAATTAGTATCGATGTTACTGTTACCTGTCATAATTAGTATCGAAGTTACAGTTACCTGCCATAATTTGCATCGAAAATACAGTTACTTGTCATAATTAGTAACGAAGTTACAGATACCTGTCATAATTAGTATCGAAGTTACAGTTACTTGTCATAATTAGTATCGAAGTTACTGTTACCTGTCATAATTAGTATCGAAGTTACAGTGGCCTGCCAAAATTTGTATCGAAATTACAGTTACTTGTCATAATTAGTATCGAGGTTACTGTTGTCATAATTAATATCGAAGTTACTGTTACCTGTCATAATTAGAATCGAAGTTACAGTTACTTGTCATAATTAGTATCGAAGTTACAGTTACTTGTCATAATTAGTGTCGAAGTTACAGTTACCTGTCATAATTAGTATCGAAGTTACTGTTTCTTGTCATAATTAGTAATGAAGTTACAGTTACCTGTCATAATAACTATCGAAGTTACAGTTACTTGTCATAATTAGTATCGAAGTTACAGTTACTTGTCATAATTAGTATCGAAGTTACTGTTACCTGTCATAATTAGTATCGAAGTTACAGTGACCTGCCAAAATTTGTATCGAAATTACAGGGACTTGTCATAATTAGTAACGAAGTTACAGTTACCTGTCATAATTAGTATCGAAATTACTGTTACCTGTCATAATTAATATTGAAGTTACAGTTACCTACCATAATTTTTTATCAAAATTACTGTTACTTGTCATAATTAGTCTCGAAGTTTGAGTTTCTTGTCATAATTGGTATCGAAGTTACAGTTACCTGTCATAATTGGATTCGAAGTTATAGTTACTTGTCAAAATTAGTATCGAAGTTACTGTTACCTGTCATAATTAGTATCGAAGTTACAGTTACCTGCCATAATTTGTATCGAAATTACAGTTCCTTGTCATAATTAGTATCGAAGTTACAGTTACCTGTCATAATTAGTAACGAAGGTACTGTTACCTGCCATAATTTGTATCGAAATTACAGTTACTTGTCATAATTAGTTATGAAGTAACAGTTACCTGTCATAATTTGTATCGAAATTACAGTTACTTGTCATAATTAGTAACGAAGTTACAGTTACCTGTCATAATTATTATCGAAGTTACAGTTACTTTTCATAATAAGTATCGAAGTAACTGTTACCTGTCATAATAAGTATCGAAATTACAATTACCTGCCATAATTTGTAACGAAATTACAGTTTCTTGTCATAATTTGCAACGAAGTTACAGTTACCTGTCATAATTAGTATCGAAGTTACAGTTACTTGTCACAATTAATATCGAAGTTACTGTTACCTGTCATAATTAGTATCGAAGTTACAGTTACTTGTCATAATTAGTATCGAAGTTACTGTTACCTGTCATAATTAATATGGAAATTACAGTTACCTGCCAAAATTTGTAACGAAATTACAGTTACTTGTCATAATTAGTATCGAAGTTACTGTTACTTGTCATAATTAATATCGAAGTTATTGTTACCTCTCATAATTAGTATCGAAGTTACAGTTACTTGTCATAATTAGTATCGAAGTTACAGTTACTTGTCATAATTAGTATCGAAGTTACAGTTATCTGTCATAATTAGTATCGAAGTTACAGTTACCTGCCATAATTTGTATCGAAATTACAGTTACTTGTCATAATTAGTAACGAAGTTACTGTTACTTGTCATAGTAAGCATCGAAGTTACTGTTACCTGTCATAATTAGTATCGAAATTACAGTTACCTGCCATAATATGTATCGAAATTACAGTTACTTGTCATAATTAGTAACGAAGTTACAGTTACTTGCCATAATTAGTATAGAAATAACATTTACTTGTCATAATTAGTAACGAAGTTGCAGTTACCTGTCATAATTAGTATCGAGGATACTGTTAACTGTCATAATTAGTATCGAATTTTCTGTTACCTGCCATAATTTGTATCGAAATTACAGTTACTTGTCATAATTAGTAACGAAGTTACAGTTACCTGTCATAATTTGTATCGAAGTTACAGTTACTTGTCATAATTAGTATCGAAATTACTGTAACCTGTCATAATTAGTATCGAAGTTACAGTTACCTGTCATAATTAGTATCGAAGTTACAGTTACTTGTCATAATTAGTATCGAAGTTACTGTTACCTGTCATAATTAGTATCGAAGTTACAGTTACCTGCCATAATTTGTATCGAAATAACAGTTACTTGTCATAATTAGTATCGAAGTTACAGTTACTTGACATAATTAGTAACGATGTTACAGTAACCTGTCATAATTAGTATCGAAGTTACTGTTACCTGTATTAATTAGTATCGAAGTTACTGTTACCTGACATAATTAGTATCGAATTTACAGTTACCTGCCATAATTTGTATCGAAATTACAGGGACTTGTCATAATTAGTAACGATGTTACAGTTACCTGTCATAATTAGTATCGAAGTTACTGTTACCTGTCATAATTAGTATTGAAGTTACAGTTACCTACCATAATTTTTTATCAAAATTACTGTTACTTGTCATAATTAGTAACGAAGATACAGTTTTCTGTCATAATTAATATCGAAGTTACTGTTACCTGTCATAATTAGTATCGAAGGTATAGTTACCTGCTAAAATTTGTATCGAAATTAGAGTTACTTGTCATAGTTAGTAACGAAGTTACAGTTACCAGTCATAATTAGTATCGAAGTTACAGTTACTTGTCATAATAAGTATCGAAGTTACTGTTACCTGTAATAATTTGTATCGAAATTACAATTACCTGCCATAATTTGTAACGAAATTACAGTTAATTGTCATAATTAGTATCGAAGTTACTGTTATCTGACATAATTAGTATCAAAGTTACAGTCACCTGCCATAATTAATATCGAAGTTACTGTTACCTGTCATACTTAGTATCGAAGTTAGAGTTACCTGCCATAATTTGTATCGAAATAACAGTTACTTGTCATAATTAGTAAAGAAGTTACAGTTACCTGCCATAATTAGTATCGAAGTTACAGTTACTTGTCATAATTAGTATCGAAGTTACTGTTACCTGTCGTAATTAGTATCGAAGTTACAGTTACCTGCCAAAATTTGTATCGAAATTACATTTACTTGTCATAATTAGTATCGAAGATACTGTTACTTGTAATAATTATTATCGAAGTTACTGTTACCTCTCATAATTAGTATCGAAGTTACAGTTACTTGTCATAATTAGTATCGAAGTTACAGTTGCTTGTCATAATTAGTATCGAAGTTACAGTTACCTGTCATAATTAGTATCGAAGTTACAGTTTCTTTTCATAATTAGTAATGAAGTTACAGTTACCTGTCACAATAAGTATCGAAGTTACAGTTACTTGTCATAATTAGAATCGAAGTTACAGTTACTTGACATAATTAGTAACGATGTTACAGTTTCCTGTCCTAATTAGTATCGAGGTAACTGTTACCTGACATAATTAGTATCGAAGTTACAGTTACCTGCCATAATTTGTATCGAAATTACAGGCAATTGTCATAATTAGTAACGAAGTTACAGTTACCTGTCATAATTAGTATCGAAGTTACAGTTACTTGTCATAATATGTATCGAAGTTACTGTTACCTGTCATAATTAGTATCGAAATTACAATTACCTGCCATAATTTGTAACGAAATTAGAGTTACTTGTCATAATTAGTAACGAAGTTACAGTAACCTGTCATAATTAGTATCGAAGTTACAGTTACTTGTCATAATTAATATCGAAGTTACTGTTACCTGTCATAATAAGTATCGAAGTTACAGTTACCTGCCATAATTAGTATCGAAGTAACTGTTACCTGTCATAATTAGTATCGATGTTAGAGTTACCTGCCATAATTTGTATCGAAATAAGTGTTACTTGTCATAATTAGTAACGAAGTTACAGTTACCTGTCATAATTAGTATCGAAGTTACAGTTACTTGTCATAATTAGTATCGAAGTTACTGTTACCTGTCATAATTAGTATCGAAGTTACAGTTACCTGCCAAAATTTGTATCGAAATTACAGTTACTTGTCATAATTAGTATCGAAGTTACTGTTACTTGTCATAATTAATATCGAAGTTACTGTTACCTCTCACAATTAGTATCGAAGTTGCAGTTACTTGTCATAATTAGTATCGAAGTTACAGTTACTTGTCATAATTAGTATCGAAGTTACAGTTACCTGTCATAATTAGTATCGAAGTTAGAGTTTCTTGTCATAATTAGTAATGAAGTTACAGTTACCTGTCATAATAAGTAACGAAGTTACAGTTACTTGTCATAATTTGTATCGAAATTACAGTTACTTGTCATAATTAGTAACGAAGTTACAGTTACCTGTCATAATTAGTATCGAAGTTACAGTTACTTGTCATAATAAGTATCGAAGTAACTGTTACCTGTAATAATTAGTATCGAAATTACAATTACCTGCCATAATTTGTAACGAAATTACAGTTACTTGTCATAATTAGTATCGAAGTTACTGTTATCTGACATAATTAGTATCGAAGTTACAGTCACCTGCCATAATTAGTATCGAAGTTACAGTTACTTGTCATAATTAGTAACGAAGTTACAGTTACCTGTCATAATTAGTATCGAAGTTACAGTTACTTGTCATAATTAGTATCGAAGTTACTGTTACCTGTCGTAATTAGTATCGAAGTTACAGTTACCTGCCAAAATTTGTATCGAAATTACAGTTACTTGTCATAATTAGTATCGAAGTTACTGTTACTTGTCATAATTATTATTGAAGTTACTGTTACCTCTCATAATTAGTATCGAAGTTACAGTTACTTGTCATAATTAGTATCGAAGTTACAGTTACTTGTCATAATTAGTATCGAAGTTACAGTTACCTGTCATAATTTGTATCGAAGTTACAGTTTCTTTTCATAATTAGTAACGAAATTACAGTTACCTGTCATAATTAGTATCGAAGTTACAGTTACTTGTCATAATTAGTAACGAAGTTACAGTTACTTGCCATAATTAGTATAGAAATTACAGTTACTTGTCATAATTAGTAACGATTTTGCAGTTACCTGTCATAATTAGTATCGAAGTTACTGTTACCTGTCATAATTAGTATCGAAATTACAGTTACTTGTCATAATTAGTAACGAAGTTACTGTTACATGTCATAATAAGTATCGAAGTTACTGTTACCTGTCATAATTAGTATCGAAATAACAGTTACCTGCCATAATTTGTATCGAAATTACAGTTACTTGTCATAATTAGTAACGAAGTTGCAGTTACTTGCCATAATTAGTATAGAAATTACAGTTACTTGTCATAATTAGTAACGATTTTGCAGTTACCTGTCATAATTAGTATCGAAGTTACTGTTACCTGTCATAATTAGTATCGAATTTACTGTTACCTGCCATAATTTGTATCGAAATTACAGTTACTTGTCATAATTAGTAACGAAGTTACAGTTGCCTGTCATAATTAGTATCGAAGTTACAATTTCTTGTCATAATTAGTATTGAAGTTACCGTTACCTGTCATAATTAGTATCGAAGTTACAGTTACCTGTCATAATTAGTATCGAAGTTACAGTTACATGTCATAATTAGTATCGAAGTTACTGTTACCTGTCATAATTAGTATCGAAGTTACAGTTACCTGCCATAATTTGTATCGAAATTACAGTTACTTGTCATAATTAGTAATGAAGTTACAGTTAACTGTCATAATTAGTATCGAAGTTACAGTTACCTGCCATAATTATTATCGAAGTTACTGTTACCTGTCATAATAAGTATCGAAGTTACTGTTACCTGTCATAATTAGTATCGAAGTTACAGATACCTGCCCTAATTTGTATCGAGATTACAGTTACTTGTCATAATTAGTAACGAAGTTCCAGTTACTTGCCATAATTAATATAGAAATTACAGTTACTTGTCATAATTAGTAACGATGTTGCAGTTACCTGTCATAATTAGTATCGATGTTACTGTTACCTGTCATAATTAGTATCGAAGTTACAGTTACCTGCCATAATTTGCATCGAAAATACAGTTACTTGTCATAATTAGTAACGAAGTTACAGATACCTGTCATAATTAGTATCGAAGTTACAGTTACTTGTCATAATTAGTATCGAAGTTACTGTTACCTGTCATAATTAGTATCGAAGTTACAGTGACCTGCCAAAATTTGTATCGAAATTACAGTTACTTGTCATAATTAGTATCGAGGTTACTGTTGTCATAATTAATATCGAAGTTACTGTTACCTGTCATAATTAGAATCGAAGTTACAGTTACTTGTGATAATTAGTATCGAAGTTACAGTTACTTGTCATAATTAGTGTCGAAGTTACAGTTACCTGTCATAATTAGTATCGATGTTACTGTTTCTTGTCATAATTAGTAATGAAGTTACAGTTACCTGTCATAATAACTATCGAAGTTACAGTTACTTGTCATAATTAGTATCGAAGTTACAGTTACTTGTCATAATTAGTATCGAAGTTACTGTTACCTGTCATAATTAGTATCGAAGTAACAGTGACCTGCCAAAATTTGTATCGAAATTACAGGGACTTGTCATAATTAGTAACGAAGTTACAGTTACCTGTCATAATTAGTATCGAAGTTACTGTTACCTGTCATAATTAATATTGAAGTTACAGTTACCTACCATAATTTTTTATCAAAATTACTGTTACTTGTCATAATTAGTCTCGAAGTTTGAGTTTCTTGTCATAATTGGTATCGAAGTTACAGTCACCTGTCATAATTGGATTCGAAGTTATAGTTACTTGTCAAAATTAGTATCGAAGTTACTGTTACCTGTCATTATTAGTATCGAAGTTACAGTTACCTGCCATAATTTGTATCGAAATTACAGTTCCTTGTCATAATTAGTATCGAAGTTACAGTTACCTGTCATAATTAGCAATGAAGGTACTGTTACCTGCCATAATTTGTATCGAAATTACAGTTACTTGTCATGATTAGTGACGAAGTAACAGTTACCTGTCATAATTTGTATCGAAATTACAGTTACTTGTCATAATTAGTAACGAAGTTACAGTTACCTGTCATAATTATTATCGAAGTTACAGTTACTTTTCATAATAAGTATCGAAGTAACTGTTACCTGTCATAATAAGTATCGAAATTACAATTACCTGCCATAATTTGTAACGAAATTACAGTTTCTTGCCATAATTAGTAACGAAGTTACAGTTACCTGTCATAATTAGTATCGAAGTTACAGTTACTTGTCACAATTAATCTCGAAGTTACTGTTACCTGTCATAATTAGTATCGAAGTTACAGTTACTTGTCATAATTAGTATCGAAGTTACTGTTACCTGTCATAATTAATATCGAAATTACAGTTACCTGCCAAAATTTGTAACGAAATTACAGTTACTTGTCATAATTAGTATCGAAGTTACTGTTACTTGTCATAATTAATATCGAAGTTACTGTTACCTCTCATAATTAGTATCGAAGTTACAGTTACTTGTCATAATTAGTATCGAAGTTACAGTTACTTGTCATAAATAGTATCGAAGTTACAGTTATCTGTCATAATTAGTATCGAAGTTACAGTTACCTGCCATAATTTGTATCGAAATTACAGTTACTTGTCATAATTAGTAACGAAGTTACTGTTACTTGTCATAGTAAGCATCGAAGTTACTGTTACCTGTCATAATTAGTATCGAAATTACAGTTACCTGCCATAATATGTATCGAAATTACAGTTACTTGTCATAATTAGTAACGAAGTTACAGTTACTTGCCATAATTAGTATAGAAATTACATTTACTTGTCATAATTAGTAACGAAGTTGCAGTTACCTGTCATAATTAGTATCGAAGATACTGTTAACTGTCATAATTAGTATCGAATTTTCTGTTACCTGCAATAATTTGTATCGAAATTACAGTTACTTGTCATAATTAGTAACGAAGTTACAGTTACCTGTCATAATTTGTATCGAAGTTACAGTTACTTGTCATAATTAGTATCGAAATTACTGTTACCTGTTATAATTAGTATCGAAGTTACAGTTACCTGTCATAATTAGTATCGAAGTTACAGTTACTTGTCATAATTAGTATCGAAGTTACTGTTACCTGTCATAATTAGTATCGAAGTTACAGTTACCTGCCATAATTTGTATCGAAATAACAGTTACTTGTCATAATTAGTATCGAAGTTACAGTTACTTGACATAATTAGTAACGATGTTACAGTAACCTGTCATAATTAGTATCGAAGTTACTGTTACCTGTATTAATTGGTATCGAAGTTACTGTTACCTGACATAATTAGTATCGAATTTACAGTTACCTGCCATAATTTGTATCGAAATTACAGGGACTTGTCATAATTAGTAACGAAGTTACAGTTACCTGTCATAATTAGTATCGAAGTTACTGTTACCTGTCATAATTAGTATTGAAGTTACAGTTACCTACCATAATTTTTTATCAAAATTACTGTTACTTGTCATAATTAGTAACGAAGATACAGTTTTCTGTCATAATTAATATCGAAGTTACTGTTACCTGTCATAATTAGTATCGAAGGTATAGTTACCTGCTAAAATTTGTATCGAAATTACAGTTACTTGTCATAGTTAGTAACGAAGTTACAGTTACCTGTCATAATTAGTATCGAAGTTACAGTTACTTGTCATAATAAGTATCGAAGTTACTGTTACCTGTAATAATTTGTATCGAAATTACAATTACCTGCCATAATTTGTAACGAAATTACAGTTAATTGTCATAATTAGTATCGAAGTTACTGTTATCTGACATAATTAGTATCAAAGTTACAGTCACCTGCCATAATTAATATCGAAGTTACTGTTACCTGTCATACTTAGTATCGAAGTTAGAGTTACCTGCCATAATTTGTATCGAAATAACAGTTACTTGTCATAATTAGTAACGAAGTTACAGTTACCTGCCATAATTAGTATCGAAGTTACAGTTACTTGTCATAATTAGTATCGAAGTTACTGTTACCTGTCGTAATTAGTATCGAAGTTACAGTTACCTGCCAAAATTTGTATCGAAATTACATTTACTTGTCATAATTAGTATCGAAGATACTGTTACTTGTAATAATTATTATCGAAGTTACTGTTACCTCTCATAATTAGTATCGAAGTTACAGTTACTTGTCATAATTAGTATCGAAGTTACAGTTGCTTGTCATAATTAGTATCGAAGTTACAGTTACCTGTCATAATTAGTATCGAAGTTACAGTTTCTTTTCATAATTAGTAATGAAGTTACAGTTACCTGTCACAATAAGTATCGAAGTTACAGTTACTTGTCATAATTAGAATCGAAGTTACAGTTACTTGACATAATTAGTAACGATGTTACAGTTTCCTGTCCTAATTAGTATCGAGGTTACTGTTACCTGACATAATTAGTATCGAAGTTACAGTTACCTGCCATAATTTGTATCGAAATTACAGGCAATTGTCATAATTAGTAACGAAGTTACAGTTACCTGTCATAATTAGTATCGAAGTTACAGTTACTTGTCATAATAAGTATCGAAGTTACTGTTACCTGTCATAATTAGTATCGAAATTACAATTACCTGCCATAATTTGTAACGAAATTAGAGTTACTTGTCATAATTAGTAACGAAGTTACAGTAACCTGTCATAATTAGTATCGAAGTTACAGTTACTTGTCATAATTAATATCGAAGTTACTGTTACCTGTCATAATAAGTATCGAAGTTACAGTTACCTGCCATAATTAGTATCGAAGTTACTGTTACCTGTCATAATTAGTATCGATGTTAGAGTTACCTGCCATAATTTGTATCGAAATAAGTGTTACTTGTCATAATTAGTAACGAAGTTACAGTTACCTGTCATAATTAGTATCGAAGTTACAGTTACTTGTCATAATTAGTATCGAAGTTACTGTTACCTGTCATAATTAGTATCGAAGTTACAGTTACCTGCCAAAATTTGTATCGAAATTACAGTTACTTGTCATAATTAGTATCGAAGTTACTGTTACTTGTCATAATTAATATCGAAGTTACTGTTACCTCTCACAATTAGTATCGAAGTTGCAGTTACTTGTCATAATTAGTATCGAAGTTACAGTTACTTGTCATAATTAGTATCGAAGTTACAGTTACCTGTCATAATTAGTATCGAAGTTAGAGTTTCTTGTCATAATTAGTAATGAAGTTACAGTTAGCTGTCATAATAAGTAACGAAGTTACAGTTACTTGTCATAATTAGTATCGAAATTACAGTTACTTGACATAATTAGTAACGATGTTACAGTTTCCTGTCATTATTAGTATCGAAGTTACTGTTACCTGACATAATTAGTATCGAAGTTACAGTTACCTGCCATAATGTGTATCGAAATTACAGGGACTTGTCATAATTAGTAACGAAGTTACAGTTACCTGCAATAATTTGTATCGAAATTAAAGTTACTTGTCATAATTAGTAACGAAGTTACAGTTACCAGTCATAATTAGTATCGAAGTTACTGTTACCTGTCATAATTAGTATTGAAGTTACAGTTACCTACCTTAATTTTTTATCAAAATTACTGTTACTTGTCATACTTAGTAACGAAGTTAGAGTTTCTTGTCATAATTAGTATCGAAGTTACAGTTACCTGTCATAATTTGTATCGAAGTTATAGTTACTTGTCATAATTAGTATCGAAGTTACTGTTACCTGTCATAATTACTATGGAAGTTACAGTTACCTGCCATAATTTGTATCGAAATTACAGTTACTTGTCATAATAAGTAACGAAGTTACAGTTACCTCTAATAATTATTATCGAAGTTACAGTTACTTGTCATAATTAGTATCGAAGTGACTGTTACCTGTCATAATTAGTATCGAAGTTATAGTTACCTGCCAAAATTTGTATCGAAATTACAGTTACTTATCATAATTAGTAACGACGTTACAGTTACCTGTCATAATTAGTATCGAAGTTACAGTTACTTGTGATAATTAGTATCGAAGTTACTGTTACTTGTCATAATTAGTATCGAAGTTACTGTTACCTGTCATAATTATTATCGAAATTACAATTACCTGCCATAATTTGTATCGAAATTACAGTTACTTGTCATAATTAGTAACGAAGTTTCAGTTACCTGTCATAATTAGTATCGAAGTTACAGTTACTTGTCATAATTAGTATCGAAGTTACTGTTTTCTGTCATAATTAGTATCGAAGTTACTGTTTCCTGTCATAATTAGTATCGAAGTTACTGTTACCTGCCATAATTTGTATCGAAATTACAGTTACTTGTCATAATTAGTAACGAAGTTACTGTTACATGTCATAATAAGTATCGAAGTTACTGTTACCTGCCATAATTAGTATCGAAATTACAGTTACCTGCCATAATTTGTATCGAAATTACAGTTACTTGTCATAATTAGTAACGAAGTTACAGTTACTTGCCATAATTAGTATAGAAATTACATTTACTTGTCATAATTAGTAACGAAGTTGCAGTTACCTGTCATAATTAGTATCGAAGATACTGTTAACTGTCATAATTAGTATCGAATTTTCTGTTACCTGCAATAATTTGTATCGAAATTACAGTTTCTTGTCATAATTAGTAACGAAGTTACAGTTACCTGTCATAATTTGTATCGAAGATACAGTTACTTGTCATAATTAGTATCGAAATTACTGTTACCTGTTATAATTAGTATCGAAGTTACAGTTACCTGTCATAATTAGTATCGAAGTTACAGTTACTTGTCATAATTAGTATCGTAGTTACTGTTACCTGTCATAATTAGTATCGAAGTTACAGTTACCTGCCATAATTTGTATCGAAATAACAGTTACTTGTCATAATTAGTATCGAAGTTACAGTTACTTGACATAATTAGTAACGATGTTACAGTAACCTGTCATAATTAGTATCGAAGTTACTGTTACCTGTATTAATTGGTATCGAAGTTACTGTTACCTGACATAATTAGTATCGAATTTACAGTTACCTGCCATAATTTGTATCGAAATTACAGGGACTTGTCATAATTAGTAACGAAGTTACAGTTACCTGTCATAATTAGTATCGAAGTTACTGTTACCTGTCATAATTAGTATTGAAGTTACAGTTACCTACCATAATTTTTTATCAAAATTACTGTTACTTGTCATAATTAGTAACGAAGATACAGTTTTCTGTCATAATTAATATCGAAGTTACTGTTACCTGTCATAATTAGTATCGAAGGTATAGTTACCTGCTAAAATTTGTATCGAAATTACAGTTACTTGTCATAGTTAGTAACGAAGTTACAGTTACCTGTCATAATTAGTATCGAAGTTACAGTTACTTGTCATAATAAGTATCGAAGTTACTGTTACCTGTAATAATTTGTATCGAAATTACAATTACCTGCCATAATTTGTAACGAAATTACAGTTAATTGTCATAATTAGTATCGAAGTTACTGTTATCTGACATAATTAGTATCAAAGTTACAGTCACCTGCCATAATTAATATCGAAGTTACTGTTACCTGTCATACTTAGTATCGAAGTTAGAGTTACCTGCCATAATTTGTATCGAAATAACAGTTACTTGTCATAATTAGTAACGAAGTTACAGTTACCTGCCATAATTAGTATCGAAGTTACAGTTACTTGTCATAATTAGTATCGAAGTTACTGTTACCTGTCGTAATTAGTATCGAAGTTACAGTTACCTGCCAAAATTTGTATCGAAATTACATTTACTTGTCATAATTAGTATCGAAGATACTGTTACTTGTAATAATTATTATCGAAGTTACTGTTACCTCTCATAATTAGTATCGAAGTTACAGTTACTTGTCATAATAAGTATCGAAGTTACAGTTGCTTGTCATAATTAGTATCGAAGTTACAGTTACCTGTCATAATTAGTATCGAAGTTACAGTTTCTTTTCATAATTAGTAATGAAGTTACAGTTACCTGTCACAATAAGTATCGAAGTTACAGTTACTTGTCATAATTAGAATCGAAGTTACAGTTACTTGACATAATTAGTAACGATGTTACAGTTTCCTGTCCTAATTAGTATCGAGGTTACTTTTACCTGACATAATTAGTATCGAAGTTACAGTTACCTGCCATAATTTGTATCGAAATTACAGGCAATTGTCATAATTAGTAACGAAGTTACAGTTACCTGTCATAATTAGTATCGAAGTTACAGTTACTTGTCATAATAAGTATCGAAGTTACTGTTACCTGTCATAATTAGTATCGAAATTACAATTACCTGCCATAATTTGTAACGAAATTAGAGTTACTTGTCATAATTAGTAACGAAGTTACAGTAACCTGTCATAATTAGTATCGAAGTTACAGTTACTTGTCATAATTAATATCGAAGTTACTGTTACCTGTCATAATAAGTATCGAAGTTACAGTTACCTGCCATAATTAGTATCGAAGTTACTGTTACCTGTCATAATTAGTATCGATGTTAGAGTTACCTGCCATAATTTGTATCGAAATAAGTGTTACTTGTCATAATTAGTAACGAAGTTACAGTTATCTGTCATAATTAGTATCGAAGTTACAGTTACTTGTCATAATTAGTATCGAAGTTACTGTTACCTGTCATAATTAGTATCGAAGTTACAGTTACCTGCCAAAATTTGTATCGAAATTACAGTTACTTGTCATAATTAGTATCGAAGTTACTGTTACTTGTCATAATTAATATCGAAGTTACTGTTACCTCTCACAATTAGTATCGAAGTTGCAGTTACTTGTCATAATTAGTATCGAAGTTACAGTTACTTGTCATAATTAGTATCGAAGTTACAGTTACCTGTCATAATTAGTATCGAAGTTAGAGTTTCTTGTCATAATTAGTAATGAAGTTACAGTTACCTGTCATAATAAGTAACGAAGTTACAGTTACTTGTCATAATTAGTATCGAAATTACAGTTACTTGACATAATTAGTAACGATGTTACAGTTTCCTGTCATTATTAGTATCGAAGTTACTGTTACCTGACATAATTAGTATCGAAGTTACAGTTACCTGCCATAATGTGTATCGAAATTACAGGGACTTGTCATAATTAGTAACGAAGTTACAGTTACCTGCAATAATTTGTATCGAAATTAAAGTTACTTGTCATAATTAGTAACGAAGTTACAGTTACCAGTCATAATTAGTATCGAAGTTACTGTTACCTGTCATAATTAGTATTGAAGTTACAGTTACCTACCTTAATTTTTTATCAAAATTACTGTTACTTGTCATACTTAGTAACGAAGTTAGAGTTTCTTGTCATAATTAGTATCGAAGTTACAGTTACCTGTCATAATTTGTATCGAAGTTATAGTTACTTGTCATAATTAGTATCGAAGTTACTGTTACCTGTCATAATTACTATGGAAGTTACAGTTACCTGCCATAATTTGTATCGAAATTACAGTTACTTGTCATAATAAGTAACGAAGTTACAGTTACCTCTAATAATTATTATCGAAGTTACAGTTACATGTCATAATTAGTATCGAAGTGACTGTTACCTGTCATAATTAGTATCGAAGTTATAGTTACCTGCCAAAATTTGTATCGAAATTACAGTTACTTATCATAATTAGTAACGACGTTACAGTTACCTGTCATAATTAGTATCGAAGTTACAGTTACTTGTGATAATTAGTATCGAAGTTACTGTTACTTGTCATAATTAGTATCGAAGTTACTGTTACCTGTCATAATTATTATCGAAATTACAATTACCTGCCATAATTTGTATCGAAATTACAGTTACTTGTCATAATTAGTAACGAAGTTTCAGTTACCTGTCATAATTAGTATCGAAGTTACAGTTACTTGTCATAATTAGTATCGAAGTTACTGTTTTCTGTCATAATTAGTATCGAAGTTACTGTTTCCTGTCATAATTAGTATCGAAGTTACTGTTACCTGCCTTAATTTGTATCGAAATTACAGTTACTTGTCATAATTAGTAACGAAGTTACTGTTACATGTCATAATAAGTATCGAAGTTACTGTTACCTGTCATAATTAGTATCGAAATTACAGTTACCTGCCATAATTTGTATCGAAATTACAGTTACTTGTCATAATTAGTAACGAAGTTACAGTTACTTGCCATAATTAGTATAGAAATTACAGTTACTTGTCATAATTAGTAACGATTTTGCAGTTACCTGTCATAATTAGTATCGAAGTTACTGTTACCTGTCATAATTAGTATCGAATTTACTATTACCTGCCATAATTTGTATCGAAATTACAGTTACTTGTCATAATTAGTATCGAAGTTACAGTTACTTGTGATAATTAGTATCGAAGTTACTGTTACGTGTCATAATTAGTATCGAAGTTACTGTTACCTGTCATAATTATTATCGAAATTACAATTACCTGCCATAATTTGTATCGAAATTACAGTTACTTGTCATAATTAGTAACGAAGTTTCAGTTACCTGTCATAATTAGTATCGATGTTTCATTTACGTGTCATAATTAGTATCGAAGTTACTGTTACCTGTCATAATTAGTATAGAAGTTACAGTGACCTGCCAAAATTTGTATCGAAATTACAGTTACTTGTCATAATTAATATCGAGGTTACTGTTGTCATAATTAATATCGAAGTTACTGTTACCTGTCATAATTAGTATCGAAGTTACAGTTACTTGTCATAATTAGTATCGAAGTTACAGTTACTTGTCATAATTAGTATCGAAGTTACAGTTACCTGTCATAATTAGTATCGAAGTTACAGTTACTTGTCATAATTAGTATCGAAGTTACTGTTACCTGTCATAATTAGTATCGAAGTTACCGATACCTGCCCTAATTTGTATCGAAATTACAGTTTCTTGTCATAATTAGTAATGAAGTTACAGTTACCTGTCATAATAAGTATTGAAGTTACAGTTACTTGTCATAATTAGTATCGAAGTTTCAGTTACTTGACATAATTAGTAACGATGTTACAGTAACCTGTCATAATTAGTATCGAAGTTACTGTTACCTGTATTAATTAGTATCGAAGTTACTGTTACCTGACATGATTAGTATCGAGGTTAAAGTTACCTGCCATAATTTGTATCGAAATTACAGGGACTTGTCATAATTAGAAACGAAGTTACAGTTACCTGCCATAATTAGTATCGAAATTAAAGTTACTTGTCATAATTAGTAACGAAGTTACAGTAACCTGTCATAATTAGTATCGAAGTTACTGTTACCTGTCATAATTAGTATTGAAGTTACAGTTACCTACCATAATTTTTTATCAAAATTACTGTTACTTGTCATAATTAGTAACGAAGTTAGAGTTTCTTGTCATAATTAGTATCGAAGTTACAGTTACCTGTCATAATTTGATTCGAAGTTATAGTTACTTGTCAAAATTTGTATCGAAGTTACTGTTACCTGTCATAATTATTATCGAAGTTACAGTTACCTGCCATAATTTTTATCGAAATTACAGTTCCTTGTCATAATTAGTATCGAAGTTACAGTTACCTGTCATAATTAGTATCGAAGGTACTGTTACCTGCCATAATTTTTATCGAAATTACAGTTACTTGTCATAATTAGTTACGAAGTAACAGTTACCTGTCATAATTTGTATCGAAATTACAGTTACTTGTCATAATTAGTAACGAAGTTACAGTTACCTGTCATAATTAGTATCGAAGTTACAGTTACTTGTCATAATAAGTATCGAAGTTACTGTTACCTGTCATAATTAGTATCGAAATTACAATTACCAGCCGTAATTTGTAACGAAATTACAGTTACTTGTCATAATAAGTAACGAAGTTACAGTTACCTGTCATAATTAGTATCGAAGTTACAGTTACTTGTCATAATTAGTATCGAAGTTACTGTTACCTGTCATAATAAGTATCGAAGTTACAGTTACCTGCCATAATTAGTATCGAAGTTACTGTTACCTGTCATAATTAGTATCGAAGTTAGAGTTACCTGCCATAATTTGTATCGAAATAAGAGTTACTTGTCATAATTAGTAACGAAGTTACAGTTACCTGTCATAATTAGTATCGAAG
Organism: Meconema thalassinum; assembly: GCA_946902985.2. Classification (NCBI taxonomy): domain Eukaryota; kingdom Metazoa; phylum Arthropoda; class Insecta; order Orthoptera; family Tettigoniidae; genus Meconema; species Meconema thalassinum. The sequence goes on along the minus strand of OX336388.2, from coordinate 1,445,378,244 downwards.
TTACAGTTACTTGTCATAATTAGTATCGAAGTTACTGTTACCTGTCATAATTAGTATCGAAGTTACAGTTACCTGCCAAAATTTGTATCGAAATTACAGTTACTTGTCATAATTAGTATCGAAGTTACTGTTACTTGTCATAATTAATATCGAAGTTACTGTTACCTCTCACAATTAGTATCGAAGTTACAGTTACTTGTCATAATTAGTATCGAAGTTACAGTTACTTGTCATAATTAGTATCGAAGTTACAGTTACCTGTCATAATTAGATTCGAAATTAGAGTTTCTTGTCATAATTAGTAATGAAGTTACATTTACCTGTCATAATAAGTAACGAAGTTACAGTTACTTGTCATAATTAGTATCGAAATTACAGTTACTTGACATAATTAGTAACGATGTTACAGTTTCCTGTCATAATTAGTATCGAAGTTACAGTTACTTGTCATAAATAGTATCGAAGTTACTGTTACCTGTCATAATTAGTATCGAAATTACAGTTACCTGCCAAAATTTTTATCGAAATTACAGTTACTTGTCATAATTAGTATCGAGGTTACTGTTACTTGTCATAATTAATATCGAAGTAACTGTTACCTCTCATAATTAGTATCGAAGATACAGTTACTTGTCATAATTAGTATCGAAGTTACAGTTCTTGTCATAATTAGTAACGAAGTTACAGTTACTTGCCATAATTAGGAAAAAAATGACAGTTACTTGTCATAATAGTAACGAAGTTTCAGTTACCTGTCATAATTAGTATCGAAGTTACTGTTAACTGTCATAATTAGTATCGAATTTTCTGTTACCTGCCATAATTTGTATCGAAATTACAGTTACTTGTCATAATTAGTAACGAAGTTACAGTTACCTGTCATAATTTGTATCGAAGTTACAGTTACTTGTCATAATTAGTATCGAAGTTACTGTTACCTGGCATAATTAGTCTCGAAGTTACAGTTACCTGTCATAATTAGTATCGAAGTTACAGTTACTTGTCATAATTAGTATCGAAGTTACTGTTACCTGTCATAATAAGTATCGAAGTTACAGTTTCCTGCCATAATTTGTATCGAAATTACAGTTACTTGTCATAATTAGTAACGAAGTTACAGATAACTGTCATAATTAGTATCGAAGTTACAGTTACCTGCCATAATTATTGTCGAAGTAACTGCTACCGGTCATAATTAGTATCGAAGTAACTGTTTTCTGTCATAATTAGTATCGAAGTTACTGTTACCTCTCATAATTAATATCGAAGTTACAGTTACCTGCCATAATTTGTATCGAAATTACAGTTACTTGTCATAATTAGTAACAAAGTTTCAGTTACTTGCCATAATTAATATAGAAATTACAGTTACTTGTCATAATTAGTACCGAAGTTGCAGTTACCTGTCATAATTAGTATCGAAGTTACAGTTACCTGCCATAATTTGTATCGAAATTACAGTTACTTGTCATAATTAGTAACGAAGTTACAGATACCTGTCATAATTAGTATCGAAGTTACAGTTACTTGTCATAACTAGTATCGAAGTTACTGTTACCTGTCATAATTAGTATCGAAGTTACAGTGACCTGCCAAAATTTGTATCGAAATTACAGTTACTTGTCATAATTAGTATCGAGGTTATTGTTGTCATAATTAATATCGAAGTTACTGTTACCTGTCATAATTAGTATCGAAGTTACAGTTACTTGTCATAATTAGTATCGAAGTTACAGTTACTTGTCATAATTAGTATCGAAGTTACAGTTACCTGTCATAATTAGTATCGAAGTTACAGTTTCTTGTCATAATTAGTAATGAAGTTACAGTTACCTGTCATAATAAGTATCGAAGTTACAGTAACTTGTCATAATTAGTATCGAAGTTACATTTACTTGACATAATTAGTAACGATGTTACGGTAACCTGTCATAATTAGTACCGAAGTTACTGTTACCTGTATTAATAAGTATCGAAGTTACTGTTACCTGACATAATTAGTATCGAAGTTACAGTTACCTGTCATAATTAGTATCGAAGTTACTGTTACCTGTCATAATTAGTATTGAAGTTACAGTTACCTACCATAATTTTTTATCAAAATTACTGTTACTTGTCATAATTAGTAACAAAGTTACAGTTTCCTGTCATAATTGATATCGAAGTTACTGTTACCTGTCATATTTAGTATCGAAGGTATAGTTACCTGCCAAAATTTGTATCGAAATTACAGTTACTTGTCATAATTAGTAACGAAGTTACAGTTACCTGTCATAATTAGTATCGAAGTTACAGTTACTTGTCATAATAAGTATCGAAGTAACTGTTACCTGTAATAATTAGTATCGAAATTACAATTACCTGCCATAATTTGTAACGAAATTACAGTTACTTGTCATAATTAGTATCGAAGTTACTGTTATCTGACATAATTAGTATCGAAGTTACTGTTACCTGTCATAATTAGAATCGAAGTTAGAGTTACCTGCCATAATTTGTATCGAAATAACAGTTACTTGTCATAATTAGTAACGAAGTTAGAGTTACCTGTCATAATTAGTATCGAAGTTACAGTTACTTGTCATAATTAGTATCGAAGTTACTGTTACCTGTCGTAATTAGTATCGAAGTTACAGTTACCTGCCAAAATTTGTATCGAAATTACAGTTACTTGTCATAATTAGTATCGAAGTTACTGTTACTTGTCATAATTATTATTGAAGTTACTGTTACCTCTCATAATAAGTATCGAAGTTACAGTTACTTGTCATAATTAGTATCGAAGTTACAGTTACTTGTCATAATTAGTATCGAAGTTACAGTTACCTGTCATAATTAGTATCGAAGTTACAGTTTCTTTTCATAATTAGTAACGAAATTACAGTTACCTGTCATAATTAGTATCGAAGTTACAGTTACTTGTCATAATTAGTAACGAAGTTACAGTTACTTGCCATAATTAGTATAGAAATTACAGTTACTTGTCATAATTAGTAACGATTTTGCAGTTACCTGTCATAATTAGTATCGAAGTTACTGTTACATGTCATAATAAGTATCGAAGTTACTGTTACCTGTCATAATTAGTATCGAAATAACAGTTACCTGCCATAATTTGTATCGAAATTACAGTTACTTGTCATAATTAGTAACGAAGTTGCAGTTACTTGCCATAATTAGTATAGAAATTACAGTTACTTGTCATAATTAGTAACGATTTTGCAGTTACCTGTCATAATTAGTATCGAAATTACAGTTACTTGTCATAATTAGTAACGAAGTTACAGTTGCCTGTCATAATTAGTATCGAAGTTACAATTTCTTGTCATAATTAGTATTGAAGTTACCGTTACCTGTCATAATTAGTATCGAAGTTACAGTTACCTGTCATAATTAGTATCGAAGTTACAGTTACTTGTCATAATTAGTATCGAAGTTACTGTTACCTGTCATAATTAGTATCGAAGTTACAGTTACCTGCCATAATTTGTATCGAAATTACAGTTACTTGTCATAATTAGTAATGAAGTTACAGTTAACTGTCATAATTAGTATCGAAGTTACAGTTACCTGCCATAATTATTATCGAAGTTACTGTTACCTGTCATAATAAGTATCGAAGTTACTGTTACCTGTCATAATTATTATCGAAGTTACAGATACCTGCCCTAATTTGTATCGAGATTACAGTTACTTGTCATAATTAGTAACGAAGTTCCAGTTACTTGCCATAATTAATATAGAAATTACAGTTACTTGTCATAATTAGTAACGATGTTGCAGTTACCTGTCATAATTAGTATCGATGTTACTGTTACCTGTCATAATTAGTATCGAAGTTACAGTTACCTGCCATAATTTGCATCGAAAATACAGTTACTTGTCATAATTAGTAACGAAGTTACAGATACCTGTCATAATTAGTATCGAAGTTACAGTTACTTGTTATAATTAGTATCGAAGTTACTGTTACCTGTCATAATTAGTATCGAAGTTACAGTGACCTGCCAAAATTTGTATCGAAATTACAGTTACTTGTCATAATTAGTATCGAGGTTACTGTTGTCATAATTAATATCGAAGTTACTGTTACCTGTCATAATTAGAATCGAAGTTACAGTTACTTGTCATAATTAGTATCGAAGTTACAGTTACTTGTCATAATTAGTGTCGAAGTTACAGTTACCTGTCATAATTAGTATCGAAGTTACTGTTTCTTGTCATAATTAGTAATGAAGTTACAGTTACCTGTCATAATAACTATCGAAGTTACAGTTACTTGTCATAATTAGTATCGAAGTTACAGTTACTTGTCATAATTAGTATCGAAGTTACTGTTACCTGTCATAATTAGTATCGAAGTTACAGTGACCTGCCAAAATTTGTATCGAAATTACAGGGACTTGTCATAATTAGTAACGAAGTTACAGTTACCTGTCATAATTAGTATCGAAATTACTGTTACCTGTCATAATTAATATTGAAGTTACAGTTACCTGCCATAATTTTTTATCAAAATTACTGTTACTTGTCATAATTAGTCTCGAAGTTTGAGTTTCTTGTCATAATTGGTATCGAAGTTACAGTTACCTGTCATAATTGAATTCGAAGTTATAGTTACTTGTCAAAATTAGTATCGAAGTTACTGTTACCTGTCATAATTAGTATCGAAGTTACAGTTACCTGCCATAATTTGTATCGAAATTACAGTTCCTTGTCATAATTAGTATCGAAGTTACAGTTACCTGTCATAATTAGTAACGAAGGTACTGTTACCTGCCATAATTTGTATCGAAATTACAGTTACTTGTCATAATTAGTTACGAAGTAACAGTTACCTGTCATAATTTGTATCGAAATTACAGTTACTTGTCATAATTAGTAACGAAGTTACAGTTACCTGTCATAATTATTATCGAAGTTACAGTTACTTTTCATAATAAGTATCGAAGTAACTGTTACCTGTCATAATAAGTATCGAAATTACAATTACCTGCCATAATTTGTAACGAAATTACAGTTTCTTGTCATAATTAGTAACGAAGTTACAGTTACCTGTCATAATTAGTATCGAAGTTACAGTTACTTGTCACAATTAATATCGAAGTTACTGTTACCTGTCATAATTAGTATCGAAGTTACAGTTACTTGTCATAATTAGTATCGAAGTTACTGTTCCCTGTCATAATTAATATCGAAATTACAGTTACCTGCCAAAATTTGTAACGAAATTACAGTTACTTGTCATAATTAGTATCGAAGTTACTGTTACTTGTCATAATTAATATCGAGTTACTGTTACCTCTCATAATTAGTATCGAAGTTACAGTTACTTGTCATAATTAGTATCGAAGTTACAGTTACTTGTCATAATTAGTATCGAAGTTACAGTTATCTGTCATAATTAGTATCGAAGTTACAGTTACCTGCCATAATTTGTATCGAAATTACAGTTACTTGTCATAATTAGTAACGAAGTTACTGTTACTTGTCATAGTAAGCATCGAAGTTACTGTTACCTGTCATAATTAGTATCGAAATTACAGTTACCTGCCATAATATGTATCGAAATTACAGTTACTTGTCATAATTAGTAACGAAGTTACAGTTACTTGCCATAATTAGTATAGAAATAACATTTACTTGTCATAATTAGTAACGAAGTTGCAGTTACCTGTCATAATTAGTATCGAAGATACTGTTAACTGTCATAATTAGTATCGAATTTTCTGTTACCTGCCATAATTTGTATCGAAATTACAGTTACTTGTCATAATTAGTAACGAAGTTACAGTTACCTGTCATAATTTGTATCGAAGTTACAGTTACTTGTCATAATTAGTATCGAAATTACTGTAACCTGTCATAATTAGTATCGAAGTTACAGTTACCTGTCATAATTAGTATCGAAGTTACAGTTACTTGTCATAATTAGTATCGAAGTTACTGTTACCTGTCATAATTAGTATCGAAGTTACAGTTACCTGCCATAATTTGTATCGAAATAACAGTTACTTGTCATAATTAGTATCGAAGTTACAGTTACTTGACATAATTAGTAACGATGTTACAGTAACCTGTCATAATTAGTATCGAAGTTACTGTTACCTGTATTAATTAGTATCGAAGTTACTGTTACCTGACATAATTAGTATCGAATTTACAGTTACCTGCCATAATTTGTATCGAAATTACAGGGACTTGTCATAATTAGTAACGAAGTTACAGTTACCTGTCATAATTAGTATCGAAGTTACTGTTACCTGTCATAATTAGTATTGAAGTTACAGTTACCTACCATAATTTTTTATCAAAATTACTGTTACTTGTCATAATTAGTAACGAAGATACAGTTTTCTGTCATAATTAATATCGAAGTTACTGTTACCTGTCATAATTAGTATCGAAGGTATAGTTACCTGCTAAAATTTGTATCGAAATTACAGTTACTTGTCATAGTAACGAAGTTACAGTTACCTGTCATAATTAGTATCGAAGTTACAGTTACTTGTCATAATAAGTATCGAAGTTACTGTTACCTGTAATAATTTGTATCGAAATTACAATTACCTGCCATAATTTGTAACGAAATTACAGTTAATTGTCATAATTAGTATCGAAGTTACTGTTATCTGACATAATTAGTATCAAAGTTACAGTCACCTGCCATAACTAATATCGAAGTTACTGTTACCTGTCATACTTAGTATCGAAGTTAGAGTTACCTGCCATAATTTGTATCGAAATAACAGTTACTTGTCATAATTAGTAACGAAGTTACAGTTACCTGCCATAATTAGTATCGAAGTTACAGTTACTTGTCATAATTAGTATCGAAGTTACTGTTACCTGTCGTAATTAGTATCGAAGTTACAGTTACCTGCCAAAATTTGTATCGAAATTACATTTACTTGTCATAATTAGTATCGAAGATACTGTTACTTGTAATAATTATTATCGAAGTTACTGTTACCTCTCATAATTAGTTTCGAAGTTACAGTTACTTGTCATAATTAGTATCGAAGTTACAGTTGCTTGTCATAATTAGTATCGAAGTTACAGTTACCTGTCATAATTAGTATCGAAGTTACAGTTTCTTTTCATAATTAGTAATGAAGTTACAGTTACCTGTCACAATAAGTATCGAAGTTACAGTTACTTGTCATAATTAGAATCGAAGTTACAGTTACTTGACATAATTAGTAACGATGTTACAGTTTCCTGTCCTAATTAGTATCGAGGTAACTGTTACCTGCCATAATTTGTATCGAAATTACAGGCAATTGTCATAATTAGTAACGAAGTTACAGTTACCTGTCATAATTAGTATCGAAGTTACAGTTACTTGTCATAATAAGTATCGAAGTTACTGTTACCTGTCATAATTAGTATCGAAATTACAATTACCTGCCATAATTTGTAACGAAATTAGAGTTACTTGTCATAATTAGTAACGAAGTTACAGTAACCTGTCATAATTAGTATCGAAGTTACAGTTACTTGTCATAATTAATATCGAAGTTACTGTTACCTGTCATAATAAGTATCGAAGTTACAGTTACCTGCCATAATTAGTATCGAAGTAACTGTTACCTGTCATAATTAGTATCGATGTTAGAGTTACCTGCCATAATTTGTATCGAAATAAGTGTTACTTGTCATAATTAGTAACGAAGTTACAGTTACCTGTCATAATTAGTATCGAAGTTACAGTTACTTGTCATAATTAGTATCGAAGTTACTGTTACCTGTCATAATTAGTATCGAAGTTACAGTTACCTGCCAAAATTTGTATCGAAATTACAGTTACTTGTCATAATTAGTATCGAAGTTACTGTTACTTGTCATAATTAATATCGAAGTTACTGTTACCTCTCACAATTAGTGTCGAAGTTGCAGTTACTTGTCATAATTAGTATCGAAGTTACAGTTACCTGTCATAATTAGTATCGAAGTTACAGTTACCTGTCATAATTAGTATCGAAGTTAGAGTTTCTTGTCATAATTAGTAATGAAGTTACAGTTACCTGTCATAATAAGTAACGAAGTTACAGTTACTTGTCATAATTTGTATCGAAATTACAGTTACTTGTCATAATTAGTAACGAAGTTACAGTTACCTGTCATAATTAGTATCGAAGTTACAGTTACTTGTCATAATAAGTATCGAAGTAACTGTTACCTGTAATAATTAATATCGAAATTACAATTACCTGCCATAATTTGTAACGAAATTACAGTTACTTGTCATAATTAGTATCGAAGTTACTGTTATCTGACATAATTAGTATCGAAGTTACAGTCACCTGCCATAATTAATATCGAAGTTACTGTTACCTGTCATAATTAGAATCGAAGTTAGAGTTACCTGCCATAATTTGTATCGAAATAACAGTTACTTGTCATAATTAGTAACGAAGTTACAGTTACCTGTCATAATTAGTATCGAAGTTACAGTTACTTGTCATAATTAGTATCGAAGTTACTGTTACCTGTCGTAATTAGTATCGAAGTTACAGTTACCTGCCAAAATTTGTATCGAAATTACAGTTACTTGTCATAATTAGTATCGAAGTTACTGTTACTTGTCATAATTATTATTGAAGTTACTGTTACCTCTCATAATTAGTATCGAAGTTACTGTTACTTGTCATAATTAGTATCGAAGTTACAGTTACTTGTCATAATTAGTATCGAAGTTACAGTTACCTGTCATAATTAGTATCGAAGTTACAGTTTCTTTTCATAATTAGTAACGAAATTACAGTTACCTGTCATAATTAGTACCGAAGTTACAGTTACTTGTCATAATTAGTAACGAAGTTACAGTTACTTGCCATAATTAGTATAGATATTACAGTTACTTGTCATAATTAGTAACGATTTTGCAGTTACCTGTCATAATTAGTATCGAAGTTACTGTTACCTATCATAATTAGTATCGAAATTACAGTTACTTGTCATAATTAGTAACGAAGTTACTGTTACATGTCATAATAAGTATCGAAGTTACTGTTACCTGTCATAATTAGTATCGAAATAACAGTTACCTGCCATAATTTGTATCGAAATTACAGTTACTTGTCATAATTAGTAACGAAGTTGCAGTTACTTGCCATAATTAGTATAGAAATTACAGTTACTTGTCATAATTAGTAACGATTTTGCAGTTACCTGTCATAATTAGTATCGAAGTTACTGTTACCTGTCATAATTAGTATCGAATTTACTGTTACCTGCCATAATTTGTATCGAAATTACAGTTACTTGTCATAATTAGTAACGAAGTTACAGTTGCCTGTCATAATTAGTATCGAAGTTACAATTTCTTGTCATAATTAGTATTGAAGTTACCGTTACCTGTCATAATTAGTATCGAAGTTACAGTTACCTGTCATAATTAGTATCGAAGTTACAGTTACTTGTCATAATTAGTATCGAAGTTACTGTTACCTGTCATAATTAGTATCGAAGTTACAGTTACCTGCCATAATTTGTATCGAAATTACAGTTACTTGTCATAATTAGTAATGAAGTTACAGTTAACTGTCATAATTAGTATCGAAGTTACAGTTACCTGCCATAATTATTATCGAAGTTACTGTTACCTGTCATAATAAGTATCGAAGTTACTGTTACCTGTCATAATTAGTATCGAAGTTACAGATACCTGCCCTAATTTGTATCGAGATTACAGTTACTTGTCATAATTAGTAACGAAGTTCCAGTTACTTGCCATAATTAATATAGAAATTACAGTTACTTGTCATAATTAGTAACGATGTTGCAGTTACCTGTCATAATTAGTATCGATGTTACTGTTACCTGTCATAATTAGTATCGAAGTTACAGTTACCTGCCATAATTTGCATCGAAAATACAGTTACTTGTCATAATTAGTAACGAAGTTACAGATACCTGTCATAATTAGTATCGAAGTTACAGTTACTTGTCATAATTAGTATCGAAGTTACTGTTACCTGTCATAATTAGTATCGAAGTTACAGTGACCTGCCAAAATTTGTATCGAAATTACAGTTACTTGTCATAATTAGTAATGAAGTTACAGTTAACTGTCATAATTAGTATCGAAGTTACAGTTACCTGCCATAATTATTATCGAAGTTACTGTTACCTGTCATAATAAGTATCGAAGTTACTGTTACCTGTCATAATTAGTATCGAAGTTACAGATACCTGCCCTAATTTGTATCGAGATTACAGTTACTTGTCATAATTAGTAACGAAGTTCCAGTTACTTGCCATAATTAATATAGAAATTACAGTTACTTGTCATAATTAGTAACGATGTTGCAGTTACCTGTCATAATTAGTATCGATGTTACTGTTACCTGTCATAATTAGTATCGAAGTTACAGTTACCTGCCATAATTTGCATCGAAAATACAGTTACTTGTCATAATTAGTAACGAAGTTACAGATACCTGTCATAATTAGTATCGAAGTTACTGTTACCTGTCATAATTAGAATCGAAGTTACAGTTACTTGTCATAATTAGTATCGAAGTTACAGTTACTTGTCATAATTAGTGTCGAAGTTACAGTTACCTGTCATAATTAGTATCGAAGTTACTGTTTCTTGTCATAATTAGTAATGAAGTTACAGTTACCTGTCATAATAACTATCGAAGTTACAGTTGCTTGTCATAATTAGTATCGAAGTTACAGTTACTTGTCATAATTAGTATCGAAGTTACTGTTACCTGTCATAATTAGTATCGAAGTTACAGTGACCTGCCAAAATTTGTATCGAAATTACAGGGACTTGTCATAATTAGTAACGAAGTTACAGTAACCTGTCATAATTAGTATCGAAGTTACTGTTACCTGTCATAATTAATATTGAAGTTACAGTTACCTACCATAATTTTTTATCAAAATTACTGTTACTTGTCATAATTAGTCTCGAAGTTTGAGTTTCTTGTCATAATTGGTATCGAAGTTACAGTTACCTGTCATAATTGGATTCGAAGTTATAGTTACTTGTCAAAATTAGTATCGAAGTTACTGTTACCTGTCATAATTAGTATCGAAGTTACAGTTACCTGCCATAATTTGTATCGAAATTACAGTTCCTTGTCATAATTAGCATCGAAGTTACAGTTACCTGTCATAATTAGCAACGAAGGTACTGTTACCTGCCATAATTTGTATCGAAATTACAGTTACTTGTCATGATTAGTTACGAAGTAACAGTTACCTGTCATAATTTGTATCGAAATTACAGTTACTTGTCATAATTAGTAACGAAGTTACAGTTACCTGTCATAATTATTATCGAAGTTACAGTTACTTTTCATAATAAGTATCGAAGTAACTGTTACCTGTCATAATAAGTATCGAAATTACAATTACCTGCCATAATTTGTAACGAAATTACAGTTTTTGTCATAATTAGTAACGAAGTTACAGTTACCTGTCATAATTAGTATCGAAGTTACAGTTACTTGTCACAATTAATCTCGAAGATACTGTTACCTGTCATAATTAGTATCGAAGTTACAGTTACTTGTCATAATTAGTATCGAAGTTACTGTTACCTGTCATAATTAATATCGAAATTACAGTTACCTGCCAAAATTTGTAACGAAATTACAGTTACTTGTCATAATTAGTATCGAAGTTACTGTTACTTGTCATAATTAATATCGAAGTTACTGTTACCTCTCATAATTAGTATCGAAGTTACAGTTACTTGTCATAATTAGTATCGAAGTTACAGTTACTTGTCATAATTAGTATCGAAGTTACAGTTATCTGTCATAATTAGTATCGAAGTTACAGTTACCTGCCATAATTTGTATCGAAATTACAGTTACTTGTCATAATTAGTAACGAAGTTACTGTTACTTGTCATAGTAAGCATCGAAGTTACTGTTACCTGTCATAATTAGTATCGAAATTACAGTTACCTGCCATAATATGTATCGAAATTACAGTTACTTGTCATAATTAGTAACGAAGTTACAGTTACTTGCCATAATTAGTATAGAAATTACTTTTACTTGTCATAATTAGTAACGAAGTTGCAGTTACCTGTCATAATTAGTGTCGAAGATACTGTTAACTGTCATAATTAGTATCGAATTTTCTGTTACCTGCAATAATTTGTATCGAAATTACAGTTACTTGTCATAATTAGTAACGAAGTTACAGTTACCTGTCATAATTTGTATCGAAGTTACAGTTACTTGTCATAATTAGTATCGAAATTACTGTTACCTGTTATAATTAGTATCGAAGTTACAGTTACCTGTCATAATTAGTATCGAAGTTACAGTTACTTGTCATAATTAGTATCGAAGTTACTGTTACCTGTCATAATTAGTATCGAAGTTACAGTTACCTGCCATAATTTGTATCGAAATAACAGTTACTTGTCATAATTAGTATCGAAGTTACAGTTACTTGACATAATTAGTAACGATGTTACAGTAACCTGTCATAATTAGTATCGAAGTTACTGTTACCTGTATTAATTGGTATCGAAGTTACTGTTACCTGACATAATTAGTATCGAATTTACAGTTACCTGCCATAATTTGTATCGAAATTACAGGGACTTGTCATAATTAGTAACGAAGTTACAGTTACCTGTCATAATTAGTATCGAAGTTACTGTTACCTGTCATAATTAGTATTGAAGTTACAGTTACCTACCATAATTTTTTATCAAAATTACTGTTACTTGTCATAATTAGTAACGAAGATACAGTTTTCTGTCATAATTAATATCGAAGTTACTGTTACCTGTCATAATTAGTATCGAAGGTATAGTTACCTGCTAAAATTTGTATCGAAATTACAGTTACTTGTCATAGTTAGTAACGAAGTTACAGTTACCTGTCATAATTAGTATCGAAGTTACAGTTACTTGTCATAATAAGTATCGAAGTTACTGTTACCTGTAATAATTTGTATCGAAATTACAATTACCTGCCATAATTTGTAACGAAATTACAGTTAATTGTCATAATTAGTATCGAAGTTACTGTTATCTGACATAATTAGTATCAAAGTTACAGTCACCTGCCATAATTAATATCGAAGTTACTGTTACCTGTCATACTTAGTATCGAAGTTAGAGTTACCTGCCATAATTTGTATCGAAATAACAGTTACTTGTCATAATTAGTAACGAAGTTACAGTTACCTGCCATAATTAGTATCGAAGTTACAGTTACTTGTCATAATTAGTATCGAAGTTACTGTTACCTGTCGTAATTAGTATCGAAGTTACAGTTACCTGCCAAAATTTGTATCGAAATTACATTTACTTGTCATAATTAGTATCGAAGATACTGTTACTTGTAATAATTATTATCGAAGTTACTGTTACCTCTCATAATTAGTATCGAAGTTACAGTTACTTGTCATAATTAGTATCGAAGTTACAGTTGCTTGTCATAATTAGTATCGAAGTTACAGTTACCTGTCATAATTAGTATCGAAGTTACAGTTTCTTTTCATAATTAGTAATGAAGTTACAGTTACCTGTCACAATAAGTATCGAAGTTACAGTTACTTGTCATAATTAGAATCGAAGTTACAGTTACTTGACATAATTAGTAACGATGTTACAGTTTCCTGTCCTAATTAGTATCGAGGTTACTGTTACCTGACATAATTAGTATCGAAGTTACAGTTACCTGCCATAATTTGTATCGAAATTACAGGCAATTGTCATAATTAGTAACGAAGTTACAGTTACCTGTCATAATTAGTATCGAAGTTACAGTTACTTGCCATAATAAGTATCGAAGTTACTGTTACCTGTCATAATTAGTATCGAAATTACAATTACCTGCCATAATTTGTAACGAAATTAGAGTTACTTGTCATAATTAGTAACGAAGTTACAGTAACCTGTCATAATTAGTATCGAAGTTACAGTTACTTGTCATAATTAATATCGAAGTTACTGTTACCTGTCATAATAAGTATCGAAGTTACAGTTACCTGCCATAATTAGTATCGAAGTTACTGTTACCTGTAATAATTAGTATCGATGTTAGAGTTACCTGCCATAATTTGTATCGAAATAAGTGTTACTTGTCATAATTAGTAACGAAGTTACAGTTACCTGTCATAATTAGTATCGAAGTTACAGTTACTTGTCATAATTAGTATCGAAGTTACTGTTACCTGTCATAATTAGTATCGAAGTTACAGTTACCTGCCAAAATTTGTATCGAAATTACAGTTACTTGTCATAATTAGTATCGAAGTTACTGTTACTTGTCATAATTAATATCGAAGTTACTGTTACCTCTCACAATTAGTATCGAAGTTGCAGTTACTTGTCATAATTAGTATCGAAGTTACAGTTACTTGTCATAATTAGTATCGAAGTTACAGTTACCTGTCATAATTAGTATCGAAGTTAGAGTTTCTTGTCATAATTAGTAATGAAGTTACAGTTACCTGTCATAATAAGTAACGAAGTTACAGTTACTTGTCATAATTAGTATCGAAATTACAGTTACATGACATAATAAGTAACGATGTTACAGTTTCCTGTCATTATTAGTATCGAAGTTACTGTTACCTGACATAATTAGTATCGAAGTTACAGTTACCTGCCATAATGTGTATCGAAATTACAGGGACTTGTCATAATTAGTAACGAAGTTACAGTTACCTGCAATAATTAGTATCGAAATTAAAGTTACTTGTCATAATTAGTAACGAAGTTACAGTTACCAGTCATAATTAGTATCGAAGTTACTGTTACCTGTCATAATTAGTATTGAAGTTACAGTTACCTACCTTAATTTTTTATCAAAATTACTGTTACTTGTCATACTTAGTAACGAAGTTAGAGTTTCTTGTCATAATTAGTATCGAAGTTACAGTTACCTGTCATAATTTGTATCGAAGTTATAGTTACTTGTCATAATTAGTATCGAAGTTACTGTTACCTGTCATAATTACTATGGAAGTTACAGTTACCTGCCATAATTTGTATCGAAATTACAGTTACTTGTCATAATAAGTAACGAAGTTACAGTTACCTCTAATAATTATTATCGAAGATACAGTTACTTGTCATAATTAGTATCGAAGTGACTGTTACCTGTCATAATTAGTATCGAAGTTATAGTTACCTGCCAAAATTTGTATCGAAATTACAGTTACTTATCATAATTAGTAACGACGTTACAGTTACCTGTCATAATTAGTATCGAAGTTACAGTTACTTGTGATAATTAGTATCGAAGTTACTGTTACTTGTCATAATTAGTATCGAAGTTACTGTTACCTGTCATAATTATTATCGAAATTACAATTACCTGCCATAATTTGTATCGAAATTACAGTTACTTGTCATAATTAGTAACGAAGTTTCAGTTACCTCTCATAATTAGTATCGAAGTTACAGTTACTTGTCATAATTAGTATCGAAGTTACTGTTTTCTGTCATAATTAGTATCGAAGTTACTGTTTCCTGTCATAATTAGTATCGAAGTTACTGTTACCTGCCATAATTTGTATCGAAATTACAGTTACTTGTCATAATTAGTAACGAAGTTACTGTTACATGTCATAATAAGTATCGAAGTTACTGTTACCTGTCATAATTAGTATCGAAATTACAGTTACCTGCCATAATTTGTATCGAAATTACAGTTACTTGTCATAATTATTAACGAAGTTACAGTTACTTGCCATAATTAGTATAGAAATTACAGTTACTTGTCATAATTAGTAACGATTTTGCAGTTACCTGTCATAATTAGTATCGAAGTTACTGTTACCTGTCATAATTAGTATCGAATTTACTATTACCTGCCATAATTTGTATCGAAATTACAGTTACTTGTCATAATTAGTAACGAAGTTACCGTTACCTGTCATAATTATTATCGAAGTTACAATTACTTGTCATAATTAGTATTGAAGTTACCGTTACCTGTCATAATTAGTATCGAAGTTACAGTTACCTGTCATAATTAGTATCGAAGTTACAGTTACTTGTCATAATTAGTATCGAAGTTACTGTTACCTGTCATAATTAGTATCGAAGTTACAGTAACCTGCCATAATTTGTATCGAAATTACAGTTACTTGTCATAATTAGTAACGAAGTTACAGTTAACTGTCATAATTAGTATCGAAGTTACAGTTACCTGCCATAATTATTATCGAATTTACTGTTACCTGTCATAATTATTATCGAAGTTACTGTTACCTGTCATAATTAGTATCGAAGTTACAGATACCTGCCCTAATTTGTATCGAAATTACAGTTACTTGTCATAATTAGTAACGAAGTTACAGTTACTTGCCATAATTAATATAGAAATTACAGTTACTTGTCATAATTAGTAACGAAGTTGCAGTTACCTGTCATAATTAGTATCGAAGTTACCGTTACCTGTCATAATTAGTATCGAAGTTACAGTTACCTGCCATAATTTGTATCGAAATTACAGTTACTTGTCATAATTAGTAACGAAGTTACAGATACCTGTCATAATTAGTATCGAAGTTACAGTTACTTGTCATAATTAGTATCGAAGTTACTGTTACCTGTCATAATTAGTATCGAAGTTACAGTGACCTGCCAAAATTTGTATCGAAATTACAGTTACTTGTCATAATTAGTATCGAGGTTACTGTTGTCATAATTAATATCGAAGTTACTGTTACCTGTCATAATTAGTATCGAAGTTACAGTTACTTGTCATAATTAGTATCGAAGTTACAGTTACTTGTCATAATTAGTGTCGAAGTTACAGTTACTTGTCATAATTAGTATCGAAGTTACAGTTACTTGACATAATTAGTAACGATGTTACAGTAACCTGTCATCATTAGTATCGAAGTTACTGTTACCTGTATTAATTAGTATCGAAGTTACTGTTACCTGACATAATTAGTATCGAAGTTACAGTTACATGCCATAATTTGTATCGAAATTACAGGGACTTGTCATAATTAGTAACGAAGTTACAGTTACCTGTCATAATTAGTATCGAAGTTACTGTTACCTGTCATAATTAGTATTGAAGTTACAGTTACCTACCATAATTTTTTATCAAAATTACTGTTACTTGTCATAATTAGTAACGAAGTTAGAGCTTCTTGTCATCATTAGTATCGAAGTTACAGTTACCTGTCATAATTTGATTCGAAGTTATAGTTACTTGTCAAAATTAGTATCGAAGTTACTGTTACCTGTCATAATTAGTATCGAAGTTACAGTTACCTGCCATAATTTGTATCGAAATTACAGTTCCTTGTCATAATTAGTATCGAAGTTACAGTTACCTGTCATAATTAGTAACGAAGGTACTGTTACCTGCCATAATTTGTATCGAAATTACAGTTACTTGTCATAATTAGTTACGAAGTAACAGTAACCTGTCATAATTTGTATCGAAATTACAGTTACTTGTCATAATTAGTAACGAAGTTACAGTTACCCGTCATAATTAGTATCGAAGATACAGTTACATTTCATAATAAGTATCGAAGTTACTGTTACCTGTCAAAATTAGTATCGAAATTACAATTACCTGCCATAATTTGTAACGAAATACAGTTTCTTGTCATAATTAGTAACGAAGTTACAGTTACCTGTCATAATTAGTATCGAAGTTACAATTACTTGTCATAATTAGTATCGAAGTTACTGTTACCTTTCATAATTAGTATCGAAGTTACAGTTACCTGCCATAATTAGTATCGAAGTTACTGTACCTGTCATAATTAGTATCGAAGTTAGAGTTACCTGCCATAATTTGTATCGAAATAACATTTACTTGTCTTAATTAGTAACGAAGTTACAGTTACCTGTCATAATAAGTATCGAAGTTACAGTTACTTGTCATAATTAGTATCGAAGTTACAGTTACCTGTCATAGTTAGTATCGAAGTTACAGTTACCTGCCATAATTTGTATCGAAATTACAGTTACTTGTCATAATTAGTAACGAAGTTACTGTTACTTGTCATAATAAGTATCGAAGTTACTGTTACCTGTCATAATTAGTATCGAAATTACAGTTACCTGCCATAATTTGTATCGAAATTACAGTTACTTGTCATAATTAGTAACGAAGTTACAGTTACTTGCCATAATTAGTATAGAAATTACAGTTACTTGTCATAATTAGTAACGAAGATGCAGTTACCTGTCATAATTAGTATCGAACTTACTGTTAACTGTCATAATTAGTATCGAATTTTCTGTTACCTGCCATAATTTGTATGGAAATTACAGTTACTTGTCATAATTAGTAACGAAGTTACAGTTACCTGACATAATTAGTATCGAAGTTACAGTTACTTGTCATAATTAGTATCGAAGTTACTGTTACCTGTCATAATTAGTATCGAAGTTACATTTACCTGTCATAATTAGTATCGAAGTTACAGTTACTTGTCATAATTAGTATCGAAGTTACTGTTACCTGTCATAATTAATATCGAAGTTACAGTTACCTGCCATAATTTGTATCGAAATTACAGTTACTTGTCATAATTAGTAACGAAGTTACAGTTAACTGTCATAATTAGTATCGAAGTTACAGTTACCTGCCATAATGATTATCGAAGTAACTGTTACCTGTCATAATTAGTATCGAAGTAACTGTTTTCTGTCATAATTAGTATCGAAGTTACTGTTACCTGTCATAATTAATATCGAAGTTACAGTTACCTGCCATAATTTGTATCGAAATTACAGTTACTTGTCATAATTAGTAACAAAGTTACAGTTACTTGCCGTAATTAATATAGAAATTACAGTTACTTGTCATAATTAGTAACGAAGTTGCAGATACCTGTCATAATTAGTATCGAAGTTACAGTTTCCTGCCATAATTTGTATCGAAATTACAGTTACTTGTCATAATTAGTAACGAAGTTACAGATACCTGTCATAATTAGTATCGAAGTTACAGTTACTTGTCATAACTAGTATCGAAGTTACTGTTACCTGTCATAATTAGTATCGAAGTTACAGTGACCTGCCAAAATTTGTATCGAAATTACAGTTACTTGTCATAATTAGTATCGAGGTTATTGTTGTCATAATTAATATCGAAGTTACTGTTACCTGTCATAATTAGTATCGAAGTTACAGTTACTTGTCATAATTAGTATCGAAGTTACAGTTACTTGTCATAATTAGTATCGAAGTTACAGTTACCTGTCATAATTAGTATCGAAGTTACAGTTTCTTGTCATAATTAGTAATGAAGTTACAGTTACCTGTCATAATAAGTATCGAAGTTACAGTAACTTGTCATAATTAGTATCGAAATTACATTTACTTGACATAATTAGTAACGATGTTACGGTAACCTGTCATAATTAGTACCGAAGTTACTGTTACCTGTATTAATAAGTATCGAAGTTACTGTTACCTGACATAATTAGTATCGAAGTTACAGTTACCTGTCATAATTAGTATCGAAGTTACTGTTACCTGTCATAATTAGTATTGAAGTTACAGTTACCTACCATAATTTTTTATCAAAATTACTGTTACTTGTCATAATTAGTAACAAAGTTACAGTTTCCTGTCATAATTGATATCGAAGTTACTGTTACCTGTCATAATTAGTATCGAAGGTATAGTTACCTGCCAAAATTTGTATCGAAATTACAGTTACTTGTCATAATTAGTAACGAAGTTACAGTTACCTGTCATAATTAGTATCGAAGTTACAGTTACTTGTCATAATAAGTATCGAAGTAACTGTTACCTGTAATAATTAGTATCGAAATTACAATTACCTGCCATAATTTGTAACGAAATTACAGTTACTTGTCATAATAAGTATCGAAGTTACTGTTATCTGACATAATTAGTATCGAAGTTACAGTCACCTGCCATAATTAATATCGAAGTTACTGTTACCTGTCATAATTAGAATCGAAGTTAGAGTTACCTGCCATAATTTGTATCGAAATAACAGTTACTTGTCATAATTAGTAACGAAGTTAGAGTTACCTGTCATAATTAGTATCGAAGTTACAGTTACTTGTCATAATTAGTATCGAAGTTACTGTTACCTGTCGTAATTAGTATCGAAGTTACAGTTACCTGCCAAAATTTGTATCGAAATTACAGTTACTTGTCATAATTAGTATCGAAGTTACTGTTACTTGTCATAATTATTATTGAAGTTACTGTTACCTCTCATAATAAGTATCGAAGTTACAGTTACTTGTCATAATTAGTATCGAAGTTACAGTTACTTGTCATAATTAGTATCGAAGTTACAGTTACCTGTCATAATTAGTATCGAAGTTACAGTTTCTTTTCATAATTAGTAACGAAATTACAGTTACCTGTCATAATTAGTATCGAAGTTACAGTTACTTGTCATAATTAGTAACGAAGTTACAGTTACTTGCCATAATTAGTATAGAAATTACAGTTACTTGTCATAATTAGTAACGATTTTGCAGTTACCTGTCATAATTAGTATCGAAGTTACTGTTACATGTCATAATAAGTATCGAAGTTACTGTTACCTGTCATAATTAGTATCGAAATAACAGTTACCTGCCATAATTTGTATCGAAATTACAGTTACTTGTCATAATTAGTAACGAAGTTGCAGTTACTTGCCATAATTAGTATAGAAATTACAGTTACTTGTCATAATTAGTAACGATTTTGCAGTTACCTGTCATAATTAGTATCGAAATTACAGTTACTTGTCATAATTAGTAACGAAGTTACAGTTGCCTGTCATAATTAGTATCGAAGTTACAATTTCTTGTCATAATTAGTATTGAAGTTACCGTTACCTGTCATAATTAGTATCGAAGTTACAGTTACCTGTCATAATTAGTATCGAAGTTACAGTTACTTGTCATAATTAGTATCGAAGTTACTGTTACCTGTCATAATTAGTATCGAAGTTACAGTTACCTGCCATAATTTGTATCGAAATTACAGTTACTTGTCATAATTAGTAATGAAGTTACAGTTAACTGTCATAATTAGTATCGAAGTTACAGTTACCTGCCATAATTATTATCGAAGTTACTGTTACCTGTCATAATAAGTATCGAAGTTACTGTTACCTGTCATAATTATTATCGAAGTTACAGATACCTGCCCTAATTTGTATCGAGATTACAGTTACTTGTCATAATTAGTAACGAAGTTCCAGTTACTTGCCATAATTAATATAGAAATTACAGTTACTTGTCATAATTAGTAACGATGTTGCAGTTACCTGTCATAATTAGTATCGATGTTACTGTTACCTGTCATAATTAGTATCGAAGTTACAGTTACCTGCCATAATTTGCATCGAAAATACAGTTACTTGTCATAATTAGTAACGAAGTTACAGATACCTGTCATAATTAGTATCGAAGTTACAGTTACTTGTCATAATTAGTATCGAAGTTACTGTTACCTGTCATAATTAGTATCGAAGTTACAGTGACCTGCCAAAATTTGTATCGAAATTACAGTTACTTGTCATAATTAGTATCGAGGTTACTGTTGTCATAATTAATATCGAAGTTACTGTTACCTGTCATAATTAGAATCGAAGTTAAAGTTACTTGTCATAATTAGTATCGAAGTTACAGTTACTTGTCATAATTAGTGTCGAAGTTACAGTTACCTGTCATAATTAGTATCGAAGTTACTGTTTCTTGTCATAATTAGTAATGAAGTTACAGTTACCTGTCATAATAACTATCGAAGTTACAGTTACTTGTCATAATTAGTATCGAAGTTACAGTTACTTGTCATAATTAGTATCGAAGTTACTGTTACCTGTCATAATTAGTATCGAAGTTACAGTGACCTGCCAAAATTTGTATCGAAATTACAGGGACTTGTCATAATTAGTAACGAAGTTACAGTTACCTGTCATAATTAGTATCGAAATTACTGTTACCTGTCATAATTAATATTGAAGTTACAGTTACCTACCATAATTTTTTATCAAAATTACTGTTACTTGTCATAATTAGTCTCGAAGTTTGAGTTTCTTGTCATAATTGGTATCGAAGTTACAGTTACCTGTCATAATTGGATTCGAAGTTATAGTTACTTGTCAAAATTAGTATCGAAGTTACTGTTACCTGTCATAATTAGTATCGAAGTTACAGTTACCTGCCATAATTTGTATCGAAATTACAGTTCCTTGTCATAATTAGTATCGAAGTTACAGTTACCTGTCATAATTAGTAACGAAGGTACTGTTACCTGCCATAATTTGTATCGAAATTACAGTTACTTGTCATAATTAGTTACGAAGTAACAGTTACCTGTCATAATTTGTATCGAAATTACAGTTACTTGTCATAATTAGTAACGAAGTTACAGTTACCTGTCATAATTATTATCGAAGTTACAGTTACTTTTCATAATAAGTATCGAAGTAACTGTAACCTGTCATAATAAGTATCGAAATTACAATTACCTGCCATAATTTGTAACGAAATTACAGTTTCTTGTCATAATTAGTAACGAAGTTACAGTTACCTGTCATAATTAGTATCGAAGTTACAGTTACTTGTCACAATTAATAACGAAGTTACTGTTACCTGTCATAATTAGTATCGAAGTTACAGTTACTTGTCATAATTAGTATCGAAGTTACTGTTCCCTGTCATAATTAATATCGAAATTACAGTTACCTGCCAAAATTTGTAACGAAATTACAGTTACTTGTCATAATTAGTATCGAAGTTACTGTTACTTGTCATAATTAATATCGAAGTTACTGTTACCTCTCATAATTAGTATCGAAGTTACAGTTACTTGTCATAATTAGTATCGAAGTTACAGTTACTTGTCATAATTAGTATCGAAGTTACAGTTATCTGTCATAATTAGTATCGAAGTTACAGTTACCTGCCATAATTTGTATCGAAATTACAGTTACTTGTCATAATTAGTAACGAAGTTACTGTTACTTGTCATAGTAAGCATCGAAGTTACTGTTACCTGTCATAATTAGTATCGAAATTACAGTTACCTGCCATAATATGTATCGAAATTACAGTTACTTGTCATAATTAGTAACGAAGTTACAGTTACTTGCCATAATTAGTATAGAAATAACATTTACTTGTCATAATTAGTAACGAAGTTGCAGTTACCTGTCATAATTAGTATCGAAGATACTGTTAACTGTCATAATTAGTATCGAATTTTCTGTTACCTGCCATAATTTGTATCGAAATTACAGTTACTTGTCATAATTAGTAACGAAGTTACAGTTACCTGTCATAATTTGTATCGAAGTTACAGTTACTTGTCATAATTAGTATCGAAATTACTGTAACCTGTCATAATTAGTATCGAAGTTACAGTTACCTGTCATAATTAGTATCGAAGTTACAGTTACTTGTCATAATTAGTATCGAAGTTACTGTTACCTGTCATAATTAGTATCGAAGTTACAGTTACCTGCCATAATTTGTATCGAAATAACAGTTACTTGTCATAATTAGTATCGAAGTTACAGTTACTTGACATAATTAGTAACGATGTTACAGTAACCTGTCATAATTAGTATCGAAGTTACTGTTACCTGTATTAATTAGTATCGAAGTTACTGTTACCTGACATAATTAGTATCGAATTTACAGTTACCTGCCATAATTTGTATCGAAATTACAGGGACTTGTCATAATTAGTAACGAAGTTACAGTTACCTGTCATAATTAGTATCGAAGTTACTGTTACCTGTCATAATTAGTATTGAAGTTACAGTTACCTACCATAATTTTTTATCAAAATTACTGTTACTTGTCATAATTAGTAACGAAGATACAGTTTTCTGTCATAATTAATATCGAAGTTACTGTTACCTGTCATAATTAGTATCGAAGGTATAGTTACCTGCTAAAATTTGTATCGAAATTACAGTTACTTGTCATAGTTAGTAACGAAGTTACAGTTACCTGTCATAATTAGTATCGAAGTTACAGTTACTTGTCATAATAAGTATCGAAGTTACTGTTACCTGTAATAATTTGTATCGAAATTACAATTACCTGCCATAATTTGTAACGAAATTACAGTTAATTGTCATAATTAGTATCGAAGTTACTGTTATCTGACATAATTAGTATCAAAGTTACAGTCACCTGCCATAATTAATATCGAAGTTACTGTTACCTGTTATACTTAGTATCGAAGTTAGAGTTACCTGCCATAATTTGTATCGAAATAACAGTTACTTGTCATAATTAGTAACGAAGTTACAGTTACCTGCCATAATTAGTATCGAAGTTACAGTTACTTGTCATAATTAGTATCGAAGTTACTGTTACCTGTCGTAATTAGTATCGAAGTTACAGTTACCTGCCAAAATTTGTATCGAAATTACATTTACTTGTCATAATTAGTATCGAAGATACTGTTACTTGTAATAATTATTATCGAAGTTACTGTTACCTCTCATAATTAGTATCGAAGTTACAGTTACTTGTCATAATTAGTATCGAAGTTACAGTTGCTTGTCATAATTAGTATCGAAGTTACAGTTACCTGTCATAATTAGTATCGAAGTTACAGTTTCTTTTCATAATTAGTAATGAAGTTACAGTTACCTGTCACAATAAGTATCGAAGTTACAGTTACTTGTCATAATTAGAATCGAAGTTACAGTTACTTGACATAATTAGTAACGATGTTACAGTTTCCTGTCCTAATTAGTATCGAGGTAACTGTTACCTGACATAATTAGTATCGAAGTTACAGTTACCTGCCATAATTTGTATCGAAATTACAGGCAATTGTCATAATTAGTAACGAAGTTACAGTTACCTGTCATAATTAGTATCGAAGTTACAGTTACTTGTCATAATAAGTATCGAAGTTACTGTTACCTGTCATAATTAGTATCGAAATTACAATTACCTGCCATAATTTGTAACGAAATTAGAGTTACTTGTCATAATTAGTAACGAAGTTACAGTAACCTGTCATAATTAGTATCGATGTTACAGTTACTTGTCATAATTAATATCGAAGTTACTGTTACCTGTCATAATAAGTATCGAAGTTACAGTTACCTGCCATAATTAGTATCGAAGTATCTGTTACCTGTCATAATTAGTATCGATGTTAGAGTTACCTGCCATAATTTGTATCGAAATAAGTGTTACTTGTCATAATTAGTAACGAAGTTACAGTTACCTGCCATAATTAGTATCGAAGTTACAGTTACTTGTCATAATTAGTATCGAAGTTACTGTTACCTGTCATAATTAGTATCGAAGTTACAGTAACCTGCCAAAATTTGTATCGAAATTACAGTTACTTGTCATAATTAGTATCGAAGTTACTGTTACTTGTCATAATTAATATCGAAGTTACTGTTACCTCTCACAATTAGTGTCGAAGTTGCAGTTACTTGTCATAATTAGTATCGAAGTTACAGTTACTTGTCATAATTAGTATCGAAGTTACAGTTACCTGTCATAATTAGTATCGAAGTTAGAGTTTCTTGTCATAATTAGTAATGAAGTTACAGTTACCTGTCATAATAAGTAACGAAGTTACAGTTACTTGTCATAATTTGTATCGAAATTACAGTTACTTGTCATAATTAGTAACGAAGTTACAGTTACCTGTCATAATTAGTATCGAAGTTACAGTTACTTGTCATAATAAGTATCGAAGTAACTGTTACCTGTAATAATTAGTATCGAAATTACAATTACCTGCCATAATTTGTAACGAAATTACAGTTACTTGTCATAATTAGTATCGAAGTTACTGTTATCTGACATAATTAGTATCGAAGTTACAGTCACCTGCCATAATTAATATCGAAGTTACTGTTACCTGTCATAATTAGAATCGAAGTTAGAGTTACCTGCCATAATTTGTATCGAAATAACAGTTAATTGTCATAATTAGTAACGAAGTTACAGTTACCTGTCATAATTAGTATCGAAGTTACAGTTACTTGTCATAATTAGTATCGAAGTTACTGTTACCTGTCGTAATTAGTATCGAAGTTACAGTTACCTGCCAAAATTTGTATCGAAATTACAGTTACTTGTCATAATTAGTATCGAAGTTACTGTTACTTGTCATAATTATTATTGAAGTTACTGTTACCTCTCATAATTAGTATCGAAGTTACAGTTACTTGTCATAATTAGTATCGAAGTTACAGTTACTTGTCATAATTAGTATCGAAGTTACAGTTACCTGTCATAATTAGTATCGAAGTTACAGTTTCTTTTCATAATTAGTAACGAAATTACAGTTACCTGTCATAATTAGTATCGAAGTTACAGTTACTTGTCATAATTAGTAACGAAGTTACAGTTACTTGCCATAATTAGTATAGAAATTACAGTTACTTGTCATAATTAGTAACGATTTTGCAGTTACCTGTCATAATTAGTATCGAAGTTACTGTTACCTGTCATAATTAGTATCGAAATTACAGTTACTTGTCATAATTAGTAACGAAGTTACTGTTACATGTCATAATAAGTATCGAAGTTACTGTTACCTGTCATAATTAGTATCGAAATAACAGTTACCTGCCATAATTTGTATCGAAATTACAGTTACTTGTCATAATTAGTAACGAAGTTGCAGTTACTTGCCATAATTAGTAGAGAAATTACAGTTACTTGTCATAATTAGTAACGATTTTGCAGTTACCTGTCATAATTAGTATCGAAGTTACTGTTACCTGTCATAATTAGTATCGAATTTACTGTTACCTGCCATAATTTGTATCGAAATTACAGTTACTTGTCATAATTAGTAACGAAGTTACAGTTGCCTGTCATAATTAGTATCGAAGTTACAATTTCTTGTCATAATTAGTATTGAAGTTACCGTTACCTGTCATAATTAGTATCGAAGTTACAGTTACCTGTCATAATTAGTATCGAAGTTACAGTTACTTGTCATAATTAGTATCGAAGTTACTGTTACCTGTCATAATTAGTATCGAAGTTACAGTTACCTGCCATAATTTGTATCGAAATTACAGTTACTTGTCATAATTAGTAATGAAGTTACAGTTAACTGTCATAATTAGTATCGAAGTTACAGTTACCTGCCATAATTATTATCGAAGTTACTGTTACCTGTCATAATAAGTATCGAAGTTACTGTTACCTGTCATAATTAGTATCGAAGTTACAGATACCTGCCCTAATTTGTATCGAGATTACAGTTACTTGTCATAATTAGTAACGAAGTTCCAGTTACTTGCCATAATTAATATAGAAATTACAGTTACTTGTCATAATTAGTAACGATGTTGCAGTTACCTGTCATAATTAGTATCGATGTTACTGTTACCTGTCATAATTAGTATCGAAGTTACAGTTACCTGCCATAATTTGCATCGAAAATACAGTTACTTGTCATAATTAGTAACGAAGTTACAGATACCTGTCATAATTAGTATCGAAGTTACAGTTACTTGTCATAATTAGTATCGAAGTTACTGTTACCTGTCATAATTAGTATCGAAGTTACAGTGACCTGCCAAAATTTGTATCGAAATTACAGTTACTTGTCATAATTAGTATCGAGGTTACTGTTGTCATAATTAATATCGAAGTTACTGTTACCTGTCATAATTAGAATCGAAGTTACAGTTACTTGTCATAATTAGTATCGAAGTTACAGTTACTTGTCATAATTAGTGTCGAAGTTACAGTTACCTGTCATAATTAGTATCGAAGTTACTGTTTCTTGTCATAATTAGTAATGAAGTTACAGTTACCTGTCATAATAACTATCGAAGTTACAGTTGCTTGTCATAATTAGTATCGAAGTTACAGTTACTTGTCATAATTAGTATCGAAGTTACTGTTACCTGTCATAATTAGTATCGAAGTTACAGTGACCTGCCAAAATTTGTATCGAAATTACAGGGACTTGTCATAATTAGTAACGAAGTTACAGTTACCTGTCATAATTAGTATCGAAGTTACTGTTACCTGTCATAATTAATATTGAAGTTACAGTTACCTACCATAATTTTTTATCAAAATTACTGTTACTTGTCATAATTAGTCTCGAAGTTTGAGTTTCTTGTCATAATTGGTATCGAAGTTACAGTTACCTGTCATAATTGGATTCGAAGTTATAGTTACTTGTCAAAATTAGTATCGAAGTTACTGTTACCTGTCATAATTAGTATCGAAGTTACAGTTACCTGCCATAATTTGTATCGAAATTACAGTTCCTTGTCATAATTAGTATCGAAGTTACAGTTACCTGTCATAATTAGCAACGAAGGTACTGTTACCTGCCATAATTTGTATCGAAATTACAGTTACTTGTCATGATTAGTTACGAAGTAACAGTTACCTGTCATAATTTGTATCGAAATTACAGTTACTTGTCATAATTAGTAACGAAGTTACAGTTACCTGTCATAATTATTATCGAAGTTACAGTTACTTTTCATAATAAGTATCGAAGTAACTGTTACCTGTCATAATAAGTATCGAAATTACAATTACCTGCCATAATTTGTAACGAAATTACAGTTTCTTGTCATAATTAGTAACGAAGTTACAGTTACCTGTCATAATTAGTATCGAAGTTACAGTTACTTGTCACAATTAATCTCGAAGATACTGTTACCTGTCATAATTAGTATCGAAGTTACAGTTACTTGTCATAATTAGTATCGAAGTTACTGTTACCTGTCATAATTAATATCGAAATTACAGTTACCTGCCAAAATTTGTAACGAAATTACAGTTACTTGTCATAATTAGTATCGAAGTTACTGTTACTTGTCATAATTAATATCGAAGTTACTGTTACCTCTCATAATTAGTATCGAAGTTACAGTTACTTGTCATAATTAGTATCGAAGTTACAGTTACTTGTCATAATTAGTATCGAAGTTACAGTTATCTGTCATAATTAGTATCGAAGTTACAGTTACCTGCCATAATTTGTATCGAAATTACAGTTACTTGTCATAATTAGTAACGAAGTTACTGTTACTTGTCATAGTAAGCATCGAAGTTACTGTTACCTGTCATAATTAGTATCGAAATTACAGTTACCTGCCATAATATGTATCGAAATTACAGTTACTTGTCATAATTAGTAACGAAGTTACAGTTACTTGCCATAATTAGTATAGAAATTACATTTACTTGTCATAATTAGTAACGAAGTTGCAGTTACCTGTCATAATTAGTATCGAAGATACTGTTAACTGTCATAATTAGTATCGAATTTTCTGTTACCTGCAATAATTTGTATCGAAATTACAGTTACTTGTCATAATTAGTAACGAAGTTACAGTTACCTGTCATAATTTGTATCGAAGTTACAGTTACTTGTCATAATTAGTATCGAAATTACTGTTACCTGTTATAATTAGTATCGAAGTTACAGTTACCTGTCATAATTAGTATCGAAGTTACAGTTACTTGTCATAATTAGTATCGAAGTTACTGTTACCTGTCATAATTAGTATCGAAGTTACAGTTACCTGCCATAATTTGTATCGAAATAACAGTTACTTGTCATAATTAGTATCGAAGTTACAGTTACTTGACATAATTAGTAACGATGTTACAGTAACCTGTCATAATTAGTATCGAAGTTACTGTTACCTGTATTAATTGGTATCGAAGTTACTGTTACCTGACATAATTAGTATCGAATTTACAGTTACCTGCCATAATTTGTATCGAAATTACAGGGACTTGTCATAATTAGTAACGAAGTTACAGTTACCTGTCATAATTAGTATCGAAGTTACTGTTACCTGTCATAATTAGTATTGAAGTTACAGTTACCTACCATAATTTTTTATCAAAATTACTGTTACTTGTCATAATTAGTAACGAAGATACAGTTTTCTGTCATAATTAATATCGAAGTTACTGTTACCTGTTATAATTAGTATCGAAGGTATAGTTACCTGCTAAAATTTGTATCGAAATTACAGTTACTTGTCATAGTTAGTAACGAAGTTACAGTTACCTGTCATAATTAGTATCGAAGTTACAGTTACTTGTCATAATAAGTATCGAAGTTACTGTTACCTGTAATAATTTGTATCGAAATTACAATTACCTGCCATAATTTGTAACGAAATTACAGTTAATTGTCATAATTAGTATCGAAGTTACTGTTAACTGACATAATTAGTATCAAAGTTACAGTCACCTGCCATAATTAATATCGAAGTTACTGTTACCTGTCATACTTAGTATCGAAGTTAGAGTTACCTGCCATAATTTGTATCGAAATAACAGTTACTTGTCATAATTAGTAACGAAGTTACAGTTACCTGCCATAATTAGTATCGTAGTTACAGTTACTTGTCATAATTAGTATCGAAGTTACTGTTACCTGTCGTAATTAGTATCGAAGTTACAGTTACCTGCCAAAATTTGTATCGAAATTACATTTACTTGTCATAATTAGTATCGAAGATACTGTTACTTGTAATAATTATTATCGAAGTTACTGTTACCTCTCATAATTAGTATCGAAGTTACAGTTACTTGTCATAATTAGTATCGAAGTTACAGTTGCTTGTCATAATTAGTATCGAAGTTACAGTTACCTGTCATAATTAGTATCGAAGTTACAGTTTCTTTTCATAATTAGTAATGAAGTTACAGTTACCTGTCACAATAAGTATCGAAGTTACAGTTACTTGTCATAATTAGAATCGAAGTTACAGTTACTTGACATAATTAGTAACGATGTTACAGTTTCCTGTCCTAATTAGTATCGAGGTTACTGTTACCTGACATAATTAGTATCGAAGTTACAGTTACCTGCCATAATTTGTATCGAAATTACAGGCAATTGTCATAATTAGTAACGAAGTTACAGTTACCTGTCATAATTAGTATCGAAGTTACAGTTACTTGCCATAATAAGTATCGAAGTTACTGTTACCTGTCATAATTAGTATCGAAATTACAATTACCTGCCATAATTTGTAACGAAATTAGAGTTACTTGTCATAATTAGTAACGAAGTTACAGTAACCTGTCATAATTAGTATCGAAGTTACAGTTACTTGTCATAATTAATATCGAAGTTACTGTTACCTGTCATAATAAGTATCGAAGTTACAGTTACCTGCCATAATTAGTATCGAAGTTACTGTTACCTGTCATAATTAGTATCGATGTTAGAGTTACCTGCCATAATTTGTATCGAAATAAGTGTTACTTGTCATAATTAGTAACGAAGTTACAGTTACCTGTCATAATTAGTATCGAAGTTACAGTTACTTG
This sequence comes from Meconema thalassinum, assembly GCA_946902985.2. Taxonomy (NCBI): domain Eukaryota; kingdom Metazoa; phylum Arthropoda; class Insecta; order Orthoptera; family Tettigoniidae; genus Meconema; species Meconema thalassinum. The sequence continues at coordinate 1,445,347,005 of OX336388.2, read as the reverse complement.
TCATAATTAGTATCGAAGTTACTGTTACCTGTCATAATTAGTATCGAAGTTACAGTTACCTGCCAAAATTTGTATCGAAATTACAGTTACTTGTCATAATTAGTATCGAAGTTACTGTTACTTGTCATAATTAATATCGAAGTTACTGTTACCTCTCACAATTAGTATCGAAGTTGCAGTTACTTGTCATAATTAGTATCGAAGTTACAGTTACTTGTCATAATTAGTATCGAAGTTACAGTTACCTGTCATAATTAGTATCGAAGTTAGAGTTTCTTGTCATAATTAGTAATGAAGTTACAGTTACCTGTCATAATAAGTAACGAAGTTACAGTTACTTGTCATAATTAGTATCGAAATTACAGTTACTTGACATAATTAGTAACGATGTTACAGTTTCCTGTCATTATTAGTATCGAAGTTACTGTTACCTGACATAATTAGTATCGAAGTTACAGTTACCTGCCATAATGTGTATCGAAATTACAGGGACTTGTCATAATTAGTAACGAAGTTACAGTTACCTGCAATAATTAGTATCGAAATTAAAGTTACTTGTCATAATTAGTAACGAAGTTACAGTTACCAGTCATAATTAGTATCGAAGTTACTGTTACCTGTCATAATTAGTATTGAAGTTACAGTTACCTACCTTAATTTTTTATCAAAATTACTGTTACTTGTCATACTTAGTAACGAAGTTAGAGTTTCTTGTCATAATTAGTATCGAAGTTACAGTTACCTGTCATAATTTGTATCGAAGTTATAGTTACTTGTCATAATTAGTATCGAAGTTACTGTTACCTGTCATAATTACTATGGAAGTTACAGTTACCTGCCATAATTTGTATCGAAATTACAGTTACTTGTCATAATAAGTAACGAAGTTACAGTTACCTCTAATAATTATTATCGAAGATACAGTTACTTGTCATAATTAGTATCGAAGTGACTGTTACCTGTCATAATTAGTATCGAAGTTATAGTTACCTGCCAAAATTTGTATCGAAATTACAGTTACTTATCATAATTAGTAACGACGTTACAGTTACCTGTCATAATTAGTATCGAAGTTACAGTTACTTGTGATAATTAGTATCGAAGTTACTGTTACTTGTCATAATTAGTATCGAAGTTACTGTTACCTGTCATAATTATTATCGAAATTACAATTACCTGCCATAATTTGTATCGAAATTACAGTTACTTGTCATAATTAGTAACGAAGTTTCAGTTACCTCTCATAATTAGTATCGAAGTTACAGTTACTTGTCATAATTAGTATCGAAGTTACTGTTTTCTGTCATAATTAGTATCGAAGTTACTGTTTCCTGTCATAATTAGTATCGAAGTTACTGTTACCTGCCATAATTTGTATCGAAATTACAGTTACTTGTCATAATTAGTAACGAAGTTACTGTTACATGTCATAATAAGTATCGAAGTTACTGTTACCTGTCATAATTAGTATCGAAATTACAGTTACCTGCCATAATTTGTATCGAAATTACAGTTACTTGTCATAATTATTAACGAAGTTACAGTTACTTGCCATAATTAGTATAGAAATTACAGTTACTTGTCATAATTAGTAACGATTTTGCAGTTACCTGTCATAATTAGTATCGAAGTTACTGTTACCTGTCATAATTAGTATCGAATTTAATATTACATGCCATAATTTGTATCGAAATTACAGTTACTTGTCATAATTAGTAACGAAGTTACCGTTACCTGTCATAATTATTATCGAAGTTACAATTACTTGTCATAATTAGTATTGAAGTTACCGTTACCTGTCATAATTAGTATCGAAGTTACAGTTACCTGTCATAATTAGTATCGAAGTTACAGTTACTTGTCATAATTAGTATCGAAGTTACTGTTACCTGTCATAATTAGTATCGAAGTTACAGTTACCTGCCATAATTTGTATCGAAATTACAGTTACTTGTCATAATTAGTAACGAAGTTACAGTTAACTGTCATAATTAGTATCGAAGTTACAGTTACCTGCCATAATTATTATCGAATTTACTGTTACCTGTCATAATTATTATCGAAGTTACTGTTACCTGTCATAATTAGTATCGAAGTTACAGATACCTGCCCTAATTTGTATCGAAATTACAGTTACTTGTCATAATTAGTAACGAAGTTACAGTTACTTGCCATAATTAATATAGAAATTACAGTTACTTGTCATAATTAGTAACGAAGTTGCAGTTACCTGTCATAATTAGTATCGAAGTTACCGTTACCTGTAATAATTAGTATCGAAGTTACAGTTACCTGCCATAATTTGTATCGAAATTACAGTTACTTGTCATAATTAGTAACGAAGTTACAGATACCTGTCATAATTAGTATCGAAGTTACAGTTACTTGTCATAATTAGTATCGAAGTTACTGTTACCTGTCATAATTAGTATCGAAGTTACAGTGACCTGCCAAAATTTGTATCGAAATTACAGTTACTTGTCATAATTAGTATCGAAGTTACTGTTGTCATAATTAATATCGAAGTTACTGTTACCTGTCATAATTAGTATCGAAGTTACAGTTAATTGTCATAATTAGTATCGAAGTTACAGTTACTTGTCATAATTAGTGTCGAAGTTACAGTTACTTGTCATAATTAGTATCGAAGTTACAGTTACTTGACATAATTAGTAACGATGTTACAGTAACCTGTCATCATTAGTATCGAAGTTACTGTTACCTGTATTAATTAGTATCGAAGTTACTGTTACCTGACATAATTAGTATCGAAGTTACAGTTACATGCCATAATTTGTATCGAAATTACAGGGACTTGTCATAATTAGTAACGAAGTTACAGTTACCTGTCATAATTAGTATCGAAGTTACTGTTACCTGTCATAATTAGTATTGAAGTTACAGTTACCTACCATAATTTTTTATCAAAATTACTGTTACTTGTCATAATTAGTAACGAAGTTAGAGTTTCTTGTCATCATTAGTATCGAAGTTACAGTTACCTGTCATAATTTGATTCGAAGTTATAGTTACTTGTCAAAATTAGTATCGAAGTTACTGTTACCTGTCATAATTAGTATCGAAGTTACAGTTACCTGCCATAATTTGTATCGAAATTACTGTTCCTTGTCATAATTAGTATCGAAGTTACAGTTACCTGTCATAATTAGTAACGAAGGTACTGTTACCTGCCATAATTTGTATCGAAATTACAGTTACTTGTCATAATTAGTTACGAAGTAACAGTAACCTGTCATAATTTGTATCGAAATTACAGTTACTTGTCATAATTAGTAACGAAGTTACAGTTACCCGTCATAATTAGTATCGAAGATACAGTTACATTTCATAATAAGTATCGAAATTACTGTTACCTGTCAAAATTAGTATCGAAATTACAATTACCTGCCATAATTTGTAACGAAATACAGTTTCTTGTCATAATTAGTAACGAAGTTACAGTTACCTGTCATAATTAGTATCGAAGTTACAATTACTTGTCATAATTAGTATCGAAGTTACTGTTACCTTTCATAATTAGTATCGAAGTTACAGTTACCTGCCATAATTAGTATCGAAGTTACTGTACCTGTCATAATTAGTATCGAAGTTAGAGTTACCTGCCATAATTTGTATCGAAATAACATTTACTTGTCTTAATTAGTAACGAAGTTACAGTTACCTGTCATAATAAGTATCGAAGTTACAGTTACTTGTCATAATTAGTATCGAAGTTACAGTTACCTGTCATAGTTAGTATCGAAGTTACAGTTACCTGCCATAATTTGTATCGAAATTACAGTTACTTGTCATAATTAGTAACGAAGTTACTGTTACTTGTCATAATAAGTATCGAAGTTACTGTTACCTGTCATAATTAGTATCGAAATTACAGTTACCTGCCATAATTTGTATCGAAATTACAGTTACTTGTCATAATTAGTAACGAAGTTACAGTTACTTGCCATAATTAGTATAGAAATTACAGTTACTTGTCATAATTAGTAACGAAGATGCAGTTACCTGTCATAATTAGTATCGAACTTACTGTTAACTGTCATAATTAGTATCGAATTTTCTGTTACCTGCCATAATTTGTATCGAAATTACAGTTACTTGTCATAATTAGTAACGAAGTTACAGTTACCTGACATAATTAGTATCGAAGTTACAGTTACTTGTCATAATTAGTATCGAAGTTACTGTTACCTGTCATAATTAGTATCGAAGTTACATTTACCTGTCATAATTAGTATCGAAGTTACAGTTACTTGTCATAATTAGTATCGAAGTTACTGTTACCTGTCATAATTAATATCGAAGTTACAGTTACCTGCCATAATTTGTATCGAAATTACAGTTACTTGTCATAATTAGTAACGAAGTTACAGTTAACTGTCATAATTAGTATCGAAGTTACAGTTACCTGCCATAATTATTATCGAAGTAACTGTTACCTGTCATAATTAGTATCGAAGTAACTGTTTTCTGTCATAATTAGTATCGAAGTTACTGTTACCTGTCATAATTAATATCGAAGTTACAGTTACCTGCCATAATTTGTATCGAAATTACAGTTACTTGTCATAATTAGTAACAAAGTTACAGTTACTTGCCATAATTAATATAGAAATTACAGTTACTTGTCATAATTAGTAACGAAGTTGCAGATACCTGTCATAATTAGTATCGAAGTTACAGTTTCCTGCCATAATTTGTATCGAAATTACAGTTACTTGTCATAATTAGTAACGAAGTTACAGATACCTGTCATAATTAGTATCGAAGTTACAGTTACTTGTCATAACTAGTATCGAAGTTACTGTTACCTGTCATAATTAGTATCGAAGTTACAGTGACCTGCCAATATTTGTATCGAAATTACAGTTACTTGTCATAATTAGTATTGAGGTTACTGTTGTCATAATTAATATCGAAGTTACTGTTACCTGTCATAATTAGTATCGAAGTTACAGTTACTTGTCATAATTAGTATCGAAGTTACAGTTACTTGTCATAATTAGTATCGAAGTTACTGTTACCTGTCATAATTAGTATCGAAGTTACAGTTACTTGTCATAATTAGTAACGAAGTTGCAGTTACCTGTCATAATTAGTATCGAAGTTACAGTTTCCTGCCATAATTTGTATCGAAATTACAGTTACTTGTCATAATTAGTATCGAAGTTACAGTTACTTGACATAATTAGTAACGATGTTACAGTAACCTGTCATAATTAGTACCGAAGTTACTGTTACCTGTATTAATAAGTATCGAAGTTACTGTTACCTGACATAATTAGTATCGAAGTTACAGTTACCTGCCATAATTTGTATCGAAATTACACGGACTTGTCATAATTAGTAACGAAGTTACAGTTACCTGTCATAATTAGTATCGAAGTTACTGTTACCTGTCATAATTAGTATTGAAGTTACAGTTACCTACCATAATTTTTTATCAAAATTACTGTTACTTGTCATAATTAGTAACGAAGTTACAGTTTCCTGTCATAATTAATATCGAAGTTACTGTTACCTGTCATAATTAGTATCGAAGGTATAGTTACCTGCCAAAATTTGTATCGAAATTACAGTTACTTGTCATAATTAGTAACGAAGTTACAGTTACCTGTCACAATTAGTATCGATGTTAAAGTTACTTGTCATAATAAGTATCGAAGTTACTGTTACCTGTAATAATTAGTATCGAAATTACAATTACCTGCCATAATTTGTAACGAAATTACAGTTACTTTTCATAATTAGTATCGAAGTTACTGTTATCTGACATAATTAGTATCGAAGTTACAGTCACCTGCCATAATTAGTATCGAAGTTACTGTTACCTGTCATAATTAGTATCGAAGTTAGAGTTCCCTGCCATAATTTGTATCGAAATAACAGTTACTTGTCATAATTAGTAACGAAGTTATAGTTACCTGTCATAATTAGTATCGAAGTTACAGTTAATTGTCATAATTAGTATCGAAGTTACTGTTACCTGTCGTAATTAGTATCGAAGTTACAGTTACCTGCCAAAATTTGTATCGAAATTACAGTTACTTGTCATAATTAGTATCGAAGTTACTGTTATTGTCTTAATTATTATCGAACTTTTTGTTACCTCTCATAATAAGTATCGAAGTTACAGTTACTTGTCATAATTAGTATCGAAGTTACAGTTACTTGTCATAATTAGTATCGAAGTTAGAGTTACCTGTCATAATTAGTATCGAAGTTACAGTTTCTTTTCATAATTAGTAATGAAGTTACAGTTACCTGTCACAATAAGTATCGAAGTTACAGTTACTTGTCATAATTAGTATCGAAGTTACAGTTACTTGACTTAATTAGTAACGAACGATGTTACAGTTTCCTGTCCTAATAAGTATCGAAGTTACTGTTACCTGACATAATTAGTATCGAAGTTACAGTTACCTGCCATAATTTGTATCGAAATTACAGGGACTTGTCATAATTAGTAACGAAGTTACAGTTACCTGTCATAATTAGTCTCGAAGTTACAGTTACTTGTCATAATAGGTATCGAAGTTACTGTTACCTGTCATAATTAGTATCGAAATTACAATTACCTGCCATAATTTGTAACGAAATTACAGTTACTTGTCATAATTAGTAACGAAGTTACAGTTACCTGTCATAATTAGTATCGAAGTTACAGTTACTTGTCATAATTAGTATCGAAGTTACTGTTACCTGTCATAATTAGTATCGAAGTTACAGTTACCTGCCATAATTAGTATCGAAGTTACTGTTACCTGTCATAATTAGTATCGAAGTTAGTGTTACCTGCCGTAATTTGTATCGAAATAACAGTTACTTGTCTTAATTAGTAACGAAGTTACAGTTACCTGTCATAATTAGTATCGAAGTTACAGTTACTTGTCATAATTAGTATCGAAGTTACTGTTACCTGTCATAATTAGTATCGAAGTTACTGTTACCTGCCAAAATTTGTATCGAAATTACAGTTACTTGTCATAATTAGTATCGAAGTTACTGTTACTTGTCATAATTAGTAACGTACTTACAGTTACTTGCCATAATTACTATAGAAATTACAGTTACTTGTCATAATTAGTAACGAAGTTGCAGTTACCTGTCATAATTAGTAACGAAGTTACTGTTACCTGTCATAATAAGTATCGAATTTACTGTTACCTGCCATAATTTGTATCGAAATTTCAGTTACTTGTCATAATTAGTAACGATGTTACAATTACCTGTCATAATTAGTATCGAAGGTACAGTTACTTGTCATAATTAGTATCGAAGTTACTGTTACCTGTCATAATTAGTATCGAAGTTACAGTTACCTGTCATAATTAGTATCGAAATTACAGTTACTTGTCATAATTAGTATCGAAGTTACAGATACCTGTCATAATTAGTATCGAAGTTACAGTTACTTGTCATAATTAGTATCGAAGTTACTGTTACATGTCATAATTAGTATCGAAGTTACAGTGACCTGCCAAAATTTGTATCGAAATTACAATTACTTGTCATAATTAGTATCGAGGTTACTGTTGTCATAATTAATATCGAAGTTACTGTTACCTGTCATAATTAGTATCGAAGTTACAGTTACTTGTCATAATTAGTATCGAAGTTACAGTTCTTTGTCATAATTAGTATCGAAGTTACAGTTACCTGTCATAATTAGTATCGAAGGTACAGTTACCTGCCAAAATTTGTACCGAAATTACAGTTACTTGTCATAATTAGTAACGAAGTTACAGTTACCTGTCATAATTAGTATCGAAGTTACAGTTACTTGTCATAATAAGTATCGATGTTACTGTTACCTGTCATAATTAGTATCGAAATTACAATTACCTGCCATAATTAGTAACGAAATTACAGTTACTTGTCATAATTAGTATCGAAGTTACTGTTACCTGTCATAATTAGTATCGAAGTTGCAGTTACCTGCCATAATTAGTATCGAAGTTACTGTTACCTGTAATAATAAGTATCGAAATTAGAGTTACCTGCCATAATTTGTATCGAAGTAACAGTTACTTGTCATAATTAATAACGAAGTTACAGTTACCTGTCATAATTAGTATCGAAGTTACAGTTACTTGTCATTATTAGTATCGAAGTTACTGTTACCTGTCGTAATTAGTATCGAAGTTACAGTTACCTGCCAAAATTTGTATCGAAATTACAGTTACTTGTCATAATTAGTATCGAAGTTACTGTTACTTGTCATAATTAATATCGAAGTTACTGTTACCTCTCATAATTAGTATCGAAGTTACAGTTACTTGTCATAATTAGTATCGAAGTTACAGTTACTTGTCATAATTAGTATCGAAGTTACTGTTACCTGTCATAATTAGTATCGAAGTTACAGTTACCTGCCATAATTAGTATCGAAGTTACTGTTACCTGTCATAATTAGTATCGAAGTTAGTGTTACCTGCCGTAATTTGTATCGAAATAACAGTTACTTGTCTTAATTAGTAACGAAGTTACAGTTACCTGTCATAATTAGTATCGAAGTTACAGTTACTTGTCATAATTAGTATCGAAGTTACTGTTACCTGTCATAATTAGTATCGAAGTTACAGTTACCTGCCAAAATTTGTATCGATATTACAGTTACTTGTCATAATTAGTATCGAAGTTACTGTTACTTGTCATAATTAGTAACGTACTTACAGTTACTTGCCATAATTACTATAGAAATTACAGTTACTTGTCATAATTAGTAACGAAGTTGCAGTTACCTGTCATAATTAGTTACGAAGTTACTGTTACCTGTCATAATTAGTATCGAATTTACTGTTACCTGCCATAATTTGTATCGAAATTTCAGTTACTTGTCATAATTAGTAACGATGTTACAATTACCTGTCATAATTAGTATCGAAGGTACAGTTACTTGTCATAATTAGTATCGAAGTTACTGTTACCTGTCATAATTAGTATCGAAGTTACAGTTACCTGTCATAATTAGTATCGAAGTTACACTTACTTGTCATAATTAGTATCGAAGTTACTGTTACCTGTCATAATTAGTATCGAAGTTACAGTTACTTGCCATAATTTGTATCGAAATTACAGTTACTTGTCATAATTAGTAACGAAGTTACAGTTACTTGCCATAATTAATAAAGAAATTACAGTTACTTGTCATAATTAGTAACGGAGTAGCAGTTACCTGTCATAATTAGTATCGAAGTTACTGTTACCTGTCATAATTAGTATCGAAGTTACAGTTACCTGCCATAATTTGTATCGAAATTACCATTACTTGTCATAATTAGTAACGAAAATACAGATACCTGTCATAATTAGTATCGAAGTTACAGTTACTTGTCATAATTAGTATCGAAGTTACTGTTACCTGTCATAATTAGTATCGAAGTTACAGTGACCTGCCAAAATTTGTATCGAAATTAAAATTACTTGTCATAATTAGTATCGAGGTTACTGTTGTCATAATTAATATCGAAGTTACTGTTACCTGTCATAATTAGTATCGAAGTTACAGTTACTTGTCATAATTAGTATCGAAGTTACAGTTACTTGTCATAATTAGTATCGAAGTTACAGTTACCTGTGATAATTAGTATCGAAGGTACAGTTACCTGCCAAAATTTGTACCGAAATTACAGTTACTTGTCATAATTAGTAACGAAGTTACAGTTACCTGTCATAATTAGTATCGAAGTTACAGTTACTTGTCATAATAAGTATCGATGTTACTGTTACCTGTCATAATTAGTATCGAAATTACAATTACCTGCCATAATTAGTAACGAAATTACAGTTACTTGTCATAATTAGTATCGAAGTTACTGTTACCTGTCATAATTAGTATCGAAGTTGCAGTTACCTGCCATAATTAGTATCGAAGTTACTGTTACCTGTAATAATTAGTATCGAAATTAGAGTTACCTGCCATAATTTGTATCGAAATAACAGTTACTTTCATAATTAATAACGAAGTTACCGTTACCTGTCATAATTAGTATCGAAGTTACAGTTACTTGTCATAATTAGTATCGAAGTTACTGTTACCTGTCGTAATTAGTATCGAAGTTACAGTTACTTGTCATAATTAGTAACGAAGTTACAGTTACCTGCCATAATTAGTATCGAAATTAAAGCTACTTGTCATAATTAGTAAGGAAGTTACAGTTACCTGTCATAATTAGTATCGAAGTAACTGTTACCTGTCATAATTAGTATTGAAGTTACAGTTACCTACCATAATTTTTTATCAAAATTACTGTTACTTGTCATAATTAGTAACGAAGTTAGAGTTTCTTGACATAATTAGTATCGAAGTTACAGTTACCTGTCATAATTTGTATCGAAGTTAGAGTAACCTGCCATAATTTGTATCGAAATAATAGTTTCTTGTCATAATTAGTAACGAAGTTACAGTTACCTGTCAAAATTAGTATCGAAGTTACAGTTACTTGTCATAATTAGTATCGAAGTTACAGTTAATTGACATAATTAGTAACGATGTTACAGTTTCCTGTCCTAATTAGTATCGAAGTTACTGTTACCTGACATAATTAGTATCGAAGTTACAGTTAGCTGCCATTATTTGTATCGAAATTACAGGGACTTGTCATAATTAGTAACGAAGTTACAGTTACCTGTCATAATTAGTATCGAAGTTACTGTTACCTGTCATAATTAGTATTGAAGTTACAGTTACCTACCATAATTTTTTATCAAAATACTGTTACTTGTCATAATTAGTAACGAAGTTAGAGTTTCTTGTCCTAATTAGTATCGAAGTTACAGTTACCTGTCATAATTTGATTCGAAGTTATAGTTACTTGTCAAAATTAGTATCGAAGTTACTGTTACCTGTCATAATTAGTATCGAATGTACTGTTACCTGCCATAATATGTATCGAAATTACAGTTACTTGTCATAATTAGTTACGAAGTTACAGTTACCTGTCAAAATTTGTATCGAAATTACAGTTACTTGTCATAATTAGTAACGAAGTTACAGTTTCCTGTCATAATTATTATCGAAGTTACTGTTACCTGTCATAATTAGTATCGAAGGTACAGTTTTCTGCCAAAATTTGAATCGAAATTACAGTTACTTTTCATAATTAGTAACGAAGTTACATTTACCTGTCATAATTAGTATCGACGTTACAGTTCCTTGTCATAATAAGTATCGAAGTAACTGTTACCTGTCATAATTAGTATTGAAATTACAATTACCTGCCATAATTTATAACGAAATTACAGTTACTTGTCATAATTAGTAACGAAGTTACAGTTACCTGTCATAATAAGTATCGAAGTTACAGTTACTTGTCATAATTAGTATCGAAGTTACTGTAACCTGTCATAATTAGTATCGAAGTTACAGTTACCTATCATAATTAGTATCGAAGTTACAGTTACCTGTCATAATTAGTATCGAAGGTACTCTTACCTGCCATAATTTGTATCGAAATTACAGTTACTTGTCATAATTAGTTACGAAGTTACAGTTACCTGTCATAATGTGTATCGAAATTACAGTTACTTGTCATAATTAGTAACGAATTTACAGTTTCCTGTCATAATTAGTATCGAAGTTACCGTTACCAGTCATAATTAGTATTGAAGTTACACTTACCTACAATAATTTTTTATCAAAATTACACTTACGTGTCATAATTAGTAACGAAGTTAGAGTTTCTTGTCATAATTAGTATCGAAGATACAGTTACCTGTCATAATTTGTATCGAAGTTATAGTTAGTATTGAAGTTATTGTTACCTGCCATAATTTGTATCGAAATTACAGTTACTTGTCATAATTAGTAACGACGTTACTGTTAACTGTCATAATTAGTATCAAAGTTACAGTTACCTGCCATAATTATTATCGGAGTTACTGTTACCTGTCATAATTAGTATCGAAGTTACCGATTTCTGTCATAATTAGTATCGGAGTTACTGTTACCTGTCATAATTAGTATCGAAGATACAGTTACCTGCCCTAATTTGTATCGAAATTACAGTTACTTGTCATAATTAGTAACGAAGTTACTGTAACTTGTCATAATTAGTATCGAAGTTACTGTTACCTGTCATAATTAATATCGAAATTACAGTTACCTCCCATAATTTGTATCGAAATTTCAGTTACTTATCATAATTTAAAACGAAGTTACAGTTACTTGTCATAATTAGTATCGAAGTTACAGTTACTTGACATAATTAGTAACGATGTTACAGTTTCCTGTCATAATACGTATCGAAGTTACTGTTACCTGACCTAATTAGTATCGAAGTTACAGTTACCTGCCATAATTTGTATCGAAATTACAGGGACTTGTCATAATTAGTAACGAAGTTACAGTTACCTGACATAATTACTATCGAAATTATAGTTGCTTGTCATAATTAGTAACGAAGTTACAGTTACCTGTCATAATTGGAATGGAAGTTACTGTTACCTGTCATAATTGGAATGGAAGTTACTGTTACCTGTCACAATTAGTATTGAAGTTACAGTTACCTACCATAATTTTTTGTCAAAATTACTGTTACTTGTCATAATTAGTAACGAAGTTAGAGTTTCTTGTCATAATTAGTATCGACGTTACAGTTACCTGTCATAATTTGTATCGAAGTTATAGTTACTTGTCATAATTAGTATCGAAGTTACTGTTACCTGACATAATTAGTATCGAATTTGTAGTTACCTGCCATATTTTGTATCGAAATTACAGTTACTTGTCATAATTAGTAACGAAGTTACAGTTACCTGTCATAATATTTATCGAAGTTACAGTTACTTGTCATAATTGGTATCGAAGTGACTGTTACCTGTCATAATTAGTATCGAAGTTATAGTTACCTGCCAAAATTTGTATCGAAATTGCAGTTACTTGTCATAATTAGTACCGAAGTTCCAGTTACCTGTCATAATTAGTATCGAAGTTACAGTTACTTGTCATAATTAATATCGAAGTTACTGTTACCTGTCATAATTATTATCGAAATTACAATTACCTGCCATAATTTGTATCGAAATTACAGTTACTTGTCATAATTAGTAACGAAGTTTCAGTTACCTGTCATAATAAGTATCGAAGTTACAGTTACTTGTCATAATTAGTAACGAAGTTACAGTTATCTGTGATAATTAGTATCGAAGTTACAGTAACTTGTCAAAATTAGTATCGAAGTTACTTTTACCTGTCATAATTAGTATCGAAGTTACAGTTACCTGCCATAATTTGTATCGAAATTACAGTTACTTGTCATAATTAGTAACGAAGTTACAGTTAACTGTCATAATTAGTATCGAAGTTACAGTTACCTGCCATAATTATTATCGAAGTTTTTGTTACCTGTCATAATTAGTATCGAAGTTACTGTTTTCTGTCATAATTAGTATCGAAGTTACTGTTACCTGTCATAATTAGTATCGAAGTTACAGTTACCTGCCATAATTTGTATCGAAATTACAGTTACTTGTCATAATTAGTAACGAAGTTACTGTTACTTGTCATAATAAGTATCGAAGTTACTGTTACCTGTCATAATTAGTATCGAAATTACAGTTACCAGCCATAATTTGTATCGAAATTACAGTTACTTGTCATAATTAGTAACGAAGTTACAGTTACTTGCCATAATTAGTATAGAAATTACAGTTACTTGTCATAATTAGTAACGAAGTTGCAGTTACCTGTCATAATTAGTATCGTAGTTACTGTTACCTGTCATAATTAGTATCGAATTTACAGTTACCTGCCATAATTTTTATCAAAATTAGAGTTACTTGTCATAATTAGTAACGAAGTTACAGTTACCTGTCATAATTAGTATCGAAGTTACAGTAACTTGTCATAATTAGTATCGAAGTTACAGTTACTTGTCATAATAAGTATCGAAGTTACAGTTACTTGTCATAATTAGTATCGAAGTTACAGTTACCTGTCATAATAAGTATCGATGTTACTGTTACCTGTCATAATTAGTATCGAAGTTACAGTTACCTGCCAAAATTTGTATCGAAATTACAGTTACTTGTCATAATTAGTATCGAAGTTACTGTTACTTGTCATAATTAATTTCGAAGTAACTGTTACCTGTCATAATTAGTATCGAAGTTACAGTTACTTGTCATAATAAGTATCGAAGTTACAGTTACTTGTCATAATTAGTATCGAAGTTACAGTTACCTGTCATAATTAGTATCGAAGTTATTGTTTCTTGTCATAATTAGTAAAGAACTTACAGTTACCTGTCATAATAAGTATCGAAGTTACAGTTACTTGTCATAATTAGTATCGAAGTTACAGTTACTTGACATAATTAGTAACGATGTTACAGTAACCTGTCATAATTAGTATCGAAGTCACTGTTACCTGTATTAATTAGTATCGAAGTTACTGTTACCTGACATAATTAGTATCGAATTTACAGTTACCTGCCATAATTTGTATCGAAATTACAGGGACTTGTCATAATTAGTATCGAAGTTACTGTTACCTGTCATAATTAGTACCGAAGGTACAGCTACCTGCCAAAATTTGTATCGAAATTACAGTTACATGTCATAATTAGTAACGAAGTTACAGTTACCTGTCATAATTAGTATCGAAGTTACAGTAACTTGTCATAATTAGTATCGAAGTTACAGTTACTTGTCATAATAAGTATCGAAGTTACAGTTACTTGTCATAATTAGTATCGAAGTTACAGTTACCTGTCATAATAAGTATCGATGTTACTGTTACCTGTCATAATTAGTATCGAAGTTACTGTTACCTGTCATAATTAGTATCGAAGTTACATTTACCTGCCATAATTAGTATCGAAGTTACTGTTAACTGTCATAATTAGTATCGATGTTAGAGTTACCTGCCATAATTTGTATCGAAATATCAGTTACTTGTCATAATTAGTAACTATGTTACAGTTACCTGTCATAATTAGTATCGAAGTTACAGTTATTGTCATAATTAGTATCGAAGTTACAGTTACCTGCCAAAATTTGTATCGGAATTACAGTTACTTGTCATAATTAGTATCGAAGTTACTGTTACTTGTCATAATTAATATTGAAGTTACTGTTACCTCTCATAATTAGTATCGAAGTTACAGTTACTTGTCATAATTAGTATCGAAGTTACAGTTACTTGTCATAATTAGTATCGAAGTTACAGTTTCCTGTCATAATTAGTATCGAAGTTACAGTTTCTTGTCATAATTAGTAATGAAGTTACAGTTACCTGTCATAATAAGTATCGAAGTTACAGTTACTTGTCATAATTAGTATCGAAGTTACAGTTACTTGACATAATTTGTAACGATGTTACAGTTTCCTGTCCTAATTAGTATCGAAGTTACTGTTACCTGACATAATTAGTATCGAAGTTACAGTTACCTGGCTTAATTAGAATCGAAATTAAAGTTACTCGTCATAATTAGTAACGAAGTTACAGTTACCTGTCATAATTAGTATCGAAGTTACTGTTACCTGTCATTATTAGTATTGAAGTTACAGTTACCTACCATAATTTTTTATCAAAATTACTGTTACTTGTCATAATTAGTAACGAAGTTAGAGTTTCTTGTCATAATTAGTAACGAAGTTACAGTTTCCTGTCATAATTAATATCGAAGTTACTGTTACCTGTCATAATTAGTACCGAAGGTACAGCTACCTGCCAAAATTTGTATCGAAATTACAGTTACATGTCATAATTAGTAACGAAGTTACAGTTACCTGTCATAATTAGTATCGAAGTTACAGTTACTTGTCATAATAAGTCTCGAAGTTACTGTTACCTGTCATAATTAGTATCGAAATTACAATTACCTGCCATAATTTGTAACGATATTACAGTTACTTGTCATAATTAGTATCGAAGTTACTGTTACCTGTCATAATTAGTATCGAAGTTACATTTACCTGCCATAATTAGTATCGAAGTTACTGTTACCTGTCATAATTAGTATCGATGTTAGAGTTACCTGCCATAATTTTTTATCGAAATATCAGTTACTTGTCATAATTAGTAACTATGTTACAGTTTCCTGTCATGATTGGTATCGAAGTTACAGTTATTGTCATAATTAGTATCGAAGTTACAGTTACCTGCCAAAATTTGTATCGGAATTACAGTTACTTGTCATAATTAGTATCGAAGTTACTGTTACTTGTCATAATTAATATTGAAGTTACTGTTACCTCTCATAATTAGTATCGAAGTTACAGTTACTTGTCATAATTAGTATCGATGTTACAGTTACTTGTCATAATTAGTATCGAAGTTACAGTTTCCTGTCATAATTAGTATCGAAGTTACAGTTTCTTGTCATAATTAGTAATGAAGTTACAGTTACCTGTCATAATAAGTATCGAAGTTACAGTTACTTGTCATAATTAGTATCGAAGTTACAGTTACTTGACATAATTTGTAACGATGTTACAGTTTCCTGTCCTAATTAGTATCGAAGTTACTGTTACCTGACATAATTAGTATCGAAGTTACAGTTACCTGGCTTAATTAGAATCGAAATTAAAGTTACTCGTCATAATTAGTAACGAAGTTACAGTTACCTGTCATAATTAGTATCGAAGTTACTGTTACCTGTCATTATTAGTATTGAAGTTACAGTTACCTACCATAATTTTTTATCAAAATTACTGTTACTTGTCATAATTAGTAACGAAGTTAGAGTTTCTTGACATAATTCGTATCGAAGTTACAGTTACCTGTCATAATTTGTACCGAAGTTAGTGTTACCTGCCATAAATTGTATCGAAATAACAGTTACTTGTCATAATTAGTAACGAAGTTACAGTTACCTGGCATAATTAGTATCGAAGTTACAGTTACTTGTCATAATTAGTATCGAAGTTACAGTTACTTGACATAATTAGTAATGATGTTACAGTTTCCTGTCCTAATTAGTATCGAAGTTACTGTTACCTGACATAATTAGTATCGAAGTTACAGTTACCTGCCATAATTTGTATCGAAATTACAGGGACTTGTCATAATTAGTAACGAAGTTACAGTTACCTGTCATAATTTGTATTGAAGTTACTGTTACTTGTCATAATTAGTATTGAAGTTACAGTTACCTACCATAATTTTTTATCAAAATTACTGTTACTTGTCATAATTAGTAACGAAGTTAGAGTTTCTTGTCATAATTAGTATCGAAGTTACAGTTACCTGTCATAATTTGATTCGAAGTTATAGTTACTTGTAAAAATTAGTATCGAAGTTACCGTTACCTGTCATAATTAGTATCGAAGTTACAGTTACCTGCCATAATTTGTATCAAAATTACAGTTCCTTGTCATAATTAGTATCGAAGTTACAGTTACCTGTCATAATTAGTATCGAAGGTACTGTTACCTACCATAATTTGTATCGAAATTACAGTTACTTGTCATAATTAGTTACGAAGTTACATTTACCTGTCATAATTTGTACCGAAATTACAGTTACTTGTCATAATTAGTAACGAAGTTACAGTTTCCTGTCATAATTAATATCGAAGTTACTGTTACCTGTCATAATTAGTATCGAAGGTACAGTTACCTGCCAAAATTTGTATCGAAATTACAGTTACTTGTCATAATTAGTAACGAAGTTACAGTTACCTGTCATAATTAGTATCGAAGTTACAGTTACTTGTCATAATAAGTATCGAAGTTACTGTTACCTGTCATAATTAGTATCGAAATTACAATTACCTGCCATAATTTGTAACGAATGTACAGTTACTTGTCATAATTAGTAACGAAGTTACAGTTACCTGTCATAATTAGTATCGAAGTTACAGTTTCTTGTCATAATTAGTATCGAAGTTACTGTTACCTGACATAATTAGTATCGAAGTTACAGTTACCTGCCATAATTTGTATCGAAATTACAGGGACTTGATATAATTAGTAACGAAGTTACAGTTACCTGCCATAATTAGTATCGAAATTAAAGTTACTTGTCATAATTAGTAACGAAGTTACAGTTACCTGTCATAATTAGTATCGAAGTTACTGTTACCTGTCATAATTAGTATTGAAGTTACAGTTACCTACCATAATTTTTATCAAAATTACTGTTACTTGTAGAGCCTCCGTGGCTTAGGCGGCAGCACGCTGGCCTCTCACCGCTGGTTCCGTGGTTCAAATCCCGGTCACTCCATGTGAGATCTGTGCTGGACAGTACGGAGGCAGACAGGTTTTTCTCCGGGTACTCCGGTTTTCCCTGTCACAATTTCATTCCAGCAACACTCTCCACTATCATTTCATTCCATCTGTCATTCATTTAATCATTGCCCCAGAGGAGTGCGACAGGCTTCGGCAGCCGGCACACATCATATCCTCGCCGCTAGATGGGGGCTTCATTCATTCCATTCCTGACCCGGTCGGGGACTGGAAGCAGGCTGTGGATTTTCATTCATTTCACTGTTACTTGTCATAATTAGTAACGAAGTTAGAGTTTCTTGTCATAATTAGTATCGAAGTTACAGTTACCTGTCATAATTTGTATCGAAGTTATAGTTACTTGTCATAATTAGTATCGAAGTTACTGTTACCTGTCATAATTAGAATGGAAGTTACAGTTACCTGCCATAATTTGTATCGAAATTACAGTTACTTGTCATAATAAGTAACGAAGTTACAGTTACCTGTAATAAATATTATCGAAGTTACAGTTACTTGTCATAATTAGTATCGAAGTGACTGTTACCTGTCATAATTAGTATCGTAGTTATAGTTACCTGCCAAAATTTGTATCGAAATTACAGTTACTTGTCATAATTAGTAACGATGTTACAGTAACCTGTCATAATTAGTATCGAAGCTACAGTTACTTGTCATAATTAGTATCGAAGTTACTATTACTTGTCATAGTTAGTATCGAAGTTACTGTTACCTGTCATAATTATTATCGAAATTACAATTACCTGCCATAATTTGTATCGAAATTACAGTTACTTGTCATAATTAGTACCGAAGTTTCAGTTACCTGTCATAATTAGTATCGAAGTTACAGTTACTTGTCATAATTAGTAACGAAGTTACAGTTACCTGTGATAATTGGTATCGAAGTTACAGTTACTTGTCATAATTAGTATCGAAGTAACTGTTACCTGTCATAATTAGTATCGAAGTTACAGTTACCTACCATAATTGGTATTGAAATTACAGTTACTTGTCATAATTAGTAACGAAGTTACAGATACCTGTAATAATTAGTATCGAAGTTACAGTTACTTGTCATAATTAGTATCGAAGTTACTGTTACCTGTCATAATTAGTATCGAAGTTACAGTGACCTGCAAAAATTTGAATCGAAATTACAGTTACTTGTCATAATTAGTATCGAGGTTACTGTTGTCATAATTAATATCGAAGTTACTGTTACCTGTCATAATTAGTATCGAAGTTACAGTTACCTGTCATAATTAGTATCGAAGTTACAGTTTCTTGTCATAATTAGTAATGAAGTTACAGTGTCCTGTCATAATAACTATCGAAGTTACAGTTACTTGTCATAATTAGTATCGAAGTTACAGTAACTTGACATAATTAGTAACGAAGTTACAGTTACCTGTCATAATTAGTATCGAAGTTACTGTTACCTTTCATAATTAGTATTGTAGTTACAGTTACCTACCATAATTTTTTATCAAAATAACTGTTACTTGTCATAATTAGTAACGAAGTTAGGGTTTCTTGTAATAATTAGTATCGAAGTTACAGTTACCTGTCATAATTTGATTCGAAGTTATAGTTACTTGTCAAAATTAGTATCGAAGTTTAAGTTACCTGTCAAAATTAGTATCGAAGTTTAAGTTACCTGTCATAATTAGTATCGAAGTTAGAGTTACCTGCCATAAAAAGTATCGAAGTTACTGTAACCTGTCATAATTAGTATCGAAGTTAGCGTTACCTGCCATAATTTGTATCGAAATTACAGTTACTTGTCATAATTAGTTACGAAGTTACAGTTACCTGCCATAATTTGTATCGAAATTACAGTTAATGTCATAATTAGTAACGAAGATACAGTTTCCTGTCATAATTAATATCGAACTTATTGTTACCTGTCATAATTAGTATCGAAGGTACAGTTACCTGCCAAAATTTGTATCGATATTACAGTTACTTTTCATAATTAGTAACGAAGTTACAGTTCCCTGTCATAATTAGTATCGAAGTTACAGTTACTTGTCATAATAAGTATCGAAGTTACTGTTATCTGTCATAATTAGTATCGAAATTACAATTACCTGCCGTAATTTGTAACGAAATTACAGTTACTTGTCATAATTAGTAACGAAGTTACAGTTACCTGTCATAATTAGTATCGAAGTTACAGTTACTTGTCATAATTAGTATCGAAGTTACTGTTACCTGTCATAATTAGTATCGAAGTTACAGTTACCTGCCATAATTAGTATCGAAGTTACTGTTACCTGTCATAATTAGTATCGAAGTTAGAGTTACCTGCCATAATTTGTATCGAAATTACAGTTACTTGTCATAATTAGTTACGAAGTTACAGTTACCTGCCATAATTTGTATCGAAATTACAGTTACTTGTCATAATTAGTAACGAAGTTACAGTTACTTGCCATAATTAGTATAGAAATTACAGTTACTTGTCATAATTAGTAACGAAGTTGCAGTTACCTGTCATAATTAGTATCGAAGTTACTGTTACCTGTCATAATTAGTATCGAAGTTACAGTTACCTGCCATAATTAGTATCGAAGTTACAGTTACCTGTCATAATTAGTATCGAAGTTACAGTTACTTGTCATAATTAGTATCGAAGTTACTGTTACCTGTCATAATTAGTATCGAAGTTACAGTTACCTGCCATAATTTGTATCGAAATTACAGTTACTTGTCATAATTAGTAACGAAGTTACAGTTAACTGTCATAATTAGTATCGAAGTTACAGTTACCTGCCATAATTATTATCGAAGTAACTGTTACCTGTCATAATTAGTATCGAAGTAACTGTTTTCTGTCATAATTAGTATCGAAGTTACAGTTACCTGCCATAATTTGTATCGAAATTACAGTTACTTGTCATAATTAGTAACGAAGTTACAGTTACTTGCCATAATTAATATAGAAATTACAGTTACTTGTCATAATTAGTAACGAAGTTGCAGTTACCTGTCATAATTAGTATCGAAGTTACTGTTACCTGTCATAATTAGTATCGAAGTTACAGTTACCTGCCATAATTTGTATCGAAATTACAGTTACTTGTCATAATTAGTAACGATGTTACAGTTACCTGTCATAATTAGTATCGAAGTTACAGTTACTTGTCATAATTAGTATCGAAGTTACTGCATAATTATTATCGAAATTACAATTACCTGCCATAATTTGTATCGAAATTACAGTTACTTGTCATAATTAGTAACGAAGTTTCAGTTACCTGTCATAATTAGTATCGAAGTTACAGTTACTTGTCATAATTAGTTACGAAGTTACAGTTACCTGTGATAATTGGTATCGAAGTTACAGTTACTTGTCATAATTAGTATCGAAGTTACTGTTACCTGTCATAATTAGTATCGAAGTTACAGTTACATGCCATTATTTGTATCGAAATTATAGTTACTTGTCATAATTAGGAACGAAGTTACAGTTAACTGTCACAATTAGTATCGAAGTTACAGTTACCTGCCATAATTATTATCGAAGTTTTTGTTACCTGTCATAATTAGTATCGAAGTTACTTTTTTCTGTCATAATTAGTATCGAAGTTACTGTTAACTGTCATAATTAGTATCGAAGTTACTGTTACCTGCCATAATTTGTATCGAAATTACAGTTACTTGTCATAATTAGTAACGAAGTTACTGTTACTTGTCATAATAAGTATCGAAGTAACTGTTACCTGTCATAATTAGTATCGAAATTACAGTTACCTGCCATAATTTGTATCGAAATTACAGTTACTTGTCATAATTAGTAACGAAGTTACAGTTACCTGTCATAATTAGTATCGAAGTTACAGTTACTTGTCATAATTAGTATCGATGTTACCGTTGCCTGTCATAATTAGTATCGAAGTTAGAGTAACCTGTCATAATTAGTATCGAAGTTACAGTTACTTGTCATAATTAGTATCGAAGTTACTGTTACCTGTCATAATTAGTATCGAAGTTACAGTTACCTACCATAATTTGTATCGAAATTACAGTTACTTGTCATAATTAGTAATGAAGTTACAGATACCTGTAATACTTAGTATCGAAGTTACAGTTACTTGTCATAATTAGTATCGAAGTTACTGTTACCTGTCATAATTAGTATCGAAGTTACAGTTACCTACCATAATTTGTATCGAAATTACAGTTACTTGTCATAATTAGTAACGAAGTTACAGATACCTGTAATAATTAGTATCGAAGTTACAGTTACTTGTCATAATTAGTAACGAATTTACAGTTACTTGCCATAATTAATATAGAAATTACAGTTACTTGTCATAATTAGTAACGAAGTTGCAGTTACCTGTCATAATTAGTATCGAAGTTACTGTTACCTGTCATAATTAGTATCGAAGTTACAGTTACCTGCCATAATTTGTATCGAAAGTACAGTTACTTGTCATAATTAGTAACGAAGTTACAGATACCTGTCATAATTAGTATCGAACTTACAGTTACTTGTCATAATTAGTATCGAAGTTACTGTTACCTGTCATAATTAGTATCGAAGTTACAGTGACCTGCCATAATTTGTATCGAACTTACAGTTACTTGACATAATTAGTATCGAGGTTACTGTTGTCATAATTAATATCGAAGTTTCTGTTACCTGTCATAATTAGTATCAAAGTTACAGTTACTTGTCATAATTAGTATCGAAGTTACAGTTACTTGTCATAATTCGTATCGAAGATACAGTTACCTGTCATAAATAGTATCGAAGTTACAGTTTCTTGTCATAATTAGTAATGAAGTTACAGTTACCTGTCTTAATATGTTTCGAAGTTACAGTTACTTGTCATAATCAGTATCGAAGTTACAGTTAATTGACATAATTAGTAACGATGTTACAGTAACCTGTCATAATTAGTATCGAAGTTACTGTTACCTGTATTAATTAGTATCGAAGTTACTGTTACCTGACATAATTAGTATCGAAGTTACAGTTACCTGCCATAATTTGTATCGAAATTACAGGGACTTGTAATAATTAGTGACGAAGTTACAGTTACCTGCCATAATTAGTACCTCGAAGTTACTGTTACCTGTCATAATTAGTATCGAAGTTAGAGTTACCTGCCATAATTTGTATCGAAATAAGAGTTACTTGTCATAATAAGTAACGAAGTTACAGTTACCTGTCATAATTAGTATCGAAGTTACAGTTACTTGTCATAATTAGTATCGAAGTTACTGTTACCTGTCATAATTAGTATCGAAGTTACAGTTACCTGCCAAAATTTGTATCGAAATTACAGTTACTTGTCATAATTAGTATCGAAGTTACTGTTACTTGTCATAATTAATATCGAAGTTACTGTTACCTCTCATAATTAGTATCGAAGTTACAGTTACTTGTCATAATTAGTATCGAAGTTACAGTTACTTTTCATAATCAGTATCGAAGTTACAGTTACCTGTCATAATTAGTATCGAAGTTACTGTTACCTGTCATAATTAGTATTGATGTTACAGTTACCTACCATAATTTTTTATCAAAATTACTGTTACTTGTCATAATTAGTAACGAAGTTAGAGTTTCTTGTCATAATTAGTATCGAAGTTACAGTTACCTGTCATAATTTGTATCGAAATTATAGTTACATGTCATAATTAGTATCGAAGTTACTGTTACCTGTCATAATTAGTATGGAAGTTACAGTTACCTGCCTTAATATTGTATCGAAATTACAGTTACTTGTCATAATAAGTAACGAAGTTACAGTTACCTGTAATAAATATTATCGAAGTTACAGTTACTTGTCATAATTAGTATCGAAGTGACTGTTACCTGTCATAATTAGTATGGAAGTTACAGTTACCTGCCATAATTTGTATCGAAATTACAGTTACTTGTCATAATAAGTATCGAAGTTACTGTTACCTGTCATAATTAGAATGGAAGTTACAGTTACCTGCCATAATTTGTATCGAAATTACAGTTACTTGTCATAATAAGTAACGAAGTTACAGTTACCTGTAATAAATATTATCGAAGTTACAGTTACTTGTCATAATTAGTATCGAAGTGACTGTTACCTGTCATAATTAGTATCGTAGTTATAGTTACCTGCCAAAATTTGTATCGAAATTACAGTTACTTGTCATAATTAGTAACGATGTTACAGTTACCTGTCATAATTAGTATCGAAGTTACAGTTACTTGTCATAATTAGTATCGAAGTTACTGCATAATTATTATCGAAATTACAATTACCTGCCATAATTTGTATCGAAATTACAGTTACTTGTCATAATTAGTAACGAAGTTTCAGTTACCTGTCATAATTAGTATCGAAGTTACAGTTACTTGTCATAATTAGTAACGAAGTTACAGTTACCTGTAATAATTGGTATCGAAGTTACAGTTACTTGTCATAATTAGTATCGAAGTTACTGTTACCTGTCATAATTAGTATCGAAGTTACAGTTACATGCCATTATTTGTATCGAAATTATAGTTACTTGTCATAATTAGGAACGAAGTTACAGTTAACTGTCATAATTAGTGTCGAAGTTACAGTTACCTGCCATAATTATTATCGAAGTTTTTGTTACCTGTCATAATTAGTATCGAAGTTACTTTTTTCTGTCATAATTAGTATCGAAGTTACTGTTAACTGTCATAATTAGTATCGAAGTTACTGTTACCTGCCATAATTTGTATCGAAATTACAGTTACTTGTCATAATTAGTAACGAAGTTACTGTTACTTGTCATAATAAGTATCGAAGTTACTGTTACCTGTCATAATTAGTATCGAAATTACAGTTACCTGCCATAATTTGTATCGAAATTACAGTTACTTGTCATAATTAGTAACGAAGTTACAGTTACTTGCCATAATTAGTATAGAAATTACAGTTACTTGTCATAATTAGTACCGAAGTTGCAGTTACCTGTCATAATTAGTATCGAAGTTACTGTTACCTGTCATAATTAGTATCGAATTTACTGTTACCTGCCATAATTTGTATCGAAATTACAGTTACTTGTCATAATTAGTAACGAAGTTACAGTTACCTGTCATAATTAGTATCGAAGTTACAGTTACTTGTCATAATTAGTATCGATGTTACCGTTACCTGTCATAATTAGTATCGAAGTTCGAGTAACCTGTCATAATTAGTATCGAAGTTACAGTTACTTGTCATAATTAGTATCGAAGTTACTGTTACCTGTCATAATTAGTATCGAAGTTACAGTTACCTACCATAATTTGTATCGAAATTACAGTTACTTGTCATAATTAGTAACGAAGTTACAGATACCTGTAATAATTAGTATCGAAGTTACAGTTACTTGTCATAATTAGTATCGAAGTTACTGTTACCTGTCATAATTAGTATCGAAGTTACAGTTACCTACCATAATTTGTATCGAAATTACAGTTACTTGTCATAATTAGTAACGAAGTTACAGATACCTGTAATAATTAGTATCGAAGTTACAGTTACTTGTCATAATTAGTAACGAAGTTACAGTTACTTGCCATAATTAATTTAGAAATTACAGTTACTTGTCATAATTAGTAACGAAGTTGCTGTTACCTGTCATAATTAGTATCGAAGTTACTGTTACCTGTCATAATTAGTATCGAAGTTACAGTTACCTGCCATAATTTGTATCGAAAGTACAGTTACTTGTCATAATTAGTAACGAAGTTACAGATACCTGTCATAATTAGTATCGAACTTACAGTTACTTGTCATAATTAGTATCGAAGTTACTGTTACCTGTCATAATTAGTATCGAAGTTACAGTGACCTGCCATAATTTGTATCGAACTTACAGTTACTTGTCATAATTAGTATCGAGGTTACTGTTGTCATAATTAATATCGAAGTTTCTGTTACCTGTCATAATTAGTATCAAAGTTACAGTTACTTGTCATAATTAGTATCGAAGTTACAGTTACTTGTCATAATTAGTATCGAAGATACAGTTACCTGTCATAATTAGTATCGAAGTTACAGTTTCTTGTCATAATTAGTAATGAAGTTACAGTTACCTGTCTTAATAAGTTTCGAAGTTACAGTTACTTGTCATAATCAGTATCGAAGTTACAGTTACTTGACATAATTAGTAACGATGTTACAGTAACCTGTCATAATTAGTATCGAAGTTACTGTTACCTGTATTAATTAGTATCGAAGTTACTGTTACCTGACATAATTAGTATCGAAGTTACAGTTACCTGCCATAATTTGTATCGAAATTACAGGGACTTGTAATAATTAGTGACGAAGTTACATTTACCTGTCATGATTAGTATCGAAGTTACTGTTACCTGTCATAATTAGTATTGAAGTTACAGTTACCTACCATAATTTTTTATCAAAATTACTGTTACTTGTCATAATTAGTAACGAAGTTACAGTTTCCTGTCATAATTAATATCGAAGTTACTGTTACCTGTCATAATTAGTACCGAAGGTACAGCTACCTGCCAAAATTTGTATCGAAATTACAGTTACATGTCATAATTAGTAACGAAGTTACAGTTACCTGTCATAATTAGTATCGAAGTTACAGTTACTTGTCATAATAAGTCTCGAAGTTACTGTTACCTGTCATAATTAGTATCGAAATTACAATTACCTGCCATAATTTGTAACGATATTACAGTTACTTGTCATAATTAGTATCGAAGTTACTGTTACCTGTCATAATTAGTATCGAAGTTACATTTACCTGCCATAATTAGTATCGAAGTTACTGTTACCTGTCATAATTAGTATCGATGTTAGAGTTACCTGCCATAATTTGTATCGAAATATCAGTTACTTGTCATAATTAGTAACTATGTTACAGTTACCTGTCATAATTAGTATCGAAGTTACAGTTATTGTCATAATTAGTATCGAAGTTACAGTTAACTGCCAAAATTTGTATCGGAATTACAGTTACTTGTCATAATTAGTATCGAAGTTACTGTTACTTGTCATAATTAATATTGAAGTTACTGTTACCTCTCATAATTAGTATCGAAGTTACAGTTACTTGTCATAATTAGTATCGATGTTACAGTTACTTGTCATAATTAGTATCGAAGTTACAGTTTCCTGTCATAATTAGTATCGAAGTTACAGTTTCTTGTCATAATTAGTAATGAAGTTACAGTTACCTGTCATAATAAGTATCGAAGTTACAGTTACTTGTCATAATTAGTATCGAAGTTACAGTTACTTGACATAATTTGTAACGATGTTACAGTTTCCTGTCCTAATTAGTATCGAAGTTACTGTTACCTGACATAATTAGTATCGAAGTTACAGTTACCTGGCTTAATTAGAATCGAAATTAAAGTTACTCGTCATAATTAGTAACGAAGTTACAGTTACCTGTCATAATTAGTATCGAAGTTACTGTTACCTGTCATTATTAGTATTGAAGTTACAGTTACCTACCATAATTTTTTATCAAAATTACTGTTACTTGTCATAATTAGTAACGAAGTTAGAGTTTCTTGACATAATTAGTATCGAAGTTACAGTTACCTGTCATAATTTGTACCGAAGTTAGTGTTACCTGCCATAAATTGTATCGAAATAACAGTTACTTGTCATAATTAGTAACGAAGTTACAGTTACCTGGCATAATTAGTATCGAAGTTACAGTTACTTGTCATAATTAGTATCGAAGTTACAGTTACTTGACATAATTAGTAATGATGTTACAGTTTCCTGTCCTAATTAGTATCGAAGTTACTGTTACCTGACATAATTAGTATCGAAGTTACAGTTACCTGCCATAATTTGTATCGAAATTACAGGGACTTGTCATAATTAGTAACGAAGTTACAGTTACCTGTCATAATTTGTATTGAAGTTACTGTTACTTGTCATAATTAGTATTGAAGTTACAGTTACCTACCATAATTTTTTATCAAAATTACTGTTACTTGTCATAATTAGTAACGAAGTTAGAGTTTCTTGTCATAATTAGTATCGAAGTTACAGTTACCTGTCATAATTTGATTCGAAGTTATAGTTACTTGTAAAAATTAGTATCGAAGTTACCGTTACCTGTCATAATTAGTATCGAAGTTACAGTTACCTGCCATAATTTGTATCAAAATTACAGTTCCTTGTCATAATTAGTATCGAAGTTACAGTTACCTGTCATAATTAGTATCGAAGGTACTGTTACCTACCATAATTTGTATCGAAATTACAGTTACTTGTCATAATTAGTTACGAAGTTACATTTACCTGTCATAATTTGTACCGAAATTACAGTTACTTGTCATAATTAGTAACGAAGTTACAGTTTCCTGTCATAATTAATATCGAAGTTACTGTTACCTGTCATAATTAGTATCGAAGGTACAGTTACCTGCCAAAATTTGTATCGAAATTACAGTTACTTGTCATAATTAGTAACGAAGTTACAGTTACCTGTCATAATTAGTATCGAAGTTACAGTTACTTGTCATAATAAGTATCGAAGTTACTGTTACCTGTCATAATTAGTATCGAAATTACAATTACCTGCCATAATTTGTAACGAATGTACAGTTACTTGTCATAATTAGTAACGAAGTTACAGTTACCTGTCATAATAAGTATCGAAGTTACAGTTACTTGTCATAATTAGTATCGAAGTTACAGTTACTTGACATAATTTGTAACGATGTTACAGTTTCCTGTCCTAATTAGTATCGAAGTTACTGTTATCTGACATAATTAGTATCGAAGTTACAGTTACCTGGCTTAATTAGAATCGAAATTAAAGTTACTCGTCATAATTAGTAACGAAGTTACAGTTACCTGTCATAATTAGTATCGAAGTTACTGTTACCTGTCATTATTAGTATTGAAGTTACAGTTACCTACCATAATTTTTTATCAAAATTACTGTTACTTGTCATAATTAGTAACGAAGTTAGAGTTTCTTGACATAATTAGTATCGAAGTTACAGTTACCTGTCATAATTTGTACCGAAGTTAGTGTTACCTGCCATAAATTGTATCGAAATAACAGTTACTTGTCATAATTAGTAACGAAGTTACAGTTACCTGGCATAATTAGTATCGAAGTTACAGTTACTTGTCATAATTAGTATCGAAGTTACAGTTACTTGACATAATTAGTAATGATGTTACAGTTTCCTGTCCTAATTAGTATCGAAGTTACTGTTACCTGACATAATTAGTATCGAAGTTACAGTTACCTGCCATAATTTGTATCGAAATTACAGGGACTTGTCATAATTAGTAACGAAGTTACAGTTACCTGTCATAATTTGTATTGAAGTTACTGTTACTTGTCATAATTAGTATTGAAGTTACAGTTACCTACCATAATTTTTTATCAAAATTACTGTTACTTGTCATAATTAGTAACGAAGTTAGAGTTTCTTGTCATAATTAGTATCGAAGTTACAGTTACCTGTCATAATTTGATTCGAAGTTATAGTTACTTGTAAAAATTAGTATCGAAGTTACCGTTACCTGTCATAATTAGTATCGAAGTTACAGTTACCTGCCATAATTTGTATCAAAATTACAGTTCCTTGTCATAATTAGTATCGAAGTTACAGTTACCTGTCATAATTAGTATCGAAGGTACTGTTACCTACCATAATTTGTATCGAAATTACAGTTACTTGTCATAATTAGTTACGAAGTTACATTTACCTGTCATAATTTGTACCGAAATTACAGTTACTTGTCATAATTAGTAACGAAGTTACAGTTTCCTGTCATAATTAATATCGAAGTTACTGTTACCTGTCATAATTAGTATCGAAGGTACAGTTACCTGCCAAAATTTGTATCGAAATTACAGTTACTTGTCATAATTAGTAACGAAGTTACAGTTACCTGTCATAATTAGTATCGAAGTTACAGTTACTTGTCATAATAAGTATCGAAGTTACTGTTACCTGTCATAATTAGTATCGAAATTACAATTACCTGCCATAATTTGTAACGAATGTACAGTTACTTGTCATAATTAGTAACGAAGTTACAGTTACCTGTCATAATTAGTATCGAAGTTACAGTTTCTTGTCATAATTAGTATCGAAGTTACTGTTACCTGACATAATTAGTATCGAAGTTACAGTTACCTGCCATAATTTGTATCGAAATTACAGGGACTTGATATAATTAGTAACGAAGTTACAGTTACCTGCCATAATTAGTATCGAAATTAAAGTTACTTGTCATAATTAGTAACGAAGTTACAGTTACCTGTCATAATTAGTATCGAAGTTACTGTTACCTGTCATAATTAGTATTGAAGTTACAGTTACCTACCATAATTTTTATCAAAATTACTGTTACTTGTAGAGCCTCCGTGGCTTAGGCGGCAGCACGCTGGCCTCTCACCGCTGGTTCCGTGGTTCAAATCCCGGTCACTCCATGTGAGATCTGTGCTGGACAGAACGGAGGCAGACAGGTTTTTCTCCGGGTACTCCGGTTTTCCCTGTCACAATTTCATTCCAGCAACACTCTCCACTATCATTTCATTCCATCTGTCATTCATTTAATCATTGCCCCAGAGGAGTGCGACAGGCTTCGGCAGCCGGCACACATCATATCCTCGCCGCTAGATGGGGGCTTCATTCATTCCATTCCTGACCCGGTCGGGGACTGGAAGCAGGCTGTGGATTTTCATTCATTTCACTGTTACTTGTCATAATTAGTAACGAAGTTAGAGTTTCTTGTCATAATTAGTATCGAAGTTACAGTTACCTGTCATAATTTGTATCGAAGTTATAGTTACTTGTCATAATTAGTATCGAAGTTACTGTTACCTGTCATAATTAGAATGGAAGTTACAGTTACCTGCCATAATTTGTATCGAAATTACAGTTACTTGTCATAATAAGTAACGAAGTTACAGTTACCTGTAATAAATATTATCGAAGTTACAGTTACTTGTCATAATTAGTATCGAAGTGACTGTTACCTGTCATAATTAGTATCGTAGTTATAGTTACCTGCCAAAATTTGTATCGAAATTACAGTTACTTGTCATAATTAGTAACGATGTTACAGTAACCTGTCATAATTAGTATCGAAGCTACAGTTACTTGTCATAATTAGTATCGAAGTTACTATTACTTGTCATAGTTAGTATCGAAGTTACTGTTACCTGTCATAATTATTATCGAAATTACAATTACCTGCCATAATTTGTATCGAAATTACAGTTACTTGTCATAATTAGTACCGAAGTTTCAGTTACCTGTCATAATTAGTATCGAAGTTACAGTTACTTGTCATAATTAGTAACGAAGTTACAGTTACCTGTGATAATTGGTATCGAAGTTACAGTTACTTGTCATAATTAGTATCGAAGTTACTGTTACCTGTCATAATTAGTATCGAAGTTACAGTTACATGCCATTATTTGTATCGAAATTATAGTTACTTGTCATAATTAGGAACGAAGTTACAGTTAACTGTCATAATTAGTATCGAAGTTACAGTTACCTGCCATAATTATTATCGAAGATTTTGTTACCTGTCATAATTAGTATCGAAGTTACTTTTTTCTGTCATAATTAGTATCGAAGTTACTGTTAACTGTCATAATTAGTAACGAAGTTACTGTTACCTGCCATAATTTGTATCGAAATTACAGTTACTTGTCATAATTAGTAACGAAGTTACTGTTACCTGTCATAATTAGTATCGAAGTTACAGTTACTTGCCATAATTAGTATCGATGTTACCGTTACCTGTCATAATTAGTATCGAAGTTAGAGTAACCTGTCATAATTAGTATCGAAGTTACAGTTACTTGTCATAATTAGTATCGAAGTAACTGTTACCTGTCATAATTAGTATCGAAGTTACAGTTACCTACCATAATTGGTATTGAAATTACAGTTACTTGTCATAATTAGTAACGAAGTTACAGATACCTGTAATAATTAGTATCGAAGTTACAGTTACTTGTCATAATTAGTATCGAAGTTACTGTTACCTGTCATAATTAGTATCGAAGTTACAGTGACCTGCAAAAATTTGAATCGAAATTACAGTTACTTGTCATAATTAGTATCGAGGTTACTGTTGTCATAATTAATATCGAAGTTACTGTTACCTGTCATAATTAGTATCGAAGTTACAGTTACCTGTCATAATTAGTATCGAAGTTACAGTTTCTTGTCATAATTAGTAATGAAGTTACAGTGTCCTGTCATAATAACTATCGAAGTTACAGTTACTTGTCATAATTAGTATCGAAGTTACAGTAACTTGACATAATTAGTAACGAAGTTACAGTTACCTGTCATAATTAGTATCGAAGTTACTGTTACCTTTCATAATTAGTATTGTAGTTACAGTTACCTACCATAATTTTTTATCAAAATAACTGTTACTTGTCATAATTAGTAACGAAGTTAGGGTTTCTTGTAATAATTAGTATCGAAGTTACAGTTACCTGTCATAATTTGATTCGAAGTTATAGTTACTTGTCAAAATTAGTATCGAAGTTTAAGTTACCTGTCAAAATTAGTATCGAAGTTTAAGTTACCTGTCATAATTAGTATCGAAGTTAGAGTTACCTGCCATAAAAAGTATCGAAGTTACTGTAACCTGTCATAATTAGTATCGAAGTTAGCGTTACCTGCCATAATTTGTATCGAAATTACAGTTACTTGTCATAATTAGTTACGAAGTTACAGTTACCTGCCATAATTTGTATCGAAATTACAGTTAATGTCATAATTAGTAACGAAGATACAGTTTCCTGTCATAATTAATATCGAACTTATTGTTACCTGTCATAATTAGTATCGAAGGTACAGTTACCTGCCAAAATTTGTATCGATATTACAGTTACTTTTCATAATTAGTAACGAAGTTACAGTTCCCTGTCATAATTAGTATCGAAGTTACAGTTACTTGTCATAATAAGTATCGAAGTTACTGTTATCTGTCATAATTAGTATCGAAATTACAATTACCTGCCGTAATTTGTAACGAAATTACAGTTACTTGTCATAATTAGTAACGAAGTTACAGTTACCTGTCATAATTAGTATCGAAGTTACAGTTACTTGTCATAATTAGTATCGAAGTTACTGTTACCTGTCATAATTAGTATCGAAGTTACAGTTACCTGCCATAATTAGTATCGAAGTTACTGTTACCTGTCATAATTAGTATCGAAGTTAGAGTTACCTGCCATAATTTGTATCGAAATTACAGTTACTTGTCATAATTAGTTACGAAGTTACAGTTACCTGCCATAATTTGTATCGAAATTACAGTTACTTGTCATAATTAGTAACGAAGTTACAGTTACTTGCCATAATTAGTATAGAAATTACAGTTACTTGTCATAATTAGTAACGAAGTTGCAGTTACCTGTCATAATTAGTATCGAAGTTACTGTTACCTGTCATAATTAGTATCGAAGTTACAGTTACCTGCCATAATTAGTATCGAAGTTACAGTTACCTGTCATAATTAGTATCGAAGTTACAGTTACTTGTCATAATTAGTATCGAAGTTACTGTTACCTGTCATAATTAGTATCGAAGTTACAGTTACCTGCCATAATTTGTATCGAAATTACAGTTACTTGTCATAATTAGTAACGAAGTTACAGTTAACTGTCATAATTAGTATCGAAGTTACAGTTACCTGCCATAATTATTATCGAAGTAACTGTTACCTGTCATAATTAGTATCGAAGTAACTGTTTTCTGTCATAATTAGTATCGAAGTTACAGTTACCTGCCATAATTTGTATCGAAATTACAGTTACTTGTCATAATTAGTAACGAAGTTACAGTTACTTGCCATAATTAATATAGAAATTACAGTTACTTGTCATAATTAGTAACGAAGTTGCAGTTACCTGTCATAATTAGTATCGAAGTTACTGTTACCTGTCATAATTAGTATCGAAGTTACAGTTACCTGCCATAATTTGTATCGAAATTACAGTTACTTGTCATAATTAGTAACGATGTTACAGTTACCTGTCATAATTAGTATCGAAGTTACAGTTACTTGTCATAATTAGTATCGAAGTTACTGCATAATTATTATCGAAATTACAATTACCTGCCATAATTTGTATCGAAATTACAGTTACTTGTCATAATTAGTAACGAAGTTTCAGTTACCTGTCATAATTAGTATCGAAGTTACAGTTACTTGTCATAATTAGTTACGAAGTTACAGTTACCTGTGATAATTGGTATCGAAGTTACAGTTACTTGTCATAATTAGTATCGAAGTTACTGTTACCTGTCATAATTAGTATCGAAGTTACAGTTACATGCCATTATTTGTATCGAAATTATAGTTACTTGTCATAATTAGGAACGAAGTTACAGTTAACTGTCACAATTAGTATCGAAGTTACAGTTACCTGCCATAATTATTATCGAAGTTTTTGTTACCTGTCATAATTAGTATCGAAGTTACTTTTTTCTGTCATAATTAGTATCGAAGTTACTGTTAACTGTCATAATTAGTATCGAAGTTACTGTTACCTGCCATAATTTGTATCGAAATTACAGTTACTTGTCATAATTAGTAACGAAGTTACTGTTACTTGTCATAATAAGTATCGAAGTAACTGTTACCTGTCATAATTAGTATCGAAATTACAGTTACCTGCCATAATTTGTATCGAAATTACAGTTACTTGTCATAATTAGTAACGAAGTTACAGTTACCTGTCATAATTAGTATCGAAGTTACAGTTACTTGTCATAATTAGTATCGATGTTACCGTTGCCTGTCATAATTAGTATCGAAGTTAGAGTAACCTGTCATAATTAGTATCGAAGTTACAGTTACTTGTCATAATTAGTATCGAAGTTACTGTTACCTGTCATAATTAGTATCGAAGTTACAGTTACCTACCATAATTTGTATCGAAATTACAGTTACTTGTCATAATTAGTAATGAAGTTACAGATACCTGTAATACTTAGTATCGAAGTTACAGTTACTTGTCATAATTAGTATCGAAGTTACTGTTACCTGTCATAATTAGTATCGAAGTTACAGTTACCTACCATAATTTGTATCGAAATTACAGTTACTTGTCATAATTAGTAACGAAGTTACAGATACCTGTAATAATTAGTATCGAAGTTACAGTTACTTGTCATAATTAGTAACGAATTTACAGTTACTTGCCATAATTAATATAGAAATTACAGTTACTTGTCATAATTAGTAACGAAGTTGCAGTTACCTGTCATAATTAGTATCGAAGTTACTGTTACCTGTCATAATTAGTATCGAAGTTACAGTTACCTGCCATAATTTGTATCGAAAGTACAGTTACTTGTCATAATTAGTAACGAAGTTACAGATACCTGTCATAATTAGTATCGAACTTACAGTTACTTGTCATAATTAGTATCGAAGTTACTGTTACCTGTCATAATTAGTATCGAAGTTACAGTGACCTGCCATAATTTGTATCGAACTTACAGTTACTTGACATAATTAGTATCGAGGTTACTGTTGTCATAATTAATATCGAAGTTTCTGTTACCTGTCATAATTAGTATCAAAGTTACAGTTACTTGTCATAATTAGTATCGAAGTTACAGTTACTTGTCATAATTCGTATCGAAGATACAGTTACCTGTCATAAATAGTATCGAAGTTACAGTTTCTTGTCATAATTAGTAATGAAGTTACAGTTACCTGTCTTAATATGTTTCGAAGTTACAGTTACTTGTCATAATCAGTATCGAAGTTACAGTTAATTGACATAATTAGTAACGATGTTACAGTAACCTGTCATAATTAGTATCGAAGTTACTGTTACCTGTATTAATTAGTATCGAAGTTACTGTTACCTGACATAATTAGTATCGAAGTTACAGTTACCTGCCATAATTTGTATCGAAATTACAGGGACTTGTAATAATTAGTGACGAAGTTACAGTTACCTGCCATAATTAGTACCTCGAAGTTACTGTTACCTGTCATAATTAGTATCGAAGTTAGAGTTACCTGCCATAATTTGTATCGAAATAAGAGTTACTTGTCATAATAAGTAACGAAGTTACAGTTACCTGTCATAATTAGTATCGAAGTTACAGTTACTTGTCATAATTAGTATCGAAGTTACTGTTACCTGTCATAATTAGTATCGAAGTTACAGTTACCTGCCAAAATTTGTATCGAAATTACAGTTACTTGTCATAATTAGTATCGAAGTTACTGTTACTTGTCATAATTAATATCGAAGTTACTGTTACCTCTCATAATTAGTATCGAAGTTACAGTTACTTGTCATAATTAGTATCGAAGTTACAGTTACTTTTCATAATCAGTATCGAAGTTACAGTTACCTGTCATAATTAGTATCGAAGTTACTGTTACCTGTCATAATTAGTATTGATGTTACAGTTACCTACCATAATTTTTTATCAAAATTACTGTTACTTGTCATAATTAGTAACGAAGTTAGAGTTTCTTGTCATAATTAGTATCGAAGTTACAGTTACCTGTCATAATTTGTATCGAAATTATAGTTACATGTCATAATTAGTATCGAAGTTACTGTTACCTGTCATAATTAGTATGGAAGTTACAGTTACCTGCCTTAATATTGTATCGAAATTACAGTTACTTGTCATAATAAGTAACGAAGTTACAGTTACCTGTAATAAATATTATCGAAGTTACAGTTACTTGTCATAATTAGTATCGAAGTGACTGTTACCTGTCATAATTAGTATGGAAGTTACAGTTACCTGCCATAATTTGTATCGAAATTACAGTTACTTGTCATAATAAGTATCGAAGTTACTGTTACCTGTCATAATTAGAATGGAAGTTACAGTTACCTGCCATAATTTGTATCGAAATTACAGTTACTTGTCATAATAAGTAACGAAGTTACAGTTACCTGTAATAAATATTATCGAAGTTACAGTTACTTGTCATAATTAGTATCGAAGTGACTGTTACCTGTCATAATTAGTATCGTAGTTATAGTTACCTGCCAAAATTTGTATCGAAATTACAGTTACTTGTCATAATTAGTAACGATGTTACAGTTACCTGTCATAATTAGTATCGAAGTTACAGTTACTTGTCATAATTAGTATCGAAGTTACTGCATAATTATTATCGAAATTACAATTACCTGCCATAATTTGTATCGAAATTACAGTTACTTGTCATAATTAGTAACGAAGTTTCAGTTACCTGTCATAATTAGTATCGAAGTTACAGTTACTTGTCATAATTAGTAACGAAGTTACAGTTACCTGTAATAATTGGTATCGAAGTTACAGTTACTTGTCATAATTAGTATCGAAGTTACTGTTACCTGTCATAATTAGTATCGAAGTTACAGTTACATGCCATTATTTGTATCGAAATTATAGTTACTTGTCATAATTAGGAACGAAGTTACAGTTAACTGTCATAATTAGTGTCGAAGTTACAGTTACCTGCCATAATTATTATCGAAGTTTTTGTTACCTGTCATAATTAGTATCGAAGTTACTTTTTTCTGTCATAATTAGTATCGAAGTTACTGTTAACTGTCATAATTAGTATCGAAGTTACTGTTACCTGCCATAATTTGTATCGAAATTACAGTTACTTGTCATAATTAGTAACGAAGTTACTGTTACTTGTCATAATAAGTATCGAAGTTACTGTTACCTGTCATAATTAGTATCGAAATTACA
Source organism: Meconema thalassinum (assembly GCA_946902985.2). NCBI lineage: Eukaryota > Metazoa > Arthropoda > Insecta > Orthoptera > Tettigoniidae > Meconema > Meconema thalassinum. The sequence goes on along the minus strand of OX336388.2, from coordinate 1,445,309,114 downwards.
GTTACCTGCCATAATTTGTATCGAAATTACAGTTACTTGTCATAATTAGTAACGAAGTTACAGTTACTTGCCATAATTAGTATAGAAATTACAGTTACTTGTCATAATTAGTACCGAAGTTGCAGTTACCTGTCATAATTAGTATCGAAGTTACTGTTACCTGTCATAATTAGTATCGAATTTACTGTTACCTGCCATAATTTGTATCGAAATTACAGTTACTTGTCATAATTAGTAACGAAGTTACAGTTACCTGTCATAATTAGTATCGAAGTTACAGTTACTTGTCATAATTAGTATCGATGTTACCGTTACCTGTCATAATTAGTATCGAAGTTCGAGTAACCTGTCATAATTAGTATCGAAGTTACAGTTACTTGTCATAATTAGTATCGAAGTTACTGTTACCTGTCATAATTAGTATCGAAGTTACAGTTACCTACCATAATTTGTATCGAAATTACAGTTACTTGTCATAATTAGTAACGAAGTTACAGATACCTGTAATAATTAGTATCGAAGTTACAGTTACTTGTCATAATTAGTATCGAAGTTACTGTTACCTGTCATAATTAGTATCGAAGTTACAGTTACCTACCATAATTTGTATCGAAATTACAGTTACTTGTCATAATTAGTAACGAAGTTACAGATACCTGTAATAATTAGTATCGAAGTTACAGTTACTTGTCATAATTAGTAACGAAGTTACAGTTACTTGCCATAATTAATTTAGAAATTACAGTTACTTGTCATAATTAGTAACGAAGTTGCTGTTACCTGTCATAATTAGTATCGAAGTTACTGTTACCTGTCATAATTAGTATCGAAGTTACAGTTACCTGCCATAATTTGTATCGAAAGTACAGTTACTTGTCATAATTAGTAACGAAGTTACAGATACCTGTCATAATTAGTATCGAACTTACAGTTACTTGTCATAATTAGTATCGAAGTTACTGTTACCTGTCATAATTAGTATCGAAGTTACAGTGACCTGCCATAATTTGTATCGAACTTACAGTTACTTGTCATAATTAGTATCGAGGTTACTGTTGTCATAATTAATATCGAAGTTTCTGTTACCTGTCATAATTAGTATCAAAGTTACAGTTACTTGTCATAATTAGTATCGAAGTTACAGTTACTTGTCATAATTAGTATCGAAGATACAGTTACCTGTCATAATTAGTATCGAAGTTACAGTTTCTTGTCATAATTAGTAATGAAGTTACAGTTACCTGTCTTAATAAGTTTCGAAGTTACAGTTACTTGTCATAATCAGTATCGAAGTTACAGTTACTTGACATAATTAGTAACGATGTTACAGTAACCTGTCATAATTAGTATCGAAGTTACTGTTACCTGTATTAATTAGTATCGAAGTTACTGTTACCTGACATAATTAGTATCGAAGTTACAGTTACCTGCCATAATTTGTATCGAAATTACAGGGACTTGTAATAATTAGTGACGAAGTTACATTTACCTGTCATGATTAGTATCGAAGTTACTGTTACCTGTCATAATTAGTATTGAAGTTACAGTTACCTACCATAATTTTTTATCAAAATTACTGTTACTTGTCATAATTAGTAACGAAGTTACAGTTTCCTGTCATAATTAATATCGAAGTTACTGTTACCTGTCATAATTAGTACCGAAGGTACAGCTACCTGCCAAAATTTGTATCGAAATTACAGTTACATGTCATAATTAGTAACGAAGTTACAGTTACCTGTCATAATTAGTATCGAAGTTACAGTTACTTGTCATAATAAGTCTCGAAGTTACTGTTACCTGTCATAATTAGTATCGAAATTACAATTACCTGCCATAATTTGTAACGATATTACAGTTACTTGTCATAATTAGTATCGAAGTTACTGTTACCTGTCATAATTAGTATCGAAGTTACATTTACCTGCCATAATTAGTATCGAAGTTACTGTTACCTGTCATAATTAGTATCGATGTTAGAGTTACCTGCCATAATTTGTATCGAAATATCAGTTACTTGTCATAATTAGTAACTATGTTACAGTTACCTGTCATAATTAGTATCGAAGTTACAGTTATTGTCATAATTAGTATCGAAGTTACAGTTAACTGCCAAAATTTGTATCGGAATTACAGTTACTTGTCATAATTAGTATCGAAGTTACTGTTACTTGTCATAATTAATATTGAAGTTACTGTTACCTCTCATAATTAGTATCGAAGTTACAGTTACTTGTCATAATTAGTATCGATGTTACAGTTACTTGTCATAATTAGTATCGAAGTTACAGTTTCCTGTCATAATTAGTATCGAAGTTACAGTTTCTTGTCATAATTAGTAATGAAGTTACAGTTACCTGTCATAATAAGTATCGAAGTTACAGTTACTTGTCATAATTAGTATCGAAGTTACAGTTACTTGACATAATTTGTAACGATGTTACAGTTTCCTGTCCTAATTAGTATCGAAGTTACTGTTACCTGACATAATTAGTATCGAAGTTACAGTTACCTGGCTTAATTAGAATCGAAATTAAAGTTACTCGTCATAATTAGTAACGAAGTTACAGTTACCTGTCATAATTAGTATCGAAGTTACTGTTACCTGTCATTATTAGTATTGAAGTTACAGTTACCTACCATAATTTTTTATCAAAATTACTGTTACTTGTCATAATTAGTAACGAAGTTAGAGTTTCTTGACATAATTAGTATCGAAGTTACAGTTACCTGTCATAATTTGTACCGAAGTTAGTGTTACCTGCCATAAATTGTATCGAAATAACAGTTACTTGTCATAATTAGTAACGAAGTTACAGTTACCTGGCATAATTAGTATCGAAGTTACAGTTACTTGTCATAATTAGTATCGAAGTTACAGTTACTTGACATAATTAGTAATGATGTTACAGTTTCCTGTCCTAATTAGTATCGAAGTTACTGTTACCTGACATAATTAGTATCGAAGTTACAGTTACCTGCCATAATTTGTATCGAAATTACAGGGACTTGTCATAATTAGTAACGAAGTTACAGTTACCTGTCATAATTTGTATTGAAGTTACTGTTACTTGTCATAATTAGTATTGAAGTTACAGTTACCTACCATAATTTTTTATCAAAATTACTGTTACTTGTCATAATTAGTAACGAAGTTAGAGTTTCTTGTCATAATTAGTATCGAAGTTACAGTTACCTGTCATAATTTGATTCGAAGTTATAGTTACTTGTAAAAATTAGTATCGAAGTTACCGTTACCTGTCATAATTAGTATCGAAGTTACAGTTACCTGCCATAATTTGTATCAAAATTACAGTTCCTTGTCATAATTAGTATCGAAGTTACAGTTACCTGTCATAATTAGTATCGAAGGTACTGTTACCTACCATAATTTGTATCGAAATTACAGTTACTTGTCATAATTAGTTACGAAGTTACATTTACCTGTCATAATTTGTACCGAAATTACAGTTACTTGTCATAATTAGTAACGAAGTTACAGTTTCCTGTCATAATTAATATCGAAGTTACTGTTACCTGTCATAATTAGTATCGAAGGTACAGTTACCTGCCAAAATTTGTATCGAAATTACAGTTACTTGTCATAATTAGTAACGAAGTTACAGTTACCTGTCATAATTAGTATCGAAGTTACAGTTACTTGTCATAATAAGTATCGAAGTTACTGTTACCTGTCATAATTAGTATCGAAATTACAATTACCTGCCATAATTTGTAACGAATGTACAGTTACTTGTCATAATTAGTAACGAAGTTACAGTTACCTGTCATAATAAGTATCGAAGTTACAGTTACTTGTCATAATTAGTATCGAAGTTACAGTTACTTGACATAATTTGTAACGATGTTACAGTTTCCTGTCCTAATTAGTATCGAAGTTACTGTTATCTGACATAATTAGTATCGAAGTTACAGTTACCTGGCTTAATTAGAATCGAAATTAAAGTTACTCGTCATAATTAGTAACGAAGTTACAGTTACCTGTCATAATTAGTATCGAAGTTACTGTTACCTGTCATTATTAGTATTGAAGTTACAGTTACCTACCATAATTTTTTATCAAAATTACTGTTACTTGTCATAATTAGTAACGAAGTTAGAGTTTCTTGACATAATTAGTATCGAAGTTACAGTTACCTGTCATAATTTGTACCGAAGTTAGTGTTACCTGCCATAAATTGTATCGAAATAACAGTTACTTGTCATAATTAGTAACGAAGTTACAGTTACCTGGCATAATTAGTATCGAAGTTACAGTTACTTGTCATAATTAGTATCGAAGTTACAGTTACTTGACATAATTAGTAATGATGTTACAGTTTCCTGTCCTAATTAGTATCGAAGTTACTGTTACCTGACATAATTAGTATCGAAGTTACAGTTACCTGCCATAATTTGTATCGAAATTACAGGGACTTGTCATAATTAGTAACGAAGTTACAGTTACCTGTCATAATTTGTATTGAAGTTACTGTTACTTGTCATAATTAGTATTGAAGTTACAGTTACCTACCATAATTTTTTATCAAAATTACTGTTACTTGTCATAATTAGTAACGAAGTTAGAGTTTCTTGTCATAATTAGTATCGAAGTTACAGTTACCTGTCATAATTTGATTCGAAGTTATAGTTACTTGTAAAAATTAGTATCGAAGTTACCGTTACCTGTCATAATTAGTATCGAAGTTACAGTTACCTGCCATAATTTGTATCAAAATTACAGTTCCTTGTCATAATTAGTATCGAAGTTACAGTTACCTGTCATAATTAGTATCGAAGGTACTGTTACCTACCATAATTTGTATCGAAATTACAGTTACTTGTCATAATTAGTTACGAAGTTACATTTACCTGTCATAATTTGTACCGAAATTACAGTTACTTGTCATAATTAGTAACGAAGTTACAGTTTCCTGTCATAATTAATATCGAAGTTACTGTTACCTGTCATAATTAGTATCGAAGGTACAGTTACCTGCCAAAATTTGTATCGAAATTACAGTTACTTGTCATAATTAGTAACGAAGTTACAGTTACCTGTCATAATTAGTATCGAAGTTACAGTTACTTGTCATAATAAGTATCGAAGTTACTGTTACCTGTCATAATTAGTATCGAAATTACAATTACCTGCCATAATTTGTAACGAATGTACAGTTACTTGTCATAATTAGTAACGAAGTTACAGTTACCTGTCATAATTAGTATCGAAGTTACAGTTTCTTGTCATAATTAGTATCGAAGTTACTGTTACCTGACATAATTAGTATCGAAGTTACAGTTACCTGCCATAATTTGTATCGAAATTACAGGGACTTGATATAATTAGTAACGAAGTTACAGTTACCTGCCATAATTAGTATCGAAATTAAAGTTACTTGTCATAATTAGTAACGAAGTTACAGTTACCTGTCATAATTAGTATCGAAGTTACTGTTACCTGTCATAATTAGTATTGAAGTTACAGTTACCTACCATAATTTTTATCAAAATTACTGTTACTTGTAGAGCCTCCGTGGCTTAGGCGGCAGCACGCTGGCCTCTCACCGCTGGTTCCGTGGTTCAAATCCCGGTCACTCCATGTGAGATCTGTGCTGGACAGAACGGAGGCAGACAGGTTTTTCTCCGGGTACTCCGGTTTTCCCTGTCACAATTTCATTCCAGCAACACTCTCCACTATCATTTCATTCCATCTGTCATTCATTTAATCATTGCCCCAGAGGAGTGCGACAGGCTTCGGCAGCCGGCACACATCATATCCTCGCCGCTAGATGGGGGCTTCATTCATTCCATTCCTGACCCGGTCGGGGACTGGAAGCAGGCTGTGGATTTTCATTCATTTCACTGTTACTTGTCATAATTAGTAACGAAGTTAGAGTTTCTTGTCATAATTAGTATCGAAGTTACAGTTACCTGTCATAATTTGTATCGAAGTTATAGTTACTTGTCATAATTAGTATCGAAGTTACTGTTACCTGTCATAATTAGAATGGAAGTTACAGTTACCTGCCATAATTTGTATCGAAATTACAGTTACTTGTCATAATAAGTAACGAAGTTACAGTTACCTGTAATAAATATTATCGAAGTTACAGTTACTTGTCATAATTAGTATCGAAGTGACTGTTACCTGTCATAATTAGTATCGTAGTTATAGTTACCTGCCAAAATTTGTATCGAAATTACAGTTACTTGTCATAATTAGTAACGATGTTACAGTAACCTGTCATAATTAGTATCGAAGCTACAGTTACTTGTCATAATTAGTATCGAAGTTACTATTACTTGTCATAGTTAGTATCGAAGTTACTGTTACCTGTCATAATTATTATCGAAATTACAATTACCTGCCATAATTTGTATCGAAATTACAGTTACTTGTCATAATTAGTACCGAAGTTTCAGTTACCTGTCATAATTAGTATCGAAGTTACAGTTACTTGTCATAATTAGTAACGAAGTTACAGTTACCTGTGATAATTGGTATCGAAGTTACAGTTACTTGTCATAATTAGTATCGAAGTTACTGTTACCTGTCATAATTAGTATCGAAGTTACAGTTACATGCCATTATTTGTATCGAAATTATAGTTACTTGTCATAATTAGGAACGAAGTTACAGTTAACTGTCATAATTAGTATCGAAGTTACAGTTACCTGCCATAATTATTATCGAAGATTTTGTTACCTGTCATAATTAGTATCGAAGTTACTTTTTTCTGTCATAATTAGTATCGAAGTTACTGTTAACTGTCATAATTAGTAACGAAGTTACTGTTACCTGCCATAATTTGTATCGAAATTACAGTTACTTGTCATAATTAGTAACGAAGTTACTGTTACCTGTCATAATTAGTATCGAAGTTACAGTTACTTGCCATAATTAGTATCGATGTTACCGTTACCTGTCATAATTAGTATCGAAGTTAGAGTAACCTGTCATAATTAGTATCGAAGTTACAGTTACTTGTCATAATTAGTATCGAAGTAACTGTTACCTGTCATAATTAGTATCGAAGTTACAGTTACCTACCATAATTGGTATTGAAATTACAGTTACTTGTCATAATTAGTAACGAAGTTACAGATACCTGTAATAATTAGTATCGAAGTTACAGTTACTTGTCATAATTAGTATCGAAGTTACTGTTACCTGTCATAATTAGTATCGAAGTTACAGTGACCTGCAAAAATTTGAATCGAAATTACAGTTACTTGTCATAATTAGTATCGAGGTTACTGTTGTCATAATTAATATCGAAGTTACTGTTACCTGTCATAATTAGTATCGAAGTTACAGTTACCTGTCATAATTAGTATCGAAGTTACAGTTTCTTGTCATAATTAGTAATGAAGTTACAGTGTCCTGTCATAATAACTATCGAAGTTACAGTTACTTGTCATAATTAGTATCGAAGTTACAGTAACTTGACATAATTAGTAACGAAGTTACAGTTACCTGTCATAATTAGTATCGAAGTTACTGTTACCTTTCATAATTAGTATTGTAGTTACAGTTACCTACCATAATTTTTTATCAAAATAACTGTTACTTGTCATAATTAGTAACGAAGTTAGGGTTTCTTGTAATAATTAGTATCGAAGTTACAGTTACCTGTCATAATTTGATTCGAAGTTATAGTTACTTGTCAAAATTAGTATCGAAGTTTAAGTTACCTGTCAAAATTAGTATCGAAGTTTAAGTTACCTGTCATAATTAGTATCGAAGTTAGAGTTACCTGCCATAAAAAGTATCGAAGTTACTGTAACCTGTCATAATTAGTATCAAAGTTAGCGTTACCTGCCATAATTTGTATCGAAATTACAGTTACTTGTCATAATTAGTTACGAAGTTACAGTTACCTGCCATAATTTGTATCGAAATTACAGTTAATGTCATAATTAGTAACGAAGATACAGTTTCCTGTCATAATTAATATCGAACTTATTGTTACCTGTCATAATTAGTATCGAAGGTACAGTTACCTGCCAAAATTTGTATCGATATTACAGTTACTTTTCATAATTAGTAACGAAGTTACAGTTCCCTGTCATAATTAGTATCGAAGTTACAGTTACTTGTCATAATAAGTATCGAAGTTACTGTTATCTGTCATAATTAGTATCGAAATTACAATTACCTGCCGTAATTTGTAACGAAATTACAGTTACTTGTCATAATTAGTAACGAAGTTACAGTTACCTGTCATAATTAGTATCGAAGTTACAGTTACTTGTCATAATTAGTATCGAAGTTACTGTTACCTGTCATAATTAGTATCGAAGTTACAGTTACCTGCCATAATTAGTATCGAAGTTACTGTTACCTGTCATAATTAGTATCGAAGTTAGAGTTACCTGCCATAATTTGTATCGAAATTACAGTTACTTGTCATAATTAGTTACGAAGTTACAGTTACCTGCCATAATTTGTATCGAAATTACAGTTACTTGTCATAATTAGTAACGAAGTTACAGTTACTTGCCATAATTAGTATAGAAATTACAGTTACTTGTCATAATTAGTAACGAAGTTGCAGTTACCTGTCATAATTAGTATCGAAGTTACTGTTACCTGTCATAATTAGTATCGAAGTTACAGTTACCTGCCATAATTAGTATCGAAGTTACAGTTACCTGTCATAATTAGTATCGAAGTTACAGTTACTTGTCATAATTAGTATCGAAGTTACTGTTACCTGTCATAATTAGTATCGAAGTTACAGTTACCTGCCATAATTTGTATCGAAATTACAGTTACTTGTCATAATTAGTAACGAAGTTACAGTTAACTGTCATAATTAGTATCGAAGTTACAGTTACCTGCCATAATTATTATCGAAGTAACTGTTACCTGTCATAATTAGTATCGAAGTAACTGTTTTCTGTCATAATTAGTATCGAAGTTACAGTTACCTGCCATAATTTGTATCGAAATTACAGTTACTTGTCATAATTAGTAACGAAGTTACAGTTACTTGCCATAATTAATATAGAAATTACAGTTACTTGTCATAATTAGTAACGAAGTTGCAGTTACCTGTCATAATTAGTATCGAAGTTACTGTTACCTGTCATAATTAGTATCGAAGTTACAGTTACCTGCCATAATTTGTATCGAAATTACAGTTACTTGTCATAATTAGTAACGATGTTACAGTTACCTGTCATAATTAGTATCGAAGTTACAGTTACTTGTCATAATTAGTATCGAAGTTACTGCATAATTATTATCGAAATTACAATTACCTGCCATAATTTGTATCGAAATTACAGTTACTTGTCATAATTAGTAACGAAGTTTCAGTTACCTGTCATAATTAGTATCGAAGTTACAGTTACTTGTCATAATTAGTTACGAAGTTACAGTTACCTGTGATAATTGGTATCGAAGTTACAGTTACTTGTCATAATTAGTATCGAAGTTACTGTTACCTGTCATAATTAGTATCGAAGTTACAGTTACATGCCATTATTTGTATCGAAATTATAGTTACTTGTCATAATTAGGAACGAAGTTACAGTTAACTGTCACAATTAGTATCGAAGTTACAGTTACCTGCCATAATTATTATCGAAGTTTTTGTTACCTGTCATAATTAGTATCGAAGTTACTTTTTTCTGTCATAATTAGTATCGAAGTTACTGTTAACTGTCATAATTAGTATCGAAGTTACTGTTACCTGCCATAATTTGTATCGAAATTACAGTTACTTGTCATAATTAGTAACGAAGTTACTGTTACTTGTCATAATAAGTATCGAAGTAACTGTTACCTGTCATAATTAGTATCGAAATTACAGTTACCTGCCATAATTTGTATCGAAATTACAGTTACTTGTCATAATTAGTAACGAAGTTACAGTTACCTGTCATAATTAGTATCGAAGTTACAGTTACTTGTCATAATTAGTATCGATGTTACCGTTGCCTGTCATAATTAGTATCGAAGTTAGAGTAACCTGTCATAATTAGTATCGAAGTTACAGTTACTTGTCATAATTAGTATCGAAGTTACTGTTACCTGTCATAATTAGTATCGAAGTTACAGTTACCTACCATAATTTGTATCGAAATTACAGTTACTTGTCATAATTAGTAATGAAGTTACAGATACCTGTAATACTTAGTATCGAAGTTACAGTTACTTGTCATAATTAGTATCGAAGTTACTGTTACCTGTCATAATTAGTATCGAAGTTACAGTTACCTACCATAATTTGTATCGAAATTACAGTTACTTGTCATAATTAGTAACGAAGTTACAGATACCTGTAATAATTAGTATCGAAGTTACAGTTACTTGTCATAATTAGTAACGAATTTACAGTTACTTGCCATAATTAATATAGAAATTACAGTTACTTGTCATAATTAGTATCGAAGTTACTGTTACCTGTCATAATTAGTATCGAAGTTACAGTTACCTGCCATAATTTGTATCGAAAGTACAGTTACTTGTCATAATTAGTAACGAAGTTACAGATACCTGTCATAATTAGTATCGAACTTACAGTTACTTGTCATAATTAGTATCGAAGTTACTGTTACCTGTCATAATTAGTATCGAAGTTACAGTGACCTGCCATAATTTGTATCGAACTTACAGTTACTTGACATAATTAGTATCGAGGTTACTGTTGTCATAATTAATATCGAAGTTTCTGTTACCTGTCATAATTAGTATCAAAGTTACAGTTACTTGTCATAATTAGTATCGAAGTTACAGTTACTTGTCATAATTCGTATCGAAGATACAGTTACCTGTCATAAATAGTATCGAAGTTACAGTTTCTTGTCATAATTAGTAATGAAGTTACAGTTACCTGTCTTAATATGTTTCGAAGTTACAGTTACTTGTCATAATCAGTATCGAAGTTACAGTTAATTGACATAATTAGTAACGATGTTACAGTAACCTGTCATAATTAGTATCGAAGTTACTGTTACCTGTATTAATTAGTATCGAAGTTACTGTTACCTGACATAATTAGTATCGAAGTTACAGTTACCTGCCATAATTTGTATCGAAATTACAGGGACTTGTAATAATTAGTGACGAAGTTACAGTTACCTGCCATAATTAGTACCTCGAAGTTACTGTTACCTGTCATAATTAGTATCGAAGTTAGAGTTACCTGCCATAATTTGTATCGAAATAAGAGTTACTTGTCATAATAAGTAACGAAGTTACAGTTACCTGTCATAATTAGTATCGAAGTTACAGTTACTTGTCATAATTAGTATCGAAGTTACTGTTACCTGTCATAATTAGTATCGAAGTTACAGTTACCTGCCAAAATTTGTATCGAAATTACAGTTACTTGTCATAATTAGTATCGAAGTTACTGTTACTTGTCATAATTAATATCGAAGTTACTGTTACCTCTCATAATTAGTATCGAAGTTACAGTTACTTGTCATAATTAGTATCGAAGTTACAGTTACTTTTCATAATCAGTATCGAAGTTACAGTTACCTGTCATAATTAGTATCGAAGTTACTGTTACCTGTCATAATTAGTATTGATGTTACAGTTACCTACCATAATTTTTTATCAAAATTACTGTTACTTGTCATAATTAGTAACGAAGTTAGAGTTTCTTGTCATAATTAGTATCGAAGTTACAGTTACCTGTCATAATTTGTATCGAAATTATAGTTACATGTCATAATTAGTATCGAAGTTACTGTTACCTGTCATAATTAGTATGGAAGTTACAGTTACCTGCCTTAATATTGTATCGAAATTACAGTTACTTGTCATAATAAGTAACGAAGTTACAGTTACCTGTAATAAATATTATCGAAGTTACAGTTACTTGTCATAATTAGTATCGAAGTGACTGTTACCTGTCATAATTAGTATGGAAGTTACAGTTACCTGCCATAATTTGTATCGAAATTACAGTTACTTGTCATAATAAGTATCGAAGTTACTGTTACCTGTCATAATTAGAATGGAAGTTACAGTTACCTGCCATAATTTGTATCGAAATTACAGTTACTTGTCATAATAAGTAACGAAGTTACAGTTACCTGTAATAAATATTATCGAAGTTACAGTTACTTGTCATAATTAGTATCGAAGTGACTGTTACCTGTCATAATTAGTATCGTAGTTATAGTTACCTGCCAAAATTTGTATCGAAATTACAGTTACTTGTCATAATTAGTAACGATGTTACAGTTACCTGTCATAATTAGTATCGAAGTTACAGTTACTTGTCATAATTAGTATCGAAGTTACTGCATAATTATTATCGAAATTACAATTACCTGCCATAATTTGTATCGAAATTACAGTTACTTGTCATAATTAGTAACGAAGTTTCAGTTACCTGTCATAATTAGTATCGAAGTTACAGTTACTTGTCATAATTAGTAACGAAGTTACAGTTACCTGTAATAATTGGTATCGAAGTTACAGTTACTTGTCATAATTAGTATCGAAGTTACTGTTACCTGTCATAATTAGTATCGAAGTTACAGTTACATGCCATTATTTGTATCGAAATTATAGTTACTTGTCATAATTAGGAACGAAGTTACAGTTAACTGTCATAATTAGTGTCGAAGTTACAGTTACCTGCCATAATTATTATCGAAGTTTTTGTTACCTGTCATAATTAGTATCGAAGTTACTTTTTTCTGTCATAATTAGTATCGAAGTTACTGTTAACTGTCATAATTAGTATCGAAGTTACTGTTACCTGCCATAATTTGTATCGAAATTACAGTTACTTGTCATAATTAGTAACGAAGTTACTGTTACTTGTCATAATAAGTATCGAAGTTACTGTTACCTGTCATAATTAGTATCGAAATTACAGTTACCTGCCATAATTTGTATCGAAATTACAGTTACTTGTCATAATTAGTAACGAAGTTACAGTTACTTGCCATAATTAGTATAGAAATTACAGTTACTTGTCATAATTAGTACCGAAGTTGCAGTTACCTGTCATAATTAGTATCGAAGTTACTGTTACCTGTCATAATTAGTATCGAATTTACTGTTACCTGCCATAATTTGTATCGAAATTACAGTTACTTGTCATAATTAGTAACGAAGTTACAGTTACCTGTCATAATTAGTATCGAAGTTACAGTTACTTGTCATAATTAGTATCGATGTTACCGTTACCTGTCATAATTAGTATCGAAGTTCGAGTAACCTGTCATAATTAGTATCGAAGTTACAGTTACTTGTCATAATTAGTATCGAAGTTACTGTTACCTGTCATAATTAGTATCGAAGTTACAGTTACCTACCATAATTTGTATCGAAATTACAGTTACTTGTCATAATTAGTAACGAAGTTACAGATACCTGTAATAATTAGTATCGAAGTTACAGTTACTTGTCATAATTAGTATCGAAGTTACTGTTACCTGTCATAATTAGTATCGAAGTTACAGTTACCTACCATAATTTGTATCGAAATTACAGTTACTTGTCATAATTAGTAACGAAGTTACAGATACCTGTAATAATTAGTATCGAAGTTACAGTTACTTGTCATAATTAGTAACGAAGTTACAGTTACTTGCCATAATTAATTTAGAAATTACAGTTACTTGTCATAATTAGTAACGAAGTTGCTGTTACCTGTCATAATTAGTATCGAAGTTACTGTTACCTGTCATAATTAGTATCGAAGTTACAGTTACCTGCCATAATTTGTATCGAAAGTACAGTTACTTGTCATAATTAGTAACGAAGTTACAGATACCTGTCATAATTAGTATCGAACTTACAGTTACTTGTCATAATTAGTATCGAAGTTACTGTTACCTGTCATAATTAGTATCGAAGTTACAGTGACCTGCCATAATTTGTATCGAACTTACAGTTACTTGTCATAATTAGTATCGAGGTTACTGTTGTCATAATTAATATCGAAGTTTCTGTTACCTGTCATAATTAGTATCAAAGTTACAGTTACTTGTCATAATTAGTATCGAAGTTACAGTTACTTGTCATAATTAGTATCGAAGATACAGTTACCTGTCATAATTAGTATCGAAGTTACAGTTTCTTGTCATAATTAGTAATGAAGTTACAGTTACCTGTCTTAATAAGTTTCGAAGTTACAGTTACTTGTCATAATCAGTATCGAAGTTACAGTTACTTGACATAATTAGTAACGATGTTACAGTAACCTGTCATAATTAGTATCGAAGTTACTGTTACCTGTATTAATTAGTATCGAAGTTACTGTTACCTGACATAATTAGTATCGAAGTTACAGTTACCTGCCATAATTTGTATCGAAATTACAGGGACTTGTAATAATTAGTGACGAAGTTACATTTACCTGTCATGATTAGTATCGAAGTTACTGTTACCTGTCATAATTAGTATTGAAGTTACAGTTACCTACCATAATTTTTTATCAAAATTACTGTTACTTGTCATAATTAGTAACGAAGTTACAGTTTCCTGTCATAATTAATATCGAAGTTACTGTTACCTGTCATAATTAGTACCGAAGGTACAGCTACCTGCCAAAATTTGTATCGAAATTACAGTTACATGTCATAATTAGTAACGAAGTTACAGTTACCTGTCATAATTAGTATCGAAGTTACAGTTACTTGTCATAATAAGTCTCGAAGTTACTGTTACCTGTCATAATTAGTATCGAAATTACAATTACCTGCCATAATTTGTAACGATATTACAGTTACTTGTCATAATTAGTATCGAAGTTACTGTTACCTGTCATAATTAGTATCGAAGTTACATTTACCTGCCATAATTAGTATCGAAGTTACTGTTACCTGTCATAATTAGTATCGATGTTAGAGTTACCTGCCATAATTTGTATCGAAATATCAGTTACTTGTCATAATTAGTAACTATGTTACAGTTACCTGTCATAATTAGTATCGAAGTTACAGTTATTGTCATAATTAGTATCGAAGTTACAGTTAACTGCCAAAATTTGTATCGGAATTACAGTTACTTGTCATAATTAGTATCGAAGTTACTGTTACTTGTCATAATTAATATTGAAGTTACTGTTACCTCTCATAATTAGTATCGAAGTTACAGTTACTTGTCATAATTAGTATCGATGTTACAGTTACTTGTCATAATTAGTATCGAAGTTACAGTTTCCTGTCATAATTAGTATCGAAGTTACAGTTTCTTGTCATAATTAGTAATGAAGTTACAGTTACCTGTCATAATAAGTATCGAAGTTACAGTTACTTGTCATAATTAGTATCGAAGTTACAGTTACTTGACATAATTTGTAACGATGTTACAGTTTCCTGTCCTAATTAGTATCGAAGTTACTGTTACCTGACATAATTAGTATCGAAGTTACAGTTACCTGGCTTAATTAGAATCGAAATTAAAGTTACTCGTCATAATTAGTAACGAAGTTACAGTTACCTGTCATAATTAGTATCGAAGTTACTGTTACCTGTCATTATTAGTATTGAAGTTACAGTTACCTACCATAATTTTTTATCAAAATTACTGTTACTTGTCATAATTAGTAACGAAGTTAGAGTTTCTTGACATAATTAGTATCGAAGTTACAGTTACCTGTCATAATTTGTACCGAAGTTAGTGTTACCTGCCATAAATTGTATCGAAATAACAGTTACTTGTCATAATTAGTAACGAAGTTACAGTTACCTGGCATAATTAGTATCGAAGTTACAGTTACTTGTCATAATTAGTATCGAAGTTACAGTTACTTGACATAATTAGTAATGATGTTACAGTTTCCTGTCCTAATTAGTATCGAAGTTACTGTTACCTGACATAATTAGTATCGAAGTTACAGTTACCTGCCATAATTTGTATCGAAATTACAGGGACTTGTCATAATTAGTAACGAAGTTACAGTTACCTGTCATAATTTGTATTGAAGTTACTGTTACTTGTCATAATTAGTATTGAAGTTACAGTTACCTACCATAATTTTTTATCAAAATTACTGTTACTTGTCATAATTAGTAACGAAGTTAGAGTTTCTTGTCATAATTAGTATCGAAGTTACAGTTACCTGTCATAATTTGATTCGAAGTTATAGTTACTTGTAAAAATTAGTATCGAAGTTACCGTTACCTGTCATAATTAGTATCGAAGTTACAGTTACCTGCCATAATTTGTATCAAAATTACAGTTCCTTGTCATAATTAGTATCGAAGTTACAGTTACCTGTCATAATTAGTATCGAAGGTACTGTTACCTACCATAATTTGTATCGAAATTACAGTTACTTGTCATAATTAGTTACGAAGTTACATTTACCTGTCATAATTTGTACCGAAATTACAGTTACTTGTCATAATTAGTAACGAAGTTACAGTTTCCTGTCATAATTAATATCGAAGTTACTGTTACCTGTCATAATTAGTATCGAAGGTACAGTTACCTGCCAAAATTTGTATCGAAATTACAGTTACTTGTCATAATTAGTAACGAAGTTACAGTTACCTGTCATAATTAGTATCGAAGTTACAGTTACTTGTCATAATAAGTATCGAAGTTACTGTTACCTGTCATAATTAGTATCGAAATTACAATTACCTGCCATAATTTGTAACGAATGTACAGTTACTTGTCATAATTAGTAACGAAGTTACAGTTACCTGTCATAATTAGTATCGAAGTTACAGTTTCTTGTCATAATTAGTATCGAAGTTACTGTTACCTGACATAATTAGTATCGAAGTTACAGTTACCTGCCATAATTTGTATCGAAATTACAGGGACTTGATATAATTAGTAACGAAGTTACAGTTACCTGCCATAATTAGTATCGAAATTAAAGTTACTTGTCATAATTAGTAACGAAGTTACAGTTACCTGTCATAATTAGTATCGAAGTTACTGTTACCTGTCATAATTAGTATTGAAGTTACAGTTACCTACCATAATTTTTATCAAAATTACTGTTACTTGTAGAGCCTCCGTGGCTTAGGCGGCAGCACGCTGGCCTCTCACCGCTGGTTCCGTGGTTCAAATCCCGGTCACTCCATGTGAGATCTGTGCTGGACAGAACGGAGGCAGACAGGTTTTTCTCCGGGTACTCCGGTTTTCCCTGTCACAATTTCATTCCAGCAACACTCTCCACTATCATTTCATTCCATCTGTCATTCATTTAATCATTGCCCCAGAGGAGTGCGACAGGCTTCGGCAGCCGGCACACATCATATCCTCGCCGCTAGATGGGGGCTTCATTCATTCCATTCCTGACCCGGTCGGGGACTGGAAGCAGGCTGTGGATTTTCATTCATTTCACTGTTACTTGTCATAATTAGTAACGAAGTTAGAGTTTCTTGTCATAATTAGTATCGAAGTTACAGTTACCTGTCATAATTTGTATCGAAGTTATAGTTACTTGTCATAATTAGTATCGAAGTTACTGTTACCTGTCATAATTAGAATGGAAGTTACAGTTACCTGCCATAATTTGTATCGAAATTACAGTTACTTGTCATAATAAGTAACGAAGTTACAGTTACCTGTAATAAATATTATCGAAGTTACAGTTACTTGTCATAATTAGTATCGAAGTGACTGTTACCTGTCATAATTAGTATCGTAGTTATAGTTACCTGCCAAAATTTGTATCGAAATTACAGTTACTTGTCATAATTAGTAACGATGTTACAGTAACCTGTCATAATTAGTATCGAAGCTACAGTTACTTGTCATAATTAGTATCGAAGTTACTATTACTTGTCATAGTTAGTATCGAAGTTACTGTTACCTGTCATAATTATTATCGAAATTACAATTACCTGCCATAATTTGTATCGAAATTACAGTTACTTGTCATAATTAGTAACGAAGTTTCAGTTACCTGTCATAATTAGTATCGAAGTTACAGTTACTTGTCATAATTAGTAACGAAGTTACAGTTACCTGTGATAATTGGTATCGAAGTTACAGTTACTTGTCATAATTAGTATCGAAGTTACTGTTACCTGTCATAATTAGTATCGAAGTTACAGTTACATGCCATTATTTGTATCGAAATTATAGTTACTTGTCATAATTAGGAACGAAGTTACAGTTAACTGTCATAATTAGTATCGAAGTTACAGTTACCTGCCATAATTATTATCGAAGATTTTGTTACCTGTCATAATTAGTATCGAAGTTACTTTTTTCTGTCATAATTAGTATCGAAGTTACTGTTAACTGTCATAATTAGTAACGAAGTTACTGTTACCTGCCATAATTTGTATCGAAATTACAGTTACTTGTCATAATTAGTAACGAAGTTACAGTTACCTGTCATAATTAGTATCGAAGTTACAGTTACTTGCCATAATTAGTATCGATGTTACCGTTACCTGTCATAATTAGTATCGAAGTTAGAGTAACCTGTCATAATTAGTATCGAAGTTACAGTTACTTGTCATAATTAGTATCGAAGTTACTGTTACCTGTCATAATTAGTATCGAAGTTACAGTTACCTACCATAATTGGTATCGAAATTACAGTTACTTGTCATAATTAGTAACGAAGTTACAGATACCTGTAATAATTAGTATCGAAGTTACAGTTACTTGTCATAATTAGTATCGAAGTTACTGTTACCTGTCATAATTAGTATCGAAGATACAGTGACCTGCAAAAATTTGAATCGAAATTACAGTTACTTGTCATAATTAGTATCGAGGTTACTGTTGTCATAATTAATATCGAAGTTACTGTTACCTGTCATAATTAGTATCGAAGTTACAGTTACCTGTCATAATTAGTATCGAAGTTACAGTTTCTTGTCATAATTAGTAATGAAGTTACAGTGTCCTGTCATAATAACTATCGAAGTTACAGTTACTTGTCATAATTAGTATCGAAGTTACAGTAACTTGACATAATTAGTAACGAAGTTACAGTTACCTGTCATAATTAGTATCGAAGTTACTGTTACCTTTCATAATTAGTATTGTAGTTACAGTTACCTACCATAATTTTTTATCAAAATAACTGTTACTTGTCATAATTAGTAACGAAGTTAGGGTTTCTTGTAATAATTAGTATCGAAGTTACAGTTACCTGTCATAATTTGATTCGAAGTTATAGTTACTTGTCAAAATTAGTATCGAAGTTTAAGTTACCTGTCAAAATTAGTATCGAAGTTTAAGTTACCTGTCATAATTAGTATCGAAGTTAGAGTTACCTGCCATAAAAAGTATCGAAGTTACTGTAACCTGTCATAATTAGTATCGAAGTTAGCGTTACCTGCCATAATTTGTATCGAAATTACAGTTACTTGTCATAATTAGTTACGAAGTTACAGTTACCTGCCATAATTTGTATCGAAATTACAGTTAATGTCATAATTAGTAACGAAGATACAGTTTCCTGTCATAATTAATATCGAACTTATTGTTACCTGTCATAATTAGTATCGAAGGTACAGTTACCTGCCAAAATTTGTATCGATATTACAGTTACTTTTCATAATTAGTAACGAAGTTACAGTTCCCTGTCATAATTAGTATCGAAGTTACAGTTACTTGTCATAATAAGTATCGAAGTTACTGTTATCTGTCATAATTAGTATCGAAATTACAATTACCTGCCGTAATTTGTAACGAAATTACAGTTACTTGTCATAATTAGTAACGAAGTTACAGTTACCTGTCATAATTAGTATCGAAGTTACAGTTACTTGTCATAATTAGTATCGAAGTTACTGTTACCTGTCATAATTAGTATCGAAGTTACAGTTACCTGCCATAATTAGTATCGAAGTTACTGTTACCTGTCATAATTAGTATCGAAGTTAGAGTTACCTGCCATAATTTGTATCGAAATTACAGTTACTTGTCATAATTAGTTACGAAGTTACAGTTACCTGCCATAATTTGTATCGAAATTACAGTTACTTGTCATAATTAGTAACGAAGTTACAGTTACTTGCCATAATTAGTATAGAAATTACAGTTACTTGTCATAATTAGTAACGAAGTTGCAGTTACCTGTCATAATTAGTATCGAAGTTACTGTTACCTGTCATAATTAGTATCGAAGTTACAGTTACCTGCCATAATTAGTATCGAAGTTACAGTTACCTGTCATAATTAGTATCGAAGTTACAGTTACTTGTCATAATTAGTATCGAAGTTACTGTTACCTGTCATAATTAGTATCGAAGTTACAGTTACCTGCCATAATTTGTATCGAAATTACAGTTACTTGTCATAATTAGTAACGAAGTTACAGTTAACTGTCATAATTAGTATCGAAGTTACAGTTACCTGCCATAATTATTATCGAAGTAACTGTTACCTGTCATAATTAGTATCGAAGTAACTGTTTTCTGTCATAATTAGTATCGAAGTTACAGTTACCTGCCATAATTTGTATCGAAATTACAGTTACTTGTCATAATTAGTAACGAAGTTGCAGTTACCTGTCATAATTAGTATCGAAGTTACTGTTACCTGTCATAATTAGTATCGAAGTTACAGTTACCTGCCATAATTAGTATCGAAGTTACTGTTACCTGTCATAATTAGTATCGAAGTTACAGTTACCTGCCATAATTTGTATCGAAATTACAGTTACTTGTCATAATTAGTAACGATGTTACAGTTACCTGTCATAATTAGTATCGAAGTTACAGTTACTTGTCATAATTAGTATCGAAGTTACTGCATAATTATTATCGAAATTACAATTACCTGCCATAATTTGTATCGAAATTACAGTTACTTGTCATAATTAGTAACGAAGTTTCAGTTACCTGTCATAATTAGTATCGAAGTTACAGTTACTTGTCATAATTAGTTACGAAGTTACAGTTACCTGTGATAATTGGTATCGAAGTTACAGTTACTTGTCATAATTAGTATCGAAGTTACTGTTACCTGTCATAATTAGTATCGAAGTTACAGTTACATGCCATTATTTGTATCGAAATTATAGTTACTTGTCATAATTAGGAACGAAGTTACAGTTAACTGTCACAATTAGTATCGAAGTTACAGTTACCTGCCATAATTATTATCGAAGTTTTTGTTACCTGTCATAATTAGTATCGAAGTTACTTTTTTCTGTCATAATTAGTATCGAAGTTACTGTTAACTGTCATAATTAGTATCGAAGTTACTGTTACCTGCCATAATTTGTATCGAAATTACAGTTACTTGTCATAATTAGTAACGAAGTTACTGTTACTTGTCATAATAAGTATCGAAGTAACTGTTACCTGTCATAATTAGTATCGAAATTACAGTTACCTGCCATAATTTGTATCGAAATTACAGTTACTTGTCATAATTAGTAACGAAGTTACAGTTACCTGTCATAATTAGTATCGAAGTTACAGTTACTTGTCATAATTAGTATCGATGTTACCGTTGCCTGTCATAATTAGTATCGAAGTTAGAGTAACCTGTCATAATTAGTATCGAAGTTACAGTTACTTGTCATAATTAGTATCGAAGTTACTGTTACCTGTCATAATTAGTATCGAAGTTACAGTTACCTACCATAATTTGTATCGAAATTACAGTTACTTGTCATAATTAGTAATGAAGTTACAGATACCTGTAAAACTTAGTATCGAAGTTACAGTTACTTGTCATAATTAGTATCGAAGTTACTGTTACCTGTCATAATTAGTATCGAAGTTACAGTTACCTACCATAATTTGTATCGAAATTACAGTTACTTGTCATAATTAGTAACGAAGTTACAGATACCTGTAATAATTAGTATCGAAGTTACAGTTACTTGTCATAATTAGTAACGAATTTACAGTTACTTGCCATAATTAATATAGAAATTACAGTTACTTGTCATAATTAGTAACGAAGTTGCAGTTACCTGTCATAATTAGTATCGAAGTTACTGTTACCTGTCATAATTAGTATCGAAGTTACAGTTACCTGCCATAATTTGTATCGAAAGTACAGTTACTTGTCATAATTAGTAACGAAGTTACAGATACCTGTCATAATTAGTATCGAACTTACAGTTACTTGTCATAATTAGTATCGAAGTTACTGTTACCTGTCATAATTAGTATCGAAGTTACAGTGACCTGCCATAATTTGTATCGAACTTACAGTTACTTGACATAATTAGTATCGAGGTTACTGTTGTCATAATTAATATCGAAGTTTCTGTTACCTGTCATAATTAGTATCAAAGTTACAGTTACTTGTCATAATTAGTATCGAAGTTACAGTTACTTGTCATAATTCGTATCGAAGATACAGTTACCTGTCATAAATAGTATCGAAGTTACAGTTTCTTGTCATAATTAGTAATGAAGTTACAGTTACCTGTCTTAATATGTTTCGAAGTTACAGTTACTTGTCATAATCAGTATCGAAGTTACAGTTAATTGACATAATTAGTAACGATGTTACAGTAACCTGTCATAATTAGTATCGAAGTTACTGTTACCTGTATTAATTAGTATCGAAGTTACTGTTACCTGACATAATTAGTATCGAAGTTACAGTTACCTGCCATAATTTGTATCGAAATTACAGGGACTTGTAATAATTAGTGACGAAGTTACAGTTACCTGCCATAATTAGTACCTCGAAGTTACTGTTACCTGTCATAATTAGTATCGAAGTTATAGTTACCTGCCATAATTTGTATCGAAATAAGAGTTACTTGTCATAATAAGTAACGAAGTTACAGTTACCTGTCATAATTAGTATCGAAGTTACAGTTACTTGTCATAATTAGTATCGAAGTTACTGTTACCTGTCATAATTAGTATCGAAGTTACAGTTACCTGCCAAAATTTGTATCGAAATTACAGTTACTTGTCATAATTAGTATCGAAGTTACTGTTACTTGTCATAATTAATATCGAAGTTACTGTTACCTCTCATAATTAGTATCGAAGTTACAGTTACTTGTCATAATTAGTATCGAAGTTACAGTTACTTTTCATAATCAGTATCGAAGTTACAGTTACCTGTCATAATTAGTATCGAAGTTACTGTTACCTGTCATAATTAGTATTGATGTTACAGTTACCTACCATAATTTTTTATCAAAATTACTGTTACTTGTCATAATTAGTAACGAAGTTAGAGTTTCTTGTCATAATTAGTATCGAAGTTACAGTTACCTGTCATAATTTGTATCGAAATTATAGTTACATGTCATAATTAGTATCGAAGTTACTGTTACCTGTCATAATTAGTATGGAAGTTACAGTTACCTGCCTTAATATTGTATCGAAATTACAGTTACTTGTCATAATAAGTAACGAAGTTACAGTTACCTGTAATAAATATTATCGAAGTTACAGTTACTTGTCATAATTAGTATCGAAGTGACTGTTACCTGTCATAATTAGTATGGAAGTTACAGTTACCTGCCATAATTTGTATCGAAATTACAGTTACTTGTCATAATAAGTATCGAAGTTACTGTTACCTGTCATAATTAGAATGGAAGTTACAGTTACCTGCCATAATTTGTATCGAAATTACAGTTACTTGTCATAATAAGTAACGAAGTTACAGTTACCTGTAATAAATATTATCGAAGTTACAGTTACTTGTCATAATTAGTATCGAAGTGACTGTTACCTGTCATAATTAGTATCGTAGTTATAGTTACCTGCCAAAATTTGTATCGAAATTACAGTTACTTGTCATAATTAGTAACGATGTTACAGTTACCTGTCATAATTAGTATCGAAGTTACAGTTACTTGTCATAATTAGTATCGAAGTTACTGCATAATTATTATCGAAATTACAATTACCTGCCATAATTTGTATCGAAATTACAGTTACTTGTCATAATTAGTAACGAAGTTTCAGTTACCTGTCATAATTAGTATCGAAGTTACAGTTACTTGTCATAATTAGTAACGAAGTTACAGTTACCTGTAATAATTGGTATCGAAGTTACAGTTACTTGTCATAATTAGTATCGAAGTTACTGTTACCTGTCATAATTAGTATCGAAGTTACAGTTACATGCCATTATTTGTATCGAAATTATAGTTACTTGTCATAATTAGGAACGAAGTTACAGTTAACTGTCATAATTAGTGTCGAAGTTACAGTTACCTGCCATAATTATTATCGAAGTTTTTGTTACCTGTCATAATTAGTATCGAAGTTACTTTTTTCTGTCATAATTAGTATCGAAGTTACTGTTAACTGTCATAATTAGTATCGAAGTTACTGTTACCTGCCATAATTTGTATCGAAATTACAGTTACTTGTCATAATTAGTAACGAAGTTACTGTTACTTGTCATAATAAGTATCGAAGTTACTGTTACCTGTCATAATTAGTATCGAAATTACAGTTACCTGCCATAATTTGTATCGAAATTACAGTTACTTGTCATAATTAGTAACGAAGTTACAGTTACTTGCCATAATTAGTATAGAAATTACAGTTACTTGTCATAATTAGTACCGAAGTTGCAGTTACCTGTCATAATTAGTATCGAAGTTACTGTTACCTGTCATAATTAGTATCGAATTTACTGTTACCTGCCATAATTTGTATCGAAATTACAGTTACTTGTCATAATTAGTAACGAAGTTACAGTTACCTGTCATAATTAGTATCGAAGTTACAGTTACTTGTCATAATTAGTATCGATGTTACCGTTACCTGTCATAATTAGTATCGAAGTTCGAGTAACCTGTCATAATTAGTATCGAAGTTACAGTTACTTGTCATAAATAGTATCGAAGTTACTGTTACCTGTCATAATTAGTATCGAAGTTACAGTTACCTACCATAATTTGTATCGAAATTACAGTTACTTGTCATAATTAGTAACGAAGTTACAGATACCTGTAATAATTAGTATCGAAGTTACAGTTACTTGTCATAATTAGTATCGAAGTTACTGTTACCTGTCATAATTAGTATCGAAGTTACAGTTACCTACCATAATTTGTATCGAAATTACAGTTACTTGTCATAATTAGTAACGAAGTTACAGATACCTGTAATAATTAGTATCGAAGTTACAGTTACTTGTCATAATTAGTAACGAAGTTACAGTTACTTGCCATAATTAATTTAGAAATTACAGTTACTTGTCATAATTAGTAACGAAGTTGCTGTTACCTGTCATAATTAGTATCGAAGTTACTGTTACCTGTCATAATTAGTATCGAAGTTACAGTTACCTGCCATAATTTGTATCGAAAGTACAGTTACTTGTCATAATTAGTAACGAAGTTACAGATACCTGTCATAATTAGTATCGAACTTACAGTTACTTGTCATAATTAGTATCGAAGTTACTGTTACCTGTCATAATTAGTATCGAAGTTACAGTGACCTGCCATAATTTGTATCGAACTTACAGTTACTTGTCATAATTAGTATCGAGGTTACTGTTGTCATAATTAATATCGAAGTTTCTGTTACCTGTCATAATTAGTATCAAAGTTACAGTTACTTGTCATAATTAGTATCGAAGTTACAGTTACTTGTCATAATTAGTATCGAAGATACAGTTACCTGTCATAATTAGTATCGAAGTTACAGTTTCTTGTCATAATTAGTAATGAAGTTACAGTTACCTGTCTTAATAAGTTTCGAAGTTACAGTTACTTGTCATAATCAGTATCGAAGTTACAGTTACTTGACATAATTAGTAACGATGTTACAGTAACCTGTCATAATTAGTATCGAAGTTACTGTTACCTGTATTAATTAGTATCGAAGTTACTGTTACCTGACATAATTAGTATCGAAGTTACAGTTACCTGCCATAATTTGTATCGAAATTACAGGGACTTGTAATAATTAGTGACGAAGTTACATTTACCTGTCATGATTAGTATCGAAGTTACTGTTACCTGTCATAATTAGTATTGAAGTTACAGTTACCTACCATAATTTTTTATCAAAATTACTGTTACTTGTCACAATTAGTAACGAAGTTACAGTTTCCTGTCATAATTAATATCGAAGTTACTGTTACCTGTCATAATTAGTACCGAAGGTACAGCTACCTGCCAAAATTTGTATCGAAATTACAGTTACATGTCATAATTAGTAACGAAGTTACAGTTACCTGTCATAATTAGTATCGAAGTTACAGTTACTTGTCATAATAAGTCTCGAAGTTACTGTTACCTGTCATAATTAGTATCGAAATTACAATTACCTGCCATAATTTGTAACGATATTACAGTTACTTGTCATAATTAGTATCGAAGTTACTGTGACCTGTCATAATTAGTATCGAAGTTACATTTACCTGCCATAATTAGTATCGAAGTTACTGTTACCTGTCATAATTAGTATCGATGTTAGAGTTACCTGCCATAATTTGTATCGAAATATCAGTTACTTGTCATAATTAGTAACTATGTTACAGTTACCTGTCATAATTAGTATCGAAGTTACAGTTATTGTCATAATTAGTATCGAAGTTACAGTTAACTGCCAAAATTTGTATCGGAATTACAGTTACTTGTCATAATTAGTATCGAAGTTACTGTTACTTGTCATAATTAATATTGAAGTTACTGTTACCTCTCATAATTAGTATCGAAGTTACAGTTACTTGTCATAATTAGTATCGATGTTACAGTTACTTGTCATAATTAGTATCGAAGTTACAGTTTCCTGTCATAATTAGTATCGAAGTTACAGTTTCTTGTCATAATTAGTAATGAAGTTACAGTTACCTGTCATAATAAGTATCGAAGTTACAGTTACTTGTCATAATTAGTATCGAAGTTACAGTTACTTGACATAATTTGTAACGATGTTACAGTTTCCTGTCCTAATTAGTATCGAAGTTACTGTTACCTGACATAATTAGTATCGAAGTTACAGTTACCTGGCTTAATTAGAATCGAAATTAAAGTTACTCGTCATAATTAGTAACGAAGTTACAGTTACCTGTCATAATTAGTATCGAAGTTACTGTTACCTGTCATTATTAGTATTGAAGTTACAGTTACCTACCATAATTTTTTATCAAAATTACTGTTACTTGTCATAATTAGTAACGAAGTTAGAGTTTCTTGACATAATTAGTATCGAAGTTACAGTTACCTGTCATAATTTGTACCGAAGTTAGTGTTACCTGCCATAAATTGTATCGAAATAACAGTTACTTGTCATAATTAGTAACGAAGTTACAGTTACCTGGCATAATTAGTATCGAAGTTACAGTTACTTGTCATAATTAGTATCGAAGTTACAGTTACTTGACATAATTAGTAATGATGTTACAGTTTCCTGTCCTAATTAGTATCGAAGTTACTGTTACCTGACATAATTAGTATCGAAGTTACAGTTACCTGCCATAATTTGTATCGAAATTACAGGGACTTGTCATAATTAGTAACGAAGTTACAGTTACCTGTCATAATTTGTATTGAAGTTACTGTTACTTGTCATAATTAGTATTGAAGTTACAGTTACCTACCATAATTTTTTATCAAAATTACTGTTACTTGTCATAATTAGTAACGAAGTTAGAGTTTCTTGTCATAATTAGTATCGAAGTTACAGTTACCTGTCATAATTTGATTCGAAGTTATAGTTACTTGTAAAAATTAGTATCGAAGTTACCGTTACCTGTCATAATTAGTATCGAAGTTACAGTTACCTGCCATAATTTGTATCAAAATTACAGTTCCTTGTCATAATTAGTATCGAAGTTACAGTTACCTGTCATAATTAGTATCGAAGGTACTGTTACCTACCATAATTTGTATCGAAATTACAGTTACTTGTCATAATTAGTTACGAAGTTACATTTACCTGTCATAATTTGTACCGAAATTACAGTTACTTGTCATAATTAGTAACGAAGTTACAGTTTCCTGTCATAATTAATATCGAAGTTACTGTTACCTGTCATAATTAGTATCGAAGGTACAGTTACCTGCCAAAATTTGTATCGAAATTACAGTTACTTGTCATAATTAGTAACGAAGTTACAGTTACCTGTCATAATTAGTATCGAAGTTACAGTTACTTGTCATAATAAGTATCGAAGTTACTGTTACCTGTCATAATTAGTATCGAAATTACAATTACCTGCCATAATTTGTAACGAATGTACAGTTACTTGTCATAATTAGTAACGAAGTTACAGTTACCTGTCATAATTAGTATCGAAGTTACAGTTACTTGTCATAATTAGTATCGAAGTTACTGTTACCTGACATAATTAGTATCGAAGTTACAGTTACCTGCCATAATTTGTATCGAAATTACAGGGACTTGATATAATTAGTAACGAAGTTACAGTTACCTGCCATAATTAGTATCGAAATTAAAGTTACTTGTCATAATTAGTAACGAAGTTACAGTTACCTGTCATAATTAGTATCGAAGTTACTGTTACCTGTCATAATTAGTATTGAAGTTACAGTTACCTACCATAATTTTTATCAAAATTACTGTTACTTGTAGAGCCTCCGTGGCTTAGGCGGCAGCACGCTGGCCTCTCACCGCTGGTTCCGTGGTTCAAATCCCGGTCACTCCATGTGAGATCTGTGCTGGACAGAACGGAGGCAGACAGGTTTTTCTCCGGGTACTCCGGTTTTCCCTGTCAAAATTTCATTCCAGCAACACTCTCCACTATCATTTCATTCCATCTGTCATTCATTTAATCATTGCCCCAGAGGAGTGCGACAGGCTTCGGCAGCCGGCACACATCATATCCTCGCCGCTAGATGGGGGCTTCATTCATTCCATTCCTGACCCGGTCGGGGACTGGAAGCAGGCTGTGGATTTTCATTCATTTCACTGTTACTTGTCATAATTAGTAACAAAGTTAGAGTTTCTTGTCATAATTAGTATCGAAGTTACAGTTACCTGTCATAATTTGTATCGAAGTTATAGTTACTTGTCATAATTAGTATCGAAGTTACTGTTACCTGTCATAATTAGAATGGAAGTTACAGTTACCTGCCATAATTTGTATCGAAATTACAGTTACTTGTCATAATAAGTAACGAAGTTACAGTTACCTGTAATAAATATTATCGAAGTTACAGTTACTTGTCATAATTAGTATCGAAGTGACTGTTACCTGTCATAATTAGTATCGTAGTTATAGTTACCTGCCAAAATTTGTACCGAAATTACAGTTACTTGTCATAATTAGTAACGATGTTACAGTAACCTGTCATAATTAGTATCGAAGCTACAGTTACTTGTCATAATTAGTATCGAAGTTACTGTTACTTGTCATAGTTAGTATCGAAGTTACTGTTACCTGTCATAATTATTATCGAAATTACAATTACCTGCCATAATTTGTATCGAAATTACAGTTACTTGTCATAATTAGTAACGAAGTTTCAGTTACCTGTCATAATTAGTATCGAAGTTACAGTTACTTGTCATAATTAGTAACGAAGTTACAGTTACCTGTGATAATTGGTATCGAAGTTACAGTTACTTGTCATAATTAGTATCGAAGTTACTGTTACCTGTCATAATTAGTATCGAAGTTACTGTTACCTGTCATAATTAGAATGGAAGTTACAGTTTCCTGCCATAATTTGTATCGAAATTACAGTTACTTGTCATAATAAGTAACGAAGTTACAGTTACCTGTAATAAATATTATCGAAGTTACAGTTAATTGTCATAATTAGTATCGAAGTGACTGTTACCTGTCATAATTAGTATCGTAGTTATAGTTACCTGCCAAAATTTGTATCGAAATTACAGTTACTTGTCATAATTAGTAACGATGTTACAGTAACCTGTCATAATTAGTATCGAAGCTACAGTTACTTGTCATAATTAGTATCGAAGTTACTGTTACTTGTCATAGTTAGTATCGAAGTTACTGTTACCTGTCATAATTATTATCGAAATTACAATTACCTGCCATAATTTCTATCGAAATTACAGTTACTTGTCATAATTAGTAACGAAGTTTCAGTTACCTGTCATAATTAGTATCGAAGTTACAGTTACTTGTCATAATTAGTAACGAAGTTACAGTTACCTGTGATAATTGGTATCGAAGTTACAGTTACTTGTCATAATTAGTATCGAAGTTACTGTTACCTGTCTTAATTAGTATCGAAGTTACAGTTACATGGCATTATTTGTATCGAAATTATAGTTACTTGTCATAATTAGGAACGAAGTTACAGTTAACTGTCATAATTAGTATCGAAGTTACAGTTACCTGCCATAATTATTATCGAAGATTTTTTTACCTGTCATAATTAGTATCGAAGTTACTTTTTTCTGTCATAATTAGTATCGAAGTTACTGTTAACTGTCATAATTAGTAACGAAGTTACTGTTACCTGCCATAATTTGTATCGTAATTACAGTTACTTGTCATAATTAGTAACGAAGTTACTGTTACTTGTCATAATAAGTATCGAAGTTACTGTTACCTGTCATAATTAGTATCGAAATTACAGTTACCTGCCATAATTTGTATCGAAATTACAGTTACTTGTCATAATTAGTAACGAAGTTACAGTTACTTGCCATAATTAGTATAGAAATTACAGTTACTTGTCATAATTAGTACCGAAGTTGCAGTTACCTGTCATAATTAGTATCGAAGTTACTGTTACCTGTCATAATTAGTATCGAATTTACTGTTACCTGCCATAATTTGTATCGAAATTACAGTTACTTGTCATAATTAGTAACGAAGTTACAGTTACCTGTCATAATTAGTATCGAAGTTACAGTTACTTGTCATAATTAGTATCGATGTTACCGTTACCTGTCATAATTAGTATCGAAGTTAGAGTAACCTGTCATAATTAGTATCGAAGTTACAGTTACTTGTCATAATTAGTATCGAAGTTACTGTTACCTGTCATAATTAGTATCGAAGTTACAGTTACCTACCATAATTGGTATCGAAATTACAGTTACTTGTCATAATTAGTAACGAAGTTACAGATACCTGTAATAATTAGTATCGAAGTTACAGTTACTTGTCATAATTAGTACCGAAGTTACTGTTACCTGTCATAATTAGTATCGAAGTTACAGTGACCTGCAAAAATTTGAATCGAAATTACAGTTACTTGTCATAATTAGTATCGAGGTTACTGTTGTCATAATTAATATCGAAGTTACTGTTACCTGTCATAATTAGTATCGAAGTTACAGTTACCTGTCATAATTAGTATCGAAGTTACAGTTTCTTGTCATAATTAGTAATGAAGTTACAGTGTCCTGTCATAATAACTATCGAAGTTACAGTTACTTGTCATAATTAGTATCGAAGTTACAGTAACTTGACATAATTAGTAACGATGTTACAGTAACCTTTCATAATTAGTATCGAAGTTACTGTTACCTGTATTAATTAGTATCGAAGTTACAGTTACCTGCCATAATTTGTATCGAAATTACAGGGACTTGTCATAATTAGTAACGAAGTTACAGTTACCTGTCATAATTAGTATCGAAGTTACTGTTACCTTTCATAATTAGTATTGAAGTTACAGTTACCTACCATAATTTTTTATCAAAATTACTGTTACTTGTCATAATTAGTAACGAAGTTAGGGTTTCTTGTAATAATTCGTATCGAAGTTACAGTTACCTGTCATAATTTGATTCGAAGTTATAGTTACTTGTCAAAATTAGTATCGAAGTTTAAGTTACCTGTCAAAATTAGTATCGAAGTTTAAGTTACCTGTCATAATTAGTATCGAAGTTACAGTTACCTGCCATAAAAAGTATCGAAGTTACTGTAACCTGTCATAATTAGTATCGAAGTTAGAGTTACCTGCCATAATTTGTATCGAAATTACAGTTTCTTGTCATAATTAGTTACAAAGTTACATTTACCTGCCATAATTTGTATCGAAATTACAGTTAATGTCATAATTAGTAACGAAGATACAGTTTCCTGTCATAATTAATATCGAACTTATTGTTACCTGTCATAATTAGTATCGAAGGTACAGTTACCTGCCAAAATTTGTATCGATATTACAGTTACTTTTCATAATTATTAACGAAGTTACAGTTCCCTGTCATAATTAGTATCGAAGTTACAGTTACTTGTCATAATAAGTATCGAAGTTACTGTTATCTGTCATAATTAGTATCGAAATTACAATTACCTGCCGTAATTTGTAACGAAATTACAGTTACTTGTCATAATTAGTAACGAAGTTACAGTTACCTGTCATAATTAGTATCGAAGTTACAGTTACTTGTCATAATTAGTATCGAAGTTACTGTTACCTGTCATAATTAGTATCGAAGTTACAGTTACCTGCCATAATTAGTATCGAAGTTACTGTTACCTGTCATAATTAGTATCGAAGTTAGAGTTACCTGCCATAATTTGTATCGAAATTACAGTTACTTGTCATAATTAGTTACGAAGTTACTGTTACCTGCCATAATTTGTATCGAAATTACAGTTACTTGTCATAATTAGTAACGAAGTTACAGTTACTTGCCATAATTAGTATAGAAATTACAGTTACTTGTCATAATTAGTAACGAAGTTGCAGTTACCTGTCATAATTAGTATCGAAGTTACTGTTACCTGTCATAATTAGTATCGAATTTACAGTTACTTTTCATAATTAGTAACGAAGTTACAGTTACCTCTCATAATTAGTATCGAAGTTACAGTTACTTGTCATAATTAGTATCGAAGTTACTGTCACCTGTCATAATTTGTATCGAAGTTACAGTTACCTGTCATAATTAGTATCGAAGTTACAGTTACTTGTCATAATTAGTATCGAAGTTACTGTTACCTGTCATAATTAGTATCGAAGTTACAGTTACCTGCCATAATTTGTATCGAAATTACAGTTACTTGTCATAATTAGTAACGAAGTTACAGTTAACTGTCATAATTAGTATCGAAGTTACAGTTACCTGCCATAATTATTATCGAAGTAACTGTTACCTGTCATAATTAGTATCGAAGTAACTGTTTTCTGTCATAATTAGTATCGAAGTTACAGTTACCTGCCATAATTTGTATCGAAATTACAGTTACTTGTCATAATTAGTAACGAAGTTACAGTTACTTGCCATAATTAATATAGAAATTACACTTACTTGTCATAATTAGTAACGAAGTTGCAGTTACCTGTCATAATTAGTATCGAAGTTACTGTTACCTGTCATAATTAGTATCGAAGTTACAGTTACCTGCCATAATTTGTATCGAAATTACAGTTACTTGTCATAATTAGTAACGATGTTACAGTTACCTGTCATAATTAGTATCGAAGTTACAGTTACTTGTCATAATTAGTATCGAAGTTACTGCATAATTATTATCGAAATTACAATTACCTGCCATAATTTGTATCGAAATTACAGTTACTTGTCATAATTAGTAACGAAGTTTCAGTTACCTGTCATAATTAGTATCGAAGTTACAGTTACTTGTCATAATTAGTAACGAAGTTACAGTTACCTGTGATAATTGGTATCGAAGTTACTGTTACTTGTCATAATTAGTATCGAAGTTACTGTTACCTGTCATAATTAGTATCGAAGTTACAGTTACATGCCATTATTTGTATCGAAATTATAGTTACTTGTCATAATTAGGAACGAAGTTACAGTTAACTGTCATAATTAGTATCGAAGTTACAGTTACCTGCCATAATTATTATCGAAGTTTTTGTTACCTGTCATAATTAGTATCGAAGTTACTTTTTTCTGTCATAATTACTATCGAAGTTACTGTTAACTGTCATAATTAGTATCGAAGTTACTGTTACCTGCCATAATTTGTATCGAAATTACAGTTACTTGTCATAATTAGTAACGAAGTTACTGTTACTTGTCATAATAAGTATCGAAGTTACTGTTACCTGTCATAATTAGTATCGAAATTACAGTTACCTGCCATAATTTGTATCGAAATTACAGTTACTTGTCATAATTAGTAACGAAGTTACAGTTACTTGCCATAATTAGTATAGAAATTACAGATACTTGTCATAATTTGTACCGAAGTTGCAGTTACCTGTCATAATTAGTATCGAAGTTACTGTTACCTGTCATAATTAGTATCGAATTTACTGTTACCTGCCATAATTTGTATCGAAATTACAGTTACTTGTCATAATTAGTAACGAAGTTACAGTTACCTGTCATAATTAGTATCGAAGTTACAGTTACTTGTCATAATTAGTATCGATGTTACCGTTACCTGTCATAATTAGTATCGAAGTTAGAGTAACCTGTCATAATTAGTATCGAAGTTACAGTTACTTGTCATAATTAGTATCGAAGTTACTGTTACCTGTCATAATTAGTATCGAAGTTACAGTTACCTACCATAATTTGTATCGAAATTACAGTTACTTGTCATAATTAGTAATGAAGTTACAGATACCTGTAATACTTAGTATCGAAGTTACAGTTACTTGTCATAATTAGTATCGAAGTTACTGTTACCTGTCATAATTAGTATCGAAGTTACAGTTACCTACCATAATTTGTATCGAAATTACAATTACTTGTCATAATTAGTAACGAAGTTACAGATACCTGTAATAATTAGTATCGAAGTTACAGTTACTTGTCATAATTAGTAACGAATTTACAGTTACTTGCCATAATTAATATAGAAATTACAGTTACTTGTCATAATTAGTAACGAAGTTGCAGTTACCTGTCATAATTAGTATCGAAGTTACTGTTACCTGTCATAATTAGTATCGAAGTTACAGTTACCTGCCATAATTTGTATCGAAAGTACAGCTACTTGTCATAATTAGTAACGAAGTTACAGATACCTGTCATAATTAGTATCGAAATTACAGTTACTTGTCATAATTAGTATCGAAGTTACTGTTACCTGTCATAATTAGTATCGAAGTTACAGTGACCTGCCATAATTTGTATCGAACTTACAGTTACTTGTCATAATTAGTATCGAGGTTACTGTTGTCATAATTAATATCGAAGTTTCTGTTACCTGTCATAATTAGTATCAAAGTTACAGTTACTTGTCATAATTAGTATCGAAGTTACAGTTACTTGTCATAATTAGTATCGAAGATACAGTTACCTGTCATAATTAGTATCGAAGTTACAGTTTCTTGTCATAATTAGTAATGAAGTTACAGTTACCTGTCTTAATATGTTTCGAAGTTACAGTTACTTGTCATAATCAGTATCGAAGTTACAGTTAATTGACATAATTAGTAACGATGTTACAGTAACCTGTCATAATTAGTATCGAAGTTACTGTTACCTGTATTAATTAGTATCGAAGTTACTGTTACCTGACATAATTAGTATCGAAGTTACAGTTACCTGCCATAATTTGTATCGAAATTACAGGGACTTGTAATAATTAGTGACGAAGTTACAGTTACCTGCCATAATTAGTACCTCGAAGTTACTGTTACCTGTCATAATTAGTATCGAAGTTAGAGTTACCTGCCATAATTTGTATCGAAATAAGAGTTACTTGTCATAATAAGTAACGAAGTTACAGTTACCTGTCATAATTAGTATCGAAGTTACAGTTACTTGTCATAATTAGTATCGAAGTTACTGTCACCTGTCATAATTAGTATCGAAGTTACAGTTACCTGCCAAAATTTGTATCGAAATTACAGTTACTTGTCATAATTAGTATCGAAGTTACTGTTACTTGTCATAATTAATATCGAAGTTACTGTTACCTCTCATAATTAGTATCGAAGTTACAGTTACTTGTCATAATTAGTATCGAAGTTACAGTTACTTTTCATAATTAGTATCGAAGTTACAGTTACCTGTCATAATTAGTATCGAAGTTACTGTTACCTGTCATAATTAGTATTGAAGTTACAGTTACCTACCATAATTTTTTATCAAAATTACTGTTACTTGTCATAATTAGTAACGAAGTTAGAGTTTCTTGTCATAATTAGTATCGAAGTTACAGTTACCTGTCATAATTTGTATCGAAATTATAGTTACATGTCATAATTAGTATCGAAGTTACTGTTACCTGTCATAATTAGTATGGAAGTTACAGTTACCTGCCATAATTTGTATCGAAATTACAGTTACATGTCATAATAAGTATCGAAGTTACTGTTACCTGTCATAATTAGAATGGAAGTTACAGTTACCTGCCATAATTTGTATCGAAATTACAGTTACTTGTCATAATAAGTAACGAAGTTACAGTTACCTGTAATAAATATTATCGAAGTTACAGTTACTTGTCATAATTAGTATCGAAGTGACTGTTACCTGTCATAATTAGTATCGTAGTTATAGTTACCTGCCAAAATTTGTATCGAAATTACAGTTACTTGTCATAATTAGTAACGATGTTACAGTTACCTGTCATAATTAGTATCGAAGTTACAGTTACTTGTCATAATTAGTATCGAAGTTACTGCATAATTATTATCGAAATTACAATTACCTGCCATAATTTGTATCGAAATTACAGTTACTTGTCATAATTAGTAACGAAGTTTCAGTTACCTGTCATAATTAGTATCGAAGTTACAGTTACTTGTCATAATTAGTAACGAAGTTACAGTTACCTGTAATAATTGGTATCGAAGTTACAGTTACTTGTCATAATTAGTATCGAAGTACTGTTACCTGTCATAATTAGTATCGAAGTTACAGTTACATGCCATTATTTGTATCGAAATTATAGTTACTTGTCATAATTAGGAACGAAGTTACAGTTAACTGTCATAATTAGTGTCGAAGTTACAGTTACCTGCCATAATTATTATCGAAGTTTTTGTTACCTGTCATAATTAGTATCGAAGTTACTTTTTTCTGTCATAATTAGTATCGAAGTTACTGTTAACTGTCATAATTAGTATCGAAGTTACTGTTACCTGCCATAATTTGTATCGAAATTACAGTTACTTGTCATAATTAGTAACGAAGTTACTGTTACTTGTCATAATAAGTATCGAAGTTACTGTTACCTGTCATAATTAGTATCGAAATTACAGTTACCTGCCATAATTTGTATCGAAATTACAGTTACTTGTCATAATTAGTAACGAAGTTACAGTTACTTGCCATAATTAGTATAGAAATTACAGTTACTTGTCATAATTAGTACCGAAGTTGCAGTTACCTGTCATAATTAGTATCGAAGTTACTGTTACCTGTCATAATTAGTATCGAATTTACTGTTACCTGCCATAATTTGTATCGAAATTACAGTTACTTGTCATAATTAGTAACGAAGTTACAGTTACCTGTCATAATTAGTATCGAAGTTACAGTTACTTGTCATAATTAGTATCGATGTTACCGTTACCTGTCATAATTAGTATCGAAGTTACAGTGACCTGCCATAATTTGTATCGAACTTACAGTTACTTGTCATAATTAGTATCGAGGTTACTGTTGTCATAATTAATATCGAAGTTTCTGTTACCTGTCATAATTAGTATCAAAGTTACAGTTACTTGTCATAATTAGTATCGAAGTTACAGTTACTTGCCATAATTAGTATAGAAATTACAGTTACTTGCCATAATTAGTATCGAAGTTACAGTTACTTGTCATAATTAGTATCGAAGTTACTGTTACCTGTCATAATTAGTATCGAAGTTACAGTTACCTACCATAATTTGTATCGAAATTACAGTTACTTGTCATAATTAGTAACGAAGTTACAGATACCTGTAATAATTAGTATCGAAGTTACAGTTACTTGTCATAATTAGTAACGAAGTTACAGTTACTTGCCATAATTAATTTAGAAATTACAGTTACTTGTCATAATTAGTAACGAAGTTGCTGTTACCTGTCATAATTAGTATCGAAGTTACTGTTACCTGTCATAATTAGTATCGAAAATACAGTTACCTGCCATAATTTGTATCGAAAGTACAGTTAATTGTCATAATTAGTAACGAAGTTACAGATACCTGTCATAATTAGTATCGAACTTACAGTTACTTGTCATAATTAGTATCGAAGTTACTGTTACCTGTCATAATTAGTATCGAAGTTACAGTGACCTGCCATAATTTGTATCGAACTTACAGTTACTTGTCATAATTAGTATCGAGGTTACTGTTGTCATAATTAATATCGAAGTTTCTGTTACCTGTCATAATTAGTATCAAAGTTACAGTTACTTGTCATAATTAGTATCGAAGTTACAGTTACTTGTCATAATTAGTATCGAAGATACAGTTACCTGTCATAATTAGTATCGAAGTTACAGTTTCTTGTCATAATTAGTAATGAAGTTACAGTTACCTGTCTTAATAAGTTTCGAAGTTACAGTTACTTGTCATAATCAGTATCGAAGTTACAGTTACTTGACATAATTAGTAACGATGTTACAGTAACCTGTCATAATTTGTATCGAAGTTACTGTTACCTGTATTAATTAGTATCGAAGTTACTGTTACCTGACATAATTAGTATCGAAGTTACAGTTACCTGCCATAATTTGTATCGAAATTACAGGGACTTGTAATAATTAGTGACGAAGTTACATTTACCTGTCATGATTAGTATCGCAGTTACTGTTACCTGTCATAATTAGTATTGAAGTTACAGTT
Source organism: Meconema thalassinum (assembly GCA_946902985.2). Lineage (NCBI taxonomy): Eukaryota > Metazoa > Arthropoda > Insecta > Orthoptera > Tettigoniidae > Meconema > Meconema thalassinum. The sequence continues at coordinate 1,445,270,628 of OX336388.2, read as the reverse complement.
ACCTACCATAATTTTTTATCAAAATTACTGTTACTTGTCATAATTAGTAACGAAGTTACAGTTACCTGTCATAATTAGTATCGAAGTTACAGTTACTTGTCATAATAAGTCTCGAAGTTACTGTTACCTGTCATAATTAGTATCGAAATTACAATTACCTGCCATAATTTGTAACGATATTACAGTTACTTGTCATAATTAGTATCGAAGTTACTGTTACCTGTCATAATTAGTATCGAAGTTACATTTACCTGCCATAATTAGTATCGAAGTTACTGTTACCTGTCATAATTAGTATCGATGTTAGAGTTACCTGCCATAATTTGTATCGAAATATCAGTTACTTGTCATAATTAGTAACTATGTTACAGTTACCTGTCATAATTAGTATCGAAGTTACAGTTATTGTCATAATTAGTATCGAAGTTACAGTTACCTGCCAAAATTTGTATCGGAATTACAGTTACTTGTCATAATTAGTATCGAAGTTACTGTTACTTGTCATAATTAATATTGAAGTTACTGTTACCTCTCATAATTAGTATCGAAGTTACAGTTACTTGTCATAATTAGTATCGAAGTTACAGTTACTTGTCATAATTAGTATCGAAGTTACAGTTTCCTGTCATAATTAGTATCGAAGTTACAGTTTCTTGTCGTAATTAGTAATGAAGTTACAGTTACCTGTCATAATAAGTATCGAAGTTACAGTTACTTGTCATAATTAGTATCGAAGTTACAGTTACTTGACATAATTTGTAACGATGTTACAGTTTCCTGTCCTAATTAGTATCGAAGTTACTGTTACCTGACATAATTAGTATCGAAGTTACAGTTACCTGGCTTAATTAGAATCGAAATTAAAGTTACTCGTCATAATTAGTAACGAAGTTACAGTTACCTGTCATAATTAGTATCGAAGTTACTGTTACCTGTCATTATTAGTATTGAAGTTACAGTTACCTACCATAATTTTTTATCAAAATTACTGTTACTTGTCATAATTAGTAACGAAGTTAGAGTTTCTTGACATAATTAGTATCGAAGTTACAGTTACCTGTCATAATTTGTACCGAAGTTAGTGTTACCTGCCATAAATTGTATCGAAATAACAGTTACTTGTCATAATTAGTAACGAAGTTACAGTTACCTGGCATAATTAGTATCGAAGTTACAGTTATTTGTCATAATTAGTATCGAAGTTACAGTTACTTGACATAATTAGTAATGATGTTACAGTTTCCTGTCCTAATTAGTATCGAAGTTACTGTTACCTGACATAATTAGTATCGAAGTTACAGTTACCTGCCATAATTTGTATCGAAATTACAGGGACTTGTCATAATTAGTAACGAAGTTACAGTTACCTGTCATAATTTGTATTGAAGTTACTGTTACTTGTCATAATTAGTATTGAAGTTACAGTTACTTGTCATAATAAGTATCGAAGTTACTGTTACCTGTCATAATTAGTATCGAAATTACAATTACCTGCCATAATTTGTAACGAATGTACAGTTACTTGTCATAATTAGTAACGAAGTTACAGTTACCTGTCATAATTAGTATCGAAGTTACAGTTACTTGTCATAATTAGTAACGAAGTTAGAGTTTCTTGTCATAATTAGTATCGAAGTTACAGTTACCTGTCATAATTTGATTCGAAGTTATAGTTACTTGTAAAAATTAGTATCGAAGTTACCGTTACCTGTCATAATTAGTATCGAAGTTACAGTTACCTGCCATAATTTGTATCAAAATTACAGTTCCTTGTCATAATTAGTATCGAAGTTACAGTTACCTGTCATAATTAGTATCGAAGGTACTGTTACCTACCATAATTTGTATCGAAATTACAGTTACTTGTCATAATTAGTTACGAAGTTACATTTACCTGTCATAATTTGTACTGAAATTACAGTTACTTGTCATAATTAGTAACGAAGTTACAGTTTCCTGTCATAATTAATATCGAAGTTACTGTTACCTGTCATAATTAGTATCGAAGGTACAGTTACCTGCCAAAATTTGTATCGAAATTACAGTTACTTGTCATAATTAGTAACGAAGTTACAGTTACCTGTCATAATTAGTATCGAAGTTACAGTTACTTGTCATAATAAGTATCGAAGTTACTGTTACCTGTCATAATTAGTATCGAAATTACAATTACCTGCCATAATTTGTAACGAATGTACAGTTACTTGTCATAATTAGTAACGAAGTTACAGTTACCTGTCATAATTAGTATCGAAGTTACAGTTACTTGTCATAATTAGTATCGAAGTTACTGTTACCTGACATAATTAGTATCGAAGTTACAGTTACCTGCCATAATTTGTATCGAAATTACAGGGACTTGATATAATTAGTAACGAAGTTACAGTTACCTGCCATAATTAGTATCGAAATTAAAGTTACTTGTCATAATTAGTAACGAAGTTACAGTTACCTGTCAAAATTAGTATCGAAGTTACTGTTACCTGTCATAATTAGTATTGAAGTTACAGTTACCTACCATAATTTTTATCAAAATTACTGTTACTTGTAGAGCCTCCGTGGCTTAGGCGGCAGCACGCTGGCCTCTCACCGCTGGTTCCGTGGTTCAAATCCCGGTCACTCCATGTGAGATCTGTGCTGGACAGAACGGAGGCAGACAGGTTTTTCTCCGGGTACTCCGGTTTTCCCTGTCACAATTTCATTCCAGCAACACTCTCCACTATCATTTCATTCCATCTGTCATTCATTTAATCATTGCCCCAGAGGAGTGCGACAGGCTTCGGCAGCCGGCACACATCATATCCTCGCCGCTAGATGGGGGCTTCATTCATTCCATTCCTGACCCGGTCGGGGACTGGAAGCAGGCTGTGGATTTTCATTCATTTCACTGTTACTTGTCATAATTAGTAACGAAGTTAGAGTTTCTTGTCATAATTAGTATCGAAGTTACAGTTACCTGTCATAATTTGTATCGAAGTTATAGTTACTTGTCATAATTAGTATCGAAGTTACTGTTACCTGTCATAATTAGAATGGAAGTTACAGTTACCTGCCATAATTTGTATCGAAATTACAGTTACTTGTCATAATAAGTAACGAAGTTACAGTTACCTGTAATAAATATTATCGAAGTTACAGTTACTTGTCATAATTAGTATCGAAGTGACTGTTACCTGTCATAATTAGTATCGTAGTTATAGTTACCTGCCAAAATTTGTATCGAAATTACAGTTACTTGTCATAATTAGTAACGATGTTACAGTAACCTGTCATAATTAGTATCGAAGCTACAGTTACTTGTCATAATTAGTATCGAAGTTACTGTTACTTGTCATAGTTAGTATCGATGTTACTGTTACCTGTCATAATTATTATCGAAATTACAATTACCTGCCATAATTTGTATCGAAATTACAGTTACTTGTCATAATTAGTAACGAAGTTTCAGTTACCTGTCATAATTAGTATCGAAGTTACAGTTACTTGTCATAATTAGTAACGAAGTTACAGTTACCTGTGATAATTGGTATCGAAGTTACAGTTACTTGTCATAATTAGTATCGAAGTTACTGTTACCTGTCATAATTAGTATCGAAGTTACAGTTACATGCCATTATTTGTATCGAAATTATAGTTACTTGTCATAATTAGGAACGAAGTTACAGTTAACTGTCATAATTAGTATCGAAGTTACAGTTACCTGCCATAATTATTATCGAAGATTTTGTTACCTGTCATAATTAGTATCGAAGTTACTTTTTTCTGTCATAATTAGTATCGAAGTTACTGTTAACTGTCATAATTAGTAACGAAGTTACTGTTACCTGCCATAATTTGTATCGAAATTACAGTTACTTGTCATAATTAGTAACGAAGTTACTGTTACTTGTCATAATAAGTATCGAAGTTACTGTTACCTGTCATAATTAGTATCGAAATTACAGTTACCTGCCATAATTTGTATCGAAATTACAGTTACTTGTCATAATTAGTAACGAAGTTACAGTTACTTGCCATAATTAGTATAGAAATTACAGTTACTTGTCATAATTAGTACCGAAGTTGCAGTTACCTGTCATAATTAGTATCGAAGTTACTGTTACCTGTCATAATTAGTATCGAATTTACTGTTACCTGCCATAATTTGTATCGAAATTACAGTTACTTGTCATAATTAGTAACGAAGTTACAGTTACCTGTCATAATTAGTATCGAAGTTACAGTTACTTGTCATAATTAGTATCGATGTTACCGTTACCTGTCATAATTAGTATCGAAGTTAGAGTAACCTGTCATAATTAGTATCGAAGTTACAGTTACTTGTCATAATTAGTATCGAAGTTACTGTTACCTGTCATAATTAGTATCGAAGTTACAGTTACCTACCATAATTGGTATCGAAATTACAGTTACTTGTCATAATTAGTAACGAAGTTACAGATACCTGTAATAATTAGTATCGAAGTTACAGTTACTTGTCATAATTAGTATCGAAGTTACTGTTACCTGTCATAATTAGTATCGAAGTTACAGTGACCTGCAAAAATTTGAATCGAAATTACAGTTACTTGTCATAATTAGTATCGAGGTTACTGTTGTCATAATTAATATCGAAGTTACTGTTACCTGTCATAATTAGTATCGAAGTTACAGTTACCTGTCATAATTAGTATCGAAGTTACAGTTTCTTGTCATAATTAGTAATGAAGTTACAGTGTCCTGTCATAATAACTATCGAAGTTACAGTTACTTGTCATAATTAGTATCGAAGTTACAGTAACTTGACATAATTAGTAACGATGTTACAGTAACCTTTCATAATTAGTATCGAAGTTACTGTTACCTGTATTAATTAGTATCGAAGTTACAGTTACCTGCCATAATTTGTATCGAAATTACAGGGACTTGTCATAATTAGTAACGAAGTTACAGTTACCTGTCATAATTAGTATCGAAGTTACTGTTACCTTTCATAATTAGTATTGAAGTTACAGTTACCTACCATAATTTTTTATCAAAATTACTGTTACTTGTCATAATTAGTAACGAAGTTAGGGTTTCTTGTAATAATTAGTATCGAAGTTACAGTTACCTGTCATAATTTGATTCGAAGTTATAGTTACTTGTCAAAATTAGTATCGAAGTTTAAGTTACCTGTCAAAATTAGTATCGAAGTTTAAGTTACCTGTCATAATTAGTATCGAAGTTACAGTTACCTGCCATAAAAAGTATCGAAGTTACTGTAACCTGTCATAATTAGTATCGAAGTTAGAGTTACCTGCCATAATTTTTATCGAAATTACAGTTACTTGTCATAATTAGTTACGAAGTTACAGTTACCTGCCATAATTTGTATCGAAATTACAGTTAATGTCATAATTAGTAACGAAGATACAGTTTCCTGTCATAATTAATATCGAACTTATTGTTTCCTGTCATAATTAGTATCGAAGGTACAGTTACCTGCCAAAATTAGTATCGATATTACAGTTACTTTTCATAATTAGTAACGAAGTTACAGTTCCCTGTCATAATTAGTATCGAAGTTACAGTTACTTGTCATAATAAGTATCGAAGTTACTGTTATCTGTCATAATTAGTATCGAAATTACAATTACCTGCCGTAATTTGTAACGAAATTACAGTTACTTGTCATAATTAGTAACGAAGTTACAGTTACCTGTCATAATTAGTATCGAAGTTACAGTTACTTGTCATAATTAGTATCGAAGTTACTGTTACCTGTCATAATTAGTATCGAAGTTACAGTTACCTGCCATAATTAGTTTCGAAGTTACTGTTACCTGTCATAATTAGTATCGAAGTTAGAGTTACCTGCCATAATTTGTATCGAAATTACAGTTACTTGTCATAATTAGTTACGAAGTTACAGTTACCTGCCATAATTTGTATCGAAATTACAGTTACTTGTCATAATTAGTAACGAAGTTACAGTTACTTGCCATAATTAGTATAGAAATTACAGTTACTTGTCATAATTAGTAACGAAGTTGCAGTTACCTGTCATAATTAGTATTGAAGTTACTGTTACCTGTCATAATTAGTATCGAATTTACAGTTACTTTTCATAATTAGTAACGAAGTTACAGTTACCTGTCATAATTAGTATCGAAGTTACAGTTACTTGTCATAATTAGTATCGAAGTTACTGTTACCTGTCATAATTAGTATCGAAGTTACAGTTACCTGTCATAATTAGTATCGAAGTTACAGTTACTTGTCATAATTAGTATCGAAGTTACTGTTACCTGTCATAATTAGTATCGAAGTTACAGTTACCTGCCATAATTTGTATCGAAATTACAGTTACTTGTCATAATTAGTAACGAAGTTACAGTTAACTGTCATATTTAGTATCGAAGTTACAGTTACCTGCCATAATTATTATCGAAGTAACTGTTACCTGTCATAATTAGTATCGAAGTAACTGTTTTCTGTCATAATTAGTATCGAAGTTACAGTTACCTGCCATAATTTGTATCGAAATTACAGTTACTTGTCATAATTAGTAACGAAGTTACAGTTACATGCCATAATTAATATAGAAATTACAGTTACTTGTCATAATTAGTAACGAAGTTGCAGTTACCTGTCATAATTAGTATCGAAGTTACTGTTACCTGTCATAATTACTATCGAAGTTACAGTTACCTGCCATAATTTGTATCGAAATTACAGTTACTTGTCATAATTAGTAACGAAGTTACAGATACCTGTCATAATTAGTATCGAACTTACAGTTACTTGTCATAATTAGTATCGAAGTTACTGTTACCTGTCATAATTAGTATCGAAGTTACTGTGACTTGCCAAAATTTGTATCGAACTTACAGTTACTTGTCATAATTAGTATCGAGGTTACTGTTGACATAATTAATATCGAAGTTTCTGTTACCTGTCATAATTAGTATCAAAGTTACAGTTACTTGTCATAATTAGTATCGAAGTTACAGTTACTTGTCATAATTAGTATCGAAGATACAGTTACCTGTCATAATTAGTATCGAAGTTACAGTTTCTTGTCATAATTAGTAATGAAGTTACAGTTACCTGTCTTAATAAGTTTCGAAGTTACAGTTACTTGTCATAATCAGTATCAAAGTTACAGTTACTTGACATAATTAGTAACGATGTTACAGTAACCTGTCATAATTAGTATCGAAGTTACTGTTACCTGTATTAATTAGTATCTAAGTTACTGTTACCTGACATAATTAGTATCGAAGTTACAGTTACCTGCCATAATTTGTATCGGAATTACAGGGACTTGTAATAATTAGTGACGAAGTTACATTTACCTGTCATAATTAGTATCGAAGTTACTGTTACCTGTCATAATTAGTATTGAAGTTACAGTTACCTACCATAATTTTTTATCAAAATTACTGTTACTTGTCATAATTAGTAACGAAGTTACAGTTTCCTGTCATAATTAATATCGAAGTTACTGTTACCTGTCATAATTAGTACCGAAGGTACAGCTACCTGCCAAAATTTGTATCGAAATTACAGTTACATGTCATAATTAGTAACGAAGTTACAGTTACCTGTCATAATTAGTATCGAAGTTACTGTTACTTTTCATAATAAGTTTCGAAGTTACTGTTACCTGTCATAATTAGTATCGAAATTACAATTACCTGCCATAATTTGTAACGATATTACAGTTACTTGTCATAATTAGTATCGAAGTTACTGTTACCTGTCATAATTAGTATCGAAGTTACATTTACCTGCCATAATTAGTATCGAAGTTACTGTTACCTGTCATAATTAGTATCGAAGTTAGAGTTACCTGCCATAATTTGTATCGAAATATCAGTTACTTGTCGTAATTAGTAACTAAGTTACAGTTACCTGTCATAATTAGTATCGAAGTTAGAGTTATTGTCATAATTAGTATCGAAGTTACAGTTACCTGCCAAAATTTGTATCGGAATTACAGTTACTTGTCATAATTAGTATCGAAGTTACTGTTACTTGTCATAATTAATATTGAAGTTACTGTTACCTCTCATAATTAGTATCGAAGTTACAGTTACTTGTCATAATTAGTATCGAAGTTACAGTTACTTGTCATAATTAGTATCGAAGTTACAGTTTCCTGTCATAATTAGTATCGAAGTTACAGTTTCTTGTCATAATTAGTAATGAAGTTACAGTTACCTGTCATAATAAGTATCGAAGTTACAGTTACATGTCATAATTAGTATCGAAGTTACAATTACTTGACATAATTTGTAACGATGTTACAGTTTCCTGTCCTAATTAGTATCGAAGTTACTGTTACCTGACATAATTAGTATCGAAGTTACAGTTACCTGGCTTAATTAGTATCGAAATTAAAGTTACTCGTCATAATTAGTAACGAAGTTACAGTTACTTGTCATAATTAGTATCGAAGTTACTGTTACCTGTCATAATTAGTATTGAAGTTACAGTTACCTACCATAATTTTTTATCAAAATTACTGTTTTTTGTCATAATTAGTAACGAAGTTAGAGTTTCTTGACATAATTAGTATCGAAGTTACAGTTACCTGTCATAATTTGTACCGAAGTTAGTGTTACCTGCCATAAATTGTATCGAAAAAAAGTTACTTGTCATAATTAGTAACGAAGTTACAGTTACCTGGCATAATTAGTATCGAAGTTACAGTTACTTGACATAATTAGTAATGATGTTACAGTTTCCTGTCCTAATTAGTATCGAAGTTACTGTTACCTGACATAATTAGTATCGAAGTTACAGTTACCTGCCATAATTTGTATCGAAATTACAGGGACTTGTCATAATTAGTTACGAAGTTACAGTTACCTGCCATAATTTGTATCGAAATTACAGTTAATGTCATAATTAGTAACGAAGATACAGTTTCCTGTCATAATTAATATCGAAGTTATTGTTACCTGTCATAATTAGTATCGAAGGTACAGTTACCTGCCAAAATTTGTATCGATATTACAGTTACTTGTCATAATTAGTAACGAAGTTACAGTTCCCTGTCATAATTAGTATCGAAGTTACAGTTACTTGTCATAATAAGTATCGAAGTTACTGTTATCTGTCATAATTAGTATCGAAATTACAATTACCTGCCGTAATTTGTAACGAAATTACAGTTACTTGTCATAATTAGTAACGAAGTTACAGTTACCTGTCATAATTAGTATCGAAGTTACAGTTACTTGTCATAATTAGTATCGAAGTTACTGTTACCTGTCATAATTAGTATCGAAGTTACAGTTACCTGCCATAATTAGTATCGAAGTTACTGTTACCTGTCATAATTAGTATCGAAGTTAGAGTTACCTGCCATAATTTGTATCGAAATTACAGCTACTTGTCATAATTAGTTACGAAGTTACAGTTACCTGCCATAATTTGTATCGAAATTACAGTTACTTGTCATAATTAGTAACGAAGTTACAGTTACTTGCCATAATTAGTATAGAAATTACAGTTACTTGTCATAATTAGTAACGAAGTTGCAGTTACCTGTCATAATTAGTATCGAAGTTACTGTTACCTGTCATAATTAGTATCGAATTTACAGTTACTTTTCATAATTAGTAACGAAGTTACAGTTACCTGTCATAATTAGTATCGAAGTTACAGTTACTTGTCATAATTAGTATCGATGTTACTGTTACCTGTCATAATTAGTATCGAAGTTACAGTTACCTGTCATAATTAGTATCGAAGTTACAGTTACTTGTCATAATTAGTATCGAAGTTACTGTTACCTGTCATAATTAGTATCGAAGTTACAGTTACCTGCCATAATTAGTTACGAAGTTACAGTTACCTGTCATAATTTGTATCGAAGTTACAGTTACTTGTCATAATTAGTATCGAAGTTACTGTTACCTGTCATAATTAGTATCGAAGTTACAGTTACCTGCCATAATAAGTATCGATGTTACTGTTACCTGTCATAATTAGTATCGAAGTTAGAGTTACCTGCCATAATTTGTATCGAAATTACAGTTACTTGTCATAATTAGTTACGAAGTTACAGTTACCTGCCATAATTTGTATCGAAATTACAGTTAATGTCATAATTAGTAACGAAGTTACAGTTTCCTGTCATAATTAATATCGAAGTTATTGTTACCTGTCATAATTAGTATCGAAGGTACAGTTACCTGCCAAAATTTGTATCGATATTACAGTTACTTGTCATAATTAGTAACGAAGTTACAGTTCCCTGTCATAATTAGTATCGAAGTTACAGTTACTTGTCATAATAAGTATCGAAGTTACTGTTATCTGTCATAATTAGTATCGAAATTACAATTACCTGCCGTAATTTGTATCGAAATTACAGTTACTTGTCATAATTAGTAACGAAGTTACAGTTACCTTATTCATTCATTCATTCATTTATTTGCAATGGGGGGTGTGTCCCCCGGTGGCAAATTGGATATACATAACAAATACATAATTATACAAACAATACATAATTATACATAACAATTCAATAACAATTATACAACAATTAAACTGGAGTATTTACACAAATAGTCAGTCTTTTCTTAAACACACCTATATGTTTGGGAAAAGGCTTGAACCACTTTTCAGAATTTATTGTAATTATTATTATTATCATCATGATTATTATTATTATTGTCATGTGTTGTGACATCTCTATATTACGCCTCGAGAGTTTAAAAGTGCGCAGTTTGTGTGTATGTATCTCTCTGTCTAACGTTGTGCAACCCCTGGCTACATACTGCCTTGTTCTCTCGTATTGGCTAGTGTTGTTGCTACCTTGCATTTTGTTGTGCAATTCGTTCTGCCATTGGCTCTGACAATATTTGACGCGAGTTTGGGGGCACTCCCAAACTACGCATTTGATTTTTCTGAGAGGCTTCTCCCCCCTCTGGGGGACAGAAGCTAAGTCAGTCTTAGACGCGCCGAGATGTAAGGCGAACGTGTGTATTCGGGCAGAGGCCCACCCTCATGGCGCAGCGGAATGTGAGTACGGCTCAATGTATTTCTATCTAACGCAATGTAATTGTTTTTGTTAAACGTTCCTTCTTTTGCTTAATTCTCTTTCCTTTTCAAGATGTTATTGTTAGTATTTTAATCCTTGAACCAGATCTCCGGGACCTTGCGTAATGTCATACGGCGGAGTTCTTTTTGTTGCTTTTGTTATGTGCCCTTCTCACAGTTTTATTATTTTGGTTAATACCTGTAAGATTCGAAAGTATTGCGTTTCTGCGTCTTGGCTTATATATATTTCCTGTCGGGCCTTAGTGCTCGTCTTTTGCGTCGGTGTCTCTTTGTACCACAAATGTTTCATTTGATTGGTAGCAATTGGACCTTTGTTTGTGGACAGTATGTGTGAGGTAACGGGACTTATGTCCAACGTCCCACTAATACGTGTCCCCTTTGTTTATAGAATATATGTGACGGTGGTTAACTGGGATTTTCTCCAGCTCCGATGTCATATTATTCTTTTTTTTATATGTCGTGTTGTTGCGGCATTATGTTGGAGTATAAGCCTGTTTTTTTATAGCGTGCTTTCGATTTTTACCGGTCTCTTTCGTCCCAAGTCAATTGTAATGTAATGTATCTCCGTATATCTCATTTTCCTTTTGTTTTGTTTTTATCTTTCGATTTTCGCCGTATTACATAACTTAATGATATTCCCCCTTTTCTTCCCCTTCTTCCTACCTCCGTGAAATCTCTCTTCCCTTTGTTTTACTCCCCTCACTCCTCCCCCATCCCTCAGGTATGTTTACAATAACATCATGAAAAGCTTCGCGTCTTAGCAGTTCGAATTTTGACTTTTTGCAAGTTTGTCGTTTCTCTCTAACTTTTGTAAGTTTCGTTTTATTTTCTTTCAAGTTTGTATCTTTTCGTTAGATTCATGTTGTTGAGCGGTACTCAGGTTCTGTCGTGCTTTTTAGTTTTTTTTTAGTTTTTGAATTCTTTATTCTTGGTATTGGGTTTCTTTTGTATTATTGATCTTGTCTTAGCTTGCCTTTTTTCTTTGTTTTAAATAATTTGTTTATTTCGTGTACACGCTCTTTCTTTTATCCTCAATACATTTTTATATTTTAAGTAATATAGCTCCCTTGTCTTTTCATTTCTTATATTTAAGTTCCCCTTCCTTATCCTTATCCTTATCTCGATTTCGTCAATCTTGTCTTTGTGACGTAACAAAGGCACGATTAACACGCCTCTGGGATTTGTTTAATTAATTTTATGGGAATCTCATTTTTGCACTTTTGATTGTTGCATTAAGCAATTATTTGTTTGCATTTGGTTTTTTGGAAATCATCTTTTGCTCGCTCCGAAAACCTTGGGCCCAGCACCGGGTCGAGCAAGACGTCTTTTCCCCCATCCATTTGCGACCTTGTTGATTTTATCTTCCACTGCTACTCTGACGCGCATTATTATTATTATTACTAGACCTTTATCGGCGCAATGGTAGCAGATCGCGTGGTTGCGTGCGAAATCGTTCCCTCCTCACCTCTCTCAAGTTATTAACCTTTTATTATTTTTCTCTTCATTTACATTGTATTAAAATTTGTTTTTCTTTGAGTTTAAGGAATTCAGTGAATTGTTTTTCCCCACCCCTGAAGAAAGGGTGAAGTTACTTTCCGTGTGAACTACGGGCATCCAGGAAACCCATCTCCAAGGAAAGGTGGTTTAGTCCCTCAAGTAAACAAGACATCCAAAAGACCCAGCTTCGAGGTGAACAGTGGCAACATATCAGTGAGTACATCGCATCGCTGGAACACGACACGTCACGGTATTGTAACCTACTTTTATGTATTTGCTTCCTCTAGTAGACATTTGTTTAGTTAACGGTGATTTTAGGGCGACAGGAAATTTTGTTTGCTTTCTCTTCCTTTTCATTTCGTCAGTGTTGTGGACGTTTTTATTTTACTTTCTGTGAAGTAGAAAATGCATTTCTCTCAAGGGTTTGAGTCCTTACCTTTGTTGTAAATAGTCGCTTTGTTAACTGTGATATTTCTCAGAACTCGCCTCACCCCTTCACACGTCTCAGTCTGGAACAGCTGCTGACAGGTTCCTTGTCATTACCGTACAGCCTAAAACCCCCCGCCCCTCTTTCTCCGAAGTTTTCCCCAATGAAGGTGGGCCCACTTATGGGAACCGTCTCTTTAAATCCTACGGTCGCCCCGACCCACCTTGAGCCTCGCGTAATTATACTAACGTTTGATGTTAGTATAGTGTTTGTTGTTTCAGTTATGAATGAATGGTCTGTTGAGCTATTATGTGTGTTATGATTGGGAGTTAAGTTTGTTTCATAATTAGGGAGGGTGATTGTTTTATTTTTGTCAGGGGATTTCAATGTAGGTTTTCATTTAAAATTGTTTATATACGGTAAGCTTGATGTTACTATATGTTCAGTATGGCAGTGTGTATTTCGTTGGGAAACCTGCTAGGTGAGGTCTTCGTCGGGATTAGGGTATGGGACCTGTCCCACGGCTTCGACGCCCACTTAGGATGTACATAGATTCTACACGATTCGTCAATCTTTAGTATGGGATGAAGTTTGTCACGATGACCTGTAGTCCGTTATTTGAGTTTCCATGGTGTTCCAACGACTCATATTAGCATTCTGATGTAATGGGGAAATTTTGATTTGTTTATGGGAAGGAGTATGTATGTAGTGTTGTTGTTGTTGGTTGTATTTTGAGATGAATGTGTGTGTCAATGAGTTTAATGAATTTTTATCAACAGTTATTTGTGGGTGGTTTCAAATTTAGTTCAATTTTGATTTTATACCCTATTCAATTTAAACTATATATATATTACGTACGAACTATTTATTCGTTTTTATTGGCAAACCAAATATACGATAAGTATTACTCAGAGATACCAACCATTTTAGGTCTACGGCATCCTTGGTATGGGACATTGATGTTCGTGTGAACTACTCTGGCGTGCATTACCCAATTTTCTTATATTTGTATGGGATAGGCCATACCCTCTGTGTCTTTTTTTTTTTAATGCGGTACCTCTGAGGTCTACGGCCCGTATATTGACGCTGTAACCATTTTATTTTTGTGGGTTGGTAATATTTATTATTGGGTTTCGAGTTTGATTGATTGTATGTCTGGTCTTGATTGGTTTTATGCGAGGTTCCAGTCTGTTCCTTTTATTTGGAAGGTATTTTGTAACGTAATTATTTGGATTTTCGTTCTCTGTCCGGAATGGTATTTTTGTTTCGACAGCTACTTTGAGTTATTATTCCTTTTCATTTGTTAGTATCTAATGTCTTTTGATGAATGTTATTAGTACATTTTTCCCCTTTACTCCTACTATGTATCTAGTTAGGCAGGAGACACCCGTGGCCGCCTGAGTTACACGGAGGATTTCGAAAGATGTGTTGAACTATACTTCTGCCTAAGGCAATTTCCGGTACCTGCCTGCTTTTGTTGTAGGGAGCCGGCCGGCCCATTGTCCGAGCTGCAGACACGACTTGCTATTGTTCGACAACGCCTGAGATGGTCTGTTGACTTACATTCTTTTCTTGTAGTGACAGTGATTTGTTTATTGATATAGTTGTTTACTATTTATCGTAACTTCTGTTTTACGTTTTTGTGATATCATGTTTTTATAAATCATTTCAATCTAATGTTTTCTCTAAGATAATGTGTATTATTTTCCTGTATCTGTCATATATTTGGAGAGTGTTTCCGGTAGCGATAGCTAGTCTCCAAGTACCTGAGAAGTGGCCGGTGTATCCTTTAGACCCCGTTCACGGCTCGTTTTCTCTTCTTTCATTTGGTCTGACGACCCTGCCTATTCATACTTTTACTTTCCAGCTGGCAGAATGAATCTACTTTCCCTCTTACGCAGCTTATGTAACCCCAAATATTTCCCCTGACGCAAGCCTTATTTTGTATACAGGGTGCTCCCCTTTATATTTTTTTTGTGATCATGATTTAACCTTTTTCTTTCTTTTATTATTAGAAAATTGGCTGATTTCCAGAAGGTCGCCATTAAGAAGACTTCGCTTTCTCCACGTCATCTGGCAGAGTCTAGCTCAAGATTGACCGTTTTATTATCATTATTTTCTTTTTGGTACATCCATTTTTAATATGTGTGACGTATTGACGTGCAGTAGAGGTAGGATCCGCCTTTATTTCACGCCTGTACTGATCCTTATATAATTTGAATTTTTGTTGTTTTAATTTCATCTTAAAGTTTTTTTTCTTTCGTACCAAAAAGGAATAATTTTCCTCATCAGTGAACATCTTCGTGAATACGTGTGTATGAAAATATATGTGTGTTTGAGAAAAGAGACTTGCGTTTCGTCAAGCCTTTTATGGAAGTTATGACGTTTAAAGAACTTTTAATTAAGCTGCGTCATATGAATAAGAGAAATGTGAGAACATTTTATTATGTCTTTATTTTCATGTATGTATCTAGTGTACATGATGTAATTTTCTTTCCTTCACCCTGTTCAAATGTATCTAATCGAAGAATGTTATTTTATATAATTTTGTTATGAAAAAGAAAAAAATTCTTTTATGCCTTTGTTATGTAAAAGAATTTTTTTTGGAGAAAGCGGTGGAGGCTCTAAGACTGCGGCAGGTAGAGAGTTCCAGTTATCAATGGCACGGTTTACAAAAGAATATTTACCATAATTTGTACGCTGTGGTCGGCCCTTAACTTTGAAAGGATGATCGCTCCTACCCATGTAAGTGGGCTTTCCCAATCGTTTGCTAAGCTCACCCCATGCTGGTTGATTTGTATACGTGTTGTACATAGCGCAGAGTCTAGATTTCATCCTCCTAGCCTCCAGTGATTCCCACCCAAGTCATAATTAGTATCGAAGTTACAGTTACTTGTCATAATTAGTATCGAAGTTACTGTTACCTGTCATAATTAGTATCGAAGTTACAGTTACCTGCCATAATTAGTATCGAAGTTACTGTTGCCTGTCATAATAAGTATCGAAGTTAGAGTTACCTGCCATAATTTGTATCGAAATTACAGTTACTTGTCATAATTAGTAACGAAGTTACAGTTACCTGTCATAATTAGTATCGAAGTTACAGTTACTTGTCATAATTAGTATCGAAGTTACCGTTACCTGTCATAATTAGTATCGAAGTTACTGTTACCTGTCATAATTAGTATCGAAGTTACAGTTACTTGTCATAATTGGTATCGAAGTTACTGTAACCTGTCATAATTAGTATCGAAGTTACAGTTACCTGCCATAATTTGTATCGAAATTACAGTTACTTGTCATATTTAGTAACGAAGTTACAGTTAACTGTCATAATTAGTATCGAAGTTACAGTTACCTGCCATAATTATTATCGAAGTTACTGTTACCTGTCATAATTTGTATCGAAATTACAGTTACTTGTCATAATTAGTAACGAAGTTACTGTTACTTGTCATAATTAGTATCGAAGTTACTGTTACCTGTCATAATTAGTATCGAAATTACAGTTACCTGCCATAATTATCACAGAGGAAGACGGACAGCTCGGCTGATACCGAGTCTGGTCGTGTGGCCGAGTAGGAAACACGGAGAAATAAATTACTTTCTGACACAGATGTTGAGAGGTCATGGCTACTTTCGGTGTTACCTTCATCGTATGGCCAAAGTAAGGAGTCCAGTTTGTATTTACTGCGAGTACGAACGAGATGACGTTTATCATACGTTTTTCGTCTGCGATCGTTGGGCAGCGGAAAAACAACAACTTGAAGCTGAGGTTGGTCCAATAACGCCGGACAATATATTTGGCATTATGCTGAGAAACGAGCTCAGCTGGGATACGGTCGCTTTCTTTGTTCAGGTGGTCCTTCGTCAGAAGAAGTCAGATGGGGACTTGCTCGATTTAGTCGATTGAGTCTGCGATCCGCGGGCTATGAATGGAGAAGTAAGATGGTGCTTGTGAAGCAAAGAAAATGACTCCATCCTGAAGTAATACGAAAGTGGTCCCGGGATGGGTTTTGTCAAGAGGACAGGGTGTGATTTTTTAGTGGGTAAGAATCCCACACTCTTGAGAAGTGCGGACCCTTCTCAAGGTCTTATGCAAGATTTTTCCACTTCCCTCGTAAAAAAAAACCTGTCATAATTAGTATCGAAGTTACAGTTACCTGTCATAATTAGTATCGAAGTTACAGTTACATGCCATAATTTGTATCGAAATTACAGTTACTTGTCATAATTAGTAACGAAGTTACAGTTACTTGCCATAATAAATATAGAAATTACAGTTACTTGTCATAATTAGTATCGAAGTTACTGTTACCTGTCATAATTAGTATCGAAGTTACAGTGACCTGCAAAAATTTGAATCGAAATTACAGTTACTTGTCATAATTAGTATCGAGGTTACTGTTGTCATAATTAATATCGAAGTTATTGTTACCTGTCATAATTAGTAACGAAGTTGCAGTTACCTGTCATAATTAGTATCGAAGTTACAGTTACCTGCCATAATTTGTATCGAAATTACAGTTACTTGTCATAATTAGTAACGAAGTTACAGATACCTGTAATAATTAGTATCGAAGTTACAGTTACTTGTCATAATTAGTATCGAAGTTTCTGTTACCTGTCATAATTAGTATCGAAGTTACAGTGACCTGCAAAAATTTGAATCGAAATTACAGTTACTTGTCATAATTAGTATCGAGGTTACTGTTGTCATAATTAATATCGAAGTTACTGTTACCTGTCATAATTAGTATCGAAGTTACAGTTAACTGTCATAATTAGTATCGAAGTTACAGTTTATTGTCATAATTAGTATTGAAGTTACAGTTACCTGTCATAATAACTATCGAAGTTACAGTTACTTGTCATAATTTGTATCGAAGTTACAGTAACTTGACATAATTAGTAACGATGTTACAGTAACCTGTCATAATTAGTATCGAAGTTACTGTTACCTGTATTAATTAGTATCGAAGTTACTGTTACCTGACATAATAAGTATCGAAGTTACAGTTACCTGCCATAATTTGTATCGAAATTACAGGGAATTGTCATAATTAGTAACGAAGTTACAGTTACCTGTCATAATTAGTATCGAAGTTACTGTTACCTGTCATAATTAGTATTGAAGTTACAGTTACCTACCATAATTTTTTATCAAAATTACTGTTACTTGTCATAATTAGTAACGAAGTTAGAGTTTCTTGTAATAATTAGTATCGAAGTTACAGTTACCTGTCATAATTTGATTCGAAGTTACAGTTACTTGTCAAAATTAGTATCGAAGTTTAAGTTACCTGTCATAATTAGTATCGAAGTTACAGTTACCTGCCATAATTTGTATCGAAATTACAGTTCCTTGTCATAATTAGTATCGAAGTTACAGTTACCTGTCACAATTAGTATCGAAGGTACTGTTACCTGCCATAATTTGTATCGAAATTACAGTTACTTGTCATAATTAGTTACGAAGTTACAGTTACCTGTCATAATTTGTATCGAAGTTACAGTTACTTGTCATAATTAGTATCGAAGTTACTGTTACCTGTCATAATTAGTATCGAAGTTACAGTTACCTGCCATAATAAGTATCGAAGTTACTGTTACCTGTCATAATTAGTATCGAAGTTAGAGTTACCTGCCATAATTTGTATCGAAATTACAGTTACTTGTCATAATTAGTTACGAAGTTACAGTTACCTGCCATAATTTGTATCGAAATTACAGTTAATGTCATAATTAGTAACGAAGTTACAGTTTCCTGTCATAATTAATATCGAAGTTATTGTTACCTGTCATAATTAGTATCGAAGGTACAGTTACCTGCCAAAATTTGTATCGATATTACAGTTACTTGTCATAATTAGTAACGAAGTTACAGTTCCCTGTCATAATTAGCATCGAAGTTACAGTTACTTGTCATAATAAGTATCGAAGTTACTGTTATCTGTCATAACTAGTATCGAAATTACAATTACCTGCCGTAAATTGTAACGAAATTACAGTTACTTGTCATAATTAGTAACGAAGTTAAAGTTACCTGTCATAATTAGTATCGAAGTTACAGTTACTTGTCATAATTAGTATCGAAGTTACTGTTACCTGTCATAATTAGTATCGAAGTTACAGTTACCTGCCATAATTAGTATCGAAGTTACTGTTACCTGTCATAATTAGTATCGAAGTTAGAGTTACCTGCCATAATTTGTATCGAAATTACAGTTACTTGTCATAATTAGTTACGAAGTTACAGTTACCTGCCATAATTTGTATCGAAATTACAGTTACTTGTCATAATTAGTAACGAAGTTACAGTTACTTGCCATAATTAGTATAGAAATTACAGTTACTTGTCATAATTAGTAACGAAGTTGCAGTTACCTGTCATAATTAGTATCGAAGTTACTGTTACCTGTCATAATTAGTATCGAATTTACAGTTACTTGTCATAATTAGTAACGAAGTTACAGTTACCTGTCATAATTAGTATCGAAGTTACAGTTACTTGTCATAATTAGTATCGAAGTTACTGTTACCTGTCATAATTAGTATCGAAGTTACAGTTACCTGTCATAATTAGTATCGAAGTTACAGTTACTTGTCATACTTAGTATCGAAGTTACTGTTACCTGTCATAATTAGTATCGAAGTTACAGTTACCTGCCATAATTTGTATCGAAATTACAGTTACTTGTCATAATTAGTAACGAAGTTACAGTTAACTGTCATAATTAGTATCGAAGTTACAGTTACCTGCCATAATTATTATCGAAGTAACTGTTACCTGTCATAATTAGTATCGAAGTAACTGTTTTCTGTCATAATTAGTATCGAAGTTACAGTTACCTGCCATAATTTGTATCGAAATTACAGTTACTTGTCATAATTAGTAACGAAGTTACAGTTACTTGCCATAATTAATATAGAAATTACAGTTACTTGTCATAATTAGTAACGAAGTTGCAGTTACCTGCCATAATTAGTATCGAAGTTACTGTTACCTGTCATAATTAGTATCGAAGTTACAGTTACCTGCCATAATTTATATCGAAATTACAGTTACTTGTCATAATTAGTAACGAACTTACAGATACCTGTCATAATTAGTATCGAAGTTACAGTTACTTGTCATAATTAGTATCGAAGTTACTGTTACCTGTCATAATTAGTATCGAAGTTACAGTGACCTGCCAAAATTTGTATCGAACTTACAGTTACTTGTCATAATTAGTATCGAGGTTACTGTTGTCATAATTAATATCGAAGTTTCTGTTACCTGTCATAATTAGTATCAAAGTTACAGTTACTTGTCATAATTAGTATCGAAGTTACAGTTACTTGTCTTAATTAGTATCGAAGTTACAGTTACCTGTCATAATTAGTATCGAAGTTACAGTTTCTTGTCATAATTAGTAATGAAGTTACAGTTACCTGTCTTAATAAGTTTCGAAGTTACAGTTACTTGTCATAATTAGTATCGAAGTTACAGTTACTTGACATAATTAGTATCGATGTTACAGTAACCTGTCATAATTAGTATCGAAGTTACTGTTACCTGTATTAATTAGTATCAAAGTTACTGTTACCTGACATAATTAGTATCGAAGTTACAGTTACCTGCCATAATTTGTATCGAAATTACAGGGACTTGTAATAATTAGTGACGAAGTTACATTTACCTGTCATAATTAGTATCGAAGTTACTGTTACCTGTCATAATTAGTATTGAAGTTACAGTTACCTACCATAATTTTTTATCAAAATTACTGTTACGTGTCATAATTAGTAACGAAGTTACAGTTTCCTGTCATAATTAATATCGAAGTTACTGTTACCTGTCATAATTAGTACCGAAGGTACAGTTACCTGCCAAAATTTGTATCGAAATTACAGTTACATGTCATAATTAGTAACGAAGTTACAGTTACCTGTCATAATTAGTATCGAAGTTACAGTTACTTGTCATAATAAGTCTCGAAGTTACTGTTACCTGTCATAATTAGTATCGAAATTACAATTACCTGCCATAATTTGTAACGATATTACAGTTACTTGTCATAATTAGTATCGAAGTTACTGTTACCTGTCAAAATTAGTATCGAAGTTACAGTTACCTGCCATAATTAGTATCGAAGTTACTGTTACCTGTCATAATTAGTATCGAAGTTAGAGTTACCTGCCATAATTTGTATCGAAATATCAGTTACTTGTCATAATTAGTAACTAAGTTACAGTTACCTGTCATAATTAGTATCGAAGTTACAGTTATTGTCATAATTAGTATCGAAGTTACAGTTACCTGCCAAAATTTGTATCGGAATTACAGTTACTTGTCATAATTAGTATCGAAGTTACTGTTACTTGTCATAATTAATATTGAAGTTACTGTTACCTCTCATAATTAGTATCGAAGTTACAGTTACTTGTCATAATTAGTATCGAAGTTACAGTTACTTGTCATAGATAGTATAGAATCGAAGTTACAGTTTCCTGTCATAATTAGTATCGAAGTTACAGTTTCTTGTCTTAATTAGTAATGAAGTTACAGTTACCTGTCATAATAAGTATCGAAGTTACAGTTACTTGTCATAATTAGTATCGAAGTTACAGTTACTTGACATAATTAGTAACGATGTTACAGTTTCCTGTCCTAATTAGTATCGAAGTTACTGTTACCTGACATAATTAGTATCGAAGTTACAGTTACCTGGCTTAATTAGTATCGAAATTAAACTTACTTGTCATAATTAGTAACGAAGTTACAGTTACCTGTCATAATTAGTATCGAAGTAACTGTTACCTGTCATAATTAGTATTGAAATTACAGTTACCTACCATAATTTTTTATCAAAATTACTGTTACTTGTCATAATTAGTAACGAATTTAGAGTTTCTTGACATAATTAGTATCGAAGTTACAGTTACCTGTCATAATTTGTACCGAAGTTAGTGTTACCTGCCATAAATTGTATCGAAATAACAGTTACATGTCATAATTAGTAACGAAGTTACAGTTACCTGGCATAATTAGTATCGAAGTTACAGTTACTTGTCATAATTAGTATCGAAGTTACAGTTACTTGACATAATTAGTAATGATGTTACATTTTCCTGTCCTAATTAGTATCGAAGTTACTCTTACCTGACATAATTAGTATCGAAGTTACAGTTACCTGCCATAATTTGTATCGAAATTACAGGGACTTGTCATAATTAGTAACGAAGTTACAGTTACCTGTCATAATTTGTATCGAAGTTACTGTTACCTGTCATAATTAGTATTGAAGTTACAGTTACCTACCATAATTTTTTATCAAAATTACTGTTACTTGTCATAATTAGTAACGAAGTTAGAGTTTCTTGTCATAATTAGTATCGAAGTTACAGTTACCTGTCATAATTTGATTCGTAGTTATAGTTACTTGTCAAAATTAGTATCGAAGTTACCGTTACCTGTCATAATTAGTATCGAAGTTACAGTTACCTGCCATAATTTGTATCGAAATTACAGTTCCTTGTCATAATTAGTATCGAAGTTACAGTTACCTGTCATAATTAGTATCGAAGGTACTGTTACCTGCCATAATTTGTATCGAAATTACAGTTACTTGTCATAATTAGTTACGAAGTTACAGTTACCTGTCATAATTTGTACCGAAATTACAGTTACTTGTCATAATTAGTAACGAAGTTACAGTTTCCTGTCATAATTAATATCGATGTTACTGTTACCTGTCATAATTAGTATCGAAGGTACAGTTACCTGCCAAAATTTTTACCGAAATTACAGTTACTTGTCATAATTAGTAACGAAGTTACAGTTACCTGTCATAATTTGTATCGAAGTTACAGTTACTTGTCATAATAAGTATCGAAGTTACTGTTACCTGTCATAATTAGTATCGAAATTACAATAACCTGCCATAATTTGTAACGAATTTACAGTTACTTGTCATAATTAGTAACGAAGTTACAGTTACCTGTCATAATTAGTATCGAAGTTACAGTTACTTGTCATAATTAGTATCGAAGTTACTGTTACCTGTCATAATTAGTATCGAAGTTACAGTTACCTGCCATAATTAGTATCGAAGTTACTGTTACCTGTCATAATGAGTATCGAAGTTAGAGTTACCTGCCATAATTTGTATCGAAATAATAGTTACTTGTCTTAATTAGTAACGAAGTTACAGTTACCTTTCATAATAAGTATCGAAGTTACAGTTACTTGTCATAATTAGTATCGAAGTTACTGTTACCTGTCATAATTAGTATCGAAGTTACAGTTACCTGCCAAAACTTTTATCGAAATTACAGTTACTTGTCATAATTAGTATCGAAGTTACTGTTACCTGTCATAATTAGTATAGAAATTACAGTTACTTGTCATAATTAGTAACGAAGTTGCAGTTACCTGTCATAATTAGTATCGAAGTTACTGTTACCTGTCATAATTAGTATCGAATTTACTGTTACCTGCCATAATTTGTATCGAAATTACAGTTACTTGTCATAATTAGTAACGAAGTTACAGTTACCTGTCATAATTAGTATCGAAGTTACAGTTACTTGTCATAATTAGTATCGAAGTTACTGTTACCTGTCATAATTAGTATCGAAGTTACAGTTACCTGGCATAATTAGTATCGAAGTTAGAGTTACTTGTCATAATTAGTATCGAAGTTACTGTTACCTGTCATAATTAGTATCGAAGTTACAGTTACCTGCCATAATTTGTATCGAAATTACAGTTACTTGTCATAATTAGTAACGAAGTTACAGTTAACTGTCATAATTAGTATCGAGGTTACAGTTACCTGCCATAATTATTATCGAAGTAACTGTTACCTGTCATAATTAGTATCGAAGTAACTGTTTTCTGTCATAATTAGTATCGAAGTTACTGTTACGTGTCATAATTAGTATCGAAGTTACAGTTACCTGCCATAATTTGTATCGAAATTACAGGGACGTGTCATAATTAGTAACGAAGTTACAGTTACCTGTCATAATTAGTATCGAAATTAAAGTTACTTGTCATAATTAGTAACGAAGTTACAGTTTCTTGTCATAATTAGTAATGAAGTTACAGTTACCTGTCATAATAAGTATCAAAGTTACAGTTACTTGTCATAATTAGTATCGAAGTTACAGTTACTTGACATAATTAGTAACGATGTTACAGTAACCTGTCATAATTATTATCGAAGTTACTGTTACCTGTATTAATTAGTATCAAAGTTACTGTTACCTGACATAATTAGTATCGAAGTTACAGTTACCTGCCATAATTTGTATCGAAATTACAGGGACTTGTCATAATTAGTAACGAAGTTACAGTTACCTGCCATAATTAGTATCGAAATTAAAGTTACTTGTCATAATTAGAAACGAAGTTACAGTTACCTGTCATAATTAGTATCGAAGTTACTGTAACCTGTCATAATTTGTATTGAAGTTACAGTTACCTACCATAATTTTTTATCAAAATTACTGTTACTTGTCATAATTAGTAACGAAATTAGAGTTTCTTGTCATAATTAGTATCTAAGTTACAGTTACCTGTAATAATTTGATTCGAAGTTATAGTTACTTGTCAAAATTAGTATCGAAGATACTGTTACCTGTCATAATTAGTATCGAAGTTACAGTTACCTGCCATAATTTTTATCGAAATTACAGTTCCTTGTCATAATTAGTATCGAAGTTACAGTTACCTGTCATAATTAGTATCGAAGGTACTGTTACCTGCCATAATTTGTATCGAAATTACAGTTACTTGTCATAATTAGTTACGAAGTAACAGTTATCTGTCATAATTTGTATCGAAATTACAGTTACTTGTCATAATTAGTAACGAAGTTACAGTTTCCCGTCATAATTAATATCGAAGTTACTGTTACCTGTCATAATTAGTATCGAAGGTGCAGTTACCTGCCAAAATTTGTATCGAAATTACAGTTACTTGTCATAATTAGTAACGAAGTTACAGTTACCTGTCAAATTAGTATCGAAGTTACAGTTACTTGTCATAATTAGTATCGAATTTACTGTTACCTGTCATAATTAGTATCGAAGTTACAGTTACCTGCCATAATTAGTATCGAAGTTACTGTTACTTGACCTAATTAGTAATGATGTTACATTTTCCTGTCCTAATTAGTATCGAAGTTACTCTTACCTGACATAATTAGTATCGAAGTTACAGTTACCTGCCATAATTTGTATCGAAATTACAGGGACTTGTCATAATTAGTAACGAAGTTACAGTTACCTGTCATAATTTGTATCGAAGTTACTGTTACCCGTCATAATTAGTATTGAAGTTACAGTTACCTACCATAATTTTTTATCAAAATTACTGTTACTTGTCATAATTAGTAACGAAGTTAGAGTTTCTTGTCATAATTAGTATAGAAGTTACAGTTACCTGTCATAATTTGATTCGTAGTTATAGTTACTTGTCAATATTAGTATCGAAGTTACCGTTACCTGTCATAATTAGTATCGAAGTTACAGTTACCTGCCATAATTTGTATCGAAATTACAGTTCCTTGTCATAATTAGTATCGAAGTTACAGTTACCTGTCATAATTAGTATCGAAGGTACTGTTACCTGCCATAATTTGTATCGAAATTACAGTTACTTGTCATAATTAGTTACGAAGTTACAGTTACCTGTCATAATTTGTACCGAAATTACAGTTACTTGTCATAATTAGTAACGAAGTTACAGTTTCCTGTCATAATTAATATCGATGTTACTGTTACCTGTCATAATTAGTATCGAAGGTACAGTTACCTGCCAAAATTTGTACCGAAATTACAGTTACTTGTCATAATTAGTAACGAAGTTACAGTTACCTGTCATAATTTGTATCGAAGTTACAGTTACTTGTCATAATAAGTATCGAAGTTACTGTTACCTGTCATAATTAGTATCGAAATTACAATAACCTGCCATAATTTGTAACGAATTTACAGTTACTTGTCATAATTAGTAACGAAGTTACAGTTACCTGTCATAATTAGTATCGAAGTTACAGTTACTTGTCATAATTAGTATCGAAGTTACTGTTACCTGTCATAATTAGTATCGAAGTTACAGTTACCTGCCATAATTAGTATCGAAGTTACTGTTACCTGTCATAATGAGTATCGAAGTTAGAGTTACCTGCCATAATTTGTATCGAAATAATAGTTACTTGTCTTAATTAGTAACGAAGTTACAGTTACCTTTCATAATAAGTATCGAAGTTACAGTTACTTGTCATAATTAGTATCGAAGTTACTGTTACCTGTCATAATTAGTATCGAAGTTACAGTTACCTGCCAAAACTTTTATCGAAATTACAGTTACTTGTCATAATTAGTATCGAAGTTACTGTTACCTGTCATAATTAGTATAGAAATTACAGTTACTTGTCATAATTAGTAACGAAGTTGCAGTTACCTGTCATAATTAGTATCGAAGTTACTGTTACCTGTCATAATTAGTATCGAATTTACTGTTACCTGCCATAATTTGTATCGAAATTACAGTTACTTGTCATAATTAGTAACGAAGTTACAGTTACCTGTCATAATTAGTATCGAAGTTACAGTTACTTGTCATAATTAGTATCGAAGTTACTGTTACCTGTCATAATTAGTATCGAAGTTACAGTTACCTGGCATAATTAGTATCGAAGTTACAGTTACTTGTCATAATTAGTATCGAAGTTACTGTTACCTGTCATAATTAGTATCGAAGTTACAGTTACCTGCCATAATTTGTATCGAAATTACAGTTACTTGTCATAATTAGTAACGAAGTTACAGTTAACTGTCATAATTAGTATCGAGGTTACAGTTACCTGCCATAATTATTATCGAAGTAACTGTTACCTGTCATAATTAGTATCGAAGTAACTGTTTTCTGTCATAATTAGTATCGAAGTTACTGTTACGTGTCATAATTAGTATCGAAGTTACAGTTACCTGCCATAATTTGTATCGAAATTACAGGGACGTGTCATAATTAGTAACGAAGTTACAGTTACCTGTCATAATTAGTATCGAAATTAAAGTTACTTGTCATAATTAGTAACGAAGTTACAGTTTCTTGTCATAATTAGTAATGAAGTTACAGTTACCTGTCATAATAAGTATCAAAGTTACAGTTACTTGTCATAATTAGTATCGAAGTTACAGTTACTTGACATAATTAGTAACGATGTTACAGTAACCTGTCATAATTATTATCGAAGTTACTGTTACCTGTATTAATTAGTATCAAAGTTACTGTTACCTGACATAATTAGTATCGAAGTTACAGTTACCTGCCATAATTTGTATCGAAATTACAGGGACTTGTCATAATTAGTAACGAAGTTACAGTTACCTGCCATAATTAGTATCGAAATTAAAGTTACTTGTCATAATTAGAAACGAAGTTACAGTTACCTGTCATAATTAGTATCGAAGTTACTGTAACCTGTCATAATTTGTATTGAAGTTACAGTTACCTACCATAATTTTTTATCAAAATTACTGTTACTTGTCATAATTAGTAACGAAATTAGAGTTTCTTGTCATAATTAGTATCGAAGTTACAGTTACCTGTAATAATTTGATTCGAAGTTATAGTTACTTGTCAAAATTAGTATCGAAGATACTGTTACCTGTCATAATTAGTATCGAAGTTACAGTTACCTGCCATAATTTTTATCGAAATTACAGTTCCTTGTCATAATTAGTATCGAAGTTACAGTTACCTGTCATAATTAGTATCGAAGGTACTGTTACCTGCCATAATTTGTATCGAAATTACAGTTACTTGTCATAATTAGTTACGAAGTAACAGTTATCTGTCATAATTTGTATCGAAATTACAGTTACTTGTCATAATTAGTAACGAAGTTACAGTTTCCCGTCATAATTAATATCGAAGTTACTGTTACCTGTCATAATTAGTATCGAAGGTGCAGTTACCTGCCAAAATTTGTATCGAAATTACAGTTACTTGTCATAATTAGTAACGAAGTTACAGTTACCTGTCAAATTAGTATCGAAGTTACAGTTACTTGTCATAATTAGTATCGAATTTACTGTTACCTGTCATAATTAGTATCGAAGTTACAGTTACCTGCCATAATTAGTATCGAAGTTACTGTTGCCTGTCATAATAAGTATCGAAGTTACAGTTACCTGCCATAATTAGTATCGAAATTAAAGTAACTTGTCATAATTAGTAACGAAGTTACAGTTACCTATCATAATAAGTATCGAAGTTACTGTTACCTGTCATAATTAGTATTGAAGTTACAGTTACCTACCATAATTTTTTATCAAAATTACTGTTACTTGTCATAATTAGTAACGAAGTTAGAGTTTCTTGTCATAATTAGTATCGAAGTTACAGTTTCCTGTCATAATTTGTATCGACGTTATAGTTACTTGTCATAATTAGTATCGAAGTTACTGTTACCTGTCATAATTAGTATGGAAGTTACAGTTACCTGCCATAATTTGTATCGAAATTACAGTTACTTGTCATAATAAGTAACGAAGTTACAGTTACCTGTAATAAATATTATCGAAGTTACAGTTACTTGTCATAATTAGTATCGAAGTGACTGTTACCTGTCATAATTAGTATCGAAGTTAAAGTTACCTGCCATAATTTGTATCGAAATTACAGGGACTTGTCATAATTAGTAACGAAGTTACAGTTACCTGCCATAATTAGTATCGAAATTAAAGTTACTTGTCATAATTAGTAACGAAGTTACAGTTTCTTGTCATAATTAGTAATGAAGTTACAGTTACCTGTCATAATAAGTATCGAAGTTACAGTTACTTGTCATAATTAGTATCGAAGTTACAGTTACTTGACATAATTAGTAACGATGTTACAGTAACCTGTCATAATTAGTATCTAAGTTACTGTTACCTGTATTAATTAGTATCAAAGTTACTGTTACCTGACATAATTAGTATCGAAGTTACAGTTACCGGCCATAATTTGTATCGAAATTACAGGGACTTGTCATAATTAGTAACGAAGTTACAGTTACCTGCCATAATTAGTATCGAAATTAAAGTTACTTGTCATAATTAGTAACGAAGTTACAGTTACCTGTCATAATTAGTATCGAAGTTACTGTTACCTGTCATAATTAGTATTGAAGTTACAGTTACCTACCATAATTTTTTATCAAAATTACTGTTACTTGTCATAATTAGTAACGAAGTTAGAGTTTCTTGTCATAATTAGTATCGAAGTTACTGTTACCTGTCATAATTAGTATCGAAGTAACAGTTACCTGTCATAATTTGATTCGAAGTTATAGTTACTTGTCAAAATTAGTATCGAAGTTACTGTTACCTGTCATAATTAGTATCGAAGTTACAGTTACCTGCCATAATTTTTATCGAAAATACAGTTCCCTGTCATAATTAGTATCGAAGTTACAGTTACCTGTCATAATTAGTATCGAAGGTACTGTTACCTGCCATAATTTGTATCGAAATTAAAGTTACTTGTCATAATTAGTTACGAAGGAACAGTTATCTGTCATAATTTGTATCGAAATTACAGTTACTTGTCATAATTAGTAACGAAGTTACAGTTTCCCGTCATAATTAATATCGAAGTTACTGTTACCTGTCATAATTAGTATCGAAGGTACAGTTACCTGCCAAAATTTGTATCGAAATTACAGTTACTTGTCATAATTAGTAACGAAGTTACAGTTACCTGTCATAATTAGTATCGAAGTTACAGTTACTTGTCATAATTAGTATCGAATTTACTGTTACCTGTCATAATTAGTATCGAAGTTACAGTTACCTGCCATAATTAGTATCGAAGTTACTGTTACCTGTCATAATTAGGATCGAAGTTAAGGTTACCTGCCATAATTTGTATCGAAATAAGAGTTACTTGTCATAATTAGTAACGAAGTTACAGTTACCTGTCATAATTAGTATCGAAGTTACAGTTACTTGTCATAATTAGTACCGAAGTTACAGTTACCTGCCAAAATTTGTATTGAAATTACAGTTACTTGTCATAATTTGTATCGAAGTTACTGTTACTTGTCATAATTAATATCGAAGTTACTGTTACCTCTCATAATTAGTATCGAAGTTACAGCTACTTGTCATAATTAGTATCGAAGTTACAGTTATTTTTCATAATTAGTATCGAAGTTACAGTTACCTGTCATAATTAGTATCGAAGTTAGAATTTCTTGTCATAATTAGTAATGAAGTTACAGTTACCTGTCATAATAAGTATCGAAGTTACAGTTACTTGTCATAATTAGTATCGAAGTTACAGTTACTTGTCATAATTAGTAACGAAGTTGCAGTTACCTGTCATAATTAGTATCGAAGTTACTGTTACCTGTCATAATTAGTATCGAATTTACTGTTACCTGCCATAATTTGTATCGAAATTACAGTTACTTGTCATAATTAGTAACGAAGTTACAGTTACCTGTCATAATTAGTATCGAAGTTACAGTTACTTGTCATAATTAGTATCGAAGTTACTGTTACCTGTCATAATTAGTATCGAAGTTACAGTTACCTGGCATAATTAGTATCGAAGTTAGAGTTACTTGTCATAATTAGTATCGAAGTTACTGTTACCTGTCATAATTAGTATCGAAGTTACAGTTACCTGCCATAATTTGTATCGAAATTACAGTTACTTGTCATAATTAGTAACGAAGTTACAGTTAACTGTCATAATTAGTATCGAGGTTACAGTTACCTGCCATAATTATTATCGAAGTAACTGTTACCTGTCATAATTAGTATCGAAGTAACTGTTTTCTGTCATAATTAGTATCGAAGTTACTGTTACGTGTCATAATTAGTATCGAAGTTACAGTTACCTGCCATAATTTGTATCGAAATTACAGGGACGTGTCATAATTAGTAACGAAGTTACAGTTACCTGTCATAATTAGTATCGAAATTAAAGTTACTTGTCATAATTAGTAACGAAGTTACAGTTTCTTGTCATAATTAGTAATGAAGTTACAGTTACCTGTCATAATAAGTATCAAAGTTACAGTTACTTGTCATAATTAGTATCGAAGTTACAGTTACTTGACATAATTAGTAACGATGTTACAGTAACCTGTCATAATTATTATCGAAGTTACTGTTACCTGTATTAATTAGTATCAAAGTTACTGTTACCTGACATAATTAGTATCGAAGTTACAGTTACCTGCCATAATTTGTATCGAAATTACAGGGACTTGTCATAATTAGTAACGAAGTTACAGTTACCTGCCATAATTAGTATCGAAATTAAAGTTACTTGTCATAATTAGAAACGAAGTTACAGTTACCTGTCATAATTAGTATCGAAGTTACTGTAACCTGTCATAATTTGTATTGAAGTTACAGTTACCTACCATAATTTTTTATCAAAATTACTGTTACTTGTCATAATTAGTAACGAAATTAGAGTTTCTTGTCATAATTAGTATCTAAGTTACAGTTACCTGTAATAATTTGATTCGAAGTTATAGTTACTTGTCAAAATTAGTATCGAAGATACTGTTACCTGTCATAATTAGTATCGAAGTTACAGTTACCTGCCATAATTTTTATCGAAATTACAGTTCCTTGTCATAATTAGTATCGAAGTTACAGTTACCTGTCATAATTAGTATCGAAGGTACTGTTACCTGCCATAATTTGTATCGAAATTACAGTTACTTGTCATAATTAGTTACGAAGTAACAGTTATCTGTCATAATTTGTATCGAAATTACAGTTACTTGTCATAATTAGTAACGAAGTTACAGTTTCCCGTCATAATTAATATCGAAGTTACTGTTACCTGTCATAATTAGTATCGAAGGTGCAGTTACCTGCCAAAATTTGTATCGAAATTACAGTTACTTGTCATAATTAGTAACGAAGTTACAGTTACCTGTCAAATTAGTATCGAAGTTACAGTTACTTGTCATAATTAGTATCGAATTTACTGTTACCTGTCATAATTAGTATCGAAGTTACAGTTACCTGCCATAATTAGTATCGAAGTTACTGTTACTTGACCTAATTAGTAATGATGTTACATTTTCCTGTCCTAATTAGTATCGAAGTTACTCTTACCTGACATAATTAGTATCGAAGTTACAGTTACCTGCCATAATTTGTATCGAAATTACAGGGACTTGTCATAATTAGTAACGAAGTTACAGTTACCTGTCATAATTTGTATCGAAGTTACTGTTACCCGTCATAATTAGTATTGAAGTTACAGTTACCTACCATAATTTTTTATCAAAATTACTGTTACTTGTCATAATTAGTAACGAAGTTAGAGTTTCTTGTCATAATTAGTATAGAAGTTACAGTTACCTGTCATAATTTGATTCGTAGTTATAGTTACTTGTCAATATTAGTATCGAAGTTACCGTTACCTGTCATAATTAGTATCGAAGTTACAGTTACCTGCCATAATTTGTATCGAAATTACAGTTCCTTGTCATAATTAGTATCGAAGTTACAGTTACCTGTCATAATTAGTATCGAAGGTACTGTTACCTGCCATAATTTGTATCGAAATTACAGTTACTTGTCATAATTAGTTACGAAGTTACAGTTACCTGTCATAATTTGTACCGAAATTACAGTTACTTGTCATAATTAGTAACGAAGTTACAGTTTCCTGTCATAATTAATATCGATGTTACTGTTACCTGTCATAATTAGTATCGAAGGTACAGTTACCTGCCAAAATTTGTACCGAAATTACAGTTACTTGTCATAATTAGTAACGAAGTTACAGTTACCTGTCATAATTTGTATCGAAGTTACAGTTACTTGTCATAATAAGTATCGAAGTTACTGTTACCTGTCATAATTAGTATCGAAATTACAATAACCTGCCATAATTTGTAACGAATTTACAGTTACTTGTCATAATTAGTAACGAAGTTACAGTTACCTGTCATAATTAGTATCGAAGTTACAGTTACTTGTCATAATTAGTATCGAAGTTACTGTTACCTGTCATAATTAGTATCGAAGTTACAGTTACCTGCCATAATTAGTATCGAAGTTACTGTTACCTGTCATAATGAGTATCGAAGTTAGAGTTACCTGCCATAATTTGTATCGAAATAATAGTTACTTGTCTTAATTAGTAACGAAGTTACAGTTACCTTTCATAATAAGTATCGAAGTTACAGTTACTTGTCATAATTAGTATCGAAGTTACTGTTACCTGTCATAATTAGTATCGAAGTTACAGTTACCTGCCAAAACTTTTATCGAAATTACAGTTACTTGTCATAATTAGTATCGAAGTTACTGTTACCTGTCATAATTAGTATAGAAATTACAGTTACTTGTCATAATTAGTAACGAAGTTGCAGTTACCTGTCATAATTAGTATCGAAGTTACTGTTACCTGTCATAATTAGTATCGAATTTACTGTTACCTGCCATAATTTGTATCGAAATTACAGTTACTTGTCATAATTAGTAACGAAGTTACAGTTACCTGTCATAATTAGTATCGAAGTTACAGTTACTTGTCATAATTAGTATCGAAGTTACTGTTACCTGTCATAATTAGTATCGAAGTTACAGTTACCTGGCATAATTAGTATCGAAGTTACAGTTACTTGTCATAATTAGTATCGAAGTTACTGTTACCTGTCATAATTAGTATCGAAGTTACAGTTACCTGCCATAATTTGTATCGAAATTACAGTTACTTGTCATAATTAGTAACGAAGTTACAGTTAACTGTCATAATTAGTATCGAGGTTACAGTTACCTGCCATAATTATTATCGAAGTAACTGTTACCTGTCATAATTAGTATCGAAGTAACTGTTTTCTGTCATAATTAGTATCGAAGTTACTGTTACGTGTCATAATTAGTATCGAAGTTACAGTTACCTGCCATAATTTGTATCGAAATTACAGGGACGTGTCATAATTAGTAACGAAGTTACAGTTACCTGTCATAATTAGTATCGAAATTAAAGTTACTTGTCATAATTAGTAACGAAGTTACAGTTTCTTGTCATAATTAGTAATGAAGTTACAGTTACCTGTCATAATAAGTATCAAAGTTACAGTTACTTGTCATAATTAGTATCGAAGTTACAGTTACTTGACATAATTAGTAACGATGTTACAGTAACCTGTCATAATTATTATCGAAGTTACTGTTACCTGTATTAATTAGTATCAAAGTTACTGTTACCTGACATAATTAGTATCGAAGTTACAGTTACCTGCCATAATTTGTATCGAAATTACAGGGACTTGTCATAATTAGTAACGAAGTTACAGTTACCTGCCATAATTAGTATCGAAATTAAAGTTACTTGTCATAATTAGAAACGAAGTTACAGTTACCTGTCATAATTAGTATCGAAGTTACTGTAACCTGTCATAATTTGTATTGAAGTTACAGTTACCTACCATAATTTTTTATCAAAATTACTGTTACTTGTCATAATTAGTAACGAAATTAGAGTTTCTTGTCATAATTAGTATCGAAGTTACAGTTACCTGTAATAATTTGATTCGAAGTTATAGTTACTTGTCAAAATTAGTATCGAAGATACTGTTACCTGTCATAATTAGTATCGAAGTTACAGTTACCTGCCATAATTTTTATCGAAATTACAGTTCCTTGTCATAATTAGTATCGAAGTTACAGTTACCTGTCATAATTAGTATCGAAGGTACTGTTACCTGCCATAATTTGTATCGAAATTACAGTTACTTGTCATAATTAGTTACGAAGTAACAGTTATCTGTCATAATTTGTATCGAAATTACAGTTACTTGTCATAATTAGTAACGAAGTTACAGTTTCCCGTCATAATTAATATCGAAGTTACTGTTACCTGTCATAATTAGTATCGAAGGTGCAGTTACCTGCCAAAATTTGTATCGAAATTACAGTTACTTGTCATAATTAGTAACGAAGTTACAGTTACCTGTCAAATTAGTATCGAAGTTACAGTTACTTGTCATAATTAGTATCGAATTTACTGTTACCTGTCATAATTAGTATCGAAGTTACAGTTACCTGCCATAATTAGTATCGAAGTTACTGTTGCCTGTCATAATAAGTATCGAAGTTACAGTTACCTGCCATAATTAGTATCGAAATTAAAGTAACTTGTCATAATTAGTAACGAAGTTACAGTTACCTATCATAATAAGTATCGAAGTTACTGTTACCTGTCATAATTAGTATTGAAGTTACAGTTACCTACCATAATTTTTTATCAAAATTACTGTTACTTGTCATAATTAGTAACGAAGTTAGAGTTTCTTGTCATAATTAGTATCGAAGTTACAGTTTCCTGTCATAATTTGTATCGACGTTATAGTTACTTGTCATAATTAGTATCGAAGTTACTGTTACCTGTCATAATTAGTATGGAAGTTACAGTTACCTGCCATAATTTGTATCGAAATTACAGTTACTTGTCATAATAAGTAACGAAGTTACAGTTACCTGTAATAAATATTATCGAAGTTACAGTTACTTGTCATAATTAGTATCGAAGTGACTGTTACCTGTCATAATTAGTATCGAAGTTAAAGTTACCTGCCATAATTTGTATCGAAATTACAGGGACTTGTCATAATTAGTAACGAAGTTACAGTTACCTGCCATAATTAGTATCGAAATTAAAGTTACTTGTCATAATTAGTAACGAAGTTACAGTTTCTTGTCATAATTAGTAATGAAGTTACAGTTACCTGTCATAATAAGTATCGAAGTTACAGTTACTTGTCATAATTAGTATCGAAGTTACAGTTACTTGACATAATTAGTAACGATGTTACAGTAACCTGTCATAATTAGTATCTAAGTTACTGTTACCTGTATTAATTAGTATCAAAGTTACTGTTACCTGACATAATTAGTATCGAAGTTACAGTTACCGGCCATAATTTGTATCGAAATTACAGGGACTTGTCATAATTAGTAACGAAGTTACAGTTACCTGCCATAATTAGTATCGAAATTAAAGTTACTTGTCATAATTAGTAACGAAGTTACAGTTACCTGTCATAATTAGTATCGAAGTTACTGTTACCTGTCATAATTAGTATTGAAGTTACAGTTACCTACCATAATTTTTTATCAAAATTACTGTTACTTGTCATAATTAGTAACGAAGTTAGAGTTTCTTGTCATAATTAGTATCGAAGTTACTGTTACCTGTCATAATTAGTATCGAAGTAACAGTTACCTGTCATAATTTGATTCGAAGTTATAGTTACTTGTCAAAATTAGTATCGAAGTTACTGTTACCTGTCATAATTAGTATCGAAGTTACAGTTACCTGCCATAATTTTTATCGAAAATACAGTTCCCTGTCATAATTAGTATCGAAGTTACAGTTACCTGTCATAATTAGTATCGAAGGTACTGTTACCTGCCATAATTTGTATCGAAATTAAAGTTACTTGTCATAATTAGTTACGAAGGAACAGTTATCTGTCATAATTTGTATCGAAATTACAGTTACTTGTCATAATTAGTAACGAAGTTACAGTTTCCCGTCATAATTAATATCGAAGTTACTGTTACCTGTCATAATTAGTATCGAAGGTACAGTTACCTGCCAAAATTTGTATCGAAATTACAGTTACTTGTCATAATTAGTAACGAAGTTACAGTTACCTGTCATAATTAGTATCGAAGTTACAGTTACTTGTCATAATTAGTATCGAATTTACTGTTACCTGTCATAATTAGTATCGAAGTTACAGTTACCTGCCATAATTAGTATCGAAGTTACTGTTACCTGTCATAATTAGGATCGAAGTTAAGGTTACCTGCCATAATTTGTATCGAAATAAGAGTTACTTGTCATAATTAGTAACGAAGTTACAGTTACCTGTCATAATTAGTATCGAAGTTACAGTTACTTGTCATAATTAGTACCGAAGTTACAGTTACCTGCCAAAATTTGTATTGAAATTACAGTTACTTGTCATAATTTGTATCGAAGTTACTGTTACTTGTCATAATTAATATCGAAGTTACTGTTACCTCTCATAATTAGTATCGAAGTTACAGCTACTTGTCATAATTAGTATCGAAGTTACAGTTATTTTTCATAATTAGTATCGAAGTTACAGTTACCTGTCATAATTAGTATCGAAGTTAGAATTTCTTGTCATAATTAGTAATGAAGTTACAGTTACCTGTCATAATAAGTATCGAAGTTACAGTTACTTGTCATAATTAGTATCGAAGTTACAGTTACTTGACATAATTAGTAACGATGTTACAGTAACCTGTCATAATTAATATCTAAGTTACTGTTACCTGTATTAATTAGTATCAAAGTTACTGTTACCTGACATAATTAGTATCGAAGTTACAGTTACCTGCCATAATTTGTATCGAAATTACAGGGACTTGTCATAATTAGTAACGAAGTTACAGTTACCTGCCATAATTAGTATCGAAATTAAAGTTACTTGTCATAATTAGTAACGAAGTTACAGTTACCTGTCATAATTAGTATCGAAGTTACAGTTACTTGTCATAATTAGTACCGAAGTTACAGTTACCTGCCAAAATTTGTATCGAAATTACAGTTACTTGTCATAATTAGTATCGAAGTTACTGTTACCTGTCATAATTAGTATTGAAGTCACAGTTACCTATCCTAATTTTTTTAATCAAAATAACTGTTACTTGTCATAATTAGTAACGAAGTTAGAGTTTCTTGTCATAATTAGTATCGAAGTTACAGTTACCTGTCATAATTAGTATGGAAGTTACAGTTACCTGCAATAATTTGTATCGAAATTACAGTTACTTGTCATAATAAGTAACGAAGTTACAGTTACCTGTAATAAATATTATCGAAGTTACAGTTACTTGTCATAATTAGTATCGAAGTGACTGTTACCTGTCATAATTAGTAACGAAGTTATAGTTACCTGCCAAAATTTGTATCGAAATTACAGTTACTTGTCATAATTAGTAACGAAGTTACAGTTACCTGTCATAATTAGTATCGACGTTACAGTTACTTGTCATAATTAGTATCGAAGTTACTGTTACCTGTCATAATTATTATCGAAATTACAATTACCTGCCATAATTTGTATCGAAATTACAGTTACTTGTCATAATTAGTAACGAAGTTTCAGTTACCTGTCATAATTAGTATCGAAGTTACAGTTACTTGTCATAATTAGTAACGAAGTTACAGTTACCTGTGATAATTAGTATCGAAGTTACAGTTACTTGTCATAATGTGTATCGAAGTTACTGTTACCTGTCATAATTAGTATCGAAGTTACAGTTACATGCCATTATTTGTATCGAAATTATAGTTACTTGTCATAATTAGTAACGAAGTTACAGTTAACTGTCATAATTAGTATCGAAGTTACAGTTACCTGCCATAATAATTATCGAAGTTTTTGTTACCTGTCATAATTAGTATCGAAGTTACTGTTTTCTGTCATAATTAGTATCGAAGTTACTGTTACCTGTCATAATTAGTATCGAAGTTACTGTTACCTGCCATAATTTGTATCGAAATTACAGTTACTTGTCATAATTAGTAACGAAGTTACTGTTACTTTTCATAATAAGTATCGAAGTTACTGTTACCTGTCATAATTAGTATCGAAATTACAGTTACCTGCCTTAATTTGTATCGAAATTACAGTTACTTGTCATAATTAGTAACGAAGTTACAGTTACTTGCCATAATTAGTATATAAATTACAGTAACTTGTCATAATTAGTAACGAAGTTGCAGTTACCTGTCATAATTAGTATCGAAGTTACTGTTACCTGTCATAATTAGTATCGAATTTACTGTTACCTGCCATAATTTGTATCGAAATTACAGTTACTTGTCATAATTAGTAACGAAGTTACAGTTACCTGTCATAATTAGTATCGAAGTTACAGTTACTTGTCGTAATTAGTATCGAAGTTACCGTTACCTGTCATAATAAGTATCGAAGTTAGAGTTACCTGTCATAATTGGTATCGAAGTTACAGTTACTTGTCATAATTAGTATCGAAGTTACTGTTACCTGTCATAATTAGTATCGAAGTTACAGTTACCTGCCATAATTTGTATCGAAATTACAGGGACTTGATATAATTAGTAACGAAGTTACAGTTACCTGCCATAATTAGTATCGAAATTAAAGTTTCTTGTCATAATTAGTAACGAAGTTACAGTTACCTGTCATAATTAGTATCGAAGTTACTGTTACCTGTCATAATTAGTATTGAAGTTACAGTTACCTACCATAATTTTTTTATCAAAATTACTGTTACTTGTCATAATTAGTAACGAAGTTAGAGTTTCTTGTCATAATTAGTATCGAAGTTACAGTTACCTGTCATAATTTGTATCGAAGTTACTGTTACTTTTTCATAATTTGTATCGATGTTACTGTTACCTGTCATAATTATTATCGAAATTACAATTACCTGCCATAATTTGTATCGAAATTACAGTTACTTGTCATAATTAGTATCGAAGTTACAGTTACTTGACATAATTAGTAACGATGTTACAGTAACCTGTCATAATTAGTATCGAAGTTACTGTTACCTGTATTAATTAGTATTAAAGTTACTGTTACCTGACATAATTAGTATCGAAGTTACAGTTACCTGCCATAATTTGTATCGAAATTACAGGGACTTGTCATAATTAGTAACGAAGTTACAGTTACCTGCCATAATTAGTATCGAAATTAAAGTTACTTGTCATAATTAGAAACGAAGTTACAGTTACCTGTCATAATTAGTATCGAAGTTACTGTTACCTGTCATAATTTGTATTGAAGTTACAGTTACCTACCATAATTTTTTATCAAAATTACTGTTACTTGTCATAATTAGTAACGAAGTTACAGTTACCTGTCATAATTAGTATCGAAGTTACAGTTACTTGTCGTAATTAGTATCGAAGTTACCGTTACCTGTCATAATAAGTATCGAAGTTAGAGTTACCTGTCATAATTGGTATCGACGTTACAGTTACTTGTCATAATTAGTATCGAAGTTACTGTTACCTGTCATAATTAGTATCGAAGTTACAGTTACCTGCCATAATTTGTATCGAAATTACAGGGACTTGATATAATTAGTAACGAAGTTACAGTTACCTGCCATAATTAGTATCGAAATTAAAGTTACTTGTCATAATAAGTAACGAAGTTACAGTTACCTGTCATAATTAGTATCGAAGTTACTGTTACCTGTCATAATTAGTATTGAAGTTACAGTTACCTACCATAATTTTTTTATCAAAATTACTGTTACTTGTCATAATTAGTAACGAAGTTAGAG
Source organism: Meconema thalassinum (assembly GCA_946902985.2). Classification (NCBI taxonomy): domain Eukaryota; kingdom Metazoa; phylum Arthropoda; class Insecta; order Orthoptera; family Tettigoniidae; genus Meconema; species Meconema thalassinum. The sequence goes on along the minus strand of OX336388.2, from coordinate 1,445,230,307 downwards.
TTTCTTGTCATAATTAGTATCGAAGTTACAGTTACCTGTCATAATTTGTATCGAAGTTACTGTTACTTGTCATAATTAGTATCGATGTTACTGTTACCTGTCATAATTATTATCGAAATTACAATTACCTGCCATAATTTGTATCGAAATTACAGTTACTTGTCATAATTAGTATCGAAGTTACAGTTACTTGACATAATTAGTAACGATGTTACAGTAACCTGTCATAATTAGTATCGAAGTTACTGTTACCTGTCATAATTAGTATCGAAGGTACAGTTACCTGCCAAAATTTGTATCGAAATTACAGTTACTTGTCATAATTAGTAACGAAGTTACAGTTACCTGTCATAATTAGTATCGAAGTTACAGTTACTTGTCATAATTAGTATCGAATTTACTGTTACCTGTCATAATTAGTATCGAAGTTACAGTTACCTGCCATAATTAGTATCGAAGTTACTGTTACCTGTCATAATTAGGATCGAAGTTAAGGTTACCTGCCATAATTTGTATCGAAATAAGAGTTACTTGTCATAATTAGTAACGAAGTTACAGTTACCTGTCATAATTAGTATCGAAGTTACAGTTACTTGTCATAATTAGTACCGAAGTTACAGTTACCTGCCAAAATTTGTATTGAAATTACAGTTACTTGTCATAATTTGTATCGAAGTTACTGTTACTTGTCATAATTAATATCGAAGTTACTGTTACCTCTCATAATTAGTATCGAAGTTACAGCTACTTGTCATAATTAGTATCGAAGTTACAGTTATTTTTCATAATTAGTATCGAAGTTACAGTTACCTGTCATAATTAGTATCGAAGTTAGAATTTCTTGTCATAATTAGTAATGAAGTTACAGTTACCTGTCATAATAAGTATCGAAGTTACAGTTACTTGTCATAATTAGTATCGAAGTTACAGTTACTTGACATAATTAGTAACGATGTTACAGTAACCTGTCATAATTAATATCTAAGTTACTGTTACCTGTATTAATTAGTATCAAAGTTACTGTTACCTGACATAATTAGTATCGAAGTTACAGTTACCTGCCATAATTTGTATCGAAATTACAGGGACTTGTCATAATTAGTAACGAAGTTACAGTTACCTGCCATAATTAGTATCGAAATTAAAGTTACTTGTCATAATTAGTAACGAAGTTACAGTTACCTGTCATAATTAGTATCGAAGTTACAGTTACTTGTCATAATTAGTACCGAAGTTACAGTTACCTGCCAAAATTTGTATCGAAATTACAGTTACTTGTCATAATTAGTATCGAAGTTACTGTTACCTGTCATAATTAGTATTGAAGTCACAGTTACCTATCCTAATTTTTTTAATCAAAATAACTGTTACTTGTCATAATTAGTAACGAAGTTAGAGTTTCTTGTCATAATTAGTATCGAAGTTACAGTTACCTGTCATAATTAGTATGGAAGTTACAGTTACCTGCAATAATTTGTATCGAAATTACAGTTACTTGTCATAATAAGTAACGAAGTTACAGTTACCTGTAATAAATATTATCGAAGTTACAGTTACTTGTCATAATTAGTATCGAAGTGACTGTTACCTGTCATAATTAGTAACGAAGTTATAGTTACCTGCCAAAATTTGTATCGAAATTACAGTTACTTGTCATAATTAGTAACGAAGTTACAGTTACCTGTCATAATTAGTATCGACGTTACAGTTACTTGTCATAATTAGTATCGAAGTTACTGTTACCTGTCATAATTATTATCGAAATTACAATTACCTGCCATAATTTGTATCGAAATTACAGTTACTTGTCATAATTAGTAACGAAGTTTCAGTTACCTGTCATAATTAGTATCGAAGTTACAGTTACTTGTCATAATTAGTAACGAAGTTACAGTTACCTGTGATAATTAGTATCGAAGTTACAGTTACTTGTCATAATGTGTATCGAAGTTACTGTTACCTGTCATAATTAGTATCGAAGTTACAGTTACATGCCATTATTTGTATCGAAATTATAGTTACTTGTCATAATTAGTAACGAAGTTACAGTTAACTGTCATAATTAGTATCGAAGTTACAGTTACCTGCCATAATAATTATCGAAGTTTTTGTTACCTGTCATAATTAGTATCGAAGTTACTGTTTTCTGTCATAATTAGTATCGAAGTTACTGTTACCTGTCATAATTAGTATCGAAGTTACTGTTACCTGCCATAATTTGTATCGAAATTACAGTTACTTGTCATAATTAGTAACGAAGTTACTGTTACTTTTCATAATAAGTATCGAAGTTACTGTTACCTGTCATAATTAGTATCGAAATTACAGTTACCTGCCTTAATTTGTATCGAAATTACAGTTACTTGTCAAAATTAGTAACGAAGTTACAGTTACTTGCCATAATTAGTATATAAATTACAGTAACTTGTCATAATTAGTAACGAAGTTGCAGTTACCTGTCATAATTAGTATCGAAGTTACTGTTACCTGTCATAATTAGTATCGAATTTACTGTTACCTGCCATAATTTGTATCGAAATTACAGTTACTTGTCATAATTAGTAACGAAGTTACAGTTACCTGTCATAATTAGTATCGAAGTTACAGTTACTTGTCGTAATTAGTATCGAAGTTACCGTTACCTGTCATAATAAGTATCGAAGTTAGAGTTACCTGTCATAATTGGTATCGAAGTTACAGTTACTTGTCATAATTAGTATCGAAGTTACTGTTACCTGTCATAATTAGTATCGAAGTTACAGTTACCTGCCATAATTTGTATCGAAATTACAGGGACTTGATATAATTAGTAACGAAGTTACAGTTACCTGCCATAATTAGTATCGAAATTAAAGTTTCTTGTCATAATTAGTAACGAAGTTACAGTTACCTGTCATAATTAGTATCGAAGTTACTGTTACCTGTCATAATTAGTATTGAAGTTACAGTTACCTACCATAATTTTTTTATCAAAATTACTGTTACTTGTCATAATTAGTAACGAAGTTAGAGTTTCTTGTCATAATTAGTATCGAAGTTACAGTTACCTGTCATAATTTGTATCGAAGTTACTGTTACTTTTTCATAATTTGTATCGACGTTACTGTTACCTGTCATAATTATTATCGAAATTACAATTACCTGCCATAATTTGTATCGAAATTACAGTTACTTGTCATAATTAGTATCGAAGTTACAGTTACTTGACATAATTAGTAACGATGTTACAGTAACCTGTCATAATTAGTATCGAAGTTACTGTTACCTGTATTAATTAGTATTAAAGTTACTGTTACCTGACATAATTAGTATCGAAGTTACAGTTACCTGCCATAATTTGTATCGAAATTACAGGGACTTGTCATAATTAGTAACGAAGTTACAGTTACCTGCCATAATTAGTATCGAAATTAAAGTTACTTGTCATAATTAGAAACGAAGTTACAGTTACCTGTCATAATTAGTATCGAAGTTACTGTTACCTGTCATAATTTGTATTGAAGTTACAGTTACCTACCATAATTTTTTATCAAAATTACTGTTACTTGTCATAATTAGTAACGAAGTTACAGTTACCTGTCATAATTAGTATCGAAGTTACAGTTACTTGTCGTAATTAGTATCGAAGTTACCGTTACCTGTCATAATAAGTATCGAAGTTAGAGTTACCTGTCATAATTGGTATCGACGTTACAGTTACTTGTCATAATTAGTATCGAAGTTACTGTTACCTGTCATAATTAGTATCGAAGTTACAGTTACCTGCCATAATTTGTATCGAAATTACAGGGACTTGATATAATTAGTAACGAAGTTACAGTTACCTGCCATAATTAGTATCGAAATTAAAGTTACTTGTCATAATAAGTAACGAAGTTACAGTTACCTGTCATAATTAGTATCGAAGTTACTGTTACCTGTCATAATTAGTATTGAAGTTACAGTTACCTACCATAATTTTTTTATCAAAATTACTGTTACTTGTCATAATTAGTAACGAAGTTAGAGTTTCTTGTCATAATTAGTATCGAAGTTACAGTTACCTGTCATAATTTGTATCGAAGTTACTGTTACTTGTCATAATTAGTATCGATGTTACTGTTACCTGTCATAATTATTATCGAAATTACAATTACCTGCCATAATTTGTATCGAAATTACAGTTACTTGTCATAATTAGTATCGAAGTTACAGTTACTTGACATAATTAGTAACGATGTTACAGTAACCTGTCATAATTAGTATCGAAGTTACTGTTACCTGTATTAATTAGTATCAAAGTTACTGTTACCTGACATAATTAGTATCGAAGTTACAGTTACCTGCCATAATTTGTATCGAAATTACAGGGACTTGTCATAATTAGTAACGAAGTTACAGTTACCTGCCATAATTAGTATCGAAATTAAAGTTACTTGTCATAATTAGAAACGAAGTTACAGTTACCTGTCATAATTAGTATCGAAGTTACTGATACCTGTCATAATTTGTATTGAAGTTACAGTTACCTACCATAATTTTTTATCAAAATTACTGTTACTTGTCATAATTAGTAACGAAGTTAGAGTTTCTTGTCATAATTAGTATCGAAGTTACAGTTACCTGTCATAATTTGATTCGAAGTTATAGTTACTTGTCAAAATTAGTATCGATGATACTGTTACCTTTCATAATTAGTATCGAAGTTACAGTTACCTGCCATAATTTTTATCGAAATTACAGTTCCTTGTCATAATTAGTATCGAAGTTACAGTTACCTGTCATAATTAGTATCGAAGGTACTGTTACCTGCCATAATTTGTATCGAAATTACAGTTACTTGTCATAATTAGTTACGAAGTAACAGTTATCTGTCATAATTTGTATCGAAATTACAGTTACTTGTCATAATTAGTAACGAAGTTACAGTTTCCCGTCATAATTAATATCGATGTTACTGTTACCTGTCATAATTAGTATCGAAGGTGCAGTTACCTGCCAAAATTTGTATCGAAATTACAGTTACTTGTCATAATTAGTAACGAAGTTACAGTTACCTGTCATAATTAGTATCGAAGTTACAGTTACTTGTCATAATTAGTATCGAATTTACTGTTACCTGTCATAATTAGTATCGAAGTTACATTTACCTGCCATAATTAGTATCGAAGTAACTGTTGCCTGTCATAATAAGTATCGAAGTTAGAGTTACCTGCCATAATTTGTATCGAAATAAGAGTTACTTGTCATAATTAGTAACGAAGTTACAGTTACCTGTCATAATTAGTATCGAAGTTACAGTTACTTGTCATAATTAGTATCGAAGTTACTGTTACTTGTCATAATTAATATCGAAGTTACTGTAACCTCTCATAATAAGTATCGAAGTTACAGTTACTTGTCATAATTAGTATCTAAGTTACAGTTACTTTCCATAATTAGTATCGAAGTTACAGCTTCGTGTCATAATTAGTATCGAAGTTAGAGTTTCTTGTCATAATTAGTAATGAAGTTACAGTTACCTGTCATAATAAGTAACGAAGTTACAGTTACTTGTCATAATTAGTATCGAAGTTACAGTTACTTGACATAATTAGTAACGATGTTACAGTTTCCTGTCATAATTAGTATCGAAGTTACTGTTAACTGACATAATTAGTATCGAAGTTACAGTTACCTGCCATAATTTGTATCGAAATTACAGGGACTTGATATAATTAGTAACGAAGTTACAGTTACCTGCCACAATTAGTATCGAAATTAAAGTTACTTGTCATAATTAGTAACGAAGTTACAGTTACCTATCATAATTAGTATCGAAGTTACTGTTACCTGTCATAATTAGTATTGAAGTTACAGTTACCTACCATAATTTATTATCAAAATTACTGTTACTTGTCATAATTAGTAACGAAGTTAGAGTTTCTTGTCATAATTAGTATCGAAGTTACAGTTACCTGTCATAATTTGTATCGACGTTATAGTTACTTGTCTTAATTAGTATCGAAGTTACTGTTACCTGTCATAATTAGTAAGGAAGTTACAGTTACCTGCCATAATTTGTATCGAAATTACAGTTACTTGTCATAATAAGTAACGAAGTTACAGTTACCTGTAATAAATATTATCGAAGTTACAGTTACTTGTCATAATTAGTATCGAAGTGACTGTTACCTGTCATAATTAGTATCGAAGTTACAGTTACCTGCCATAATTTGTATCGAAATTACAGGGACTTGTCATAATTAGTAACGAAGTTACAGTTACCTGCCATAATTAGTATCGAAATTAAAGTTACTTGTCATAATAAGTAACGAAGTTACAGTTTCTTGTCATAATTAGTAATGAAGTTACAGTTACCTGTCATAATAAGTATCGAAGTTACAGTAACTTGTCATAATTAGTATCGAAGTTACAGTTACTTGACATAATTAGTAACGATGTTACAGTAACCTGTCATAATTAGTATCTAAGTTACTGTTACCTGTATTAATTAGTATCAAAGTTACTGTTACCTGACATAATTAGTATCGAAGTTACAGTTACCTGCCATAATTTGTATCGAAATTACAGGGACTTGTCATAATTAGTAACGAAGTTACAGTTACCTGCCATAATTAGTATCGAAATTAAAGTTACTTGTCATAATTAGTAACGAAGTTACAGTTACCTGTCATAATTAGTATCGAAGTTACTGTTACCTGTCATAATTAGTATTGAAGTTACAGTTACCTACCATAATTTTTTATCAAAATTACTGTTACTTGTCATAATTAGTAACGAAGTTAGAGTTTCTTGTCATACTTAGTATCGAAGTTACAGTTACCTGCCATAATTAGTATCGAAATTAAAGTTACTTGTCATAATTAGTAACGAAGTTACAGTTACCTGTCATAATTAGTATCGAAGTTACTGTTACCTGTCATAATTAGTATTGAAGTTACAGTTACCTACCATAATTTTTTATCAAAATTACTGTTACTTGTCATAATTAGTAACGAAGTTAGAGTTTCTTGTCATACTTAGTATCGAAGTTACAGTTACCTGTCATAATTAGTATCGAAGTTACAGTTACCTGCCATAATTTTTATCGAAAATACAGTTCCTTGTCATAATTAGTATCGAAGTTACAGTTACCTGTCATAATTAGTATCGAAGGTACTGTTACCTGCCATAATTTGTATCGAAATTAAAGTTACTTGTCATAATTAGTTACGAAGGAACAGTTATCTGTCATAATTTGTATCGAAATTACAGTAACTTGTCATAATTAGTAACGAAGTTACAGTTTCCCGTCATAATTAATATCGGAGTTACTGTTACCTGTCATAATTAGTATCGAAATTACAATAACCTGCCATAATTTGTAACGAAATTACAGTTACTTGTCATAATTAGTATCGAAGTTACTGTTACCTGTCATAATTAGTATCGAAGTTACTGTTACCTGTCATAATTAGTATCGAAGTTACAGTTACCTGCCATAATTAGTATCGAAGTTACTGTTACCTGTCATAATTAGTATCGAAGTTAGAGTTACCTGCCATAATTTGTATCGAAATATCAGTTACTTGTCATAATTAGCATCGAAGTTACAGTTATTGTCATAATTAGTATCGAAGTTACTGTTACCTGTCGTAATTAGTATCGAAGTTACAGTTACCTGCCAAAATTTGTATCGAAATTACAGTTACTTGTCATAATTAGTAACGAAGTTACAGTTACCTGTCATAATTAGTATCGAAGTTGCAGTTACTTGTCATAATTAGTATCGAATTTACTGATACCTGTCATAATTAGTATCGAAGTTACAGTTACCTGCCATAATTAGTATCGAAGTTACTGTTACCTGTCATAATTAGGATCGAAGTTAGAGTTACCTGCCATAATTTGTATCGAAATAAGGGTTACTTGTCATAATTAGTAACGAAGTTACAGTTACCTGTCATAATTAGTATCGAAGTTACAGTTACTTGTCATAATTAGTACCGAAGTTACAGTAACCTGCCAAAATTTGTATCGAAATTACAGTTACTTGTCATAATTTGTATCGAAGTTACTGTTACTTGTCATAATTAATATCGAAGTTACTGTTACCTCTCATAATTAGTATCGAAGTTACAGCTACTTGTCATAATTAGTATCGAAGTTACAGTTATTTTTCATAATTAGTATCGAAGTTACAGTTACCTGTCATAATTAGTATCGAAGTTAGAATTTCTTGTCATAATTAGTAATGAAGTTACAGTTACCTGTCATAATAAGTATCGAAGTTACAGTTACTTGTCATAATTAGTATCGAAGTTACAGTTACTTGACATAATTAGTAACGATGTTACAGTAACCTGTCATAATTAGTATCTAAGTTACTGTTACCTGTATTAATTCGTATCAAAGTTACTGTTACCTGACATAATTTGTATCGAAGTTACAGTTACCTGCCATAATTTGTATCGAAATTACAGGGACTTGTCATAATTAGTAACGAAGTTACAGTTACCTGCCATAATTAGTATCGAAATTAAAGTTACTTGTCATAATTAGTAACGAAGTTACAGTTACCTGTCATAATTAGTATCGAAGTTACAGTTACTTGTCATAATTAGTACCGAAGTTACAGTTACCTGCCAAAATTTGTATCGAAATTACAGTTACTTGTCATAATTAGTATCGAAGTTACTGTTACTTGTCATAATTAGTATCGAAGTTACTGTTACCTGACATAGTTAGTATCGAAGTTACCGTTACCTGCCATAATTTGTATCGAAATTACAGGGACTTGATATAATTAGAAACGAAGTTACAGTTACCTGCCATAATTAGTATCGAAATTAAAGTTACTTGCCATAATTAGTAACGAACTTACAGTTACATGTCATTATTAGTATCGAAGTTACTGTTACCTGTCATAATTAGTATTGAAGTTACAGTTACCTATCCTAATTTTTTTATCAAAATTACTGTTACTTGTCATAATTAGTAACGAAGTTAGAGTTTCTTGTCATAATTAGTATCGAAGTTACTGTTACCTGTCATAATTAGTATTGAAGTCACAGTTACCTATCCTAATTTTTTTTATCAAAATTACTGTTACTTGTCATAATTAGTAACGAAGTTACAGTTACCTGCCATAATTAGTATCGAAATTAAAGTTACTTGCCATAATTAGTAACGAAGTTACAGTTACATGTCATAATTAGTATCGAAGTTACTGTTACCTGTCATAATTAGTATTGAAGTTACAGTTACCTATCCTAATTTTTTTATCAAAATTACTGTTACTTGTCATAATTAGTAACGAAGTTAGAGTTCCTTGTCATAATTAGTATCGAAGTTACAGTTACCTGTCATAATTAGTATCGAAGGTACTGTTACCTGCCATAATTTGTATCGAAATTAAAGTTACTTGTCATAATTAGTTACGAAGGAACAGTTATCTGTCATAATTTGTATCGAAATTACAGTTACTTGTCATAATTAGTAACGAAGTTACAGTTTCCCGTCATAATTAATATCGAAGTTACTGTTACCTGTCATAATTAGTATCGAAGGTACAGTTACCTGCCAAAATTTGTATCGAAATTACAGTTACTTGTCATAATTAGTAACGAAGTTACAGTTACCTGTCATAATTAGTATCGAAGTTACAGTTACTTGTCATAATTAGTATCGAATTTACTGTTACCTGTCATAATTAGTATCGAAGTTACAGTTACCTGCCATAATTAGTATCGAAGTTACTGTTACCTGTCATAATTAGGATCGAAGTTAAGGTTACCTGCCATAATTTGTATCGAAATAAGAGTTACTTGTCATAATTAGTAACGAAGTTACAGTTACCTGTCATAATTAGTATCGAAGTTACAGTTACTTGTCATAATTAGTACCGAAGTTACAGTTACCTGCCAAAATTTGTATTGAAATTACAGTTACTTGTCATAATTAGTATCGAAGTTACAGTTACTTGACATAATTAGTAACGATGTTACAGTAACCTGTCATAATTAATATCTAAGTTACTGTTACCTGTATTAATTAGTATCAAAGTTACTGTTACCTGACATAATTAGTATCGAAGTTACTGTTACCTGCCATAATTTGTATCGAAATTACAGGGACTTGTCATAATTAGTAACGAAGTTACAGTTACCTGCCATAATTAGTATCGAATTTAAAGTTACTTGTCATAATTAGTAACGAAGTTACAGTTACCTGTCATAATTAGTATCGAAGTTACAGTTACTTGTCATAATTAGTACCGAAGTTACAGTTACCTGCCAAAATTTGTATCGAAATTACAGTTACTTGTCATAATTAGTATCGAAGTTACTGTTACCTGTCATAATTAGTATTGAAGTCACAGTTACCTATCCTAATTTTTTTTATCAAAATTACTGTTACTTGTCATAATTAGTAACGAAGTTAGAGTTTCTTGTCATAATTAGTATCGAAGTTACAGTTACCTGTCATAATTAGTATGGAAGTTACAGTTACCTGCAATAATTTGTATCGAAATTACAGTTACTTGTCATAATAAGTAACGAAGTTACAGTTACCTGTAATAAATATTATCGAAGTTACAGTTACTTGTCATAATTAGTATCGAAGTGACTGTTACCTGTCATAATTAGTAACGAAGTTATAGTTACCTGCCAAAATTTGTATCGAAATTACAGTTACTTGTCATAATTAGTAACGAAGTTACAGTTACCTGTCATAATTAGTATCGACGTTACAGTTACTTGTCATAATTAGTATCGAAGTTACTGTTACCTGTCATAATTATTATCGAAATTACAATTACCTGCCATAATTTGTATCGAAATTACAGTTACTTGTCATAATTAGTAACGAAGTTTCAGTTACCTGTCATAATTAGTATCGAAGTTACAGTTACTTGTCATAATTAGTAACGAAGTTACAGTTACCTGTGATAATTAGTATCGAAGTTACAGTTACTTGTCATAATGTGTATCGAAGTTACTGTTACCTGTCATAATTAGTATCGAAGTTACAGTTACATGCCATTATTTGTATCGAAATTATAGTTACTTGTCATAATTAGTAACGAAGTTACAGTTAACTGTCATAATTAGTATCGAAGTTACAGTTACCTGCCATAATAATTATCGAAGTTTTTGTTACCTGTCATAATTAGTATCGAAGTTACTGTTTTCTGTCATAATTAGTATCGAAGTTACTGTTACCTGTCATAATTAGTATCGAAGTTACTGTTACCTGCCATAATTTGTATCGAAATTACAGTTACTTGTCATAATTAGTAACGAAGTTACTGTTACTTTTCATAATAAGTATCGAAGTAACTGTTACCTGTCATAATTAGTATCGAAATTACAGTTACCTGCCTTAATTTGTATCGAAATTACAGTTACTTGTCATAATTAGTAATGAAGTTACAGTTACTTGCCATAATTAGTATATAAATTACAGTAACTTGTCATAATTAGTAACGAAGTTGCAGTTACCTGTCATAATTAGTATCGAAGTTACTGTTACCTGTCATAATTAGTATCGAATTTACTGTTACCTGCCATAATTTGTATCGAAATTACAGTTACTTGTCATAATTAGTAACGAAGTTACAGTTACCTGTCATAATTAGTATCGAAGTTACAGTTACTTGTCGTAATTAGTATCGAAGTTACCGTTACCTGTCATAATAAGTATCGAAGTTAGAGTTACCTGTCATAATTGGTATCGAAGTTACAGTTACTTGTCATAATTAGTATCGAAGTTACTGTTACCTGTCATAATTAGTATCGAAGTTACAGTTACCTGCCATAATTTGTATCGAAATTACAGGGACTTGATATAATTAGTAACGAAGTTACAGTTACCTGCCATAATTAGTATCGAAATTAAAGTTTCTTGTCATAATTAGTAACGAAGTTACAGTTACCTGTCATAATTAGTATCGAAGTTACTGTTACCTGTCATAATTAGTATTGAAGTTACAGTTACCTACCATAATTTTTTTATCAAAATTACTGTTACTTGTCATAATTAGTAACGAAGTTAGAGTTTCTTGTCATAATTAGTATCGAAGTTACAGTTACCTGTCATAATTTGTATCGAAGTTACTGTTACTTTTTCATAATTTGTATCGATGTTACTGTTACCTGTCATAATTATTATCGAAATTACAATTACCTGCCATAATTTGTATCGAAATTACAGTTACTTGTCATAATTAGTATCGAAGTTACAGTTACTTGACATAATTAGTAACGATGTTACAGTAACCTGTCATAATTAGTATCGAAGTTACTGTTACCTGTATTAATTAGTATCAAAGTTACTGTTACCTGACATAATTAGTATCGAAGTTACAGTTACCTGCCATAATTTGTATCGAAATTACAGGGACTTGTCATAATTAGTAACGAAGTTACAGTTACCTGCCATAATTAGTATCGAAATTAAAGTTACTTGTCATAATTAGAAACGAAGTTATAGTTACCTGTCATAATTAGTATCGAAGTTACTGTTACCTGTCATAATTTGTATTGAAGTTACAGTTACCTACCATAATTTTTTATCAAAATTACTGTTACTTGTCATAATTAGTAACGAAGTTACAGTTACCTGTCATAATTAGTATCGAAGTTACAGTTACTTGTCGTAATTAGTATCGAAGTTACCGTTACCTGTCATAATAAGTATCGAAGTTAGAGTTACCTGTCATAATTGGTATCGACGTTACAGTTACTTGTCATAATTAGTATCGAAGTTACTGTTACCTGTCATAATTAGTATCGAAGTTACAGTTACCTGCCATAATTTGTATCGAAATTACAGGGACTTGATATAATTAGTAACGAAGTTACAGTTACCTGCCATCATTAGTATCGAAATTAAAGTTACTTGTCATAATAAGTAACGAAGTTACAGTTACCTGTCATAATTAGTATCGAAGTTACTGTTACCTGTCATAATTAGTATTGAAGTTACAGTTACCTACCATAATTTTTTTATCAAAATTACTGTTACTTGTCATAATTAGTAACGAAGTTAGAGTTTCTTGTCATAATTAGTATCGAAGTTACAGTTACCTGTCATAATTTGTATCGAAGTTACTGTTACTTGTCATAATTAGTATCGATGTTACTGTTACCTGTCATAATTATTATCGAAATTACAATTACCTGCCATAATTTGTATCGAAATTAGAGTTACTTGTCATAATTAGTATCGAAGTTACAGTTACTTGACATAATTAGTAACGATGTTACAGTAACCTGTCATAATTAGTATCGAAGTTACTGTTACCTGTATTAATTAGTATCAAAGTTACTGTTACCTGACATAATTAGTATCGAAGTTACAGTTACCTGCCATAATTTGTATCGAAATTACAGGGACTTGTCATAATTAGTAACGAAGTTACAGTTACCTGCCATAATTAGTATCGAAATTAAAGTTACTTGTCATAATTAGAAACGAAGTTACAGTTACCTGTCATAATTAGTATCGAAGTTACTGATACCTGTCATAATTTGTATTGAAGTTACAGTTACCTACCATAATTTTTTATCAAAATTACTGTTACTTGTCATAATTAGTAACGAAGTTAGAGTTTCTTGTCATAATTAGTATCGAAGTTACAGTTACCTGTCATAATTTGATTCGAAGTTATAGTTACTTGTCAAAATTAGTATCGAAGATACTGTTACCTGTCATAATTAGTATCGAAGTTACAGTTACCTGCCATAATTTTTATCGAAATTACAGTTCCTTGTCATAATTAGTATCGAAGTTACAGTTACCTGTCATAATTAGTATCGAAGGTACTGTTACCTGCCATAATTTGTATCGAAATTACAGTTACTTGTCATAATTAGTTACGAAGTAACAGTTATCTGTCATAATTTGTATCGAAATTACAGTTACTTGTCATAATTAGTAACGAAGTTACAGTTTCCCGTCATAATTAATATCGATGTTACTGTTACCTGTCATAATTAGTATCGAAGGTGCAGTTACCTGCCAAAATTTGTATCGAAATTACAGTTACTTGTCATAATTAGTAACGAAGTTACAGTTACCTGTCATAATTAGTATCGAAGTTACAGTTACTTGTCATAATTAGTATCGATTTTACTGTTACCTGTCATAATTAGTATCGAAGTTACATTTACCTGCCATAATTAGTATCGAAGTAACTGTTGCCTGTCATAATAAGTATCGAAGTTAGAGTTACCTGCCATAATTTGTATCGAAATAAGAGTTACTTGTCATAATTAGTAACGAAGTTACAGTTACCTGTCATAATTAGTATCGAAGTTACAGTTACTTGTCATAATTAGTATCGAAGTTACTGTTACCTGTCACAATTAGTATCGAAGTTACAGTTACCTGCCAAAATTTGTATCGAAATTACAGTTACTTGTCATAATTAGTATCGAAGTTACTGTTACTTGTCATAATTAATATCGAAGTTACTGTAACCTCTCATAATAAGTATCGAAGTTACAGTTACTTGTCATAATTAGTATCGAAGTTACAGTTACTTTCCATAATTAGTATCGAAGTTACAGCTACGTGTCATAATTAGTATCGAAGTTAGAGTTTCTTGTCATAATTAGTAATGAAGTTACAGTTACCTGTCATAATAAGTAACGAAGTTACAGTTACTTGTCATAATTAGTATCGAAGTTACAGTTACTTGACATAATTAGTAACGATGTTACAGTTTCCTGTCATAATTAGTATCGAAGTTACTGTTAACTGACATAATTAGTATCGAAGTTACAGTTACCTGCCATAATTTGTATCGAAATTACAGGGACTTGATATAATTAGTAACGAAGTTACAGTTACCTGCCACAATTAGTATCGAAATTAAAGTTACTTGTCATAATTAGTAACGAAGTTACAGTTACCTATCATAATTAGTATCGAAGTTACTGTTACCTGTCATAATTAGTATTGAAGTTACAGTTACCTACCATAATTTATTATCAAAATTACTGTTACTTGTCATAATTAGTAACGAAGTTAGAGTTTCTTGTCATAATTAGTATCGAAGTTACAGTTACCTGTCATAATTTGTATCGACGTTATAGTTACTTGTCTTAATTAGTATCGAAGTTACTGTTACCTGTCATAATTAGTAAGGAAGTTACAGTTACCTGCCATAATTTGTATCGAAATAACAGTTACTTGTCATAATAAGTAACGAAGTTACAGTTACCTGTAATAAATATTATCGAAGTTACAGTTACTTGTCATAATTAGTATCGAAGTGACTGTTACCTGTCATAATTAGTATCGAAGTTACAGTTACCTGCCATAATTTGTATCGAAATTACAGGGACTTGTCATAATTAGTAACGAAGTTACAGTTACCTGCCATAATTAGTATCGAAATTAAAGTTACTTGTCATAATAAGGAACGAAGTTACAGTTTCTTGTCATAATTAGTAATGAAGTTACAGTTACCTGTCATAATAAGTATCGAAGTTACAGTAACTTGTCATAATTAGTATCGAAGTTACAGTTACTTGACATAATTAGTAACGATGTTACAGTAACCTGTCATAATTAGTATCTAAGTTACTGTTACCTGTATTAATTAGTATCAAAGTTACTGTTACCTGACATAATTAGTATCGAAGTTACAGTTACCTGCCATAATTTGTATCGAAATTACAGGGACTTGTCATAATTAGTAACGAAGTTACAGTTACCTGCCATAATTAGTATCGAAATTAAAGTTACTTGTCATAATTAGAAACGAAGTTACAGTTACCTGTCATAATTAGTATCGAAGTTACTGTTACCTGTCATAATTAGTATTGAAGTTACAGTTACCTACCATAATTTTTTATCAAAATTACTGTTACTTGTCATAATTAGTAACGAAGTTAGAGTTTCTTGTCATACTTAGTATCGAAGTTACAGTTACCTGTCATAATTTGATTCGAAGTTATAGTTACTTGTCAAAATTAGTATCGAAGTTACTGTTACCTGTCATAATTAGTATCGAAGTTACAGTTACCTGCCATAATTTTTATCGAAAATACAGTTCCTTGTCATAATTAGTATCGAAGTTACAGTTACCTGTCATAATTAGTATCGAAGGTACTGTTACCTGCCATAATTTGTATCGAAATTAAAGTTACTTGTCATAATTAGTTACGAAGGAACAGTTATCTGTCATAATTTGTATCGAAATTACAGTAACTTGTCATAATTAGTAACGAAGTTACAGTTTCCCGTCATAATTAATATCGGAGTTACTGTTACCTGTCATAATTAGTATCGAAATTACAATAACCTGCCATAATTTGTAACGAAATTACAGTTACTTGTCATAATTAGTATCGAAGTTACTGTTACCTGTCATAATTAGTATCGAAGTTACTGTTACCTGTCATAATTAGTATCGAAGTTACAGTTACCTGCCATAATTAGTATCGAAGTTACTGTTACCTGTCATAATTAGTATCGAAGTTAGAGTTACCTGCCATAATTTGTATCGAAATATCAGTTACTTGTCATAATTAGCATCGAAGTTACAGTTATTGTCATAATTAGTATCGAAGTTACTGTTACCTGTCGTAATTAGTATCGAAGTTACAGTTACCTGCCAAAATTTGTATCGAAATTACAGTTACTTGTCATAATTAGTAACGAAGTTACAGTTACCTGTCATAATTAGTATCGAAGTTGCAGTTACTTGTCATAATTAGTATCGAATTTACTGATACCTGTCATAATTAGTATCGAAGTTACAGTTACCTGCCATAATTAGTATCGAAGTTACTGTTACCTGTCATAATTAGGATCGAAGTTAGAGTTACCTGCCATAATTTGTATCGAAATAAGAGTTACTTGTCATAATTAGTAACGAAGTTACAGTTACCTGTCATAATTAGTATCGAAGTTACAGTTACTTGTCATAATTAGTACCGAAGTTACAGTAACCTGCCAAAATTTGTATCGAAATTACAGTTACTTGTCATAATTTGTATCGAAGTTACTGTTACTTGTCATAATTAATATCGAAGTTACTGTTACCTCTCATAATTAGTATCGAAGTTACAGCTACTTGTCATAATTAGTATCGAAGTTACAGTTATTTTTCATAATTAGTATCGAAGTTACAGTTACCTGTCATAATTAGTATCGAAGTTAGAATTTCTTGTCATAATTAGTAATGAAGTTACAGTTACCTGTCATAATAAGTATCGAAGTTACAGTTACTTGTCATAATTAGTATCGAAGTTACAGTTACTTGACATAATTAGTAACGATGTTACAGTAACCTGTCATAATTAGTATCTAAGTTACTGTTACCTGTATTAATTCGTATCAAAGTTACTGTTACCTGACATAATTTGTATCGAAGTTACAGTTACCTGCCATAATTTGTATCGAAATTACAGGGACTTGTCATAATTAGTAACGAAGTTACAGTTACCTGCCATAATTAGTATCGAAATTAAAGTTACTTGTCATAATTAGTAACGAAGTTACAGTTACCTGTCATAATTAGTATCGAAGTTACAGTTACTTGTCATAATTAGTACCGAAGTTACAGTTACCTGCCAAAATTTGTATCGAAATTACAGTTACTTGTCATAATTAGTATCGAAGTTACTGTTACTTGTCATAATTAGTATCGAAGTTACTGTTACCTGACATAGTTAGTATCGAAGTTACCGTTACCTGCCATAATTTGTATCGAAATTACAGGGACTTGATATAATTAGAAACGAAGTTACAGTTACCTGCCATAATTAGTATCGAAATTAAAGTTACTTGCCATAATTAGTAACGAAGTTACAGTTACATGTCATAATTAGTATCGAAGTTACTGTTACCTGTCATAATTAGTATCGAAGTTACAGTTACCTGCCTTAATTTGTATCGAAATTACAGGGACTTGATATAATTAGTAACGAAGTTACAGTTACCTGCCATAATTAGTATCGAAATTAAAGTTACTTGTCATAATAAGTAACGAAGTTACAGTTACCTGTCATAATTAGTATCGAAGTTACTGTTACCTGTCATAATTAGTATTGAAGTTACAGTTACCTACCATAATTTTTTTATCAAAATTACTGTTACTTGTCATAATTAGTAACGAAGTTAGAGTTTCTTGTCATAATTAGTATCGAAGTTACAGTTACCTGTCATAATTTGTATCGAAGTTACTGTTACTTGTCATAATTAGTATCGATGTTACTGTTACCTGTCATAATTATTATCGAAATTACAATTACCTGCCATAATTTGTATCGAAATTACAGTTACTTGTCATAATTAGTATCGAAGTTACAGTTACTTGACATAATTAGTAACGATGTTACAGTAACCTGTCATAATTAGTATCGAAGTTACTGTTACCTGTATTAATTAGTATCAAAGTTACTGTTACCTGACATAATTAGTATCGAAGTTACAGTTACCTGCCATAATTTGTATCGAAATTACAGGGACTTGTCATAATTAGTAACGAAGTTACAGTTACCTGCCATAATTTGTATCGACGTTATAGTTACTTGTCTTAATTAGTATCGAAGTTACTGTTACCTGTCATAATTAGTAAGGAAGTTACAGTTACCTGCCATAATTTGTATCGAAATAACAGTTACTTGTCATAATAAGTAACGAAGTTACAGTTACCTGTAATAAATATTATCGAAGTTACAGTTACTTGTCATAATTAGTATCGAAGTGACTGTTACCTGTCATAATTAGTATCGAAGTTACAGTTACCTGCCATAATTTGTATCGAAATTACAGGGACTTGTCATAATTAGTAACGAAGTTACAGTTACCTGCCATAATTAGTATCGAAATTAAAGTTACTTGTCATAATAAGGAACGAAGTTACAGTTTCTTGTCATAATTAGTAATGAAGTTACAGTTACCTGTCATAATAAGTATCGAAGTTACAGTAACTTGTCATAATTAGTATCGAAGTTACAGTTACTTGACATAATTAGTAACGATGTTACAGTAACCTGTCATAATTAGTATCTAAGTTACTGTTACCTGTATTAATTAGTATCAAAGTTACTGTTACCTGACATAATTAGTATCGAAGTTACAGTTACCTGCCATAATTTGTATCGAAATTACAGGGACTTGTCATAATTAGTAACGAAGTTACAGTTACCTGCCATAATTAGTATCGAAATTAAAGTTACTTGTCATAATTAGAAACGAAGTTACAGTTACCTGTCATAATTAGTATCGAAGTTACTGTTACCTGTCATAATTAGTATTGAAGTTACAGTTACCTACCATAATTTTTTATCAAAATTACTGTTACTTGTCATAATTAGTAACGAAGTTAGAGTTTCTTGTCATACTTAGTATCGAAGTTACAGTTACCTGTCATAATTTGATTCGAAGTTATAGTTACTTGTCAAAATTAGTATCGAAGTTACTGTTACCTGTCATAATTAGTATCGAAGTTACAGTTACCTGCCATAATTTTTATCGAAAATACAGTTCCTTGTCATAATTAGTATCGAAGTTACAGTTACCTGTCATAATTAGTATCGAAGGTACTGTTACCTGCCATAATTTGTATCGAAATTAAAGTTACTTGTCATAATTAGTTACGAAGGAACAGTTATCTGTCATAATTTGTATCGAAATTACAGTAACTTGTCATAATTAGTAACGAAGTTACAGTTTCCCGTCATAATTAATATCGGAGTTACTGTTACCTGTCATAATTAGTATCGAAATTACAATAACCTGCCATAATTTGTAACGAAATTACAGTTACTTGTCATAATTAGTATCGAAGTTACTGTTACCTGTCATAATTAGTATCGAAGTTACTGTTACCTGTCATAATTAGTATCGAAGTTACAGTTACCTGCCATAATTAGTATCGAAGTTACTGTTACCTGTCATAATTAGTATCGAAGTTAGAGTTACCTGCCATAATTTGTATCGAAATATCAGTTACTTGTCATAATTAGCATCGAAGTTACAGTTATTGTCATAATTAGTATCGAAGTTACTGTTACCTGTCGTAATTAGTATCGAAGTTACAGTTACCTGCCAAAATTTGTATCGAAATTACAGTTACTTGTCATAATTAGTAACGAAGTTACAGTTACCTGTCATAATTAGTATCGAAGTTGCAGTTACTTGTCATAATTAGTATCGAATTTACTGATACCTGTCATAATTAGTATCGAAGTTACAGTTACCTGCCATAATTAGTATCGAAGTTACTGTTACCTGTCATAATTAGGATCGAAGTTAGAGTTACCTGCCATAATTTGTATCGAAATAAGAGTTACTTGTCATAATTAGTAACGAAGTTACAGTTACCTGTCATAATTAGTATCGAAGTTACAGTTACTTGTCATAATTAGTACCGAAGTTACAGTAACCTGCCAAAATTTGTATCGAAATTACAGTTACTTGTCATAATTTTGTATCGAAGTTACTGTTACTTGTCATAATTAATATCGAAGTTACTGTTACCTCTCATAATTAGTATCGAAGTTACAGCTACTTGTCATAATTAGTATCGAAGTTACAGTTATTTTTCATAATTAGTATCGAAGTTACAGTTACCTGTCATATTTAGTATCGAAGTTAGAATTTCTTGTCATAATTAGTAATGAAGTTACAGTTACCTGTCATAATAAGTATCGAAGTTACAGTTACTTGTCATAATTAGTATCGAAGTTACAGTTACTTGACATAATTAGTAACGATGTTACAGTAACCTGTCATAATTAGTATCTAAGTTACTGTTACCTGTATTAATTCGTATCAAAGTTACTGTTACCTGACATAATTTGTATCGAAGTTACAGTTACCTGCCATAATTTGTATCGAAATTACAGGGACTTGTCATAATTAGTAACGAAGTTACAGTTACCTGCCATAATTAGTATCGAAATTAAAGTTACTTGTCATAATTAGTAACGAAGTTACAGTTACCTGTCATAATTAGTATCGAAGTTACAGTTACTTGTCATAATTAGTACCGAAGTTACAGTTACCTGCCAAAATTTGTATCGAAATTACAGTTACTTGTCATAATTAGTATCGAAGTTACTGTTACTTGTCATAATTAGTATCGAAGTTACTGTTACCTGACATAGTTAGTATCGAAGTTACCGTTACCTGCCATAATTTGTATCGAAATTACAGGGACTTGATATAATTAGAAACGAAGTTACAGTTACCTGCCATAATTAGTATCGAAATTAAAGTTACTTGCCATAATTAGTAACGAAGTTACAGTTACATGTCATAATTAGTATCGAAGTTACTGTTACCTGTCATAATTAGTATCGAAGTTACAGTTACCTGCCTTAATTTGTATCGAAATTACAGGGACTTGATATAATTAGTAACGAAGTTACAGTTACCTGCCATAATTAGTATCGAAATTAAAGTTACTTGTCATAATAAGTAACGAAGTTACAGTTACCTGTCATAATTAGTATCGAAGTTACTGTTACCTGTCATAATTAGTATTGAAGTTACAGTTACCTACCATAATTTTTTTATCAAAATTACTGTTACTTGTCATAATTAGTAACGAAGTTAGAGTTTCTTGTCATAATTAGTATCGAAGTTACAGTTACCTGTCATAATTTGTATCGAAGTTACTGTTACTTGTCATAATTAGTATCGATGTTACTGTTACCTGTCATAATTATTATCGAAATTACAATTACCTGCCATAATTTGTATCGAAATTACAGTTACTTGTCATAATTAGTATCGAAGTTACAGTTACTTGACATAATTAGTAACGATGTTACAGTAACCTGTCATAATTAGTATCGAAGTTACTGTTACCTGTATTAATTAGTATCAAAGTTACTGTTACCTGACATAATTAGTATCGAAGTTACAGTTACCTGCCATAATTTGTATCGAAATTACAGGGACTTGTCATAATTAGTAACGAAGTTACAGTTACCTGCCATAATTAGTATCGAAATTAAAGTTACTTGTCATAATTAGAAACGAAGTTACAGTTACCTGTCATAATTAGTATCGAAGTTACTGATACCTGTCATAATTTGTATTGAAGTTACAGTTACCTACCATAATTTTTTATCAAAATTACTGTTACTTGTCATAATTAGTAACGAAGTTAGAGTTTCTTGTCATAATTAGTATCGAAGTTACAGTTACCTGTCATAATTTGATTCGAAGTTATAGTTACTTGTCAAAATTAGTATCGAAGATACTGTTACCTGTCATAATTAGTATCGAAGTTACAGTTACCTGCCATAATTTTTATCGAAATTACAGTTCCTTGTCATAATTAGTATCGAAGTTACAGTTACCTGTCATAATTAGTATCGAAGGTACTGTTACCTGCCATAATTTGTATCGAAATTACAGTTACTTGTCATAATTAGTTACGAAGTAACAGTTATCTGTCATAATTTGTATCGAAATTACAGTTACTTGTCATAATTAGTAACGAAGTTACAGTTTCCCGTCATAATTAATATCGATGTTACTGTTACCTGTCATAATTAGTATCGAAGGTGCAGTTACCTGCCAAAATTTGTATCGAAATTACAGTTACTTGTCATAATTAGTAACGAAGTTACAGTTACCTGTCATAATTAGTATCGAAGTTACAGTTACTTGTCATAATTAGTATCGAATTTACTGTTACCTGTCATAATTAGTATCGAAGTTACATTTACCTGCCATAATTAGTATCGAAGTAACTGTTGCCTGTCATAATAAGTATCGAAGTTAGAGTTACCTGCCATAATTTGTATCGAAATAAGAGTTACTTGTCATAATTAGTAACGAAGTTACAGTTACCTGTCATAATTAGTATCGAAGTTACAGTTACTTGTCATAATTAGTATCGAAGTTACTGTTACCTGTCACAATTAGTATCGAAGTTACAGTTACCTGCCAAAATTTGTATCGAAATTACAGTTACTTGTCATAATTAGTATCGAAGTTACTGTTACTTGTCATAATTAATATCGAAGTTACTGTAACCTCTCATAATAAGTATCGAAGTTACAGTTACTTGTCATAATTAGTATCGAAGTTACAGTTACTTTCCATAATTAGTATCGAAGTTACAGCTACGTGTCATAATTAGTATCGAAGTTAGAGTTTCTTGTCATAATTAGTAATGAAGTTACAGTTACCTGTCATAATAAGTAACGAAGTTACAGTTACTTGTCATAATTAGTATCGAAGTTACAGTTACTTGACATAATTAGTAACGATGTTACAGTTTCCTGTCATAATTAGTATCGAAGTTACTGTTAATTGACATAATTAGTATCGAAGTTACAGTTACCTGCCATAATTTGTATCGAAATTACAGGGACTTGATATAATTAGTAACGAAGTTACAGTTACCTGCCACAATTAGTATCGAAATTAAAGTTACTTGTCATAATTAGTAACGAAGTTACAGTTACCTATCATAATTAGTATCGAAGTTACTGTTACCTGTCATAATTAGTATTGAAGTTACAGTTACCTACCATAATTTATTATCAAAATTACTGTTACTTGTCATAATTAGTAACGAAGTTAGAGTTTCTTGTCATAATTAGTATCGAAGTTACAGTTACCTGTCATAATTTGTATCGACGTTATAGTTACTTGTCTTAATTAGTATCGAAGTTACTGTTACCTGTCATAATTAGTAAGGAAGTTACAGTTACCTGCCATAATTTGTATCGAAATTACAGTTACTTGTCATAATAAGTAACGAAGTTACAGTTACCTGTAATAAATATTATCGAAGTTACAGTTACTTGTCATAATTAGTATCGAAGTGACTGTTACCTGTCATAATTAGTATCGAAGTTACAGTTACCTGCCATAATTTGTATCGAAATTACAGGGACTTGTCATAATTAGTAACGAAGTTACAGTTACCTGCCATAATTAGTATCGAAATTAAAGTTACTTGTCATAATAAGTAACGAAGTTACAGTTTCTTGTCATAGTTAGTAATGAAGTTACAGTTACCTGTCATAATAAGTATCGAAGTTACAGTAACTTGTCATAATTAGTATCGAAGTTACAGTTACTTGACATAATTAGTAACGATGTTACAGTAACCTGTCATAATTAGTATCTAAGTTACTGTTACCTGTATTAATTAGTATCAAAGTTACTGTTACCTGACATAATTAGTATCGAAGTTACAGTTACCTGCCATAATTTGTATCGAAATTACAGGGACTTGTCATAATTAGTAACGAAGTTACAGTTACCTGCCATAATTAGTATCGAAATTAAAGTTACTTGTCATAATTAGTAACGAAGTTACAGTTACCTGTCATAATTAGTATCGAAGTTACTGTTACCTGTCATAATTAGTATTGAAGTTACAGTTACCTACCATAATTTTTTATCAAAATTACTGTTACTTGTCATAATTAGTAACGAAGTTAGAGTTTCTTGTCATACTTAGTATCGAAGTTACAGTTACCTGTCATAATTTGATTCGAAGTTATAGTTACTTGTCAAAATTAGTATCGAAGTTACTGTTACCTGTCATAATTAGTATCGAAGTTACAGTTACCTGCCATAATTTTTATCGAAAATACAGTTCCTTGTCATAATTAGTATCGAAGTTACAGTTACCTGTCATAATTAGTATCGAAGGTACTGTTACCTGCCATAATTTGTATCGAAATTAAAGTTACTTGTCATAATTAGTTACGAAGGAACAGTTATCTGTCATAATTTGTATCGAAATTACAGTAACTTGTCATAATTAGTAACGAAGTTACAGTTTCCCGTCATAATTAATATCGGAGTTACTGTTACCTGTCATAATTAGTATCGAAATTACAATAACCTGCCATAATTTGTAACGAAATTACAGTTACTTGTCATAATTAGTATCGAAGTTACTGTTACCTGTCATAATTAGTATCGAAGTTACTGTTACCTGTCATAATTAGTATCGAAGTTACAGTTACCTGCCATAATTAGTATCGAAGTTACTGTTACCTGTCATAATTAGTATCGAAGTTAGAGTTACCTGCCATAATTTGTATCGAAATATCAGTTACTTGTCATAATTAGCATCGAAGTTACAGTTATTGTCATAATTAGTATCGAAGTTACTGTTACCTGTCGTAATTAGTATCGAAGTTACAGTTACCTGCCAAAATTTGTATCGAAATTACAGTTACTTGTCATAATTAGTAACGAAGTTACAGTTACCTGTCATAATTAGTATCGAAGTTGCAGTTACTTGTCATAATTAGTATCGAATTTACTGATACCTGTCATAATTAGTATCGAAGTTACAGTTACCTGCCATAATTAGTATCGAAGTTACTGTTACCTGTCATAATTAGGATCGAAGTTAGAGTTACCTGCCATAATTTGTATCGAAATAAGAGTTACTTGTCATAATTAGTAACGAAGTTACAGTTACCTGTCATAATTAGTATCGAAGTTACAGTTACTTGTCATAATTAGTACCGAAGTTACAGTAACCTGCCAAAATTTGTATCGAAATTACAGTTACTTGTCATAATTTGTATCGAAGTTACTGTTACTTGTCATAATTAATATCGAAGTTACTGTTACCTCTCATAATTAGTATCGAAGTTAC
This sequence comes from Meconema thalassinum, assembly GCA_946902985.2. NCBI lineage: Eukaryota > Metazoa > Arthropoda > Insecta > Orthoptera > Tettigoniidae > Meconema > Meconema thalassinum. The sequence goes on along the minus strand of OX336388.2, from coordinate 1,445,204,728 downwards.
AGCTACTTGTCATAATTAGTATCGAAGTTACAGTTATTTTTCATAATTAGTATCGAAGTTACAGTTACCTGTCATAATTAGTATCGAAGTTAGAATTTCTTGTCATAATTAGTAATGAAGTTACAGTTACCTGTCATAATAAGTATCGAAGTTACAGTTACTTGTCATAATTAGTATCGAAGTTACAGTTACTTGACATAATTAGTAACGATGTTACAGTAACCTGTCATAATTAGTATCTAAGTTACTGTTACCTGTATTAATTCGTATCAAAGTTACTGTTACCTGACATAATTTGTATCGAAGTTACAGTTACCTGCCATAATTTGTATCGAAATTAAAGGGACTTGTCATAATTAGTAACGAAGTTACAGTTACCTGCCATAATTAGTATCGAAATTAAAGTTACTTGTCATAATTAGTAACGAAGTTACAGTTACCTGTCATAATTAGTATCGAAGTTACAGTTACTTGTCATAATTAGTACCGAAGTTACAGTTACCTGCCAAAATTTGTATCGAAATTACAGTTACTTGTCATAATTAGTATCGAAGTTACTGTTACTTGTCATAATTAGTATCGAAGTTACTGTTACCTGACATAGTTAGTATCGAAGTTACCGTTACCTGCCATAATTTGTATCGAAATTACAGGGACTTGATATAATTAGAAACGAAGTTACAGTTTCCTGCCATAATTAGTATCGAAATTAAAGTTACTTGCCATAATTAGTAACGAAGTTACAGTTACATGTCATAATTAGTATCGAAGTTACTGTTACCTGTCATAATTAGTATTGAAGTTACAGTTACCTATCCTAATTTTTTTATCAAAATTACTGTTACTTGTCATAATTAGTAACGAAGTTAGAGTTTCTTGTCATAATTAGTATCGAAGTTACAGTTACCTGTCATAATTTGTATCGACGTTATAGTTACTTGTCATAATTAGTATCGATGTTACTGTTACCTGTCATAATTAGTATGGAAGTTACAGTTACCTGCCATAATTTGTATCGAAATTACAGTTACTTGTCATAATTAGTATCGAAGTTACTGTTACCTGTCATAATTATTATCGAAATTACAATTACCTGCCATAATTTGTATCGAAATTACAGTTACTTGTCATAATTAGTAACGAAGTTTCAGTTACCTGTCATAATTAGTATCGAAGTTACAGTTACTTGTCATAATTAGTAACGAAGTTACAGTTACCTGTGATAATTAGTATCGAAGTTACAGTTACTTGTCATAATTTGTATCGAAGTTACTGTTACCTGTCATAATTAGTATCGAAGTTACAGTTACATGCCATTATTTGTATCGAAATTATAGTTACTTGTCATAATTAGTAACGAAGTTACAGTTAACTGTCATAATTAGTATCGAAGTTACAGTTACCTGCCATAATTATTATCGAAGTTTTTGTTACCTGTGATAATTAGTATCGAAGTTACTGTTTTCTGTCATAATTAGTATCGAAGTTACTGTTACCTGTCATAATTAGTATCGAAGTTACTCTTACCTGCCATAATTTGTATCGAAGTTACAGTTACTTGTCATAATTAGTATCGAAGTTACTGTTACCTGTCACAATTAGTATCGAAGTTACAGTTACCTGCCAAAATTTGTATCGAAATTACAGTTACTTGTCATAATTAGTATCGAAGTTACTGTTACTTGTCATAATTAATATCGAAGTTACTGTAACCTCTCATAATAAGTATCGAAGTTACAGTTACTTGTCATAATTAGTATCGAAGTTACAGTTACTTTCCATAATTAGTATCGAAGTTACAGCTACGTGTCATAATTAGTATCGAAGTTAGAGTTTCTTGTCATAATTAGTAATGAAGTTACAGTTTCCTGTCATAATAAGTAACGAAGTTACAGTTACTTGTCATAATTAGTATCGAAGTTACAGTTAATTGACATAATTGGTAACGATGTTACAGTTTCCTGTCATAATTAGTATCGAAGTTACTGTTAACTGATATAATTAGTATCGAAGTTACAGTTACCTGCCATAATTTGTATCGAAATTACAGGGACTTGATATAATTAGTAACGAAGTTACAGTTACCTGCCATAATTAGTATCGAAATTAAAGTTACTTGTCATATTTAGTAACGAAGTTACAGTTACCTATCATAATTAGTATCGAAGTTACTGTTACCTGTCATAATTAGTATTGAAGTTACAGTTACCTACCAGAATTTATTATCAAAATTACTGTTACTTGTCATAATTAGTAACGAAGTTAGAGTTTCTTGTCATAATTAGTATCGAAGTTACAGTTACCTGTCATAATTTGATTCGAAGTTATAGTTACTTGTCAAAATTAGTATCGAAGTTACTGTTACCTGTCATAATTAGTATCGAAGTTACAGTTACCTGCCATAATTTTTATCGAAAATACAGTTCCTTGTCATAATTAGTATCGAAGTTACAGTTACCTGTCATAATTAGTATCGAAGGTACTGTTACCTGCCATAATTTGTATCGAAATTAAAGTTACTTGTCATAATTAGTTACGAAGGAACAGTTATCTGTCATAATTTGTATCGAAATTACAGTTACTTGTCATAATTAGTAACGAAGTTACAGTTTCCCGTCATAATTAATATCGAAGTTACTGTTACCTGTCATAATTAGTATCGAAGGTACAGTTACCTGACAACATTTGTATCGAAATTACAGTTACTTGTCATAATTAGTAACGAAGTTACAGTTACCTGTCATAATTAGTATCGAAGTTACAGTTACTTGTCATAATTAGTATCGAATTTACTGTTACCTGTCATAATTAGTATCGAAGTTACAGTTACCTGCCATAATTAGTATCGAAGTTACTGTTACCTGTCATAATTAGGATCGAAGTTAGAGTTACCTGCCATAATTTGTATCGAAATAAGAGTTACTTGTCATAATTAGTAACGAAGTTACAGTTACCTGTCATAATTAGTATCGAAGTTACAGTTACTTGTCATAATTAGTACCGAAGTTACAGTTACCTGCCAAAATTTGTATCGAAATTACAGTTACTTGTCATAATTTGTATCGAAGTAACTGTTACTTGTCAGAATTAATATCGAAGTTACTGTTACCTCTCATAATTAGTATTGAAGTTACAGCTACTTGTCATAATTAGTATCGAAGTTACAGTTATTTTTCATAATTAGTATCGAAGTTACAGTTACCTGTCATAATTAGTATCGAAGTTAGAATTTCTTGTCATAATTAGTAATGAAGTTACAGTTACCTGTCATAATAAGTATCGAAGTTACAGTTACTTGTCATAATTAGTATCGAAGTTACAGTTACTTGACATAATTAGTAACGATGTTACAGTAACCTGTCGTAATTAGTATCTAAGTTACTGTTACCTGTATTAATTAGTATCAAAGTTACTGTTACCTGACATAATTAGTATCGAAGTTACAGTTACCTGCCATAATTTGTATCGAAATTACAGGGACTTGTCATAATTAGTAACGAAGTTACATTTACCTGCCATAATTAGTATCGAAATTAAAGTTACTTGTCATAATTAGTAACGAAGTTACATTTACCTGTCATAATTAGTATCGAAGTTACAGTTACTTGTCATAATTAGTACCGAAGTTACAGTTACCTGCCAAAATTTGTATCGAAATTACATTTACTTGTCATAATTAGTATCGAAGTTACTGTTACTTGTCATAATTAGTATCGAAGTTACTGTTACCTGACATAGTTAGTATCGAAGTTACCGTTACCTGCCATAATTTGTATCGAAATTACAGGGACTTGATATAATTAGAAACGAAGTTACAGTTACCTGCCATAATTAGTATCGAAATTAAAGTTACTTGCCATAATTAGTAACGAAGTTACAGTTACATGTCATAATTAGTATCGAAGTTACTGTTACCTGTCATAATTAGTATTGAAGTTACAGTTACCTATCCTAATTTTTTTAATCAAAATTACTGTTACTTGTCATAATTAGTAACGAAGTTAGAGTTTCTTGTCATAATTAGTATCGAAGTGACTGTTACCTGTCATAATTAGTATCGAAGTTACAGTTACCTGCCATAATTTGTATCGAAATTACAGGGACTTGTCATAATTAGTAACGAAGTTACAGTTACCTGCCATAATTAGTATCGAAATTAAAGTTACTTGTCATAATAAGTAACGAAGTTACAGTTTCTTGTCATAATTAATAATGAAGTTACAGTTACCTGTCATAATAAGTATCGAAGTTACAGTTACTTTTCATAATTAGTATCGAAGTTACAGTTACTTGACATAATTAGTAACGATGTTACAGTAACCTGTCATAATTAGTATCTAAGTTACTGTTACCTGTATTAATTAATATCAAAGTTACTGTTACCTGACATAATTAGTATCGAAGTTACAGTTACCTGCCATAATTTGTATCGAAATTACAGGGACTTGTCATAATTAGTAACGAAGTTACAGTTACCTGCCATAATTAGTATCGAAATTAAAGTTACTTGTCATAATTATTAACGAAGTTACAGTTACCTGTCATAATTAGTATCGAAGTAACTGTTACCTGTCATAATTAGTATTGAAGTTACAGTTACCTACCATAACTTTTTATCAAAATTACTGTTACTTGTCATAATTAGTAACGAAGTTAGAGTTTCTTGTCATAATTAGTATCGAAGTTACAGTTACCTGTCATAATTTGATTCGAAGTTATAGTTACTTGTCAAAATAAGTATCGAAGTAACTGTTACCTGTCATAATTAGTATCGAAGTTACAGTTACCTGCCATAATTTTTATCGAAAATACAGTTCCTTGTCATAATTAGTATCGAAGTTACAGTTACCTGTCATAATTAGTATCGAAGGTACTGTTACCTGCCATAATTTGTATCGAAATTACAGTTACTTGTCATAATTAGTTACGAAGTTACAGTTACCTGTCATAATTTGTACCGAAATTACAGTTACTTGTCATAATTAGTAACGAAGTTACAGTTTCCTGTCATAATTAATATCGAAGTTACTGTTACCTGTCATAATTAGTATCGAAGGTACAGTTACCTGCCAAAATTTGTATCGAAATTACAGTTACTTGTCATAATTAGTAACGAAGTTACAGTTACCTGTCATAATTAGTATCGAAGTTACAGTTACTTGTCATAATAAGTATCGAAGTTACTGTTACCTGTCATAATTAGTATCGAAATTACAATTACCTGCCATAATTTGTAACGAATTTACAGTTACTTGTCATAATTAGTAACGAAGTTACAGTTACCTGTCATAATTAGTATCGAAGTTACAGTTACTTGTCATAATTAGTATCGAAGTTACTGTTACCTGTCATAATTAGTATCGAAGTTACAGTTACCTGCCATAATTAGTATCGAAGTTACTGTTACCTGTCATAATTAGTATCGAAGTTAGAGTTCCCTACCATAATTTGTATCGAAATAACAGTTACTTGTCTTAATTAATAACGAAGTTACATTTACCTGACATAATAAGTATCGAAGTTACAGTTACTTGTCATAATAAGTATCGAAGTTACTGTTACCTGTCATAATTAGTATCGAAATTACAATTACCTGCCATAATTTGTAACGAATTTACAGTTACTTGTCATAATTAGTAACGAAGTTACAGTTACCTGTCATAATTAGTATCGAAGTTACAGTTACTTGTCATAATTAGTATCGAAGTTACTGTTACCTGTCATAATTAGTATCGAAGTTACAGTTACCTGTCATAATTAGTATCGAAGTTACAGTTACCTGCCAAAACTTTTATCGAAATAACAGTTACTTGTCATAATTAGTATCGAAGTTACTGTTACTTGTCATAATTAGTATAGAAATTACAGTTACTTGTCATAATTAGTACCGAAGTTGCAGTTACCTGTCATAATTAGTATCGAAGTTACTGTTACCTGTCATAATTAGTATCGAATTTACTGTTACCTACCATAATTTGTATCGAAATTACAGTTACTTGTCATAATTAGTAACGAAGTTACAGTTACCTGTCGTAAGTAGTATCGAAGTTACAGTTACTTGTCGTAATTAGTATCGAAGTTACTGTTACCTGTCATAATTAGTATCGAAGTTACAGTTACCTGGCATAATAAGTATCGAAGTTACAGTTACTTGTCATAATTAGTATCGAAGTTACTGTTACCTGTCATAATTAGTATCGAAGTTACAGTTACCTGCCATAATTTGTATCGAAATTACACTTACTTGTCATAATTAGTAACGAAGTTACAGTTAACTGTCATAATTAGTATCGAGGTTACAGTTACCTGCCATAATTATTATCGAAGTAACTGTTACCTGTCATAATTAGTATCGAAGTAACTGTTTTCTGTCATAATTAGTATCGAAGTTAGTGTTACGTGTCATAATTAGTATCGAAGTTACAGTTACCTGCCATAATTAGTATCGAAATTAAAGTTACTTGTCATAATTAGTAACGAAGTTACAGTTTCTTGTCATAATTAGTAATGAAGTTACAGTTACCTGTCATAATAAGTATCGAAGTTACAGTTACTTGTCATAATTAGTATCGAAGTTCCAGTTACTTGACATAATTAGTAACGATGTTACAGTAACCTGTCATAATTAGTATCGAAGTTACTGTTACCTGTATTAATTTGTATCAAAGTTACTGTTACCTGACATAATTAGTATCGAAGTTACAGTTACCAGCCATAATTTGTATCGAAATTACAGGGACTTGTCATAATTAGTAACGAAGTTACAGTTACCTGCCATAATTAGTATCGAAATTAAAGTTACTTGTCATAATTAGTAACGAAGTTACATTTACCTGTCATAATTAGTATCGAAGTTACTGTTACCTGTCATAATTTGTATTGAAGTTACAGTTACCTACCATAATTTTTTATCAAAATTACTGTTACTTGTCATAATTAGTAACGAAGTTGGAGTTTCTTGTCATAATTAGTATCGAAGTTACAGTTACGTGTCATAATTTGATTCGACGTTATAGTTACTTGTCAAAATTAGTATCGAAGATACTGTTACCTGTCATAATTAGTATCGAAGTTACAGTTACCTGCCATAATTTTTATCGAAATTACAGTTCCTTGTCATAACTAGTATCGAAGTTACAGTTACCTGTCATAATTAGTATCGAAGGTACTGTTACCTGCCATAATTTGTATCGAAATTACAGTTACTTGTCATAATTAGTTACGAAGTAACAGTTATCTGTCATAATTTGTATCGAAATTACAGTTACATGTCATAATTAGTAACGAAGTTACAGTTTCCCGTCATAATTAATATCGAAGTTACTGTTACCTGTCATAATTAGTATCGAAGGTGCAGTTACCTGCCAAAATTTGTATCGAAATTACAGTTACTTGTCATAATTAGTAACGAAGTTACAGTTACCTGTCATAATTAGTATCAAAGTTACAGTTACTTGTCATAATTAGTATCGAATTTACTGTTACCTGTCATAATTAGTAACGAAGTTACAGTTACCTGCCATAATTAGTATCGAAGTTACTGTTGCCTGTCATAATAAGTATCGAAGTTAGAGTTACCTGCCATAATTTGTATCGAAATAAGAGTTACTTGTCATAATTAGTAACGAAGTTACAGTTACCTGTCATAATTAGTATCGAAGTTACAGTTACCTGCCAAAATTTGTATCGAAATTACAGTTACTTGTCAATAATTATTATCGAAGTTACTGTTACTTGTCATAATTAATATCGAAGTTACTGTAACCTCTCATAATAAGTATCGAAGTTACAGTTACTTGTCATAATTAGTATCGAAGTTACAGTTACTTTCCATAATTAGTATCGAAGTTACAGTTACGTGTCATAATTAGTATCGAAGTTAGAGTTTCTTGTCATAATTAGTAATGAAGTTACAGTTACCTGTCATAATAAGTAACGAAGTTACAGTTACTTGTCATAATTAGTATCGAAGTTACAGTTACTTGACATAATTAGTAACGATGTTACAGTTTCCTGTCATAATTAGTATCGAAGTTACTGTTACCTGACATAATTAGTATCGAAGTTACAGTTACCTGCCAGAATTTGTATCGAAATTACAGGGACTTGATATAATTAGTAACGAAGTTACAGTTACCTGCCATAATTAGTATCGAAATTAAAGTTACTTGTCATAATTAGTTACGAAGTTACAGTTACCTATCATAATTAGTATCGAAGTTACTGTTACCTGTAATAATTAGTATTGAAGTTACAGTTACCTACCATAATTTTTTATCAAAATTACTGTTACTTGTCATAATTAGTAACGAAGTTAGAGTTTCTTGTCATAATTAGTATCGAAGTTACAGTTACCTGTCATAATTTGTATCGACGTTATAGTTACTTGTCATAATTAGTATCGAAGTTACTGTTACCTGTCATAATTAGTATGGAAGTTACAGTTACCTGCCATAATTTGTATCGAAATTACAGTTACTTGTCATAATAAGTAACGAAGTTACAGTTACCTGTAATAAATATTATTGAAGTTACAGTTACTTGTCATAATTAGTATCGAAGTGACTGTTACCTGTCATAATTAGTATCGAAGTTACAGTTACCTGCCATAATTTGTATCGAAATTACAGGGACTTGTCATAATTAGTAACGAAGTTACAGTTACCTGCCATAATTAGTATCGAAATTAAAGTTACTTGTCATAATTAGTAACGAAGTTACAGTTTATTGTCATAATTAATAATGAAGTTACAGTTACCTGTCATAATAAGTATCGAAGTTACAGTTACTTGTCATAATTAGTATCGAAGTTACAGTTACTTGACATAATTAGTAACGATGTTACAGTAACCTGTCATAATTAGTATCTAAGTTACTGTTACCTGTATTAATTAGTATCAAAGTTACTGTTACCTGACATAATTAGTATCGAAGTTACAGTTACCTGCCATAATTTGTATCGAAATTACAGGGACTTGTCATAATTAGTAACGAAGTTACAGTTACCTGCCATAATTAGTATCGAAATTAAAGTTACTTGTCATAATTAGTAACGAAGTTACAGTTACCTGTCATAATTAGTATCGAAGTAACTGTTACCTGTCATAATTAGTATTGAAGTTACAGTTACCTACCATAACTTTTTATCAAAATTACTGTTACTTGTCATAATTAGTAACGAAGTTAGAGTTTCTTGTCATAATTAGTATCGAAGTTACAGTTACCTGTCATAATTTGATTCGAAGTTATAGTTACTTGTCAAAATTAGTATCGAAGTTACTGTTACCTGTCATAATTAGCATCGAAGTTACAGTTACCTGCCATAATTTTTATCGAAAATACAGTTCCTTGTCATAATTAGTATCGAAGTTACAGTTACCTGTCATAATTAGTATCGAAGGTACTGTTACCTGCCATAATTTGTATCGAAATTAAAGTTACTTGTCATAATTAGTTACGAAGGAACAGTTATCTGTCATAATTTGTATCGAAATTACAGTTACTTGTCATAATTAGTAACGAAGTTACAGTTTCCCGTCATAATTAATATCGAAGTTACTGTTACCTGTCATAATTAGTATCGAAGGTACAGTTACCTGCCAAAATTTGTATCGAAATTACAGTTACTTGTCATAATTAGTAACGAAGTTACAGTTACCTGTCATAATTAGTATCGAAGTTACAGTTACTTGTCATAATTAGTATCGAATTTACTGTTACCTGTCATAATTAGTATCGAAGTTACAGTTACCTGCTATAATTAGTATCGAAGTTACTGTTACCTGTCATAATTAGGATCGAAGTTAGAGTTACCTGCCATAATTTGTATCGAAATAAGAGTTACTTGTCATAATTAGTAACGAAGTTACAGTTACCTGTCATAATTAGTATCGAAGTTACAGTTACTTGTCATAATTAGTACCGAAGTTACAGTTACCTGCCAAAATTTGTATCGAAATTACAGTTACTTGTCATAATTTTTATCGAAGTTACTGTTACTTGTCATAATTAATATCGAAGTTACTGTTACCTCTCATAATTAGTATCGAAGTTACAGCTACTTGTCATAATTAGTATCGAAGTTACAGTTATTTTTCATAATTAGTATCGAAGTTACAGTTACCTGTCATAATTAGTATCGAAGTTAGAATTTCTTGTCATAATTAGTAATGAAGTTACAGTTACCTGTCATAATAAGTATCGAAGTTACAGTTACTTGTCATAATTAGTATCGAAGTTACAGTTACTTGACATAATTAGTAACGATGTTACAGTAACCTGTCATAATTAGTATCTAAGTTACTGTTACCTGTATTAATAAGTATCAAAATTACTGTTACCTGACATAATTAGTATCGAAGTTACAGTTACCTGCCATAATTTGTATCGAAATTACAGGGACTTGTCATAATTAGTAACGAAGTTACAGTTACCTGCCATAATTAGTATCGAAATTAAAGTTACTTGTCATAATTAGTAACGAAGTTACAGTTACCTGTCATAATTAGTATCGAAGTTACAGTTACTTGTCATAATTAGTACCGAAGTTACAGTTACCTGCCAAAATTTGTATTGAAATTACAGTTACTTGTCATAATTAGTATCGAAGTTACTGTTACTTGTCATAATTAGTATCGAAGTTACTGTTACCTGACATAGTTAGTATCGAAGTTACCGTTACCTGCCATAATTTGTATCGAAATTACAGGGACTTGATATAATTAGAAACGAAGTTACAGTTACCTGCCAGAATTAGTATCGAAATTAAAGTTACTTGTCATAGTTAGTAACGAAGTTACAGTTACATGTCATAATTAGTATCGAAGTTACTGTTACCTGTCATAATTAGTATTGAAGTTACAGTTACCTATCCTAATTTTTTTATCAAAATTATTGTTACTTGTCATAATTAGTAACGAAGTTAGAGTTTCTTGTCATAATTAGTATCGAAGTTACAGTTACCTGTCATAATTTGTATCGAAGTTATAGTAACTTGTCATAATTAGTATCGAAGTTACTGTTACCTGTCATAATTAGTATGGAAGTTACAGTTACCTGCCATAATTTGTATCGAAATTACAGTTACTTGTCATAATAAGTAACGAAGTTACAGTTACCTGTAATAAATATTATCGAAGTTACAGTTACTTGTCATAATTAGTATCGAAGTGACTGTTACCTGTCATAATTAGTAACGAAGATATAGTTACCTGCCAAAATTTGTATCGAAATTACAGTTACTTGTCATAATTAGTAACGAAGTTACAGTTACCTGTCATAATTTGTATCGAAGTTACAGTTACTTGTCATAATTAGTATCGAAGTTACTGTTACCTGTCATAATTATTATAGAAATTACAATTACCTGCCATAATTTGTATCGAAATTACTGTAATTTCTATACTAATTATGGCAAGTAACTGTAACTTCGTTACTAATTATGACAAGTAACTGTAATTTCGATACAAATTATGGCTGGTAACTGTAATTTCGATACTAATTATGACAGGTAACAGTAACTTCGATACTTATTATGACAAGTAACAGTAACTTCGTTACTAATTATGACAAGTAACTGTAATTTCGATACAAATTAAGGCAGGTAACAGTAACTTCGATACTAATTATGACAGGTAACAGTAACTTCGATACTAATTATGACAGAAAACAGTAATTACAGTAATGACTGTAATTACAGTTACCTGCCATAATTTGTATCGAAATTACAGTTACTTGTCATAATTAGTAACGAAGTTACAGTTACTTGCCATAATTAATATAGAAATTACAGTTACTTGTCATAATTAGTAACGAAGTTGCAGTTACCTGTCATAATTAGTATCGAAGATACTGTTACCTGTCATAATTAGTATCGAAGTTACAGTTACCTGCCATAATTTGTATCGAAATTACAGTTACTTGTCATAATTAGTAACGAAGTTACAGATACCTGTAATAATTAGTATCGAAGTTACAGTTACTTGTCATAATTAGTATCGAAGTTACTGTTACCTGTCATAATTAGTATCGAAGTTACAGTGACCTGCAAAAATTTGAATCGAAATTACAGTTACTTGTCATAATTAGTATCGAGGTTACTGTAGTCATAATTAATATCGAAGTTACTGTTACCTGTCATAATTAGTATCGAAGTTACAGTTACTTGTCATAATAAGTATCGAAGTTACAGTTACTTGTCATAATTAGTATCGAAGTTACAGTTACCTGTCATAATTAGTATCGAAGTTACAGTTTCTTGTCATAATTAGTAATGAAGTTACAGTTACCTGTCATAATAACTATCGAAGTTACAGTTACATTTCATAATTAGTATCTATGTTACAGTAACTTGACATAATTAGTAACGATGTTACAGTAACCTGTCATAATTAGTATCGAAGTTACTGTTACCTGTATTAATTAGTATCGAAGTTACTGTTACCTGACATAATTAGTATCGAAGTTACAGTTACCTGCCATAATTTGTATCGAAATTACAGGGACTTGTCTTAATTAGTAACGAAGTTACAGTTACCTGTCATAATTAGTATCGAAGTATCTGTTACCTGTCATAATTAGTATTGAAGTTACAGTTACCTACCATAATTTTTTATCAAAATTACTGTCACTTGTCATAATTAGTAACGAAGTTAGAGTTTCTTGTCATAATTAGTATCGAAGTTACAGTTACCTGTCATAATTTGATTCGAAGTTATAGTTACTTGTCATAATTAGTATCGAAGTTACTGTTACCTGTCATAATTAGTATGGAAGTTACAGTTACCTGCCATAATTTGTATCGAAATTACAGTTACTTGTCATAATAAGTAACGAAGTTACAGTTACCTGTAATAAATATTATCGAAGTTACAGTTACTTGTCATAATTAGTATCGAAGTGACTGTTACCTGTCATAATTAGTATCGAAGTTACAGTTACCTGCCATAATTTGTATCGAAATTACAGGGACTTGTCATAATTAGTAACGAAGTTACAGTTACCTGCCATAATTAGTATCGAAATTAAAGTTACTTGTCATAATTAGTAACGAAGTTACAGTTTATTGTCATAATTAATAATGAAGTTACAGTTACCTGTCATAATAAGTATCGAAGTTACAGTTACTTGTCATAATTAGTATCGAAGTTACAGTTACTTGACATAATTAGTAACGATGTTACAGTAACCTGTCATAATTAGTATCTAAGTTACTGTTACCTGTATTAATTAGTATCAAAGTTACTGTTACCTGACATAATTAGTATCGAAGTTACAGTTACCTGCCATAATTTGTATCGAAATTACAGGGACTTGTCATAATTAGTAACGAAGTTACAGTTACCTGCCATAATTAGTATCGAAATTAAAGTTACTTGTCATAATTAGTAACGAAGTTACAGTTACCTGTCATAATTAGTATCGAAGTAACTGTTACCTGTCATAATTAGTATTGAAGTTACAGTTACCTACCATAACTTTTTATCAAAATTACTGTTACTTGTCATAATTAGTAACGAAGTTAGAGTTTCTTGTCATAATTAGTATCGAAGTTACAGTTACCTGTCATAATTTGATTCGAAGTTATAGTTACTTGTCAAAATTAGTATCGAAGTTACTGTTACCTGTCATAATTAGTATCAAAGTTACAGTTACCTGCCATAATTTTTATCGAAAATACTGTTCCTTGTCATAATTAGTATCGAAGTTACAGTTACCTGTCATAATTAGTATCGAAGGTACTGTTACCTGCCATAATTTGTATCGAAATTAAAGTTACTTGTCATAATTAGTTACGAAGGAACAGTTATCTGTCATAATTTGTATCGAAATTACAGTTACTTGTCATAATTAGTAACGAAGTTACAGTTTCCCGTCATAATTAATATCGAAGTTACTGTTACCTGTCATAATTAGTATCGAAGGTACAGTTACCTGCCAAAATTTGTATCGAAATTACAGTTACTTGTCATAATTAGTAACGAAGTTACAGTTACCTGTCATAATTAGTATCGAAGTTACAGTTACTTGTCATAATTAGTATCGAATTTACTGTTACCTGTCATAATTAGTATCGAAGTTACAGTTACCTGCTATAATTAGTATCGAAGTTACTGTTACCTGTCATAATTAGGATCGAAGTTAGAGTTACCTGCCATAATTTGTATCGAAATAAGAGTTACTTGTCATAATTAGTAACGAAGTTACAGTTACCTGTCATAATTAGTATCGAAGTTACAGTTACTTGTCATAATTAGTACCGAAGTTACAGTTACCTGCCAAAATTTGTATCGAAATTACAGTTACTTGTCATAATTTTTATCGAAGTTACTGTTACTTGTCATAATTAATATCGAAGTTACTGTTACCTCTCATAATTAGTATCGAAGTTACAGCTACTTGTCATAATTAGTATCGAAGTTACAGTTATTTTTCATAATTAGTATCGAAGTTACAGTTACCTGTCATAATTAGTATCGAAGTTAGAATTTCTTGTCATAATTAGTAATGAAGTTACAGTTACCTCTCATAATAAGTATCGAAGTTACAGTTACTTGTCATAATTAGTATCGAAGTTACAGTTACTTGACATAATTAGTAACGATGTTACAGTAACCTGTCATAATTAGTATCTAAGTTACTGTTACCTGTATTAATAAGTATCAAAATTTCTGTTACCTGACATAATTAGTATCGAAGTTACAGTTACCTGCCATAATTTGTATCGAAATTACAGGGACTTGTCATAATTAGTAACGAAGTTACAGTTACCTGCCATAATTAGTATCGAAATTAAAGTTACTTGTCATAATTAGTAACGAAGTTACAGTTACCTGTCATAATTAGTATCGAAGTTACAGTTACTTGTCATAATTAGTACCGAAGTTACAGTTACCTGCCAAAATTTGTATTGAAATTACAGTTACTTGTCATAATTAGTATCGAAGTTACTGTTACTTGTCATAATTAGTATCGAAGTTACTGTTACCTGACATAGTTAGTATCGAAGTTACCGTTACCTGCCATAATTTGTATCGAAATTACAGGGACTTGATATAATTAGAAACGAAGTTACAGTTACCTGCCAGAATTAGTATCGAAATTAAAGTTACTTGTCATAATTAGTAACGAAGTTACAGTTACATGTCATAATTAGTATCGAAGTTACTGTTACCTGTCATAATTAGTATTGAAGTTACAGTTACCTATCCTAATTTTTTTATCAAAATTATTGTTACTTGTCATAATTAGTAACGAAGTTAGAGTTTCTTGTCATAATTAGTATCGAAGTTACAGTTACCTGTCATAATTTGTATCGAAGTTATAGTAACTTGTCATAATTAGTATCGAAGTTACTGTTACCTGTCATAATTAGTATGGAAGTTACAGTTACCTGCCATAATTTGTATCGAAATTACAGTTACTTGTCATAATAAGTAACGAAGTTACAGTTACCTGTAATAAATATTATCGAAGTTACAGTTACTTGTCATAATTAGTATCGAAGTGACTGTTACCTGTCATAATTAGTAACGAAGATATAGTTACCTGCCAAAATTTGTATCGAAATTACAGTTACTTGTCATAATAAGTAACGAAGTTACAGTTACCTGTAATAAATATTATCGAAGTTACAGTTACTTGTCATAATTAGTATCGAAGTGACTGTTACCTGTCATAATTAGTAACGAAGATATAGTTACCTGCCAAAATTTGTATCGAAATTACAGTTACTTGTCATAATTAGTATCGAAGTTACTGTTACCTGACATAATTAGTATCGAAGTTACAGTTACCTGCCATAATTTGTATCGAAATTACAGGGACTTGTCTTAATTAGTAACGAAGTTACAGTTACCTGTCATAATTAGTATCGAAGTATCTGTTACCTGTCATAATTAGTATTGATGTTACAGTTACCTACCATAATTTTTTATCAAAATTACTGTTACTTGTCATAATTAGTAACGAAGTTAGAGTTTCTTGTCATAATTAGTATCGAAGTTACAGTTACCTGTCATAATTTGATTCGAAGTTATAGTTACTTGTCAAAATTAGTATCGAAGTTTAAGTTACCTGTCATAATTAGTATCGAAGTTACAGTTACCTGCCATAATTTGTATCGAAATTACAGTTCCTTGTCATAATTAGTATCGAAGTTACAGTTACCTGTCACAATTAGTATCGAAGGTACTGTTACCTGCCATAATTTGTATCGAAATTACAGTTACTTGTCATAATTAGTTACGAAGTTACAGTTACCTGTCATAATTTGTATCGAAATTACAGTTACTTGTCATAATTAGTAACGAAGTTACAGTTTCCTGTCATAATTAATATCGAAGTTACTGTTACCTGTCATAATTAGTATCGAAGGTACAGTTACCTGCCAAAATTTGTATCGAAATTACAGTTACTTGTCATAATTAGTAACGAAGTTACAGTTCCCTGTCATAATTAGTATCGAAGTTACAGTTACTTGTCATAATAAGTATCGAAGTTACTGTAACCTGTCATAATTAGTATCGAAATTACAATTACCTGCCATAATTTGTAACGAAATTACAGTTACTTGTCATAATTAGTAACGAAGTTACAGTTACATGTCATAATTAGTATCGAAGTTACAGTTACTTGTCATAATTAGTATCGAAGTTACTGTTACCTGTCAGAATTAGTATCGAAGTTACAGTTACCTGCCATAATTAGTATCGAAGTTACTGTTACCTGTCATAATTAGTATCGAAGTTAGAGTTATCTGCCATAATTTGTATCGAAATTACAGTTACTTCTCATAATAAGTTACGAAGTTACAGTTACCTGCCATAATTTGTATCGAAATTACAGTTACTTGTCATAATTAGTAACGAAGTTTCAGTTACTTGCCATAATTAGTATTGAAATTACAGTTTCTTGTCATAATTAGTAACGAAGTTGCAGTTACCTGTCATAATTAGTATCGAAGTTACTGTTACCTGTCATAATTAGTATCGAATTAACTGTTACCTGCCATAATTTGTATCGAAATTACAGTTACTTGTCATAATTAGTAACGAAGTCACAGTTACCTGTCATAATTAGTATCGAAGTTACAGTTACTTGTCATAATTAGTATCGAAGTTACTCTTACCTGTCATAATTAGTATCGAAGTTACAGTTACCTGCCATAATTTGTATCGATATTACAGTTACTTGTCATAATTAGTAACGAAGTTGCAGTTAACTGTCATAATTAGTATCGAAGTTACAGTTACCTGCCATAATTATTATCGAAGTAACTGTTACCTGTCATAATTAGTATCGAAGTAACTGTTTTCTGTCATAATTAGTATCGAAGTTACTGTTACCTGTCATAATTAGTATCGAAGTTACAGTTACCTGCCATAATTTGTATCGAAATTACAGTTACTTGTCATAATTAGTAACGAAGTTACAGTTACTTGCCATATTTAATATAGAAATTACAGTTACTTGTCATAATTAGTAACGAAGTTGCAGTTACCTGTCATAATTAGTATCGAAGTTACTGTTACCTTTCATAATTAGTATCGAAGTTACAGTTACCTGCCATAATTTGTATCGAAATTACAGTTACTTGTCATAATTAGTAACGAAGTTACAGATACCTGTCATAATTAGTATCGAAGTTACAGTTACTTGTCATAATTAGTATCGAAGTTACTGTTACCTGTCATAATTAGTATCGAAGTTACAGTGACCTGCCAAAATTTGTATCGAAATTACAGTTACTTGTCAAATTAGTATCGAGGTTACTGTTGTCATAATTAATATCGAAGTTTCTGTTACCTGTCATAATTAGTATCGAAGTTACAGTTACTTGTCATAATTAGTATCGTAGTTACAGTTACTTGTCATAATTAGTATCGAAGTTACAATTACCTGTCATAATTAGTATCGAAGTTACAGTTTCTTGTCATAATTAGTAATGAAGTTACAGTTACCTGTCATAATATGTTTCGAAGTTACAGTTACTTGTCATAATTAGTATCGAATTTACAGTTACTTGACATAATTAGTAACGATGTTACAGTAACCTGTCATAATTAGTATCGAAGTTACTGTTACCTGTATTAATTAGTATCGAAGTTACTGTTACCTGACATAATTAGTATCGAAATTACAGTTACCTGCCACAATTTGTATCGAAATTACAGTGACTTGTCATAATTAGTAACGAAGTTACAGTTACCTGTCATAATTAGTATCGAAGTTACTGTTACCTGTCATAATTAGTATTGAAGTTACAGTTACCTACCATAATTTTTTATCAAAATTACTGTTACTTGTCATAATTAGTAACGAAGTTACTGTTACCTGTCATAATTAGTATCGAAGTTACAGTTACCTGTATTAATTAGTATCGAAGTTACTGTTACCTGACATAATTAGTATGAAATTACAGTTACCTGCCATAATTTGTATCGAAATTACAGGGACTTGTCATAAATAGTAACGAAGTAACAGTTACCTGTCATAATTAGTATCGAAGTTACAGATACTTGTCATAATAAGTATCGAAGTTACTGTTACCTGTCATAATTAGTATCGAAATTACAATAACCTGCCATAATTTGTAACGAAATTACAGTTACTTGTCATAATTAGTATCGAAGTTACTGTTACATGTCATAATTAGTATCGAAGTTACTGTGACCTGCCATATTTAGTATCGAAGTTACTGTTACCTGTCATAATTAGTATCGAAGTTAGAGTTACCTGCCATAATTTGTATCGAAATATCAGTTACTTGTCATAATTAGAATCGAAGTTACAGTTATTGTCATAATTAGTATCGAGGTTACTGTTGTCATAATTAATATCGAAGTTACTGTTACCTGTCATAATTAGTATCGAAGTTACAGTTACTTGTCATAATTAGTATCGAAGTTACAGTTACTTGTCATAATTATTATCGAAGTTACAGTCACCTGTCATAATTAGTATCGAAGTTACAGTTTCTTGTCATAATTAGTAATGAAGTTACAGTTACCTGTCATAATAACTATCGAAGTTACAGTTACTTGTCATAATTAGTATCTAAGTTACAGTAACTTGACATAATTAGTAACGATGTTACAGTAACCTGTCATAATTAGTATCGAAGTTACTGTTACCTGTATTAATTAGTATCGAAGTTACTGTTACCTGACATAATTAGTATCGAAGTTACAGTTACCTGCCATAATTTGTATCGAAATTACAGGGACTTGTCATAATTAGTAACGAAGTTACAGTTACCTGTCATAATTAGTATCGAAGTTACTGTTACCTGTCATAATTAGTATTGAAGTTACAGTTACCTACCATAATTTTTTATCAAAATTACTGTTACTTGTCATTATTAGTAACGAAGTTAGAGTTTCTTGTCATAATTAGTATCGAAGTTACAGTTACCTGTCATAATTTGATTCGAAGTTATAGTTACTTGTCAAAATTAGTATCGAAGTTTAAGTTACCTGTCATAATTAGTATCGAAGTTACTGTTACCTGCCATAATTTGTATCGAAATTACAGTTCCTTGTCATAATTAGTATCGAAGTTACAGTTCCCTGTCATAATTAGTATCGAAGTTACAGTTACTTGTCATAATAAGTATCGAAGTTACTGTAACCTGTCATAATTAGTATCGAAATTACAATTACCTGCCATAATTTGTTACGAAATTACAGTTACTTGTCATAATTAGTAACGAAGTTACAGTTACCTGACATAATTAGTATCGAAGTTACAGTTACTTGTCATAATTAGTATCGAAGTTACTGTTACCTGTCAGAATTAGTATCGAAGTTACAGTTACCTGCCATAATTAGTATCGAAGTTACTGTTACCTGTCATAATTAGTATCGAAGTTAGAGTTATCTGCCATAATTTGTATCGAAATTACAGTTACTTGTCATAATAAGTTACAAAGTTACAGTTACCTGCCATAATTTGTATCGAAATTACAGTTACTTGTCATAATTAGTAACGAAGTTACAGTTACTTTCCATAATTAGTATAGAAATTACAGTTACTTGTCATAATTAGTAACGAAGTTGCAGTTACCTGTCATAATTAGTATCGAAGTTATAGTTACCTGTCATAATTAGTATTGAAGTTACAGTTACCTACCATAATTTTTTTTATCAAAATTACTGTTACTTGTCATAATTAGTAACGAAGTTAGAGTTTCTTGTCATAATTAGTATCGAAGTTACAGTTACCTGTCATAATTTGTATCGAAGTTATAGTTACTTGTCATAATTAGTATCGAAGTTACTGTTACCTGTCATAATTAGTATGGAAGTTACAGTTACCTGCCATAATTTGTATCGAAATTACAGTTACTTGTCATAATAGGTAACGAGGTTACAGTTACCTGTAATAAATATTATCGAAGTTACAGTTACTTGTCATAATTAGTATCGAAGTGACTGTTACCTGTCATAATTAGTATCGAAGTTATAGTTACCTGCCAAAATTTGTATCGAAATTACAGTTACTTGTCATAATTAGTAACGAAGTTACAGTTACCTGTCATAATTAGTATCGAAGTTACAGTTACTTGTCATAATTAGTATCGAAGTTACTGTTACTTGTCATAATTAGTATCGAAGTTACTCTTACCTGTCATAATTATTATCGAAATTACAATAACCTGCCATAATTTGTATCGAAATTACAGTTACTTGTCATAATTAGTAACGATGTTTCAGTTACCCGTCATAATTAGTATCGAAGTTACAGTTACTTGTCATAATTAGTAAAGACGTTACAGTTACCTGTGATAATTAGTATCGAAGTTACAGTTACTTGTCATTATAAGTATCGAAGTTACTGTTACCTGTCATAATTAGTATCGAAGTTACGGTTACATGCCATTATTTGTATCGAAATTATAGTTACTTGTCATAATTAGTAACGAAGTTACAGTTAACTGTCATAATTAGTATCGAAGTTACAGTTACCTGCCATAATTATTATCGAAGTTTTTGTTACCTGTCATAATTAGTATCTAAGTTACTGTTTTCTGTCATAATTAGTATCGAAGTAACTGTTACCTGTCATAATTAGTATCGAAGTTACTGTTACCTGCCATAATTTGTATCGAAATTACAGTTACTTGTCATAATTAGTAACGAAGTTACTGTTACTTGTCATAATAAGTATCGAAGTTACTGTTACCTGTCATAATTAGTATCGAAATTACAGTTACCTGCCATAATTTGTATCGAAATTACAGTTACTTGTCATAATTAGTAACGAAGTTACAGTTACTTGCCATAATTAGTATCGAAGTTACAGTTACTTGTCATAATAAGTATCGAAGTTACTGTTACCTGTCATAATTAGTATCGAAATTACAGTTACCTGCCATAATTTGTATCGAAATTACAGTTACTTGTCATAATTAGTAACGAAGTTACAGTTACGTGCCATAATTAGTATCGAAGTTACAGTTACTTGTCATAATTAGTATCGAAGTTACCGTTACCTGTCATAATTAGTATCGAAGTTACAGTTACCTGTCATAATTAGTATCGAAGTTACAGTTACTTGTCATAATTAGTATCGAAGTTAATGTTACCTGTCATAATTAGTATCGAAGTTACAGTTACCTGCCATAATTTGTATCGAAATTACAGTTACTTGTCATAATTAGAAACGAAGTTACAGTTAACTGTCAAAATTAGTATCGAAGTTACAGTTACCTGCCATAATTATAATCGAAGTTACTGTTACCTGTCATAATTAGTATCTAAGTTACAGTAACTTGACATAATTAGTAACGATGTTACAGTAACCTGTCATAATTAGTATCGAAGTTACTGTTACCTGTATTAATTAGTATCGAAGTTACTGTTACCTGACATAATAAGTATCGAAGTTACAGTTACCTGCCATAATTTGTATCGAAATTACAGGGACTTGTCATAATTAGTAACGAAGTTACAGTTACCTGTCATAATTAGTATCGAAGTTACTGTTACCTGTCATAATTAGTATTGAAGTTACAGTTACCTACCATAATTTTTTATCAAAATTACTGTTACTTGTCATAATTAGTAACGAAGTTAGAGTTTCTTGTCATAATTAGTATCGAAGTTACAGTTACCTGTCATAATTTGATTCGAAGTTATAGTTACTTGTCAAAATTAGTATCGAAGTTTAAGTTACCTGTCATAATTAGTATCGAAGTTACTGTTACCTGCCATAATTTGTATCGAAATTACAGTTCCTTGTCATAATTAGTATCGAAGTTACAGTTCCCTGTCATAATTAGTATCGAAGTTACAGTTACTTGTCATAATAAGTATCGAAGTTACTGTAACCTGTCATAATTAGTATCGAAATTACAATTACCTGCCATAATTTGTTATGAAATTACAGTTACTTGTCATAATTAGTAACGAAGTTACAGTTACCTGTCATAATTAGTATCGAAGTTACAGTTACTTGTCATAATTAGTATCGAAGTTACTGTTACCTGTCAGAATTAGTATCGAAGTTACAGTTACCTGCCATAATTAGTATCGAAGTTACTGTTACCTGTCATAATTAGTATCGAAGTTAGAGTTATCTGCCATAATTTGTATCGAAATTACAGTTACTTGTCATAATAAGTTACGAAGTTACAGTTACCTGCCATAATTTGTATCGAAATTACAGTTACTTGTCATAATTAGTAACGAAAGTTACAGTTACTTGCCATAATTAGTATAGAAATTACAGTTACTTGTCATAATTAGTAACGAAGTTGCAGTTACCTGTCATAATTAGTATCGAAGTTATTGTTACCTGTCATAATTAGTATTGAAGTTACAGTTACCTACCATAATTTTTTTTATCAAAATTACTGTTACTTGTCATAATTAGTAACGAAGTTAGAGTTTCTTGTCATAATTAGTATCGAAGTTACAGTTACCTGTCATAATTTGTATCGAAGTTATAGTTACTTGTCATAATTAGTATCGAAGTTACTGTTACCTGTCATAATTAGTATGGAAGTTACAGTTACCTGCCATAATTTGTATTGAAATTACAGTTACTAGTCATAATAGGTAACGAAGTTACAGTTACCTGTAATAAATATTATCGAAGTTACAGTTACTTGTCATAATTAGTATCGAAGTGACTGTTACCTGTCATAATTAGTATCGAAGTTATAGTTACCTGCCAAAATTTGTATCGAAATTACAGTTACTTGTCATAATTAGTAACGAAGTTACAGTTACCTGTCATAATTAGTATCGAAGTTACAGTTACTTGTCATTATAAGTATCGAAGTTACTGTTACCTGTCATAATTAGTATCGAAGTTACGGTTACATGCCATTATTTGTATCGAAATTATAGTTACTTGTCATAATTAGTAACGAAGTTACAGTTAACTGTCATAATTAGTATCGAAGATACAGTTACCTGCCATAATTTGTATCGAAATTACAGTTACTTGTCATAATTAGAAACGAAGTTACAGTTAACTGTCAAAATTAGTATCGAAGTTACAGTTACCTGCCATAATTATAATCGAAGTTACTGTTACCTGTCATAATTAGTATCGAAGTTACTGTTACCTGTCATAATTAGTATCGAAGTTACAGTTACCTGCCATAATTTGTATCGAAATTACAGTTACTTGTCATAATTTGTAACGAAGTTACAGTTACTTGCAATAATTAATATAGAAATTACAGTTACTTGTCATAATTAGTAACGAAGTTGCAGTTACCTGTCATAATTAGTATCGAAGTTACTGTTACCTGTCATAATTAGTATCGAAGTTACAGTTACCTGGCATAATTTGTATCGAAATTACAGTTACTTGTCATAATTAGTAACGAAGTTACAGATACCTGTAATAATTAGTATCGAAGTTACAGTTACTTGTCATAATTAGTATCGAAGTTACAGTTACCTGTCATAATTAGTATCGAAGTTACAGTTACTTGTCATAATTAGTATCGAAGTTACTGTTACCTGTCAGAATTAGTATCGAAGTTACAGTTACCTGCCATAATTAGTATCGAATTTACTGTTACCTGTCATAATTAGTATCGAAGTTAGAGTTATCTGCCATAATTTGTATCGAAATTACAGTTACTTGTCATAATTAATAACGAAGTTACAGTTACTTGACATAATCAGTATAGAAATTACAGTTACTTGTCATAATTAGTAACGAAGTTGCAGTTACCTGTCATAATTAGTATCGAAGTTACTGTTACCTGTCATAATTAGTATCGAATTTACTGTTACCTGCCATAATTTGTATCGAAATTACAGTTACTTGTCATAATTAGTAACGAAGTTACAGTTACCTGTCATAATTAGTATCGAAGTTACAGTTACTTGTCATAATTAGTATCGAAGTTACTGTTACCTGTCATAATTAGTATCGAAGTTACAGTTACCTGCCATAATTTGTATCGAAATTACAGTTACTTGTCATAATTAGTAACGAAGTTGCAGTTAACTGTCATAATTAGTATCGAAGTTACAGTTACCTGCCATAATTATTATCGAAGTAACTGTTACCTGTCATAATTAGTATCGAAGTAACTCTTTTCTGTCATAATTAGTATCGAAGTTACTGTTACCTGTCATAATTAGTATCGAAGTTACAGTTACCTGCCATAATTTGTATCGAAATTACAGTTAATTGTCATAATTAGTAACGAAGTTACAGTTACTTGCCATATTTAATATAGAAATTACAGTTACTTGTCATAATTAGTAACGAAGTTTCAGTTACCTGTCATAATTAGTATCGAAGTTACTGTTACCTGTCATAATTAGTATCGAAGTTACAGTTACCTGCCATAATTTGTATCGAAATTACAGTTAGTTGTCATAATTAGTAACGAAGTTACAGATACCTGTCATAATTAGTATCGAAGTTACTGTTACCTGTCATAATTAGTATCGAAGTTACAGTGACCTGCCAAAATCTGTATCGAAATTACAGTTACTTGTCATAATTAGTATCGAGGTTACTGTTGTCATAATTAATAACGAAGATTCTGTTACCTGTCATAATTAGTATCGAAGTTACAGTTACTTGTCATAATTAGTATCGAAGTTACAGTTACTTGTCATAATTAGTATCGAAGTTACAGTTACCTGTCATAATTAGTATCGAAGTTACAGTTTCTTGTCATAATTAGTAATGAAGTTACAGTTACCTGTCATAATAAGTTTCGAGGTTACAGTTACTTGTCATAATTAGTATCGAAGTTACAGTTACTTGACATAATTAGTAACGAAGTTACAGTAACCTGTCATAATTAGTATCGAAGTTATTGTTACCTGTATTAATTAGTATCGAAGTTACTGTTACCTGACATAATTAGTATCGAAGTTACAGTTACCTGCCATAATTTGTATCGAAATTACAGGGACTTGTCATAATTAGTAACGAAGTTACAGTTACCTGTCATAATTAGTATCGAAGTTACTGTTACCTGTCATAATTAGTATTGAAGTTACAGTTACCTACCATAATTTTTTATCAAAATTACTGTTACTTGTCATAATTAGTAACGAAGTTACAGTTTCCTGTCATAATTAATATCGAAGTTACTGTTACCTGTCATAATTAGTATCGAAGGTACAGTTACCTGCCAAAATTTGTATCGAAATTACAGTTACTTGTCATAATTAGTAACGAAGTTACAGTTACCTGTCATAATTAGTATCGAAGTTACAGTTACTTGTCATAATAAGTATCGAAATTACAATAACCTGCCATAATTTGTAACGAAATTACAGTTACTTGTCATAATTAGTATCGAAGTTACTGTTACCTGTCATAAATAGTATCGAAGTTACAGTTACCTGCCATAATTAGTATCGAAGTTACTGTTACCTGTCATAATTAGTTTCGAAGTTAGAGTTACCTGCCATAATTTGTATCGAAATATCAGTTACTTGTCATAATTAGTATCAAAGTTACAGTTATTGTCATAATTAGTACCGAAGTTACTGTTACCTGTCGTAATTAGTATCGAAGTTACAGTTACCTGCCAAAATTTGTATCGAAATTACAGTTACTTGTCATAATTAGTATCGAAGTTACTGTTACTTGTCATAATTAATATCGAAGTTACTGTTACCTCTCATAATTAGTATCGAAGTTACAGTTACTTGTCATAATTAGTATCGAAGTTACAGTTACTTGTCATAATTAGTATCGAAGTTAGAGTTTCCTGTCATAATTAGTATCGAAGTTACAGTTTCTTGTCATAATTAGTAATGAAGTTACAGTTACCTGTCATAATAAGTATCGAAGTTACAGTTACTTGTCATAATTAGTATCGGAGTGACTGTTACCTGTCATAATTAGTATCGAAGTTATAGTTACCTGCCAAAATTTGTATCGAAATCACAGTTACTTGTCATAATTAATAACGAAGTTACAGTTACCTGTCATAATTAGTATCGAAGTTACAGTTACTTGTCATAATTAGTATCGAAGTTACTGTTACTTGTCATAATTAGTATCGAAGTTACTCTTACCTGTCGTAATTAGTATCGAAGTTACAGTTACCTGCCAAAATTTGTATCGAAATTACAGTTACTTGTCATAATTAGTATCGAAGTTACTGTTACTTGTCATAATTAATATCGAAGTTACTGTTACCTCTCATAATTAGTATCGAAATCACAGTTACTTGTCATAATTAATAACGAAGTTACAGTTACCTGTCATAATTAGTATCGAAGTTACTGTTACCTGTCATAATTAGTATCGAAGTTACAGTTACCTGCCATAATTTGTATCGAAATTACAGTTACTTGTCATAATTTGTAACGAAGTTACAGTTACTTGCCATAATTAATATAGAAATTACAGTTACTTGTCATAATTAGTAACGAAGTTGCAGTTACCTGTCATAATTAGTATCGAAGTTACTGTTACCTGTCATAATTAGTATCGAAGTTACAGTTACCTGCCATAATTTGTATCGAAATTACAGTTACTTGTCATAATTAGTAACGAAGTTACAGATACCTGTAATAATTAGTATCGAAGTTACAGTTACTTGTCATAATTAGTATCGAAGTTACAGTTACCTGTCATAATTAGTATCGAAGTTACAGTTACTTGTCATAATTAGTATCGAAGTTACTGTTACCTGTCAGAATTAGTATCGAAGTTACAGTTACCTGCCATAATTAGTATCGAAGTTACTGTTACCTGTCATAATTAGTATCGAAGTTAGAGTTATCTGCCATAATTTGTATCGAAATTACAGTTACTTGTCATAATAAGTTACGAAGTTACAGTTACCTGCCATAATTTGTATCGAAATTACAGTTACTTGTCATAATTAGTAATGAAGTTACAGTTACTTGCCATAATTAGTATAGAAATTACAGTTACTTGTCATAATTAGTAACGAAGTTGCAGTTACCTGTCATAATTAGTATCGAAGTTACTGTTACCTGTCATAATTAGTATCGAATTTACTGTTACCTGCCATAATTTGTATCGAAATTACAGTTACTTGTCATAATTAGTAACGAAGTTACAGTTACCTATCATAATTAGTATCGAAGTTACAGTTACTTGTCATAATTAGTATCGAAGTTACTGTTACCTGTCATAATTAGTATCGAAGTTACAGTTACCTGCCATAATTTGTATCGAAATTACAGTTACTTGTCATAATTAGTAACGAAGTTGCAGTTAACTGTCATAATTAGTATCGAAGTTACAGTTACCTGCCATAATTATTATCGAAGTAACTGTTACCTGTCATAATTAGTATCGAAGTAACTCTTTTCTGTCATAATTAGTATCGAAGTTACTGTTACCTGTCATAATTAGTATCGAAGTTACAGTTACCTGCCATAATTTGTATCGAAATTACAGTTAATTGTCATAATTAGTAACAAAGTTACAGTTACTTGCCATATTTAATATAGAAATTACAGTTACTTGTCATAATTAGTAACGAAGTGGCAGTAACCTGTCATAATTAGTATCGAAGTTACTGTTACCTGTCATAATTAGTATCGAAGTTACAGTTACCTGCCATAATTTGTATCGAAATTACAGTTAGTAGTCATAATTAGTAACGAAGTTACAGATACCTGTCATAATTAGTATCGAAGTTACTGTTACCTGTCATAATTAGTATCGAAGTTACAGTGACCTGCCGAAATCTGTATCGAAATTACAGTTACTTGTCATAATTAGTATCGAGGTTACTGTTGTCATAATTAATAACGAAGATTCTGTTACCTGTCATAATTAGTATCGAAGTTACAGTTACTTGTCATAATTAGTATCGAAGTTACAGTTACTTGTCATAATTAGTATCGAAGTTACAGTTACCTGTCATAATTAGTATCGAAGTTACAGTTTCTTGTCATAATTAGTAATGAAGTTACAGTTACCTGTCATAATAAGTTTCGAGGTTACAGTTACTTGTCATAATTAGTATCGAAGTTACAGTTACATGACATAATTAGTAACGATGTTACAGTAACCTGTCATAATTAGTATCGAAGTTATTGTTACCTGTATTAATTAGTATCGAAGTTACTGTTACCTGACATAATTAGTATCGAAGTTACAGTTACCTGCCATAATTTGTATCGAAATTACAGGGACTTGTCATAATTAGTAACGAAGTTACAGTTACCTGTCATAATTAGTATCGAAGTTACTGTTACCTGTCATAATTAGTATTGAAGTTACAGTTCCCTACCATAATTTTTTATCAAAATTACTGTTACTTGTCATAATTAGTAACGAAGTTACAGTTTCCTGTCATAATTAATATCGAAGTTACTGTTACCTGTCATAATTAGTATCGAAGGTACAGTTACCTGCCAAAATTTGTATCGAAATTACAGTTACTTGTCATAATTAGTAACGAAGTTACAGTTACCTGTCATAATTAGTATCGAAGTTACAGTTACTTGTCATAATAAGTATCGAAGTTACTGTTACCTGTCATAATTAGTATCGAAATTACAATAACCTGCCATAATTTGTAACGAAATTACAGTTACTTGTCATAATTAGTATCGAAGTTACTGTTACCTGTCATAATTAGTATCGAAGTTACAGTTACCTGCCATAATTAGTATCGAAGTTACTGTTACCTGTCATAATTAGTATCGAAGTTAGAGTTACCTGCCATAATTTGTATCGAAATATCAGTTACTTGTCATAATTAGTATCGAAGTTACAGTTATTGTCATAATTAGTATCGAAGTTACTGTTACCTGTCGTAATTAGTATCGAAGTTACAGTTACCTGCCAAAATTTGTATCGAAATTACAGTTACTTGTCATAATTAGTTTCGAAGTTACTTTTACTTGTCATAATTCATATCGAAGTTACTGTTACCTCTCATAATTAGTATCGAAGTTACAGTTACTTGTCATAATTAGTATCGAAGTTACAGTTACTTGTCATAATTAGTATCGAAGTTAGAGTTTTCTGTCATAATTAGTATCGAAGTTACAGTTTCTTGTCATAATTAGTAATGAAGTTACAGTTACCTGTCATAATAAGTATCGAAGTTACAGTTACTTGTCATAATTAGTATCGAAGTTACAGTTACTTGTCGTAATTAGTATCGAAGTTACTGTTACCTGTAATAATTAGTATCGAAGTTACAGTGACCTGCAAAAATTTGAATCGAAATTACTGTTACTTGTCATAATTAGTATCGAGGTTACTGTTGTCATAATTAATATCGAAGTTACTGTTACCTGTCATAATTATTATCGAAGTTACAGTTACTTGTCATAATTAGTATCGAAGTTACAGTTACTTGTCATATTTAGTATCGAAGTTACAGTTACCTGTCATAATTAGTATCGAAGTTACAGTTTCTTGTCATAATTAGTATCTAAGTTACAGTAACATGACATAATTAGTAACGATGTTACAGTAACCTGTCATAATTAGTATCGAAGTTACTGTTACCTGTATTAATTAGTATCGAAGTTACTGTTACCTGACATAATTTGTATCGAATTTACAGGGACTTGTCCTAATTAGTAACGAAGTTACAGTTTCCTGTCATAATTAGTATCGAAGTTACTGTTACCTGTCATAATTATTATCGAAGTTACAGTTACTTGTCATAATTAGTATCGAAGTTACAGTTACTTGTCATATTTAGTATCGAAGTTACAGTTACCTGTCATAATTAGTATCGAAGTTACAGTTTCTTGTCATAATTAGTATCTAAGTTACAGTAACATGACATAATTAGTAACGATGTTACAGTAACCTGTCATAATTAGTATCGAAGTTACTGTTACCTGTATTAATTAGTATCGAAGTTACTGTTACCTGACATAATTTGTATCGAATTTACAGGGACTTGTCATAATTAGTAACGAAGTTACAGTTACCTGTTATAATTAGTATCGAAGTTACTGTTACCTGTCATAATTAGTATTGAAGTTACAGTTACCTACCATAATTTTTTATCAAAATTACTGTTACTTGTCATAATTAGTAACGAAGTTAGAGTTTCTTGTCATAATTAGTATCGAAGTTACAGTTACCTGTCATAATTTGATTCGAAGTTATAGTTACTTGTCAAAATTAGTATCGAAGTTTAAGTTACCTGTCTTAATTAGTATCGAAGTTACAGTTACCTGCCATAATTTGTATCGAAATTACAGTTCCTTGTCATAATTAGTATCGAAGTTACAGTTACCTGTCATAATTAGTATCGAAGGTACTGTTACCTGCCATAATTTGTATCGAAATTACAGTTACTTGTCATAATTAGTTACGAAGTTACAGTTACCTGTCATAATTTGTATCGAAATTACAGTTACTTGTCATAATTAGTAACGAAGTTACAGTTTCCTGTCATAATTAATATCGAAGTTACTGTTACCTGTCATAATTAGTATCGAAGGTACAGTTACCTGCCAAAATTTGTATCGAAATTACAGTTACTTGTCATAATTAGTAACGAAGTTACAGTTCCCTGTCATAATTAGTATCGAAGTTACAGTTACTTGTCATAATAAGAATCGAAGTTACTGTAACCAGTCATAATTAGTATCGAAATTACAATTACCTGCCATAATTTGTAACGAAATTACTGTTACTTGTCATAATTAGTAACGAAGTTACAGTTACCTGTCATAATTAGTATCGAAGTTACTGTTACCTGTCATAATTAGTATCGAAGTTAGAGTTATCTGCCATAATTTGTATCGAAATTACAGTTACTTGTCATAATAAGTTACGAAGTTACAGTTACCTGCCATAATTTGTATCGAAATTACAGTTACTTGTCATAATTAGTAACGAAGTTACAGTTACTTGCCATAATTAGTATAGAAATTACAGTTACTTGTCATAATTAGTAACGAAGTTGCAGTTACCTGTCATAATTAGTATCGAAGTTACTGTTACCTGTCATAATTAGTATCGAATTTACTGTTACCTGCCATAATTTGTATCGAAATTACAGTTACTTGTCATAATTAGTAACGAAGTTACAGTTACCTGTCATAATTAGTATCGAAGTTACAGTTACTTGTCATAATTAGTATCGAAGTTACTGTTACCTGTCATAATTAGTATCGAAGTTACAGTTACCTGCCATAATTTGTATCGAAATTACAGTTACTTGTCATAATTAGTAACGAAGTTGCAGTTAACTGTCATAATTAGTATCGAAGTTACAGTTACCTGCCATAATTATTATAGAAGTAACTGTTACCTGTCATAATTAGTATCGAAGTAACTGTTTTCTGTCATAATTAGTATCGAAGTTACTGTTATCTGTCATAATTAGTATCGAAGTTACAGTTACCTGCCATAATTTGTATCGAAATTACAGTTACTTGTCATAATTAGTAATGAAGTTACAGTTACTTGCCATATTTAATATAGAAATTACAGTTACTTGTCATAATTAATAACGAAGTTACAGATACCTGCCATAATTATTATCGAAGTAACTGTTACCTGTCATAATTAGTATCGAAGTAACTGTTTTCTGTCATAATTAGTATCGAAGTTACTGTTACCTGCCATAATTTGTATCGAAATTACAGTTACTTGTCATAATTAGTAACGAAGTTGCAGTTAACTGTCAGAAGTAGTATCGAAGTTACAGTTACCTGCCAAAATTTGTATCGAAATTACAGTTACTTGTCATAATAAGTAACGAAGTTGCAGTTAACTGTCATAAGTAGTATCGAAGTTACAGTTACCTGCCATAATTTGTATCGAAATTACAGTTACTTGTCATAATAAGTAATGAAGTTGCAGTTAACTGTCATAATTAGTATCGAAGTTACAGTTACCTGCCATAATTTGTATCGAAATTACAGTTACTTGTCATAATTAGTATCGAAGTTACTGTTACCTGCCATAATTTGTATCGAAATTACAGTTACTTGTCATAATTAGTAACGAAGTTGCAGTTAACTGTCATAAGTAGTATCGAAGTTACAGTTACCTGCCATAATTTGTATCGAAATATCAGTTACTTGTCATAATTAGTATCGAAGTTACAGTTATTGTCATTATTAGTATCGAAGTTACTGTTACCTGTCGTAATTAGTATCGATGTTACAGTTACCTGCCAAAATTTGTATCGAAATTACAGTTACTTGTCATAATTAGTATCGAAGTTACTGTTACTTGTCATAATTAATATCGAAGTTACTGTTAACTCTCATAATTAGTATCGAACTAACAGTTACTTGTCATAATTAGTATCGAAGATACAGTTACTTGTCATAAATAGTATCGAAGTTACAGTTTCCTGTCATAATTAGTATCGAAGTTACAGTTTCTTGTCATAATTAGTAATGAAGTTACAGTTACCTGTCATAATAAGTATCGAAGTTACAGTTACTTGTCATAATTAGTATCGAAGTTACAGTTACTTGACATAATTAGTATCGAAGTTACAGTTACCTGCCGTAATTTGTATCGAAATTACAGGGACTTGTCATAATTAGTAACGAAGTTACAGTTACCTGCCATAATTAGTATCGAAATTAAAGTTACTTGTCATTATTAGTAACGAAGTTACAGTTACCTGTCATAATTAGTATCGAAGTTACTGTTACCTGTCATAATTAGTATTGAAGTTACAGTTACCTACCATAATTTTTTATCAAAATTACTGTTACTTGTCATAATTAGTAACGAAGTTAGAGTTTCTTGACATAATTAGTATCGAAGTTACAGTTACCTGTCATAATTTGTACCGAAGTTAGAGTAACCTGCCATAATTTGTATCGAAATTACAGTTACTTGTCATAATTAGTAACGAAGTTACAGTTACCTGGCATAATTAGTATCGAAGTTACAGTTACTTGTCATAATTAGTATCGAAGTTACAGTTACTTGACATAATTAGTAACGATGTTACAGTTTCCTGTCCTAATTAGTATCGAAGTTACTGTTACCTGACATAATTAGTATCGAAGTTACAGTTACCTGCCATAATTTGTATTGAAATTACAGGGACTTGTCATAATTAGTAACGAAGTTACAGTTACCTGTCATAATTAGTATCGAAGTCACTGTTACCTGTCATAATTAGTATTGAAGTTACAGTTACCTACCATAATTTTTTATCAAAATTGCTGTTACTTGTCATAATTAGTAACGAAGTTAGAGTTTCTTGTCATAATTAGTATCGAAGTTTCAGTTACCTGTCATAATTTGATTCGAAGTTATAGTTACTTGTCAAAATTAGTATCGAAGTTACTGTTACCTGTCATAATTAGTATCGAAGTTACAGTTACCTGCCATAATTTGTATCGAAATTACAGTTCCTTGTCATAATTAGTATCGAAGTTACAGTTACCTGTCATAATTAGTATCGAAGGTACTGTTACCTGCCATAATTTGTATCGAAATTACAGTTACTTGTCATAATTAGTTACGAAGTTACAGTTACCTGTCATAATTTGTATCGAAATTACAGTTACTTGTCTTAATAAGTAACGAAGTTACAGTTTCCTGTCATAATTAATATCGAAGTTACTGTTACCTGTCATAATTAGTATCGAAGGTACAGTTACCTGCCAAAATTTGTATCGAAATTACAGTTACTTGTCATAATTAGTAACGAAGTTACAGTTACCTGTCATAATTAGTATCGAAGTTGCAGTTACTTGTCATAATAAGTATCGAAGTTACTGTTACCTGTCATAATTAGTTTCGAAATTACAATTGCCTGCCATAATTTGTAACGAAATTACAGTTACTTGTCATAATTAGTAACGAAGTTACAGTTACCTGTCATAATTAGTTTCGAAGTTACAGTTACTTGTCATAATTAGTATCGAAGTAACTGTTACCTGTCATAATTAGTATCGAAGTAACTGTTTTCTGTCATAATTAGTATCGAAGTTACTGTTACCTGTCATAATTAGTATCGAAGTTACAGTTACCTTCCATAATTTGAATCGAAATTACAGTTACTTGTCATAATTAGTAACGAAGTTACAGTTACTTGCCATATTTAATATAGAAATTACAGTTACTTGTCATAATTAGTAACGAAGTTGCAGTTACCTGTCATAATTAGTATCGAAGTTACTGTTACCTGTCATAATTAGTATCGAAGTTACAGTTACCTGCCATAATTAGTATCGAAATTACAGTTACTTGTCATAGTTAGTAACGAAGTTACAGATACCTGTCATAATTAGTATCGAAGTTACAGTTACTTGTCATAATTAGTATCGAAGTTACTGTTACCTGTCATAATTAGTATCGAAGTTACAGTGACCTGCCAAAATTTGTATCGAAATTACAGTTACTTGTCATAATTAGTATCGAGGTTATTGTTGTCATAATTAATATCGAAGTTTATGTTACCAGTCATAATTAGTATCGAAGTTACAGTTAGTTGTCATAATTTGTATCGAAGTTACAGTTACTTGTCATAATTAGTATCGAAGTTACAATTACCTGTCATAATTAGTATCGAAGTTACAGTTTCTTGTCATAATTAGTAATGAAGTTACAGTTACCTGTCATAATAAGTTTCGAAGTTACAGTTACTTGTCATAATTAGTATCGAAGTTACAGTTACTTGACATAATTAGTAACGATGTTACAGTAACCTGTCATAATTAGTATCGAAGTTACTGTTACCTGTATTAATTAGTATCGAAGTTACTGTTACCTGACATAATTAGTATCGAAATTACAGTTACCTGCCATAATTTGTATCGAAATTACAGTGACTTGTCATAATTAGTAACGAAGTTACAGTTACCTGTCATAATTAGTATCGAAGTTACTGTTACCTGTCATAATAAGTATTGAAGTTACAGTTACCTACCATAATTTTTTATCTAAATTACTGTTACTTGTCATAATTAGTAACGAAGTTACTGTTACCTGTCATAATTAGTATCGAAGTTACAGTTACCTGTATTAATTAGTATCGAAGTTACTGTTACCTGACATAATTAGTATGAAATTACAGTTACCTGCCATAATTTGTATCGAAATTACAGGGACTTGTCATAATTAGTAACGAAGTTACAGTTACCTGTCATAATTAGTATCGAAGTTACATATACTTGTCATAATAAGTATCGAAGTTACTGTTACCTGTCATAATTAGTATCGAAATTACAATAACCTGCCATAATTTGTAACGAAATAACAGTTACTTGTCATAATTAGTATCGAAGTTACTGTTACCTGTCATAATTAGTATCGAAGTTACTGTTACCTGCCATAATTAGTATCGAAGTTACTGTTACCTGTCATAATTAGTATCGAAGTTAGAGTTACCTGCCATAATTTGTATCGAAATATCAGTTACTTGTCATAATTAGAATCGAAGTTACAGTTATTGTCATAATTAGTATCGAGGTTACTGTTGTCATAATTAATATCGAAGTTACTGTTACCTGTCATAATTAGTATCGAAGTTACAGTTACTTGTCATAATTAGTAACGAAGTTACAGTTACTTGTCATAATTATTATCGAAGTTACAGTTACCTGTCATAATTAGTATCGAAGTTACAGTTTCTTGTCATAATTAGTAATGAAGTTACAGTTACCTGTCATAATAACTATCGAAGTTACAGTTACTTGTCATAATTAGTATCTAAGTTACAGTAACTTGACATAATTAGTAACGATGGTACAGTAACCTGTCATAATTAGTATCGAAGTTACTGTTACCTGTATTAATTAGTATCAAAGTTACTGTTACCTGACATAATTAGTATCGAAGTTACAGTTACCTGCCATAATTTGTATCGAAATTACAGGGACTTGTCATAATTAGTAACGAAGTTACAGTTACCTGTCATAATTAGTATCGAAGTTACTGTTACCTGTCATAATTAGTATTGAAGTTACAGTTACCTACCATAATTTTTTATCAAAATTACTGTTACTTGTCATAATTAGTAACGAAGTTAGAGTTTCTTGTCATAATTAGTATCGAAGTTACAGTTACCTGTCATAATTTGATTCGAAGTTATAGTTACTTGTCAAAATTAGTATCGAAGTTTAAGTTACCTGTCATAATTAGTATCGAAGTTACTGTTACCTGCCATAATTTGTATCGAAATTACAGTTCCTTGTCATAATTAGTATCGAAGTTACAGTTCCCTGTCATAATTAGTATCGAAGTTACAGTTACTTGTCATAATAAGTATCGAAGTTACTGTAACCTGTCATAATTAGTATCGAAATTACAATTACCTGCCATAATTTGTTACGAAATTACAGTTACTTGTCATAATTAGTAACGAAGTTACAGTTACCTGTCATAATTAGTATCGAAGTTACAGTTACTTGTCATAATTAGTATCGAAGTTACTGTTACCTGTCAGAATTAGTATCGAAGTTACAGTTACCTGCCATAATTAGTATCGAAGTTACTGTTACCTGTCATAATTAGTATCGAAGTTAGAGTTATCTGCCATAATTTGTATCGAAATTACAGTTACTTGTCATAATAAGTTACGAAGTTACAGTTACCTGCCATAATTTGTATCGAAATTACAGTTACTTGTCATAATTAGTAACGAAGTTACAGTTACTTGCCATAATTAGTATAGAAATTACAGTTACTTGTCATAATTAGTAACGAAGTTGCAGTTACCTGTCATAATTAGTATCGAAGTTACTGTTACCTGTCATAATTAGTATTGAAGTTACAGTTACCTACCATAATTTTTTTATCAAAATTACTGTTACTTGTCATAATTAGTAACGAATTTAGAGTTTCTTGTCATAATTAGTATCGAA
Organism: Meconema thalassinum; assembly: GCA_946902985.2. Lineage (NCBI taxonomy): Eukaryota > Metazoa > Arthropoda > Insecta > Orthoptera > Tettigoniidae > Meconema > Meconema thalassinum. The sequence continues at coordinate 1,445,167,478 of OX336388.2, read as the reverse complement.
GTTACAGTTACCTGTCATAATTTGTATCGAAGTTATGGTTACTTGTCATAATTAGTATCGAAGTTACTGTTACCTGTCATAATTAGTATGGAAGTTACAGTTACCTGCCATAATTTGTATCGAAATTACAGTTACTTGTCATAATAAGTATCGAAGTTACAGTTACCTGTAATAAATATTATCGAAGTTACAGTTACTTGTCATAATTAGTATCGAAGTGACTGTTACCTGTCATAATTAGTATCGAAGTTATAGTTACCTGCCAAAATTTGTATCGAAATTACAGTTACTTGTCATAATTAGTAACGAAGTTACAGTTACCTGTCATAATTAGTATCGAAGTTACAGTTACTTGCCATAATTAGTATCGAAGTTACTGTTACTTGTCATAATTAGTATCGAAGTTACTCTTACCTGTCATAATTATTATCGAAATTACAATAACCTGCCATAATTTGTATGGAAATTACAGTTACTTGTCATAATTAGTAACGAAGTTTCAGTTACCTATCATAATTAGTATCGAAGTTACAGTTACTTGTCATAATTAGTAAAGACGTTACAGTTACCTGTGATAATTAGTATCGAAGTTACAGTTACTTGTCATTATTAGTATCGAAGTTACTGTTACCTGTCATAATTAGTATCGAAGTTACAGTTACATGCCATTATTTGTATCGAAATTATAGTTACTTGTCATAATTAGTAACGAAGTTACAGTTAACTGTCATAATTAGTATCGAAGTTACAGTTACCTGCCATAATTATTATCGAAGTTTTTGTTACCTGTCATAATTAGTATCGAAGTTACTGTTTTCTGTCATAATTAGTATCGAAGTTACTGTTACCTGTCATAATTAGTATCGAAGTTACTGTTACCTGCCATAATTTGAATCGAAATTACAGTTACTTGTCACAATTAGTAACGAAGTTACTGTTACTTGTCATAATTAGTATCGAAGTTACAGTTACCTGTCATAATTAGTATCGAAGTTACAGTTACTTTTCATAATTAGTATCGAAGTTACAGTTACTTGCCATAATTAGTATCGAAGTTACAGTTACTTGTCATAATTAGTATCGAAGTTAATGTTACCTGTCATAATTAGTATCGAAGTTACAGTTACCTGCCATAATTTGTATCGAAATTACAGTTACTTGTCATAATTAGAAACGAAGTTACAGTTAACTGTCAAAATTAGTATCGAAGTTACAGTTACCTGCCATAATTATAATCGAAGTTACTGTTACCTGTCATAATTAGTATCGAAGTTACTGTTACTTGTCATAATTAGTATCGAAGTTACAGTTACCTGCCATAATTTGTATCGAAATTACAGTTACTTGTCATAATTTGTAACGAAGTTACAGTTACTTGCCATAATTAATATAGAAAATACAGTTACTTGTCATAATTAGTAACGAAGTTGCAGTTACCTGTCATAATTAGTATCGAAGTTACTGTTACCTGTCATAATTAGTATCGAAGTTACAGTTACCTGCCATAATTTGTATCGAAATTACAGTTACTTGTCATAATTAGTAACGAAGTTACAGATACCTGTAATAATTAGTATCGAAGTTACAGTTACTTGTCATAATTAGTATCGAAGTTACAGTTACCTGTCATAATTAGTATCGAAGTTACAGTTACTTGTCATAATTAGTATCGAAGTTACTGTTACCTGTCAGAATTAGTATCGAAGTTACAGTTACCTGCCATAATTAATATCGAAGTTACTGTTACCTGTCATAATTAGTATCGAAGTTAGAGTTATCTGCCATAATTTGTATCGAAATTACAGTTACTTGTCATAATAAGTTACGAAGTTACAGTTACCTGCCATAATTTGTATCGAAATTACAGTTACTTGTCATAATTAGTAACGAAGTTAAAGTTACTTGCCATAATTAGTATAGAAATTACAGTTACTTGTCATAATTAGTAACGAAGTTGCAGTTACCTGTCATAATTAGTATCGAAGTTACTGTTACCTGTCATAATTAGTATCGAATTTACTGTTACCTGCCATAATTTGTATCGAAATTACAGTTACTTGTCATAATTAGTAACGAAGTTACAGTTACCTGTCATAATTAGTATCGAAGTTACAGTTACTTGTCATAATTAGTATCGAAGTTACTGTTACCTGTCATAATTAGTATCGAAGTTACAGTTACCTGCCATAATTTGTATCGAAATTACAGTTACTTGTCATAATTAGTAACGAAGTTGCAGTTAACTGTCATAATTAGTATCGAAGTTACAGTTACCTGCCATAATTATTATCGAAGTAACTGTTACCTGTCATAATTAGTATCGAAGTAACTCTTTTCTGTCATAATTAGTATCGAAGTTACTGTTACCTGTCATAATTAGTATCGATGTTACAGTTACCTGCCATAATTTGTATCGAAATTACAGTTAATTGTCATAATTAGTAACGAAGTTACAGTTACTTGCCATATTTAATATAGAAATTACAGTTACTTTTCATAATTAGTAACGAAGTTGCAATTACCTGTCATAATTAGTATCGAAGTTACTGTTACCTGTCATAATTAGTATCGAAGTTACAGTTACCTGCCATAATTTGTATCGAAATTACAGTTAGTTGTCATAATTAGTAACGAAGTTACAGTTACCTGTCATAATTAGTATCGAAGTTACTGTTACCTGTCATAATTAGTATCGAAGTTACAGTGACCTGCCAAAATCTGTATCGAAATTACAGTTACTTGTCATAATTAGTATCGAGGTTACTGTTGTCATAATTAATAACGAAGATTCTGTTACCTGTCATAATTAGTATCGAAGTTACAGTTACTTGTCATAATTAGTATCGAAGTTACAGTTACTTGTCATAATTAGTATCGAAGTTACAGTTACCTGTCATCATTAGTATCGATGTTACAGTTTCTTGTCATAATTAGTAATGAAGTTACAGTTACCTGTCATAATAAGTTTCGAGGTTACAGTTACTTGTCATAATTAGTATCGAAGTTACAGTTACTTGACATAATTAGTAACGATGTTACAGTAACCTGTCATAATTAGTATCGAAGTTATTGTGACCTGTATTAATTAGTATCGAAGTTACTGTTACCTGACATAATTAGTATCGAAGTTACAGTTACCTGCCATAATTTGTATCGAAATTACAGGGACTTGTCATAATTAGTAACGAAGTTAGAGTTACCTGTCATAATTAGTATCGAAGTTACTGTTACCTGTCATAATTAGTATTGAAGTTACAGTTACCTACCATAATTTTTTATCAAAATTACTGTTACTTGTCATAATTAGTAACGAAGTTACAGTTTCCTGTCATAATTAATATCGAAGTTACTGTTACCTGTCATAATTAGTATCGAAGGTACAGTTACCTGCCAAAATTTGTATCGAAATTACAGTTACTTGTCATAATTAGTAACGAAGTTACAGTTACCTGTCATAATTAGTATCGAAGTTACAGTTACTTGTCATAATAAGTATCGAAGTTACTGTTACCTGTCATAATTAGTATCGAAATTACAATAACCTGCCATAATTTGTAACGAAATTACAGTTACTTGTCATAATTAGTATCGAAGTTTCTGTTACCTGTCATAATTAGTATCGAAGTTACAGTTACCTGCCATAATTAGTATCGAAGTTACTGTTACCTGTCATAATTAGTATCGAAGTTAGAGTTACCTGCCATAATTTGTATCGAAATATCAGTTACTTGTCATAATTAGTATCGAAGTTACAGTTACTTGTCATAATTAGTATCGAAGTTACAGTTACTTGTCATAATTAGTATCGAAGTTAGAGTTTCCTGTCATAATTAGTATCGAAGTTACAGTTTCTTGTCATAATTATTAATGAAGTTACAGTTACCTGTCATAATAAGTATCGAAGTTACAGTTACTTGTCATAATTAGTATTGGATTGACTGTTACTTGTCATAATTAGTATCGAAGTTATAGTTACCTGCCAAAATTTGTATCGAAATCACAGTTACTTGTCATAATTAGTAACGAAGTTACAGTTACCTGTCATAATTAGTATCGAAGTTACAGTTACTTGTCATAATTAGTATCGAAGTTACTGTTACTTGTCATAATTAGTATCGAAGTTACTCTTACCTGTCATAATTATTATCGAAATTACAATAACCTGCCATAATTTGTATCGAAATTACAGTTACTTGTCATAATTAGTAACGAAGTTTCAGTTACCTGTCATAATTAGTATCGAAGTTACAGTTACTTGTCATAATTAGTAAAGACGTTACAGTTACCTGTGATAATTAGTATCGAAGTTACAGTTACTTGTCATTATTAGTATCGAAGTTACTGTTACCTGTCATAATTAGTATCGAAGTTACAGTTACTTGTCATAATTAGTATCGAAGTTACAGTTACTTGTCATAATTAGTATCGAAGTTACAGTTACCTGTCATCATTAGTATCGATGTTACAGTTTCTTGTCATAATTAGTAATGATGTTACAGTTACCTGTCATAATAAGTTTCGAGGTTACAGTTACTTGTCATAATTAGTATCGAAGTTACAGTTACTTGACATAATTAGTAACGATGTTACAGTAACCTGTCATAATTAGTATCGAAGTTATTGTTACCTGTATTAATTAGTATCGAAGTTACTGTTACCTGACATAATTAGTATCGAAGTTACAGTTACCTGCCATAATTTGTATCGAAATTACAGGGACTTGTCATAATTAGTAACGAAGTTAGAGTTACCTGTCATAATTAGTATCGAAGTAACTGTTACCTGTCATAATTAGTATTGAAGTTACAGTTACCTACCATAATTTTTTATCAAAATTACTGTTACTTGTCATAATTAGTAACGAAGTTACAGTTTCCTGTCATAATTAATATCGAAGTTACTGTTACCTGTCATAATTAGTATCGAAGGTACAGTTACCTGCCAAAATTTGTATCGAAATTACAGTTACTTGTCATAATTAGTAACGAAGTTACAGTTACCTGTCATAATTAGTATCGAAGTTACTGTTACCTGTCAGAATTAGTATCGAAGTTACAGTTACCTGCCATAATTAGTATCGAAGTTACTGTTACCTGTCATAATTAGTATCGAAGTTAGAGTTATCTGCCATAATTTGTATCGAAATTACAGTTACTTGTCATAATTAGTAACGAAGTTACAGTTACTTGCCATAATTAGTATAGAAATTACAGTTACTTGTCATAATTAGTAACGAAGTTGCAGTTACCTGTCATAATTAGTATCGAAGTTACTGTTACCTGTCATAATTAGTATTGAAGTTACAGTTACCTACCATAATTTTTTTAATCAAAATTACAGTTACTTGTCATTATTAGTAACGAAGTTACAGTTACCTGTCATAATTAGTATCGAAGTTACTGTTACCTGTCATAATTAGTATTGAAGTTACAGTTACCTACCATAATTTTTTATCAAAATTACTGTTACTTGTCATAATTAGTAACGAAGTTAGAGTTTCTTGACATAATTAGTATCGAAGTTACAGTTACCTGTCATAATTTGTACCGAAGTTAGAGTAACCTGCCATAATTTGTATCGAAATTACAGTTACTTGTCATAATTAGTAACGAAGTTACAGTTACCTGGCATAATTAGTATCGAAGTTACAGTTACTTGTCATAATTAGTATCGAAGTTACAGTTACTTGACATAATTAGTAACGATGTTACAGTTTCCTGTCCTAATTAGTATCGAAGTTACTGTTACCTGACATAATTAGTATCGAAGTTACAGTTACCTGCCATAATTTGTATTGAAATTACAGGGACTTGTCATAATTAGTAACGAAGTTACAGTTACCTGTCATAATTAGTATCGAAGTCACTGTTACCTGTCATAATTAGTATTGAAGTTACAGTTACCTACCATAATTTTTTATCAAAATTGCTGTTACTTGTCATAATTAGTAACGAAGTTAGAGTTTCTTGTCATAATTAGTATCGAAGTTTCAGTTACCTGTCATAATTTGATTCGAAGTTATAGTTACTTGTCAAAATTAGTATCGAAGTTACTGTTACCTGTCATAATTAGTATCGAAGTTACAGTTACCTGCCATAATTTGTATCGAAATTACAGTTCCTTGTCATAATTAGTATCGAAGTTACAGTTACCTGTCATAATTAGTATCGAAGGTACTGTTACCTGCCATAATTTGTATCGAAATTACAGTTACTTGTCATAATTAGTTACGAAGTTACAGTTACCTGTCATAATTTGTATCGAAATTACAGTTACTTGTCTTAATAAGTAACGAAGTTACAGTTTCCTGTCATAATTAATATCGAAGTTACTGTTACCTGTCATAATTAGTATCGAAGGTACAGTTACCTGCCAAAATTTGTATCGAAATTACAGTTACTTGTCATAATTAGTAACGAAGTTACAGTTACCTGTCATAATTAGTATCGAAGTTGCAGTTACTTGTCATAATAAGTATCGAAGTTACTGTTACCTGTCATAATTAGTTTCGAAATTACAATTGCCTGCCATAATTTGTAACGAAATTACAGTTACTTGTCATAATTAGTAACGAAGTTACAGTTACCTGTCATAATTAGTTTCGAAGTTACAGTTACTTGTCATAATTAGTATCGAAGTAACTGTTACCTGTCATAATTAGTATCGAAGTAACTGTTTTCTGTCATAATTAGTATCGAAGTTACTGTTACCTGTCATAATTAGTATCGAAGTTACAGTTACCTTCCATAATTTGAATCGAAATTACAGTTACTTGTCATAATTAGTAACGAAGTTACAGTTACTTGCCATATTTAATATAGAAATTACAGTTACTTGTCATAATTAGTAACGAAGTTGCAGTTACCTGTCATAATTAGTATCGAAGTTACTGTTACCTGTCATAATTAGTATCGAAGTTACAGTTACCTGCCATAATTAGTATCGAAATTACAGTTACTTGTCATAGTTAGTAACGAAGTTACAGATACCTGTCATAATTAGTATCGAAGTTACAGTTACTTGTCATAATTAGTATCGAAGTTACTGTTACCTGTCATAATTAGTATCGAAGTTACAGTGACCTGCCAAAATTTGTATCGAAATTACAGTTACTTGTCATAATTAGTATCGAGGTTATTGTTGTCATAATTAATATCGAAGTTTATGTTACCAGTCATAATTAGTATCGAAGTTACAGTTAGTTGTCATAATTTGTATCGAAGTTACAGTTACTTGTCATAATTAGTATCGAAGTTACAATTACCTGTCATAATTAGTATCGAAGTTACAGTTTCTTGTCATAATTAGTAATGAAGTTACAGTTACCTGTCATAATAAGTTTCGAAGTTACAGTTACTTGTCATAATTAGTATCGAAGTTACAGTTACTTGACATAATTAGTAACGATGTTACAGTAACCTGTCATAATTAGTATCGAAGTTACTGTTACCTGTATTAATTAGTATCGAAGTTACTGTTACCTGACATAATTAGTATCGAAATTACAGTTACCTGCCATAATTTGTATCGAAATTACAGTGACTTGTCATAATTAGTAACGAAGTTACAGTTACCTGTCATAATTAGTATCGAAGTTACTGTTACCTGTCATAATAAGTATTGAAGTTACAGTTACCTACCATAATTTTTTATCTAAATTACTGTTACTTGTCATAATTAGTAACGAAGTTACTGTTACCTGTCATAATTAGTATCGAAGTTACAGTTACCTGTATTAATTAGTATCGAAGTTACTGTTACCTGACATAATTAGTATGAAATTACAGTTACCTGCCATAATTTGTATCGAAATTACAGGGACTTGTCATAATTAGTAACGAAGTTACAGTTACCTGTCATAATTAGTATCGAAGTTACATATACTTGTCATAATAAGTATCGAAGTTACTGTTACCTGTCATAATTAGTATCGAAATTACAATAACCTGCCATAATTTGTAACGAAATAACAGTTACTTGTCATAATTAGTATCGAAGTTACTGTTACCTGTCATAATTAGTATCGAAGTTACTGTTACCTGCCATAATTAGTATCGAAGTTACTGTTACCTGTCATAATTAGTATCGAAGTTAGAGTTACCTGCCATAATTTGTATCGAAATATCAGTTACTTGTCATAATTAGAATCGAAGTTACAGTTATTGTCATAATTAGTATCGAGGTTACTGTTGTCATAATTAATATCGAAGTTACTGTTACCTGTCATAATTAGTATCGAAGTTACAGTTACTTGTCATAATTAGTAACGAAGTTACAGTTACTTGTCATAATTATTATCGAAGTTACAGTTACCTGTCATAATTAGTATCGAAGTTACAGTTTCTTGTCATAATTAGTAATGAAGTTACAGTTACCTGTCATAATAACTATCGAAGTTACAGTTACTTGTCATAATTAGTATCTAAGTTACAGTAACTTGACATAATTAGTAACGATGGTACAGTAACCTGTCATAATTAGTATCGAAGTTACTGTTACCTGTATTAATTAGTATCAAAGTTACTGTTACCTGACATAATTAGTATCGAAGTTACAGTTACCTGCCATAATTTGTATCGAAATTACAGGGACTTGTCATAATTAGTAACGAAGTTACAGTTACCTGTCATAATTAGTATCGAAGTTACTGTTACCTGTCATAATTAGTATTGAAGTTACAGTTACCTACCATAATTTTTTATCAAAATTACTGTTACTTGTCATAATTAGTAACGAAGTTAGAGTTTCTTGTCATAATTAGTATCGAAGTTACAGTTACCTGTCATAATTTGATTCGAAGTTATAGTTACTTGTCAAAATTAGTATCGAAGTTTAAGTTACCTGTCATAATTAGTATCGAAGTTACTGTTACCTGCCATAATTTGTATCGAAATTACAGTTCCTTGTCATAATTAGTATCGAAGTTACAGTTCCCTGTCATAATTAGTATCGAAGTTACAGTTACTTGTCATAATAAGTATCGAAGTTACTGTAACCTGTCATAATTAGTATCGAAATTACAATTACCTGCCATAATTTGTTACGAAATTACAGTTACTTGTCATAATTAGTAACGAAGTTACAGTTACCTGTCATAATTAGTATCGAAGTTACAGTTACTTGTCATAATTAGTATCGAAGTTACTGTTACCTGTCAGAATTAGTATCGAAGTTACAGTTACCTGCCATAATTAGTATCGAAGTTACTGTTACCTGTCATAATTAGTATCGAAGTTAGAGTTATCTGCCATAATTTGTATCGAAATTACAGTTACTTGTCATAATAAGTTACGAAGTTACAGTTACCTGCCATAATTTGTATCGAAATTACAGTTACTTGTCATAATTAGTAACGAAGTTACAGTTACTTGCCATAATTAGTATAGAAATTACAGTTACTTGTCATAATTAGTAACGAAGTTGCAGTTACCTGTCATAATTAGTATCGAAGTTACTGTTACCTGTCATAATTAGTATTGAAGTTACAGTTACCTACCATAATTTTTTTATCAAAATTACTGTTACTTGTCATAATTAGTAACGAAGTTAGAGTTTCTTGTCATAATTAGTATCGAAGTTACAGTTACCTGTCATAATTTGTATCGAAGTTATGGTTACTTGTCATAATTAGTATCGAAGTTACTGTTACCTGTCATAATTAGTATGGAAGTTACAGTTACCTGCCATAATTTGTATCGAAATTACAGTTACTTGTCATAATAAGTAACGAAGTTACAGTTACCTGTAATAAATATTATCGAAGTTACAGTTACTTGTCATAATTAGTATCGAAGTGACTGTTACCTGTCATAATTAGTATCGAAGTTATAGTTACCTGCCAAAATTTGTATCGAAATTACAGTTACTTGTCATAATTAGTAACGAAGTTACAGTTACCTGTCATAATTAGTATCGAAGTTACAGTTACTTGTCATAATTAGTATCGAAGTTACTGTTACTTGTCATAATTAGTATCGAAGTTACTCTTACCTGTCATAATTATTATCGAAATTACAATAACCTGCCATAATTTGTATGGAAATTACAGTTACTTGTCATAATTAGTAACGAAGTTTCAGTTACCTATCATAATTAGTATCGAAGTTACAGTTACTTGTCATAATTAGTAAAGACGTTACAGTTACCTGTGATAATTAGTATCGAAGTTACAGTTACTTGTCATTATTAGTATCGAAGTTACTGTTACCTGTCATAATTAGTATCGAAGTTACAGTTACATGCCATTATTTGTATCGAAATTATAGTTACTTGTCATAATTAGTAACGAAGTTACAGTTAACTGTCATAATTAGTATCGAAGTTACAGTTACCTGCCATAATTATTATCGAAGTTTTTGTTACCTGTCATAATTAGTATCGAAGTTACTGTTTTCTGTCATAATTAGTATCGAAGTTACTGTTACCTGTCATAATTAGTATCGAAGTTACTGTTACCTGCCATAATTTGAATCGAAATTACAGTTACTTGTCACAATTAGTAACGAAGTTACTGTTACTTGTCATAATTAGTATCGAAGTTACAGTTACCTGTCATAATTAGTATCGAAGTTACAGTTACTTTTCATAATTAGTATCGAAGTTACAGTTACTTGCCATAATTAGTATCGAAGTTACAGTTACTTGTCATAATTAGTATCGAAGTTAATGTTACCTGTCATAATTAGTATCGAAGTTACAGTTACCTGCCATAATTTGTATCGAAATTACAGTTACTTGTCATAATTAGAAACGAAGTTACAGTTAACTGTCAAAATTAGTATCGAAGTTACAGTTACCTGCCATAATTATAATCGAAGTTACTGTTACCTGTCATAATTAGTATCGAAGTTACTGTTACCTGTCATAATTAGTATCGAAGTTACAGTTACCTGCCATAATTTGTATCGAAATTACAGTTACTTGTCATAATTTGTAACGAAGTTACAGTTACTTGCCATAATTAATATAGAAAATACAGTTACTTGTCATAATTAGTAACGAAGTTGCAGTTACCTGTCATAATTAGTATCGAAGTTACTGTTACCTGTCATAATTAGTATCGAAGTTACAGTTACCTGCCATAATTTGTATCGAAATTACAGTTACTTGTCATAATTAGTAACGAAGTTACAGATACCTGTAATAATTAGTATCGAAGTTACAGTTACTTGTCATAATTAGTATCGAAGTTACAGTTACCTGTCATAATTAGTATCGAAGTTACAGTTACTTGTCATAATTAGTATCGAAGTTACTGTTACCTGTCAGAATTAGTATCGAAGTTACAGTTACCTGCCATAATTAATATCGAAGTTACTGTTACCTGTCATAATTAGTATCGAAGTTAGAGTTATCTGCCATAATTTGTATCGAAATTACAGTTACTTGTCATAATAAGTTACGAAGTTACAGTTACCTGCCATAATTTGTATCGAAATTACAGTTACTTGTCATAATTAGTAACGAAGTTAAAGTTACTTGCCATAATTAGTATAGAAATTACAGTTACTTGTCATAATTAGTAACGAAGTTGCAGTTACCTGTCATAATTAGTATCGAAGTTACTGTTACCTGTCATAATTAGTATCGAATTTACTGTTACCTGCCATAATTTGTATCGAAATTACAGTTACTTGTCATAATTAGTAACGAAGTTACAGTTACCTGTCATAATTAGTATCGAAGTTACAGTTACTTGTCATAATTAGTATCGAAGTTACTGTTACCTGTCATAATTAGTATCGAAGTTACAGTTACCTGCCATAATTTGTATCGAAATTACAGTTACTTGTCATAATTAGTAACGAAGTTGCAGTTAACTGTCATAATTAGTATCGAAGTTACAGTTACCTGCCATAATTATTATCGAAGTAACTGTTACCTGTCATAATTAGTATCGAAGTAACTCTTTTCTGTCATAATTAGTATCGAAGTTACTGTTACCTGTCATAATTAGTATCGATGTTACAGTTACCTGCCATAATTTGTATCGAAATTACAGTTAATTGTCATAATTAGTAACGAAGTTACAGTTACTTGCCATATTTAATATAGAAATTACAGTTACTTTTCATAATTAGTAACGAAGTTGCAGTTACCTGTCATAATTAGTATCGAAGTTACTGTTACCTGTCATAATTAGTATCGAAGTTACAGTTACCTGCCATAATTTGTATCGAAATTACAGTTAGTTGTCATAATTAGTAACGAAGTTACAGTTACCTGTCATAATTAGTATCGAAGTTACTGTTACCTGTCATAATTAGTATCGAAGTTACAGTGACCTGCCAAAATCTGTATCGAAATTACAGTTACTTGTCATAATTAGTATCGAGGTTACTGTTGTCATAATTAATAACGAAGATTCTGTTACCTGTCATAATTAGTATCGAAGTTACAGTTACTTGTCATAATTAGTATCGAAGTTACAGTTACTTGTCATAATTAGTATCGAAGTTACAGTTACCTGTCATCATTAGTATCGATGTTACAGTTTCTTGTCATAATTAGTAATGAAGTTACAGTTACCTGTCATAATAAGTTTCGAGGTTACAGTTACTTGTCATAATTAGTATCGAAGTTACAGTTACTTGACATAATTAGTAACGATGTTACAGTAACCTGTCATAATTAGTATCGAAGTTATTGTGACCTGTATTAATTAGTATCGAAGTTACTGTTACCTGACATAATTAGTATCGAAGTTACAGTTACCTGCCATAATTTGTATCGAAATTACAGGGACTTGTCATAATTAGTAACGAAGTTAGAGTTACCTGTCATAATTAGTATCGAAGTTACTGTTACCTGTCATAATTAGTATTGAAGTTACAGTTACCTACCATAATTTTTTATCAAAATTACTGTTACTTGTCATAATTAGTAACGAAGTTACAGTTTCCTGTCATAATTAATATCGAAGTTACTGTTACCTGTCATAATTAGTATCGAAGGTACAGTTACCTGCCAAAATTTGTATCGAAATTACAGTTACTTGTCATAATTAGTAACGAAGTTACAGTTACCTGTCATAATTAGTATCGAAGTTACAGTTACTTGTCATAATAAGTATCGAAGTTACTGTTACCTGTCATAATTAGTATCGAAATTACAATAACCTGCCATAATTTGTAACGAAATTACAGTTACTTGTCATAATTAGTATCGAAGTTACTGTTACCTGTCATAATTAGTATCGAAGTTACAGTTACCTGCCATAATTAGTATCGAAGTTACTGTTACCTGTCATAATTAGTATCGAAGTTAGAGTTACCTGCCATAATTTGTATCGAAATATCAGTTACTTGTCATAATTAGTATCGAAGTTACAGTTACTTGTCATAATTAGTATCGAAGTTACAGTTACTTGTCATAATTAGTATCGAAGTTAGAGTTTCCTGTCATAATTAGTATCGAAGTTACAGTTTCTTGTCATAATTATTAATGAAGTTACAGTTACCTGTCATAATAAGTATCGAAGTTACAGTTACTTGTCATAATTAGTATCGGATTGACTGTTACTTGTCATAATTAGTATCGAAGTTATAGTTACCTGCCAAAATTTGTATCGAAATCACAGTTACTTGTCATAATTAGTAACGAAGTTACAGTTACCTGTCATAATTAGTATCGAAGTTACAGTTACTTGTCATAATTAGTATCGAAGTTACTGTTACTTGTCATAATTAGTATCGAAGTTACTCTTACCTGTCATAATTATTATCGAAATTACAATAACCTGCCATAATTTGTATCGAAATTACAGTTACTTGTCATAATTAGTAACGAAGTTTCAGTTACCTGTCATAATTAGTATCGAAGTTACAGTTACTTGTCATAATTAGTAAAGACGTTACAGTTACCTGTGATAATTAGTATCGAAGTTACAGTTACTTGTCATTATTAGTATCGAAGTTACTGTTACCTGTCATAATTAGTATCGAAGTTACAGTTACTTGTCATAATTAGTATCGAAGTTACAGTTACTTGTCATAATTAGTATCGAAGTTACAGTTACCTGTCATCATTAGTATCGATGTTACAGTTTCTTGTCATAATTAGTAATGATGTTACAGTTACCTGTCATAATAAGTTTCGAGGTTACAGTTACTTGTCATAATTAGTATCGAAGTTACAGTTACTTGACATAATTAGTAACGATGTTACAGTAACCTGTCATAATTAGTATCGAAGTTATTGTTACCTGTATTAATTAGTATCGAAGTTACTGTTACCTGACATAATTAGTATCGAAGTTACAGTTACCTGCCATAATTTGTATCGAAATTACAGGGACTTGTCATAATTAGTAACGAAGTTAGAGTTACCTGTCATAATTAGTATCGAAGTAACTGTTACCTGTCATAATTAGTATTGAAGTTACAGTTACCTACCATAATTTTTTATCAAAATTACTGTTACTTGTCATAATTAGTAACGAAGTTACAGTTTCCTGTCATAATTAATATCGAAGTTACTGTTACCTGTCATAATTAGTATCGAAGGTACAGTTACCTGCCAAAATTTGTATCGAAATTACAGTTACTTGTCATAATTAGTAACGAAGTTACAGTTACCTGTCATAATTAGTATCGAAGTTACTGTTACCTGTCAGAATTAGTATCGAAGTTACAGTTACCTGCCATAATTAGTATCGAAGTTACTGTTACCTGTCATAATTAGTATCGAAGTTAGAGTTATCTGCCATAATTTGTATCGAAATTACAGTTACTTGTCATAATAAGTTACGAAGTTACAGTTACCTGCCATAATTTGTATCGAAATTACAGTTACTTGTCATAATTAGTAACGAAGTTACAGTTACTTGCCATAATTAGTATAGAAATTACAGTTACTTGTCATAATTAGTAACGAAGTTGCAGTTACCTGTCATAATTAGTATCGAAGTTACTGTTACCTGTCATAATTAGTATTGAAGTTACAGTTACCTACCATAATTTTTTTAATCAAAATTACTGTTACTTGTCATAATTAGTAACGAAGTTAGAGTTTCTTGTCATAATTAGTATCGAAGTTACAGTTACCTGTCATAATTTGTATCGAAGTTATGGTTACTTTTCATAATTAGTATCGAAGTTACTGTTACCTGTCATAATTAGTATGGAAGTTACAGTTACCTGCCATAATTTGTATCGAAATTACAGTTACTTGTCATAATAAGTAACGAAGTTACAGTTACCTGTAATAAATATTATCGAAGTTACAGTTACTTGTCATAATTAGTATCGAAGTGACTGTTACCTGTCATAATTAGTATCGAAGTTATAGTTACCTGCCAAAATTTGTATCGAAATTACAGTTACTTGTCATAATTAGTAACGAAGTTACAGTTACCTGTCATAATTAGTATCGAAGTTACAGTTACTTGTCATAATTAGTATCGAAGTTACTGTTACTTGTCATAATTAGTATCGAAGTTACTCTTACCTGTCATAATTATTATCGAAATTACAATAACCTGCCATAATTTGTATCGAAATTACAGTTACTTGTCATAATTAGTAACGAAGTTTCAGTTACCTATCATAATTAGTATCGAAGTTACAGTTACTTGTCATAATTAGTAAAGACGTTACAGTTACCTGTGATAATTAGTATCGAAGTTACAGTTACTTGTCATTATTAGTATCGAAGTTACTGTTACCTGTCATAATTAGTATCGAAGTTACAGTTACATGCCATTATTTGTATCGAAATTATAGTTACTTGTCATAATTAGTAACGAAGTTACAGTTAACTGTCATAATTAGTATCGAAGTTACAGTTACCTGCCATAATTATTATCGAAGTTTTTGTTACCTGTCATAATTAGTATCGAAGTTACTGTTTTCTGTCATAATTAGTATCGAAGTTACTGTTACCTGTCATAATTAGTATCGAAGTTACTGTTACCTGCCATAATTTGTATCGAAATTACAGTTACTTGTCACAATTAGTAACGAAGTTACTGTTACTTGTCATAATTAGTATCGAAGTTACAGTTACCTGTCATAATTAGTATCGAAGTTACAGTTACTTGTCATAATTAGTATCGAAGTTACAGTTACTTGCCATAATTAGTATCGAAGTTTCAGTTACTTGTCATAATTAGTATCGAAGTTAATGTTACCTGTCATAATTAGTATCGAAGTTACAGTTACCTGCCATAATTTGTATCGAAATTACAGTTACTTGTCATAATTAGAAACGAAGTTACAGTTAACTGTCAAAATTAGTATCGAAGTTACAGTTACCTGCCATAATTATAATCGAAGTTACTGTTACCTGTCATAATTAGTATCGAAGTTACTGTTACCTGTCATAATTAGTATCGAAGTTACAGTTACCTGCCTTAATTTGTATCGAAATTACAGTTACTTGTCATAATTTGTAACGAAGTTACAGTTACTTGCCATAATTAATATAGAAAATACAGTTACTTGTCATAATTAGTAACGAAGTTGCAGTTACCTGTCATAATTAGTATCGAAGTTACTGTTACCTGTCATAATTAGTATCGAAGTTACAGTTACCTGCCATAATTTGTATCGAAATTACAGTTACTTGTCATAATTAGTAACGAAGTTACAGATACCTGTAATAATTAGTATCGAAGTTACAGTTACTTGTCATAATTAGTATCGAAGTTACAGTTACCTGTCATAATTAGTATCGAAGTTACAGTTACTTGTCATAATTAGTATCGAAGTTACTGTTACCTGTCAGAATTAGTATCGAAGTTACAGTTACCTGCCATAATTAGTATCGAAGTTACTGTTACCTGTCATAATTAGTATCGAAGTTAGAGTTATCTGCCATAATTTGTATCGAAATTACAGTTACTTGTCATAATAAGTTACGAAGTTACAGTTACCTGCCATAATTTGTATCGAAATTACAGTTACTTGTCATAATTAGTAACGAAGTTACAGTTACTTGCCATAATTAGTATAGAAATTACAGTTACTTGTCATAATTAGTAACGAAGTTGCAGTTACCTGTCATAATTAGTATCGAAGTTACTGTTACCTGTCATAATTAGTATCGAATTTACTGTTACCTGCCATAATTTGTATCGAAATTACAGTTACTTGTCATAATTAGTAACGAAGTTACAGTTACCTGTCATAATTAGTATCGAAGTTACAGTTACTTGTCAAAATTAGTATCGAAGTTACCTGTCATAATTAGTATCGAAGTTACAGTTACCTGCCATAATTTGTATCGAAATTACAGTTACTTGTCATAATTAGTAACGAAGTTGCAGTTAACTGTCATAATTATTATCGAAGTTACAGTTACCTGCCATAATTATTATCGAAGTAACTGTTACCTGTCATAATTAGTATCGAAGTAACTCTTTTCTGTCATAATTAGTATCGAAGTTACTGTTACCTGTCATAATTAGTATCGAAGTTACTGTTACCTGTCATAATTAGTATCGAAGTTACAGTTACCTGCCATAATTTGTATCGAAATTACAGTTAATTGTCATAATTAGTAACGAAGTTACAGTTACTTGCCATATTTAATATAGAAATTACAGTTACTTGTCATAATTAGTAACGAAGTTGCAGTTACCTGTCATAATTAGTATCGAAGTTACTGTTACCTGTCACAATTAGTATCGAAGTTACAGTTACCTGCCATAATTTGTATCGAAATTACAGTTAGTTGTCATAATTAGTAACGAAGTTACAGATACCTGTCATAATTAGTATCGAAGTTACTGTTACCTGTCATAATTAGTATCGAAGTTACAGTGACCTGCCAAAATCTGTATCGAAATTACAGTTACTTGTCATAATTAGTATCGAGGTTACTGTTGTCATAATTAATAACGAAGATTCTGTTACCTGTCATAATTAGTATCGAAGTTACAGTTACTTGTCATAATTAGTATCGAAGTTACAGTTACTTGTCATAATTAGTATCGAAGTTACAGTTACCTGTCATCATTAGTATCGATGTTACAGTTTCTTGTCATAATTAGTAATGAAGTTACAGTTACCTGTCATAATAAGTTTCGAGGTTACAGTTACTTGTCATAATTAGTATCGAAGTTACAGTTACTTGACATAATTAGTAACGATGTTACAGTAACCTGTCATAATTAGTATCGAAGTTATTGTTACCTGTATTAATTAGTATCGAAGTTACTGTTACCTGACATAATTAGTATCGAAGTTACAGTTACCTGCCATAATTTGTATCGAAATTACAGGGACTTGTCATAATTAGTAACGAAGTTAAAGTTTCCTGTCATAATTAATATCGAAGTTACTGTTACCTGTCATAATTAGTATCGAAGGTACAGTTACCTGCCAAAATTTGTATCGAAATTACAGTTACTTGTCATAATTAGTAACGAAGTTACAGTTACCTGTCATAATTAGTATCGAAGTTACAGTTACTTGTCATAATAAGTATCGAAGTTACTGTTACCTGTCATAATTAGTATCGAAATTACAATAACCTGCCATAATTTGTAACGAAATTACAGTTACTTGTCATAATTAGTATCGAAGTTACTGTTACCTGTCATAATTAGTATCGAAGTTACAGTTACCTGCCATAATTAGTATCGAAGTTACTGTTACCTGTCATAATTAGTATCGAAGTTAAAGTTACCTGCCATAATTTGTATCGAAATATCAGTTACTTGTCATAATTAGTATCGAAGTTACAGTTACTTGTCATAATTAGTATCGAAGTTACAGTTACTTGTCATAATTAGTATCGAAGTTAGAGTTTCCTGTCATAATTAGTATCGAAGTTACAGTTTCTTGTCATAATTAGTAATGAAGTTACAGTTACCTGTCATAATAAGTATCGAAGTTACAGTTACTTGTCATAATTAGTATCGGAGTGACTGTTACCTGTCATAATTAGTATCGAAGTTATAGTTACCTGCCAAAATGTGTATCGAAATCACAGTTACTTGTCATAATTAGTAACGAAGTTACAGTTACCTGTCATAATTAGTATCGAAGTTACAGTTACTTGTCATAATTAGTATCGAAGTTACTCTTACCTGTCATAATTATTATCGAAATTACAATAACCTGCCATAATTTGTATCGAAATTACAGTTACTTGTCATAATTAGTAAAGAAGTTTCAGTTACCTGTCATAATTAGTATCGAAGTTACAGTTACTTGTCATAATTAGTAAAGAAGTTACAGTTACCTGTGATAATTAGTATCGAAGTTACAGTTACTTGTCATTATTAGTATCGAAGTTACTGTTACCTGTCATAATTAGTATCGAAGTTACAGTTACATGCCATTATTTGTATCGAAATTATAGTTACTTGTCATAATTAGTAACGAATTTACAGTTAACTGTCATAATTAGTATCGAAGTTACAGTTACCTGCCATAATTATTATCGAAGTTTTTGTTTCCTGTCATAATTAGTATCGAAGTTACTGTTTTCTGTCATAATTAGTATCGAAGTTACTGTTACCTGTCATAATTAGTATCGAAGTTACTGTTACCTGCCATAATTTGTATCGAAATTACAGTTACTTGTCATAATTAGTAACGAAGTTACTGTTACTTGTCATAATAAGTATCGAAGTTACTGTTACCTGTCATAATTAGTATCGAAATTACAGTTACCTGCCATAATTTGTATCGAAATTACAGTTACTTGTCATAATTAGTAACGAAGTTACAGTTACTTGCCATAATTAGTATCGAAGTTACAGTTACTTGTCATAATTAGTATCGAAGTGACCGTTACCTGTCATAATTAGTATCGAAGTTACAGTTACCTGTCATAATTAGTATCGAAGTTACAGTTACTTGTCATAATTAGTATCGAAGTTAATGTTACCTGTCATAATTAGTATCGAAGTTACAGTTACCAGCCATAATTTGTATCGAAATTACAGTTACTTGTCATAATTAGAAACGAAGTTACAGTTAACTCTCAAAATTAGTATCGAAGTTACAGTTACCTGCCATAATTATAATCGAAGTTACTGTTACCTGTCATAATTAGTATCGAAGTTACTGTTACCTGTCATAATTAGTATCGAAGTTACAGTTACCTGCCTTAATTTGTATCGAAATTACAGTTACTTGTCATAATTTGTAACGAAGTTACAGTTACTTGCCATAATTAATATAGAAAATACAGTTACTTGTCATAATTAGTAACGAAGTTGCAGTTACCTGTCATAATTAGTATCGAAGTTACTGTTACCTGTCATAATTAGTATCGAAGTTACAGTTACCTGCCATAATTTGTATCGAAATTACAGTTACTTGTCATAATTAGTAACGAAGTTACAGATACCTGTAATAATTAGTATCGAAGTTACAGTTACTTGTCATAATTAGTATCGAAGTTACAGTTACCTGTCATAATTAGTATCGAAGTTACAGTTACTTGTCATAATTAGTATCGAAGTTACTGTTACCTGTCAGAATTAGTATCGAAGTTACAGTTACCTGCCATAATTAGTATCGAAGTTACTGTTACCTGTCATAATTAGTATCGAAGTTAGAGTTATCTGCCATAATTTGTATCGAAATTACAGTTACTTGTCATAATAAGTTACGAAGTTACAGTTACCTGCCATAATTTGTATCGAAATTACAGTTACTTGTCATAATTAGTAACGAAGTTACAGTTACTTGCCATAGTTAGTATAGAAATTACAGTTACTTGTCATAATTAGTAACGAAGTTGCAGTTACCTGTCATAATTAGTATCGAAGTTACTGTTACCTGTCATAATTAGTATCGAATTTACTGTTACCTGCCATAATTTGTATCGAAATTACAGTTACTTGTCATAATTAGTAACGAAGTTACAGTTACCTGTCATAATTAGTATCGAAGTTACAGTTACTTGTCAAAATTAGTATCGAAGTTACCTGTCATAATTAGTATCGAAGTTACAGTTACCTGCCATAATTTGTATCGAAATTACAGTTACTTGTCATAATTAGTAACGAAGTTGCAGTTAACTGTCATAATTATTATCGAAGTTACAGTTACCTGCCATAATTATTATCGAAGTAACTGTTACCTGTCACAATTAGTATCGAAGTAACTCTTTTCTGTCATAATTAGTATCGAAGTTACTGTTACCTGTCATAATTAGTATCGAAGTTACAGTTACCTGCCATAATTTGTATCGAAATTACAGTTAATTGTCATAATTAGTAACGAAGTTACAGTTACTTGCCATATTTAATATAGAAATTACAGTTACTTGTCATAATTAGTAACGAAGTTGCAGTTACCTGTCATAATTAGTATCGAAGTTACTGTTACCTGTCACAATTAGTATCGAAGTTACAGTTACCTGCCATAATTTGTATCGAAATTACAGTTAGTTGTCATAATTAGTAACGAAGTTACAGATACCTGTCATAATTAGTATCGAAGTTACTGTTACCTGTCATAATTAGTATCGAAGTTACAGTGACCTGCCAAAATCTGTATCGAAATTACAGTTACTTGTCATAATTAGTATCGAGGTTACTGTTGTCATAATTAATAACGAAGATTCTGTTACCTGTCATAATTAGTATCGAAGTTACAGTTACTTGTCATAATTAGTATCGAAGTTACAGTTACTTGTCATAATTAGTATCGAAGTTACAGTTACCTGTCATCATTAGTATCGATGTTACAGTTTCTTGTCATAATTAGTAATGAAGTTACAGTTACCTGTCATAATAAGTTTCGAGGTTACTGTTACTTGTCATAATTAGTATCGAAGTTACAGTTACTTGACATAATTAGTAACGATGTTACAGTAACCTGTCATAATTAGTATCGAAGTTATTGTTACCTGTATTAATTAGTATCGAAGTTACTGTTACCTGACATAATTAGTATCGAAGTTACAGTTACCTGCCATAATTTGTATCGAAATTACAGGGACTTGTCATAATTAGTAACGAAGTTAAAGTTTCCTGTCATAATTAATATCGAAGTTACTGTTACCTGTCATAATTAGTATCGAAGGTACAGTTACCTGCCAAAATTTGTATCGAAATTACAGTTACTTGTCATAATTAGTAACGAAGTTACAGTTACCTGTCATAATTAGTATCGAAGTTACAGTTACTTGTCATAATAAGTATCGAAGTTACTGTTACCTGTCATAATTAGTATCGAAATTACAATAACCTGCCATAATTTGTAACGAAATTACAGTTACTTGTCATAATTAGTATCGAAGTTACTGTTACCTGTCATAATTAGTATCGAAGTTACAGTTACCTGCCATAATTAGTATCGAAGTTACTGTTACCTGTCATAATTAGTATCGAAGTTAAAGTTACCTGCCATAATTTGTATCGAAATATCAGTTACTTGTCATAATTAGTATCGAAGTTACAGTTACTTGTCATAATTAGTATCGAAGTTACAGTTACTTGTCATAATTAGTATCGAAGTTAGAGTTTCCTGTCACAATTAGTATCGAAGTTACAGTTTCTTGTCATAATTAGTAATGAAGTTACAGTTACCTGTCATAATAAGTATCGAAGTTACAGTTACTTGTCATAATTAGTATCGGAGTGACTGTTACCTGTCATAATTAGTATCGAAGTTATAGTTACCTGCCAAAATGTGTATCGAAATCACAGTTACTTGTCATAATTAGTAACGAAGTTACAGTTACCTGTCATAATTAGTATCGAAGTTACAGTTACTTGTCATAATTAGTATCGAAGTTACTCTTACCTGTCATAATTATTATCGAAATTACAATAACCTGCCATAATTTGTATCGAAATTACAGTTAATTGTCATAATTAGTAAAGAAGTTTCAGTTACCTGTCATAATTAGTATCGAAGTTACAGTTACTTGTCATAATTAGTAAAGAAGTTACAGTTACCTGTGATAATTAGTATCGAAGTTACAGTTACTTGTCATTATTAGTATCGAAGTTACTGTTACCTGTCATAATTAGTATCGAAGTTACAGTTACATGCCATTATTTGTATCGAAATTATAGTTACTTGTCATAATTAGTAACGAATTTACAGTTAACTGTCATAATTAGTATCGAAGTTACAGTTACCTGCCATAATTATTATCGAAGTTTTTGTTTCCTGTCATAATTAGTATCGAAGTTACTGTTTTCTGTCATAATTAGTATCGAAGTTACTGTTACCTGTCATAATTAGTATCGAAGTTACTGTTACCTGCCATAATTTGTATCGAAATTACAGTTACTTGTCATAATTAGTAACGAAGTTACTGTTACTTGTCATAATAAGTATCGAAGTTACTGTTACCTGTCATAATTAGTATCGAAATTACAGTTACCTGCCATAATTTGTATCGAAATTACAGTTACTTGTCATAATTAGTAACGAAGTTACAGTTACTTGCCATAATTAGTATCGAAGTTACAGTTACTTGTCATAATTAGTATCGAAGTGACCGTTACCTGTCATAATTAGTATCGAAGTTACAGTTACCTGTCATAATTAGTATCGAAGTTACAGTTACTTGTCATAATTAGTATCGAAGTTAATGTTACCTGTCATAATTAGTATCGAAGTTACAGTTACCAGCCATAATTTGTATCGAAATTACAGTTACTTGTCATAATTAGAAACGAAGTTACAGTTAACTGTCAAAATTAGTATCGAAGTTACAGTTACCTGCCATAATTATAATCGAAGTTACTGTTACCTGTCATAATTAGTATCGAAGTTACTGTTACCTGTCATAATTAGTATCGAAGTTACAGTTACCTGCCATAATTTGTATCGAAATTACAGTTACTTGTCATAATTTGTAACGAAGTTACAGTTACTTGCCATAATTAATATAGAAATTACAGTTACTTGTCATAAATAGTAACGAAGTTGCAGTTACCTGTCATAATTAGTATCGAAGTTACTGTTACCTGTCATAATAAGTATCGAAGTTACAGTTACCTGCCATAATTTGTATCGAAATTACAGTTACTTGTCATAATTAGTAACGAAGTTACAGATACCTGTAATAATTAGTATCGAAGTTACAGTTACTTGTCATAATTAGTATCGAAGTTACAGTTACCTGTCATAATTAGTATCGAAGTTACAGTTACTTGTCATAATTAGTATCGAAGTTACTGTTACCTGTCATAATTAGTATTGAAGTTACAGTTACCTACCATAATTTTTTATCAAAATTACTGTTACTTGTCATAATTAGTAACGAAGTTACAGTTTCCTGTCATAATTAATATCGAAGTTACTGTTACCTGTCATAATTAGTATCGAAGGTACAGTTACCAGCCAAAAATTGTATCGAAATTACAGTTACTTGTCATAATTAGTAACGAAGTTACAGTTACCTGTCATAATTAGTATCGAAGTTACAGTTACTTGTCATAATAAGTATCGAAGTTACTGTTACCTGTCATAATTAGTATCGAAATTACAATAACCTGCCATAATTTGTAACGAAATTACAGTTACTTGCCATAATTAATATAGAAATTACAGTTACTTGTCATAATTAGTAACGAAGTTGCAGTTACCTGTCATAATTAGTATCGAAGTTACTGTTACCTGTCATAATTAGTATCGAAGTTACAGTTACCTGCCATAATTTGTATCGAAATTACAGTTACTTGTCATAATTAGTAACGAAGTTACAGATACCTGTAATAATTAGTATCGAAGTTACAGTTACTTGTCATAATTAGTATCGAAGTTACAGTTACCTGTCATAATTAGTATCGAAGTTACAGTTACTTGTCATAATTAGTATCGAAGTTACTGTTACCTGTCAGAATTAGTATCGAAGTTACAGTTACCTGCCATAATTAGTATCGAAGTTACTGTTACCTGTCATAATTAGTATCGAAGTTAGAGTTATCTGCCATAATTTGTATCGAAATTACAGTTACTTGTCATAATAAGTTACGAAGTTACAGTTACCTGCCATAATTTGTATCGAAATTACAGTTACTTGTCATAATTAGTAACGAAGTTACAGTTACTTGCCATAATTAGTATAGAAATTACAGTTACCTGTCATAATTAGTAACGAAGTTGCAGTTACCTGTCATAATTAGTATCGAAGTTACTGTTACCTGTCATAATTAGTATCGAATTTACTGTTACCTGCCATAATTTGTATCGAAATTACAGTTACTTGTCTTAATTAGTAACGAAGTTACAGTTACCTATCATAATTAGTATCGAAGTTACAGTTACTTGTCATAATTAGTATCGAAGTTACTGTTACCTGTCATAATTAGTATCGAAGTTACAGTTACCTGCCATAATTTGTATCGAAATTACAGTTACTTGTCATAATTAGTAACGAAGTTGCAGTTAACTGTCATAATTAGTATCGAAGTTACAGTTACCTGCCATAATTATTATCGAAGTAACTGTTACCTGTCATAATTAGTATCGAAGTAACTCTTTTCTGTCATAATTAGTATCGAAGTTACTGTTACCAGACATAATTAGTATCGAAGTTACAGTTACCTGCCATAATTTGTATCGAAATTACAGTTAATTGTCATAATTAGTAACGAAGTTACAGTTACTTGCCATATTTAATATAGAAATTACAGTTACTTGTCATAATTAGTAACGAAGTGGCAGTTACCTGTCATAATTAGTATCGAAGTTACTGTTACCTGTCATAATTAGTATCGAAGTTACAGTTACCTGCCATAATTTGTATCGAAATTACAGTTAGTTGTCATAATTAGTAACGAAGTTACAGATACCTGTCATAATTAGTATCGAAGTTACTGTTACCTGTCATAATTAGTATCGAAGTTACAGTGACCTGCCAAAATCTGTATCGAAATTACAGTTACTTGTCATAATTAGTATCGAGGATACTGTTGTCATAATTAATAACGAAGATTCTGTTACCTGTCATAATTAGTATCGAAGTTACAGTTACTTGTCATAATTAGTATCGAAGTAACAGTTACTTGTCATAATTAGTATCGAAGTTACAGTTACCTGTCATAATTAGTATCGAAGTTACAGTTTCTTGTCATAATTAGTAATGAAGTTACAGTTACCTGTCATAATAATTTTCGAGGTTACAGTTACTTGTCATAATTAGTATCGAAGTTACAGTTACTTGACATAATTAGTAACGATGTTACAGTAACCTGTCATAATTAGTATCGAAGTTATTGTTACCTGTATTAATTAGTATCGAAGTTACTGTTACCTGACATAATTAGTATCGAAGTTACAGTTACCTGCCTTAATTTGTATCGAAATTACAGGGACTTGTCATAATTAGTAACGAAGTTACAGTTACCTGTCATAATTATTATCGAAGGTACTGTTACCTGTCATAATTAGTATTGAAGTTACAGTTACCTACCATAATTTTTTATCAAAATTACTGTTACTTGTCATAATTAGTAACGAAGTTACAGTTTCCTGTCATAATTAATATCGAAGTTACTGTTACCTGTCATAATTAGTATCGAAGGTACAGTTACCTGCCAAAATTTGTATCGAAATTACAGTTACTTGTCATAATTAGTAACGAAGTTACAGTTACCTGTCATAATTAGTATCGAAGTTACAGTTACATGTCATAATAAGTATCGAAGTTACTGTTACCTGTCATAATTAGTATCGAAATTACAATAACCTGCCATAATTTGTAACGAAATTACAGTTACTTGTCATAATTAGTATCGAAGTTACTGTTACCTGTCATAATTAGTATCGAAGTTACAGTTACCTGCCATAATTAGTATCGAAGTTACTGTTACCTGTCATAATTAGTATCGAAGTTAGAGTTACCTGCCATAATTTGTATCGAAATATCAGTTACTTGTCATAATTAGTATCGAAGTTACAGTTATTGTCATAATTAGTATCGAAGTTACTGTTACCTGTCGTAATTAGTATCGAAGTTACAGTTACCTGCCAAAATTTGTATCGAAATTACAGTTACTTGTCATAATTAGTATCGAAGTTACTGTTACTTGTCATAATTAATATTGAAGTTACTGTTACCTCTCATAATTAGTATCGAAGTTACAGTTACTTGTCATAATTAGTATCGAAGTTACAGTTACTTATCATAATTAGTATCGAAGTTAGAGTTTCCTGTCATAATTAGTATCGAAGATACAGTTTCTTGTCATAATTAGTAATGAAGTTACAGTTACCTGTCATAATAAGTATCGAAGTTACAGTTACTTGTCATAATTAGTATCGAAGTTACAGTTACTTGTCATAATTAGTATCGAAGTTACTGTTACCTGTCATAATTAGTATCGAAGTTACAGTGACCTGCAAAAATTTGAATCGAAATTACAGTTACTTGTCATAATTAGTATCGAGGTTACTGTTGTCATAATTAATATCGAAGTTACTGTTACCTGTCATAATTATTATCGAAGTTACAGTTACTTGTCATATTTAGTATCGAAGTTACAGTTACCTGTCATAATTAGTATCGAAGTTACAGTTTCTTGTCATAATTAGTATCTAAGTTACAGTAACTTGACATAATTAGTAACGATGTTACAGTAACCTGTCATAATTAGCATCGAAGTTACTGTTACCTGTATTAATTAGTATCGAAGTTACTGTTACCTGACATAATTAGTATCTAAGTTACAGTTACCTGCCATAATTTGTATCGAAATTACAGGGACTTGTCATAATTAGTAACGAAGTTACAGTTACCTGTCATAATTAGTATTGAAGTTACTGTTACCTGTCATAATTAGTATTGAAGTTACAGTTACCTACCATAATTTTTTATCAAAATTACTGTTACTTGTCATAATTAGTAACGAAGTTAGAGTTTCTTGTCATAATTAGTATCGAAGTTACAGTTACCTGTCATAATTTGATTCGAAGTTATAGTTCTTGTCAAAATTAGTATCGAAGTTTAAGTTACCTGTCATAATTAGTATCGAAGTTACAGTTACCTGCCATAATTTGTATCGAAATTACAGTTCCTTGTCATAATTAGTATCGAAGTTACAGTTACTTGTCATAATTAGTATCGAAGTTACAGTTACTTGACATAATTAGTAACGATGTTACAGTAACCTGTCATAATTAGTATCGAAGTTACTGTTACCTGTATTAATTAGTATCGAAGTTACTCTTACCTGTCATAATTATTATCGAAATTACAATAACCTGCCATAATTTGTATCGAAATTACAGTTACTTGTCATAATTAGTAACGAAGTTTCAGTTATCTGTCATAATTAGTATCGAAGTTACAGTTACTTGTCATAATTAGTAAAGACGTTACAGTTACCTGTGATAATTAGTATCGAAGTTACAGTTACTTGTCATTATTAGTATCGAAGTTACTGTTACCTGTCATAATTAGTATCGAAGTTACAGTTACATGCCATTATTTGTATCGAAATTATAGTTACTTGTCATAATTAGTAACGAATTTACAGTTAACTGTCATAATTAGTATCGAAGTTACAGTTACCTGCCATAATTATTATCGAAGTTTTTGTTACCTGTCATAATTAGTATCGAAGTTACTGTTTTCTGTCATAATTAGTATCGAAGTTACTGTTACCTGTCATAATTAGTATCGAAGTTACTGTTACCTGCCATAATTTGTATCGAAATTACAGTTACTTGTCATAATTAGTAACGAAGTTACTGTTACTTGTCATAATAAGTATCGAAGTTACTGTTACCTGTCATAATTAGTATCGAAATTACAGTTACCTGCCATAATTTGTATCGAAACTACAGTTACTTGTCATAATTAGTAACGAAGTTACAGTTACTTGCCATAATTAGTATCGAAGTTACAGTTACTTGTCATAATTAGTATCGAAGTGACCGTTACCTGTCATAATTAGTATCGAAGTTACAGTTACCTGTCATAATTAGTATCGAAGTTACAGTTACTTGTCATAATTAGTATCGAAGTTAATGTTACCTGTCATAATTAGTATCCAAGTTACAGTTACCTGCCATAATTTGTATCGAAATTACAGTTACTTGTCATAATTAGAAACGAAGTTACAGTTAACTGTCAAAATTAGTATCGAAGTTACAGTTACCTGCCATAATTATAATCGAAGTTACTGTTACCTGTCATAATTAGTATCGAAGTTACTGTTACCTGTCATAATTAGTATCGAAGTTACAGTTACCTGCCATAATTTGTATCGAAAATACAGTTACTTGTCATAATTTGTAACGAAGTTACAGTTACTTGCCATAATTAATAGAGAAATTACAGTTACTTGTCATAATTAGTAACGAAGTTGCAGTTACCTGTCATAATTAGTATCGAAGTTACTGTTACCTGTCATAATTAGTATCGAAGTTACAGTTACCTGCCATAATTTGTATCGAAATTACAGTTACTTGTCATAATTAGTAACGAAGTTACAGATACCTGTAATAATTAGTATCGAAGTTACAGTTACTTGTCATAATTAGTATCGAAGTTACAGTTACCTGTCATAATTAGTATCGAAGTTACAGTTACTTGTCATAATTAGTATCGAAGATACTGTTACCTGTCAGAATTAGTATCGAAGTTACAGTTACCTGCCATAATTAGTATCGAAGTTACTGTTACCTGTCATAATTAGTATCGAAGTTAGAGTTATCTGCCATAATTTGTATCGAAATTACAGTTACTTGTCATAATAAGTTACGAAGTTACAGTTACCTGCCATAATTTGTATCGAAATTACAGTTACTTGTCATAATTAGTAACGAAGTTACAGTTACTTGCCATAATTAGTATAGAAATTACAGTTACTTGTCATAATTAGTAACGAAGTTGCAGTTACCTGTCATAATTAGTATCGAAGTTACTGTTACCTGTCATAATTAGTATCGAATTTACTGTTACCTGCCATAATTTGTATCGAAATTACAGTTACTTGTCTTAATTAGTAACGAAGTTACAGTTACCTATCATAATTAGTATCGAAGTTACAGTTACTTGTCATAATTAGTATCGAAGTTACTGTTACCTGTCATAATTAGTATCGAAGTTACAGTTACCTGCCATAATTTGTATCAAAATTACAGTTACTTGTCATAATTAGTAACGAAGTTGCAGTTAACTGTCATAATTAGTATCGAAGTTACAGTTACCTGCCATAATTATTATCGAAGTAACTGTTACCTGTCATAATTAGTATCGAAGTAACTCTTTTCTGTCATAATTAGTATCGAAGTTACTGTTACCTGTCATAATTAGTATCGAAGTTACAGTTACCTGCCATAATTTGTATCGAAATTACAGTTAATTGTCATAATTAGTAACGAAGTTACAGTTACTTGCCATATTTAATATAGAAATTACAGTTACTTGTCATAATTAGTAACGAAGTGGCAGTTACCTGTCATAATTAGTATCGAAGTTACTGTTACCTGTCATAATTAGTATCGAAGTTACAGTTACCTGCCATAATTTGTATCGAAATTACAGTTAGTTGTCATAATTAGTAACGAAGTTACAGATACCTGTCATAATTAGTATCGAAGTTACTGTTACCTGTCATAATTAGTATCGAAGTTACAGTGACCTGCCAAAATCTGTATCGAAATTACAGTTACTTGTCATAATTAGTATCGAGGATACTGTTGTCATAATTAATAACGAAGATTCTGTTACCTGTCATAATTAGTATCGAAGTTACAGTTACTTGTCATAATTAGTATCGAAGTAACAGTTACTTGTCATAATTAGTATCGAAGTTACAGTTACCTGTCATAATTAGTATCGAAGTTACATGTTCTTGTCATAATTAGTAATGAAGTTACAGTTACCTGTCATAATAATTTACGAGGTTACAGTTACTTGTCATAATTAGTATCGAAGTTACAGTTACTTGACATAATTAGTAACGATGTTACAGTAACCTGTCATAATTAGTATCGAAGTTATTGTTACCTGTATTAATTAGTATCGAAGTTACTGTTACCTGACATAATTAGTATCGAAGTTACAGTTACCTGCCTTAATTTGTATCGAAATTACAGGGACTTGTCATAATTAGTAACGAAGTTACAGTTACCTGTCATAATTATTATCGAAGTTACTGTTACCTGTCATAATTAGTATTGAAGTTACAGTTACCTACCATAATTTTTTATCAAAATTACTGTTACTTGTCATAATTAGTAACGAAGTTACAGTTTCCTGTCATAATTAATATCGAAGTTACTGTTACCTGTCATAATTAGTATCGAAGGTACAGTTACCTGCCAAAATTTGTATCGAAATTACAGTTACTTGTCATAATTAGTAACGAAGTTACAGTTACCTGTCATAATTAGTATCGAAGTTACAGTTACATGTCATAATAAGTATCGAAGTTACTGTTACCTGTCATAATTAGTATCGAAATTACAATAACCTGCCATAATTTGTAACGAAATTACAGTTACTTGTCATAATTAGTATCGAAGTTACTGTTACCTGTCATAATTAGTATCGAAGTTACAGTTACCTGCCATAATTAGTATCGAAGTTACTGTTACCTGTCATAATTAGTATCGAAGTTAGAGTTACCTGCCATAATTTGTATCGAAATATCAGTTACTTGTCATAATTAGTATCGAAGTTACAGTTATTGTCATAATTAGTATCGAAGTTACTGTTACCTGTCGTAATTAGTATCGAAGTTACAGTTACCTGCCAAAATTTGTATCGAAATTACAGTTACTTGTCATAATTAGTATCGAAGTTACTGTTACTTGTCATAATTAATATTGAAGTTACTGTTACCTCTCATAATTAGTATCGAAGTTACAGTTACTTGTCATAATTAGTATCGAAGTTACAGTTACTTATCATAATTAGTATCGAAGTTAGAGTTTCCTGTCATAATTAGTATCGAAGATACAGTTTCTTGTCATAATTAGTAATGAAGTTACAGTTACCTGTCATAATAAGTATCGAAGTTACAGTTACTTGTCATAATTAGTATCGAAGTTACAGTTACTTGTCATAATTAATATCGAAGTTACTGTTACCTGTCATAATTAGTATCGAAGTTACAGTGACCTGCAAAAATTTGAATCGAAATTACAGTTACTTGTCATAATTAGTATCGAGGTTACTGTTGTCATAATTAATATCGAAGTTACTGTTACCTGTCATAATTATTATCGAAGTTACAGTTACTTGTCATATTTAGTATCGAAGTTACAGTTACCTGTCATAATTAGTATCGAAGTTACAGTTTCTTGTCATAATTAGTATCTAAGTTACAGTAACTTGACATAATTAGTAACGATGTTACAGTAACCTGTCATAATTAGTATCGAAGTTACTGTTACCTGTATTAATTAGTATCGAAGTTACTGTTACCTGACATAATTAGTATCGAAGTTACAGTTATCTGCCATAATTTGTATCGAAATTACAGGGACTTGTCATAATTAGTAACGAAGTTACAGTTACCTGTCATAATTAGTATTGAAGTTACTGTTACCTGTCATAATTAGTATTGAAGTTACAGTTACCTACCATAATTTTTTATCAAAATTACTGTTACTTGTCATAATTAGTAACGAAGTTAGAGTTTCTTGTCATAATTAGTATCGAAGTTACAGTTACCTGTCATAATTTGATTCGAAGTTATAGTTACTTGTCAAAATTAGTATCGAAGTTTAAGTTACCTGTCATAATTAGTATCGAAGTTACAGTTACCTGCCATAATTTGTATCGAAATTACAGTTCCTTGTCATAATTAGTATCGAAGTTACAGTTACTTGTCATAATTAGTATCGAAGTTACAGTTACTTGACATAATTAGTAACGATGTTACAGTAACCTGTCATAATTAGTATCGAAGTTACTGTTACCTGTATTAATTAGTATCGAAGTTACTGTTACCTGACATAATTAGTATCGAAATTACAGTTACCTGCCATAATTTGTATCGAAATTACAGTGACTTGTCATAATTAGTAACGAAGTTACAGTTACCTGTCATAATTAGTATCGAAGTTACTACCTGTCATAATAAGTATTGAAGTTACAGTTACCTACCATAATTTTTTATCAAAATTACTGTTACTTGTCATAATTAGTAACGAAGTTACTGTTACCTGTCATAATTAGTATCGAAGTTACAGTTACCTGTATTAATTAGTATCGAAGTTACTGTTACCTGACATAATTAGTATGAAATTACAGTTACCTGCCATAATTTGTATCGAAATTACAGGGACTTGTCATAATTAGTAACGAAGTTACAGTTACCTGTCATAATTAGTATCGAAGTTACAGATACTTGTCATAATAAGTATCGAAGTTACTGTTACCTGTCATAATTAGTATCGAAATTACAATAACCTGCCATAATTTGTAACGAAATTACAGTTACTTGTCATAATTAGTATCGAAGTTACTGTTACCTGTCATAATTAGTATCGAAGTTACTGTTACCTGCCATAATTAGTATCGAAGTTACTGTTACCTGTCATAATTAGTATCGAAGTTAGAGTTACCTGCCATAATTTGTATCGAAATATCAGTTACTTGTCATAATTAGAATCGAAGTTACAGTTATTGTCATAATTAGTATCGAGGTTACTGTTGTCATAATTAATATCGAAGTTACTGTTACCTGTCATAATTAGTATCGAAGTTACAGTTACTTGTCATAATTAGTATCGAAGTTACAGTTACTTGTCATAATTATTATCGAAGTTACAGTTACCTGTCATAATTAGTATCGAAGTTACAGTTTCTTGTCATAATTAGTAATGAAGTTACAGTTACCTGTCATAATAACTATCGAAGTTACAGTTACTTGTCATAATTAGTATCTAAGTTACAGTAACTTGACATAATTAGTAACGATGTTACAGTAACCTGTCATAATTAGTATCGAAGTTACAGTTACTTGTCATAATTAGTATCGAAGTTACTGTTACCTGTCAGAATTAGTATCGAAGTTACAGTTACCTGCCATAATTAGTATCGAAGTTACTGTTACCTGTCATAATTAGTATCGAAGTTAGAGTTATCTGCCATAATTTGTATCGAAATTACAGTTACTTGTCATAATAATTTACGAAGTTACAGTTACCTGCCATAATTTGTATCGAAATTACAGTTACTTGTCATAATTAGTAACGAAGTTACAGTTACTTGCCATAATTAGTATAGAAATTACAGTTACTTGTCATAATTAGTAACGAAGTTGCAGTTACCTGTCATAATTAGTATCGAAGTTACTGTTACCTGTCATAATTAGTATTGAAGTTACAGTTACCTACCATAATTTTTTTATCAAAATTACTGTTACTTGTCATAATTAGTAACGAAGTTAGAGTTTCTTGTCATAATTAGTATCGAAGTTACAGTTACCTGTCATAATTTGTATCGAAGTTATGGTTACTTGTCATAATTAGTATCGAAGTTACTGTTACCTGTCATAATTAGTATGGAAGTTACAGTTACCTGCCATAATTTGTATCGAAATTACAGTTACTTGTCATAATAAGTAACGAAGTTACAGTTACCTGTAATAAATATTATCGAAGTTACAGTTACTTGTCATAATTAGTATCGAAGTGACTGTTACCTGTCATAATTAGTATCGAAGTTATAGTTACCTGCCAAAATTTGTATCGAAATTACAGTTACTTGTCATAATTAGTAACGAAGTTACAGTTACCTGTCATAATTAGTATCGAAGTTACAGTTACTTGTCATAATTAGTATCGAAGTTACTGTTACTTGTCATAATTAGTATCGAAGTTACTCTTATCTGTCATAATTATTATCGAAATTACAATAACCTGCCATAATTTGTATCGAAATTACAGTTACTTGTCATAATTAGTAACGAAGTTTCAGTTACCTATCATAATTAGTATCGAAGTTACAGTTACTTGTCATAATTAGTAAAGACGTTACAGTTACCTGTGATAATTAGTATCGAAGTTACAGTTACTTGTCATTATTAGAATCGAAGTTACTGTTACCTGTCATAATTAGTATCGAAGTTACAGTTACAAGCAATTATTTGTATCGAAATTATAGTTACTTGTCATAATTAGTAACGAAGTTACAGTTAACTGTCATAATTAGTATCGAAGGTACAGTTACCTGCCAAAATTTGTATCGAAATTACAGTTACTTGTCATAATTAGTAACGAAGTTACAGTTACCTGTCATAATTAGTATCGAAGTTACAGTTACTTGTCATAATAAGTATCGAAGTTACTGTTACCTGTCATAATTAGTATCGAAATTACAATAACCTGCCATAATTTGTAACGAAATTACAGTTACTTGTCATAATTAGTATCGAAGTTACTGTTACCTGTCATAATTAGTATCGAAGTTACAGTTACCTGCCATAATTAGTATCGAAGTTACTGTTACCTGTCATAATTAGTATCGAAGTTAGAGTTACCTGCCATAATTTGTATCGAAATATCAGTTACTTGTCATAATTAGTATCGAAGTTACAGTTATTGTCATAATTAGTATCGAAGTTACTGTTACCTGTCGTAATTAGTATCGAAGTTACAGTTACCTGCCAAAATTTGTATCGAAATTACAGTTACTTGTCATAATTAGTATCGAAGTTACTGTTACTTGTCATAATTAATATCGAAGTTACTGTTACCTCTCATAATTAGTATCGAAGTTACAGTTACTTGTCATAATTAGTATCGAAGTTACAGTTACTTGTCATAATTAGTATCGAAGTTAGAGTTTCCTGTCATAATTAGAATCGAAGTTACAGTTTCTTGTCATAATTAGTAATGAAGTTACAGTTACCTGTCATAATAAGTATCGAAGTTACAGTTACTTGTCATAATTAGTATCGGAGTGACTGTTACCTGTCATAATTAGTATCGAAGTTATAGTTACCTGCCAAAATATGTTTCGAAATCACAGTTACTTGTCATAATTAGTAACGAAGTTACAGTTACCTGTCATAATTAGCATCGAAGTTACAGTTACTTGTCATAATTAGTATCGAAGTTACTGTTACTTGTCATAATTAGTATCGAAGTTACTCTTACCTGTCATAATTATTATCGAAATTACAATAACCTGCCATAATTTGTATCGAAATTACAGTTACTTGTCATAATTAGTAACGAAGTTTCAGTTACCTGTCATAATTAGTATCGAAGTTACAGTTACTTGTCATAATTAGTAAAGACGTTGCAGTTACCTGTGATAATTAGTATCGAAGTTACAGTTACTTGTCATTATTAGTATCGAAGTTACTGTTACCTGTCATAATTAGTATCGAAGTTACAGTTACATGCCATTATTTGTATCGAAATTATAGTTACTTGTCATAATTAGTAACGAATTTACAGTTAACTGTCATAATTAGTATCGAAGTTACAGTTACCTGCCATAATTATTATCGAAGTTTTTGTTACCTGTCATAATTAGTATCGAAGTTACTGTTTTCTGTCATAATTAGTATCGAAGTTACTGTTACCTGTCATAATTAGTATCGAAGTTACTGTTACCTGCCATAATTAGTATCGAAATTACAGTTACCTGCCATAATTTGTATCGAAATTACAGTTACTTGTCATAATTAGTAACGAAGTTACAGTTACTTGCCATAATTAGTATCGAAGTTACAGTTACTTGTCATAATTAGTATCGAAGTGACCGTTACCTGTCATAATTAGTATCGAAGTTACAGTTACCTGTCATAATTAGTATCGGAGTTACAGTTACTTGTCATAATTAGTATCGAAGTTAATGTTACCTGTCATAATTAGTATCGAAGTTACAGTTACCTGCCATAATTTGCATCGAAATTACAGTTACTTGTCATAATTAGAAACGAAGTTACAGTTAACTGTCAAAATTAGTATCGAAGTTACAGTTACCTGCCATAATTATAATCGAAGTTACTGTTACATGTCATAATTAGTATCGAAGTTACTGTTACCTGTCATAATTAGTATCGAAGTTACAGTTACCTGCCATAATTTGTATCGAAATTACAGTTACTTGTCATAATTTGTAACGAAGTTACAGTTACTTGCCATAATTAATATAGAAATTACAGTTACTTGTCATAATTAGTAACGAAGTTGCAGTTACCTGTCATAATTAGTATCGAAGTTACTGTTACCTGTCATAATTAGTATCGAAGTTACAGTTACCTGCCATAATTTGTATCGAAATTACAGTTACTTGTCATAATTAGTAACGAAGTTACAGATACCTGTAATAATTAGTATCGAAGTTACAGTTACTTGTCATAATTAGTATCGAAGTTACAGTTACCTGTCATAATTAGTATCGAAGTTACAGTTACTTGTCATAATTAGTATCGAAGTTAATGTTACCTGTCAGAATTAGTATCGAAGTTACAGTTACCTGCCATAATTAGTATCGAAGTTACTGTTACCTGTCATAATTAGTATCGAAGTTAGAGTTATTTGCCATAATTTGTATCGAAATTACAGTTACTTGTCATAATAAGTTACGAAGTTACAGTTACCTGCCATAATTTGTATCGAAATTACAGTTACTTGTCATAATTAGTAACGAAGTTACAGTTACTTGCCATAATTAGTATAGAAATTACAGTTACTTGTCATAATTAGTAACGAAGTTGCAGTTACCTGTCATAATTAGTATCGAAGTTACTGTTACCTGTCATAATTAGTATCGAATTTACTGTTACCTGCCATAATTTGTATCGAAATTACAGTTATTTGTCATAATTAGTAACGAAGTTACAGTTACCTATCATAATTAGTATCGAAGTTACAGTTACTTGTCATAATTAGTATCGAAGTTACTGTTACCTGTCATAATTAGTATCGAAGTTACAGTTACCTGCCATAATTTGTATCGGAATTACAGTTACTTGTCATAATTAGTAACGAAGTTGCAGTTAACTGTCATAATTAGTATCGAAGTTACACTTACCTGCCATAATTATTATCGAAGTAACTGTTACCTGTCATAATTAGTATCGAAGTAACTCTTTTCTGTCATAATTAGTATCGAAGTTACTGT
Source organism: Meconema thalassinum (assembly GCA_946902985.2). Lineage (NCBI taxonomy): Eukaryota > Metazoa > Arthropoda > Insecta > Orthoptera > Tettigoniidae > Meconema > Meconema thalassinum. The sequence goes on along the minus strand of OX336388.2, from coordinate 1,445,129,507 downwards.
TACCTGTCATGATTAGTATCGAAGTTACAGTTACCTGCCATAATTTGTATCGAAATTACAGTTAATTGTCATAATTAGTAACGAAGTTACAGTTACTTGCCATATTTAATATAGAAATTACAGTTACTTGTCATAATTAGTAACGAAGTGGCAGTTACCTGTCATAATTAGTATCGAAGTTACTGTTACCTGTCATAATTAGTATCGAAGTTACAGTTACCTGCCATAATTTGTATCGAAATTACAGTTAGTTGTCATAATTAGTAACGAAGTTACAGATACCTGTCATAATTAGTATCGAAGTTACAGTTACCTGCCATAATTATTATCGAAGTAACTGTTACCTGTCATAATTAGTATCGAAGTAACTCTTTTCTGTCATAATTAGTATCGAAGTTACTGTTACCTGTCATAATTAGTATCGAAGTTACAGTTACCTGCCATAATTTGTATCGAAATTACAGTTAATTGTCATAATTAGTAACGAAGTTACAGTTACTTGCCATATTTAATATAGAAATTACAGTTACTTGTCATAATTAGTAACGAAGTGGCAGTTACCTGTCATAATTAGTATCGAAGTTACTGTTACCTGTCATAATTAGTATCGAAGTTACAGTTACCTGCCATAATTTGTATCGAAATTACAGTTAGTTGTCATAATTAGTAACGAAGTTACAGATACCTGTCATAATTAGTATCGAAGTTACTGTTACCTGTCATAATTAGTATCGAAGTTACAGTGACCTGCCAAAATCTGTATCGAAATTACAGTTACTTGTCATAATTAGTATCGAGGATACTGTTGTCATAATTAATAACGAAGATTCTGTTACCTGTCATAATTAGTATCGAAGTTACAGTTACTTGTCATAATTAGTATCGAAGTAACAGTTACTTGTCATAATTAGTATCGAAGTTACAGTTACCTGTCATAATTAGTATCGAAGTTACATGTTCTTGTCATAATTAGTAATGAAGTTACAGTTACCTGTCATAATAATTTACGAGGTTACAGTTACTTGTCATAATTAGTATCGAAGTTACAGTTACTTGACATAATTAGTAACGATGTTACAGTAACCTGTCATAATTAGTATCGAAGTTATTGTTACCTGTATTAATTAGTATCGAAGTTACTGTTACCTGACATAATTAGTATCGAAGTTACAGTTACCTGCCTTAATTTGTATCGAAATTACAGGGACTTGTCATAATTAGTAACGAAGTTACAGTTACCTGTCATAATTATTATCGAAGTTACTGTTACCTGTCATAATTAGTATTGAAGTTACAGTTACCTACCATAATTTTTTATCAAAATTACTGTTACTTGTCATAATTAGTAACGAAGTTACAGTTTCCTGTCATAATTAATATCGAAGTTACTGTTACCTGTCATAATTAGTATCGAAGGTACAGTTACCTGCCAAAATTTGTATCGAAATTACAGTTACTTGTCATAATTAGTAACGAAGTTACAGTTACCTGTCATAATTAGTATCGAAGTTACAGTTACATGTCATAATAAGTATCGAAGTTACTGTTACCTGTCATAATTAGTATCGAAATTACAATAACCTGCCATAATTTGTAACGAAATTACAGTTACTTGTCATAATTAGTATCGAAGTTACTGTTACCTGTCATAATTAGTATCGAAGTTACAGTTACCTGCCATAATTAGTATCGAAGTTACTGTTACCTGTCATAATTAGTATCGAAGTTAGAGTTACCTGCCATAATTTGTATCGAAATATCAGTTACTTGTCATAATTAGTATCGAAGTTACAGTTATTGTCATAATTAGTATCGAAGTTACTGTTACCTGTCGTAATTAGTATCGAAGTTACAGTTACCTGCCAAAATTTGTATCGAAATTACAGTTACTTGTCATAATTAGTATCGAAGTTACTGTTACTTGTCATAATTAATATTGAAGTTACTGTTACCTCTCATAATTAGTATCGAAGTTACAGTTACTTGTCATAATTAGTATCGAAGTTACAGTTACTTATCATAATTAGTATCGAAGTTAGAGTTTCCTGTCATAATTAGTATCGAAGATACAGTTTCTTGTCATAATTAGTAATGAAGTTACAGTTATCTGTCATAATAAGTATCGAAGTTACAGTTACTTGTCATAATTAGTATCGAAGTTACAGTTACATGTCATAATTAATATCGAAGTTACTGTTACCTGTCATAATTAGTATCGAAGTTACAGTGACCTGCAAAAATTTGAATCGAAATTACAGTTACTTGTCATAATTAGTATCGAGGTTACTGTTGTCATAATTAATATCGAAGTTACTGTTACCTGTCATAATTATTATCGAAGTTACAGTTACTTGTCATATTTAGTATCGAAGTTACAGTTACCTGTCATAATTAGTATCGAAGTTACAGTTTCTTGTCATAATTAGTATCTAAGTTACAGTAACTTGACATAATTAGTAACGATGTTACAGTAACCTGTCATAATTAGTATCGAAGTTACTGTTACCTGTATTAATTAGTATCGAAGTTACTGTTACCTGACATAATTAGTATCGAAGTTACAGTTATCTGCCATAATTTGTATCGAAATTACAGGGACTTGTCATAATTAGTAACGAAGTTACAGTTACCTGTCATAATTAGTATTGAAGTTACTGTTACCTGTCATAATTAGTATTGAAGTTACAGTTACCTACCATAATTTTTTATCAAAATTACTGTTACTTGTCATAATTAGTAACGAAGTTAGAGTTTCTTGTCATAATTAGTATCGAAGTTACAGTTACCTGTCATAATTTGATTCGAAGTTATAGTTACTTGTCAAAATTAGTATCGAAGTTTAAGTTACCTGTCATAATTAGTATCGAAGTTACAGTTACCTGCCATAATTTGTATCGAAATTACAGTTCCTTGTCATAATTAGTATCGAAGTTACAGTTACTTGTCATAATTAGTATCGAAGTTACAGTTACTTGACATAATTAGTAACGATGTTACAGTAACCTGTCATAATTAGTATCGAAGTTACTGTTACCTGTATTAATTAGTATCGAAGTTACTGTTACCTGACATAATTAGTATCGAAATTACAGTTACCTGCCATAATTTGTATCGAAATTACAGTGACTTGTCATAATTAGTAACGAAGTTACAGTTACCTGTCATAATTAGTATCGAAGTTACTACCTGTCATAATAAGTATTGAAGTTACAGTTACCTACCATAATTTTTTATCAAAATTACTGTTACTTGTCATAATTAGTAACGAAGTTACTGTTACCTGTCATAATTAGTATCGAAGTTACAGTTACCTGTATTAATTAGTATCGAAGTTACTGTTACCTGACATAATTAGTATGAAATTACAGTTACCTGCCATAATTTGTATCGAAATTACAGGGACTTGTCATAATTAGTAACGAAGTTACAGTTACCTGTCATAATTAGTATCGAAGTTACAGATACTTGTCATAATAAGTATCGAAGTTACTGTTACCTGTCATAATTAGTATCGAAATTACAATAACCTGCCATAATTTGTAACGAAATTACAGTTACTTGTCATAATTAGTATCGAAGTTACTGTTACCTGTCATAATTAGTATCGAAGTTACTGTTACCTGCCATAATTAGTATCGAAGTTACTGTTACCTGTCATAATTAGTATCGAAGTTAGAGTTACCTGCCATAATTTGTATCGAAATATCAGTTACTTGTCATAATTAGAATCGAAGTTACAGTCATTGTCATAATTAGTATCGAGGTTACTGTTGTCATAATTAATATCGAAGTTACTGTTACCTGTCATAATTAGTATCGAAGTTACAGTTACTTGTCATAATTAGTATCGAAGTTACAGTTACTTGTCATAATTATTATCGAAGTTACAGTTACCTGTCATAATTAGTATCGAAGTTACAGTTTCTTGTCATAATTAGTAATGAAGTTACAGTTACCTGTCATAATAACTATCGAAGTTACAGTTACTTGTCATAATTAGTATCTAAGTTACAGTAACTTGACATAATTAGTAACGATGTTACAGTAACCTGTCATAATTAGTATCGAAGTTACAGTTACTTGTCATAATTAGTATCGAAGTTACTGTTACCTGTCAGAATTAGTATCGAAGTTACAGTTACCTGCCATAATTAGTATCGAAGTTACTGTTACCTGTCATAATTAGTATCGAAGTTAGAGTTATCTGCCATAATTTGTATCGAAATTACAGTTACTTGTCATAATAATTTACGAAGTTACAGTTACCTGCCATAATTTGTATCGAAATTACAGTTACTTGTCATAATTAGTAACGAAGTTACAGTTACTTGCCATAATTAGTATAGAAATTACAGTTACTTGTCATAATTAGTAACGAAGTTGCAGTTACCTGTCATAATTAGTATCGAAGTTACTGTTACCTGTCATAATTAGTATTGAAGTTACAGTTACCTACCATAATTTTTTTATCAAAATTACTGTTACTTGTCATAATTAGTAACGAAGTTAGAGTTTCTTGTCATAATTAGTATCGAAGTTACAGTTACCTGTCATAATTTGTATCGAAGTTATGGTTACTTGTCATAATTAGTATCGAAGTTACTGTTACCTGTCATAATTAGTATGGAAGTTACAGTTACCTGCCATAATTTGTATCGAAATTACAGTTACTTGTCATAATAAGTAACGAAGTTACAGTTACCTGTAATAAATATTATCGAAGTTACAGTTACTTGTCATAATTAGTATCGAAGTGACTGTTACCTGTCATAATTAGTATCGAAGTTATAGTTACCTGCCAAAATTTGTATCGAAATTACAGTTACTTGTCATAATTAGTAACGAAGTTACAGTTACCTGTCATAATTAGTATCGAAGTTACAGTTACTTGTCATAATTAGTATCGAAGTTACTGTTACTTGTCATAATTAGTATCGAAGTTACTCTTATCTGTCATAATTATTATCGAAATTACAATAACCTGCCATAATTTGTATCGAAATTACAGTTACTTGTCATAATTAGTAACGAAGTTTCAGTTACCTATCATAATTAGTATCGAAGTTACAGTTACTTGTCATAATTAGTAAAGACGTTACAGTTACCTGTGATAATTAGTATCGAAGTTACAGTTACTTGTCATTATTAGAATCGAAGTTACTGTTACCTGTCATAATTAGTATCGAAGTTACAGTTACAAGCAATTATTTGTATCGAAATTATAGTTACTTGTCATAATTAGTAACGAAGTTACAGTTAACTGTCATAATTAGTATCGAAGGTACAGTTACCTGCCAAAATTTGTATCGAAATTACAGTTACTTGTCATAATTAGTAACGAAGTTACAGTTACCTGTCATAATTAGTATCGAAGTTACAGTTACTTGTCATAATAAGTATCGAAGTTACTGTTACCTGTCATAATTAGTATCGAAATTACAATAACCTGCCATAATTTGTAACGAAATTACAGTTACTTGTCATAATTAGTATCGAAGTTACTGTTACCTGTCATAATTAGTATCGAAGTTACAGTTACCTGCCATAATTAGTATCGAAGTTACTGTTACCTGTCATAATTAGTATCGAAGTTAGAGTTACCTGCCATAATTTGTATCGAAATATCAGTTACTTGTCATAATTAGTATCGAAGTTACAGTTATTGTCATAATTAGTATCGAAGTTACTGTTACCTGTCGTAATTAGTATCGAAGTTACAGTTACCTGCCAAAATTTGTATCGAAATTACAGTTACTTGTCATAATTAGTATCGAAGTTACTGTTACTTGTCATAATTAATATCGAAGTTACTGTTACCTCTCATAATTAGTATCGAAGTTACAGTTACTTGTCATAATTAGTATCGAAGTTACAGTTACTTGTCATAATTAGTATCGAAGTTAGAGTTTCCTGTCATAATTAGAATCGAAGTTACAGTTTCTTGTCATAATTAGTAATGAAGTTACAGTTACCTGTCATAATAAGTATCGAAGTTACAGTTACTTGTCATAATTAGTATCGGAGTGACTGTTACCTGTCATAATTAGTATCGAAGTTATAGTTACCTGCCAAAATATGTTTCGAAATCACAGTTACTTGTCATAATTAGTAACGAAGTTACAGTTACCTGTCATAATTAGCATCGAAGTTACAGTTACTTGTCATAATTAGTATCGAAGTTACTGTTACTTGTCATAATTAGTATCGAAGTTACTCTTACCTGTCATAATTATTATCGAAATTACAATAACCTGCCATAATTTGTATCGAAATTACAGTTACTTGTCATAATTAGTAACGAAGTTTCAGTTACCTGTCATAATTAGTATCGAAGTTACAGTTACTTGTCATAATTAGTAAAGACGTTGCAGTTACCTGTGATAATTAGTATCGAAGTTACAGTTACTTGTCATTATTAGTATCGAAGTTACTGTTACCTGTCATAATTAGTATCGAAGTTACAGTTACATGCCATTATTTGTATCGAAATTATAGTTACTTGTCATAATTAGTAACGAATTTACAGTTAACTGTCATAATTAGTATCGAAGTTACAGTTACCTGCCATAATTATTATCGAAGTTTTTGTTACCTGTCATAATTAGTATCGAAGTTACTGTTTTCTGTCATAATTAGTATCGAAGTTACTGTTACCTGTCATAATTAGTATCGAAGTTACTGTTACCTGCCATAATTAGTATCGAAATTACAGTTACCTGCCATAATTTGTATCGAAATTACAGTTACTTGTCATAATTAGTAACGAAGTTACAGTTACTTGCCATAATTAGTATCGAAGTTACAGTTACTTGTCATAATTAGTATCGAAGTGACCGTTACCTGTCATAATTAGTATCGAAGTTACAGTTACCTGTCATAATTAGTATCGGAGTTACAGTTACTTGTCATAATTAGTATCGAAGTTAATGTTACCTGTCATAATTAGTATCGAAGTTACAGTTACCTGCCATAATTTGCATCGAAATTACAGTTACTTGTCATAATTAGAAACGAAGTTACAGTTAACTGTCAAAATTAGTATCGAAGTTACAGTTACCTGCCATAATTATAATCGAAGTTACTGTTACATGTCATAATTAGTATCGAAGTTACTGTTACCTGTCATAATTAGTATCGAAGTTACAGTTACCTGCCATAATTTGTATCGAAATTACAGTTACTTGTCATAATTTGTAACGAAGTTACAGTTACTTGCCATAATTAATATAGAAATTACAGTTACTTGTCATAATTAGTAACGAAGTTGCAGTTACCTGTCATAATTAGTATCGAAGTTACTGTTACCTGTCATAATTAGTATCGAAGTTACAGTTACCTGCCATAATTTGTATCGAAATTACAGTTACTTGTCATAATTAGTAACGAAGTTACAGATACCTGTAATAATTAGTATCGAAGTTACAGTTACTTGTCATAATTAGTATCGAAGTTACAGTTACCTGTCATAATTAGTATCGAAGTTACAGTTACTTGTCATAATTAGTATCGAAGTTAATGTTACCTGTCAGAATTAGTATCGAAGTTACAGTTACCTGCCATAATTAGTATCGAAGTTACTGTTACCTGTCATAATTAGTATCGAAGTTAGAGTTATTTGCCATAATTTGTATCGAAATTACAGTTACTTGTCATAATAAGTTACGAAGTTACAGTTACCTGCCATAATTTGTATCGAAATTACAGTTACTTGTCATAATTAGTAACGAAGTTACAGTTACTTGCCATAATTAGTATAGAAATTACAGTTACTTGTCATAATTAGTAACGAAGTTGCAGTTACCTGTCATAATTAGTATCGAAGTTACTGTTACCTGTCATAATTAGTATCGAATTTACTGTTACCTGCCATAATTTGTATCGAAATTACAGTTATTTGTCATAATTAGTAACGAAGTTACAGTTACCTATCATAATTAGTATCGAAGTTACAGTTACTTGTCATAATTAGTATCGAAGTTACTGTTACCTGTCATAATTAGTATCGAAGTTACAGTTACCTGCCATAATTTGTATCGGAATTACAGTTACTTGTCATAATTAGTAACGAAGTTGCAGTTAACTGTCATAATTAGTATCGAAGTTACACTTACCTGCCATAATTATTATCGAAGTAACTGTTACCTGTCATAATTAGTATCGAAGTAACTCTTTTCTGTCATAATTAGTATCGAAGTTACTGTTACCTGTCATGATTAGTATCGAAGTTACAGTTACCTGCCATAATTTGTATCGAAATTACAGTTAATTGTCATAATTAGTAACGAAGTTACAGTTACTTGCCATATTTAATATAGAAATTACAGTTACTTGTCATAATTAGTAACGAAGTGGCAGTTACCTGTCATAATTAGTATCGAAGTTACTGTTACCTGTCATAATTAGTATCGAAGTTACAGTTACCTGCCATAATTTGTATCGAAATTACAGTTAGTTGTCATAATTAGTAACGAAGTTACAGATACCTGTCATAATTAGTATCGAAGTTACTGTTACCTGTCATAATTAGTATCGAAGTTACAGTGACCTGCCAAAATCTGTATCGAAATTACAGTTACTTGTCATAATTAGTATCGAGGTTACTGTTGTCATAATTAATAACGAAGATTCTGTTACCTGTCATAATTAGTATCGAAGTTACAGTTACTTGTCATAATTAGTATCGAAGTTACAGTTACTTGTCATAATTAGTATCGAAGTTACAGTTACCTGTCATAATTAGTATCGAAGTTACAGTTTCTTGTCATAATTGGTAATGAAGTTACAGTTACCTGTCATAATAAGTTTCGAGGTTACAGTTACTTGTCATATTTAGTATCGAAGTTACAGTAACTTGACATAATTAGTAACGATGTTACAGTAACCTGTCATAATTAGTATCGAAGTTATTGTTACCTGTATTAATTAGTATCGAAGTTACTATTACCTGACATAATTAGTATCGAAGTTACAGTTACCTGCCATAATTTGTATCGAAATTACAGGGACTTGTCATAATTAGTAACGAAGTTACAGTTACCTGTCATAATTAGTATCGAAGTTACTGTTACCTGTCATAATTAGTATTGAAGTTACAGTTACCTACCATAATTTTTTATCAAAATTACTGTTACTTGTCATAATTAGTAACGAAGTTACAGTTTCCTGTCATAATTAATATCGAAGTTACTGTTACCTGTCATAATTAGTATCGAAGGTACAGTTACCTGCCAAAATTTGTATCGAAATTACAGTTACTTGTCATAATTAGTAACGAAGTTACCGTTACCTGTCATAATTAGTATCGAAGTTACAGTTACTTGTCATAATAAGTATCGAAGTTACTGTTACCTGTCATAATTAGTATCGAAATTACAATAACCTGCCATAATTTGTAACGAAATTACAGTTACTTGTCATAATTAGTATCGAAGTTACTGTTACCTGTCATAATTAGTATCGAAGTTACAGTTACCTGCCATAATTAGTATCGAAGTTACTGTTACCTGTCATAATTAGTATCGAAGTTAGAGTTACCTGCCATAATTTGTATCGAAATATCAGTTACTTGTCATAATTAGTATCGAAGTTACAGTTATTGTCATAATTAGTATCGAAGTTACTGTTACCTGTCGTAATTAGTATCGAAGTTACAGTTACCTGCCAAAATTTGTATCGAAATTACAGTTACTTGTCATAATTAGTATCGAAGTTACTGTTACTTGTCATAATTAATATCGAAGTTACTGTTACCTCTCATAATTAGTATCGAAGTTACAGTTACTTGTCATAATTAGTATCGAAGTTACAGTTACTTGTCATAATTAGTATCGAAGTTAGAGTTTCCTGTCATAATTAGTATCGAAGTTACAGTTTCTTGTCATAATTAGTAATGAAGTTACAGTTACCTGTCATAATAAGTATCGAAGTTACAGTTACTTGTCATAATTAGTATCGAAGTTACAGTTACTTGTCATAATAAGTATCGAAGTTACTGTTAACTGTCATAATTAGTATCGAAGTTACAGTGACCTGCAAAAATTTGAATCGAAATTACAGTTACTTGTCATAATTAGTATCGAGGTTACTGTTGTCATAATTAATATCGAAGTTACTGTTACCTGTCATAATTATTATCGAAGTTACAGTTACTTGTCATAATTAGTATCGAAGTTACAGTTACTTGTCATATTTAGTATCGAAGTTACAGTTACCTGTCATAATTAGTATCGAAGTTACAGTTTCTTGTCATAATTAGTATCTAAGTTACAGTAACTTGACATAATTAGTAACGATGTTACAGTAACCTGTCATAATTAGTATCGAAGTTACTGTTACCTGTATTAATTAGTATCGAAGTTACTGTTACCTGACATAATTAGTATCAAAGTTACAGTTACCTGCCATAATTTGTATCGAAATTACAGGGACTTGTCATAATTAGTAACGAAGTTACAGTTACCTGTCATAATTAGTATCGAAGTTACTGTTACCTGTCATAATTAGTATTGAAGTTACAGTTACCTACCATAATTTTTTATCAAAATTACTGTTACTTGTCATAATTAGTAACGAAGTTAGAGTTTCTTGTCATAATTAGTATCGAAGTTACAGTTACCTGTCATAATTTGATTCGAAGTTATAGTTACTTGTCAAAATTAGTATCGAAGTTACAGTTACTTGTCATAATAAGTATCGAAGTTACTGTAACCAGTCATAATTAGTATCGAAATTACAATTACCTGCCATAATTTGTAACGAAATTACTGTTACTTGTCATAATTAGTAACGAAGTTACAGTTACCCTTCATAATTAGTATCGAAGTTACTGTTACCTGTCATAATTAGTATCGAAGTTAGAGTTATCTGCCATAATTTGTATCGAAATTACAGTTACTTGTCATAATAAGTTACGAAGTTACAGTTACCTGCCATAATTTGTATCGAAATTACAGTTACTTGTCATAATTAGTAACGAAGTTACAGTTACTTGCCATAATTAGTATAGAAATTACAGTTACTTGTCATAATTAGTAACGATGTTGCAGTTACCTGTCATAATTAGTATCGAAGTTACTGTTACCTGTCATAATTAGTATCGAAGTTACTGTTACCTGACATAATTAGTATCAAAGTTACTGTTACCTGCCATAATTTGTATCGAAATTACAGTTACTTGTCATAATTAGTTACGAAGTTACAGTTACCTGTCATAATTTGTATCGAAATTACAGTTACTTGTCATAATTAGTAACGAAGTTACAGTTTCCTGTCATAATTAATATCGAAGTTACTGTTACCTGTCATAATTAGTATCGAAGGTACAGTTACCTGCCAAAATTTGTATCGAAATTACAGTTACTTGTCATAATTAGTAACGAAGTTACAGTTCCCTGTCATAATTAGTATCGAAGTTACAGTTACTTGTCATAATAAGTATCGAAGTTACTGTAACCAGTCATAATTAGTATCGAAATTACAATTACCTGCCATAATTTGTAACGAAATTACTGTTACTTGTCATAATTAGTAACGAAGTTACAGTTACCCGTCATAATTAGTATCGAAGTTACTGTTACCTGTCATAATTAGTATCGAAGTTAGAGTTATCTGCCATAATTTGTATCGAAATTACAGTTACTTGTCATAATAAGTTACGAAGTTACAGTTACCTGCCATAATTTGTATCGAAATTACAGTTACTTGTCATAATTAGTAACGAAGTTACAGTTACTTGCCATAATTAGTATAGAAATTACAGTTACTTGTCATAATTAGTAACGATGTTGCAGTTACCTGTCATAATTAGTATCGAAGTTACTGTTACCTGTCATAATTAGTATCGAATTTACTGTTACCTGCCATAATTTGTATCGAAATTACAGTTACTTGTCATAATTAGTAACGAAGTTACAGTTACCTGTCATAATTAGTATCGAAGTTACAGTTACTTGTCATAATTAGTATCGAAGTTACTGTTACCTGTCATAATTAGTATCGAAGTTACAGTTACCTGCCATAATTTGTATCGAAATTACAGTTACTTGTCATAATTAGTAACGAAGTTGCAGTTAACTGTCATAATTAGTATCGAAGTTACAGTTACCAGCCATAATTATTATCGAAGTAACTGTTACCTGTCATAATTAATATCGAAGTAACTGTTTTCTGTCATAATTGGTATCGAAGTTACTGTTACCTGTCATAATTAGTATCGAAGTTACAGTTACCTGCCATAATTTGTATCGAAATTACAGTTACTTGTCATAATTAGTAATGAAGTTACAGTTACTTGCCATATTTAATATAGAAATTACAGTTACTTGTCATAATTAATAACGAAGTTACAGATACCTGCCATAATTATTATCGAAGTAACTGTTACCTGTCATAATTAGTATCGAAGTCACTGTTTTCTGTCATAATTAGTATCGAAGTAACTGTTACCTGCCATAATTTGTATCGAAATTACAGTTACTTGTCATAATTAGTAACGAAGTTGCAGTTAACTGTCATAAGTAGTATCGAAGTTACAGTTACCTGCCATAATTTGTATCGAAATTACAGTTACTTGTCATAATAAGTAAAGAAGTTGCAGTTAACTGTCATAATTAGTATCGAAGTTACAGTTACCTGCCATAATTTGTATCTAAATTACAGTTACTTGTCATAATTAGTAACGAAGTTACAGTTACCTGTCATAATTAGTATCGAAGTTACAGTTACTTGTCATAATTAGTATCGAAGTTACTGTTACCTGTCATAATTAGTATCGAAGTTACAGTTACCTGCCATAATTTGTATCGAAATTACAGTTACTTGTCATAATTAGTAACGAAGTTGCAGTTAACTGTCATAATTAGTATCGAAGTTACAGTTACCTGCCATAATTTGTATCGAAATTACAGTTACTTGTCATAATTAGTAACGAAGTTACTGTTTCTTGCCATATTTAATATAGAAATTACAGTTACCTGTCATAATTAGTATCGAAGTTACTGTTACCTGTCATAATTAGTATCGAAGTTACAGTTACCTGCCATAATTTGTATCGAAATTACAGTTACTTGTCATAATTAGTAACGATGTTACAGTAACCTGTCATAATTAGTATCGATGTTACTGTTACCTGTATTAATTAGTATCGAAGTTACTGTTACCTGACATAATTAGTATCGAAGTTACAGTTACCTGCCATAATTTGTATCGAAATTACAGGGACTTGTCATAATTAGTAACGAAGTTACAGTTACCTGTCATAATTAGTATCGAAGTTACTGTTACCTGTCATAATTAGTATTGAAGTTACAGTTACCTACCATAATATTTTATCAAAATTACTGTTACTTGTCATAATTAGTAACGAAGTTACAGTTTCCTGTCATAATTAATATCGAAGTTACTGTTACCTGTCATAATTAGTATCGAAGGTACAGTTACCTGCCAAAATTTGTATCGAAATTACAGTTACTTGTCATAATTAGTAACGAAGTTACAGTTACCTGTCATAATTAGTATCGAAGTTACAGTTACTTGTCATAATAAGTATCGAAGTTACTGTTACCTGTCATAATTAGTATCGAAATTACAATAACCTGCCATAATTTGTAACGAAATTACAGTTATTTGTCATAATTAGTATCGAAGTTACTGTTACCTGTCATAATTAGTATCGAATTTACTGTTTCCTGACATAATTTGTATCGAAATTACAGTTACTTGTCATAATTAGTAACGAAGTTACAGTTACCTGTCATAATTAGTATCGAAGTTACAGTTACTTGTCATAATTAGTATCGAAGTTACAGTTACCTGCCATAATTAGTATCGAAGTTACTGTTACCTGTCATAATTAGTATCGAAGTTAGAGTTACCTGCCATAATTTGTATCCAAATATCAGTTACTTGTCATAATTAGTATCGAAGTTACAGTTATTGTCATAATTAGTATCGAAGTTACTGTTACCTGTCGTAATTAGTATCGATGTTACAGTTACCTGCCAAAATTTGTATCGAAATTACAGTTACTTGTCATAATTAGTATCGAAGTTACTGTTACTTGTCATAATTAATATCGAAGTTACTGTTAACTCTCATAATTAGTATCGAAGTAACAGTTACTTGTCATAATTTGTATCGAAGTTACAGTTTCCTGTCATAATTAGTATCGAAGTTACAGTTTCTTGTCATAATTAGTAATGAAGTTACAGTTACCTGTCATAATACGTATCGAAGTTACAGTTACTTGTCATAATTAGTATCGAAGTTACAGTTACTTGACATAATTATTAACGATGTTACAGTTTCCTGTCCTAATTAGTATCGAAGTTACTGTTACCTGACATAATTAGTATCGAAGTTACAGTTACCTGCCATAATTTGTATCGAAATTACAGGGACTTGTCATAATTAGTAACGAAGTTACAGTTACCTGCCATAATTAGTATCGAAATTAAAGTTACTTGTCATTATTAGTAACGAAGTTACAGTTACCTGTCATAATTAGTATCGAAGTTACTGTTACCTGTCATAATTAGTATTGAAGTTACAGTTACCAACCATAATTTTTTATCAAAATTACTCTTACTTGTCATAATTAGTAACGAAGTTAGAGTTTCTTGACATAATTAGTATCGAAGTTACAGTTACCTGTCATAATTTGTACCGAAGTTAGAGTTACCTGCCATAATTTGTATCGAAATAACAGTTACTTGTCATAATTAGTAACGAAGTTACAGTTACCTGGCATAATTAGTATCGAAGTTACAGTTACTTGTCATAATTAGTATCGAAGTTACAGTTACTTGATATAATTAGTAACGATGTTCACAGTTTCCTGTCCTAATTAGTAACGAAGTTACTGTTACCTGACATAATTAGTATCGAAGTTACAGTTACCTGCCATAATTTGTATTGAAATTACAGGGACTTGTCATAATTAGTAACGAAGTTACAGTTACCTGTCATAATTAGTATCGAAGTCACTGTTACCTGTCATAATTAGTATTGAAGTTACAGTTACCTACCATAATTTTTTATCAAAATTGCTGTTACTTGTCATAATTAGTAACGAAGTTAGAGTTTCTTGTCATAATTAGTATCGAAGTTTCAGTTACCTGTCATAATTTGATTCGAAGTTATAGTTACTTGTCAAAATTAGTATCGAAGTTACTGTTACCTGTCATAATTAGTATCGAAGTTACAGTTACCTGCCATAATTTGTATCGAAATTACAGTTCCTTGTCATAATTAGTATCGAAGTTACAGTTACCTGTCATAATTAGTATCGAAGGTACTGTTACCTGCCATAATTTGTATCGAAATTACAGTTACTTGTCATAATTAGTTACGAAGTTACAGTTACCTCTCATAATTTGTATCGAAATTACAGTTACTTGTCTTAATAAGTAACGAAGTTACAGTTTCCTGTCATAATTAATATCGAAGTTACTGTTACCTGTCATAATTAGTATCGAAGGTACAGTTACCTGCCAAAATTTGTATCGAAATTACAGTTACTTGTCATAATTAGTAACGAAGTTACAGTTACCTGTCATAATTAGTATCGAAGTTACAGTTACTTGTCATAATAAGTATCGAAGTTACTGTTACCTGTCATAATTAGTTTCGAAATTACAATTGCCTGCCATAATTTGTAACGAAATTACAGTTACTTGTCATAATTAGTAACGAAGTTACAGTTACCTGTCATAATTAGTTTCGAAGTTACAGTTACTTGTCATAATTAGTATCGAAGTAACTGTTACCTGTCATAATTAGTATCGAAGTAACTCTTTTCTGTCATAATTAGTATCGAAGTTACTGTTACCTGTCATAATTAGTATCGAAGTTACAGTTACCTGCCATAATTTGTATCGAAATTACAGTTACTTGTCATAATTAGTTACGAAGTTGCAGTTACCTGTCATAATTAGTATCGAAGTTACTGTTACCTGTCATAATTAGTATCGAAGTTACAGTTACCTGCCATAATTTGTATCGAAGTTACAGTTGCTTGTCATAATTAGTATCGAAGTTACTGTTACCTGTCATAATTAGTATCGAAGTTACAGTGACCTGCCAAAATTTGTATCGAAATTACAGTTACTTGTTATAATTAGTATCGAGGTTACTGTTGTCATAATTAATATCGAAGTTTATGTTACCTGTCATAATTAGTATCGAAGTTACAGTTACTTGTCATAATTAGTATCGAAGTTACAGTTACTTGTCATAATTAGTATCGAAGTTACAATTACCTGTCATAATTAGTATCGAAGTTACAGTTTCTTGCCATAATTAGTAATGAAGTTACAGTTACCTGTCATAATAAGTTTCGAAGTTACAGTTACTTGTCATAATTAGTATCGAAGTTACAGTTACTTGACATAATTAGTAACGATGTTACAGTAACCTGTCATAATTAGTATCGAAGTTACTGTTACCTGTATTAATTAGTATCGAAGTTACTGTTACCTGACATAATTAGTATCGAAATTACAGTTACCTGCCATAATTTGTATCGAAATTACAGTGACTTGTCATAATTAGTAACGAAGTTACAGTTACCTGTCATAATTAGTATCGAAGTTACTGTTACCTGTCATAATAAGTATTGAAGTTACAGTTACCTACCATAATTTTTTATCAAAATTACTGTTACTTGTCATAATTAGTAACGAAGTTACTGTTACCTGTCATAATTAGTATCGAAGTTATAGTTACCTGTATTAATTAGTATCGAAGTTACTGTTACCTGACATAATTAGTATGAAATTACAGTTACCTGCCATAATTTGTATCGAAATTACAGGGACTTGTCATAATTAGTAACGAAGTTACAGTTACCTGTCATAATTAGTATCGAAGTTACAGATACTTGTCATAATAAGTATCGAAGTTACTGTTACCTGTCATAATTAGTATCGAAATTACAATAACCTGCCATAATTTGTAACGAAATTACAGTTACTTGTCATTATTAGTATCGAAGTTACTGTTACCTGTCATAATTAGTATCGAAGTTACTGTTACCTGCCATAATTAGTATCGAAGTTACTGTTACCTGTCATAATTAGTATCGAAGTTAGAGTTACCTGCCATAATTTGTATCGAAATATCAGTTACTTGTCATAATTAGAATCGAAGTTACAGTTATTGTCATAATTAGTATCGAGGTTACTGTTGTCATAATTAATATCGAAGTTACTGTTACCTGTCATAATTAGTATCGAAGATACAGTTACTTGTCATAATTAGTATCGAAGTTACAGTTACTTGTCATAATTATTATCGAAGTTACAGTTACCTGTCATAATTACTATCGAAGTTACAGTTTCTTGTCATAATTAGTAATGAAGTTACAGTTACCTGTCATAATAACTATCGAAGTTACAGTTACTTGTCATAATTAGTATCTAAGTTACAGTAACTTGACATAATTAGTAACGATGTTACAGTAACCTGTCATAATTAGTATCGAAGTTACTGTTACCTGTATTAATAAGTATCGAAGTTACTGTTACCTGACATAATTAGTATCGAAGTTACAGTTACCTGCCATAATTAGTATCGAAGTTACTGTTACCTGTCATAATTAGTATCGAAGTTAGAGTTACCTGCCATAATTTGTATCGAAATATCAGTTACTTGTCATAATTAGTATCGAAGTTACAGTTATTGTCATAATTAGTAACCAAGTTACTGTTACCTGTCGTAATTAGTATCGAAGTTACAGTTACCTGCCAAAATTTGTATCGAAATTACAGTTACTTGTCATAATTAGTATCGAAGTTTCTGTTACTTGTCATAATTAATATCGAAGTTACTGTTACCTCTCATAATTTGTATCGAAGTTACAGTTACTTGTCATAATTAGTATCGAAGTTACAGTTACTTGTCATAATTAGTATCGAAGTTACAGTTTCCTGTCATAATTAGAATCGAAGTTACAGTTTCTTGTCATAATTAGTAATGAAGTTACAGTTACCTGTCATAATAAGTATCGAAGTTACAGTTACTTGTCATAATTAGTATCGAAGTGACTGTTACCTGTCATAATTAGTATCGAAGTTATAGTTACCTGCCAAAATTTGTATCGAAATCACAGTTACTAGTCATAATTAGTAACGAAGTTACAGTTACCTGTCATAATTAGTATCGAAGTTACAGTTACTTGTCATAATTAGTATCGAAGTGACTGTTACTTGTCATAATTAGTATCGAAGTTACTCTTACCTGTCATAATTATTATCGAAATTACAATAACCTGCCATAATTTGTATCGAAATTACAGTTACTTGTCATAATTAGTAACGAAGTTTCAGTTACCTGTCATAATTAGTATCGAAGTTACAGTTACTTGTCATAATTAGTAAAGACGTTACAGTTACCTGTGATAATTAGTATCAAAGTTACAGTTACTTGTCATTATTAGTATCGAAGTTACTGTTTCCTGTCATAATTAGTATCGAAGTTACAGTTACATGCCATTATATGTATCGAAATTATAGTTACTTGTCATAATTAGTAACGAAGTTACAGTTAACTGTCATAATTAGTATCGAAGTTACAGTTACCTGCCATAATTATTATCGAAGTTTTTGTTACCTGTCATAATTAGTATCGAAGTTACTGTTTTCTGTCATAATTAGTATCGAAGTTACTGTTACCTGTCATAATTAGTATGGAAGTTACTGTTACCTGCCATAATTTGTATCGAAATTACAGTTACTTGTCATAATTAGTAACGAAGTTACTGTTACTTGTCATAATAAATATCGAAGTTACTGTTACCTGTCATAATTAGTATCGAAATTACAGTTACCTGCCATAATTTGTATCGAAATTACAGTTACTTGTCATAATTAGTAACGAAGTTACAGTTACTTGCCATAATTAGTATCGAAGTTACAGTTACTTGTCATAATTAGTATCGAAGTGACCGTTACCTGTCATAATTAGTATCGAAGTTACAGTTACCTGTCATAATTAGTATCGAAGTTACAGTTACTTGTCATAATTAGTATCGAAGTTAATGTTACCTGTCATAATTAGTATCGAAGTTACAGTTACCTGCCATAATTTGTATCGAAATTACAGTTACTTGTCATAATTAGAAACGAAGTTACAGTTAACTGTCAAGATTAGTATCGAAGTTACAGTTACCTGCCATAATTATAATCGAAGTTACTGTTACCTGTCATAATTAGTATCGAAGTTACTGTTACCTGTCATAATTAGTATCGAAGTTACAGTTACCTGCCATAATTTGTATCGAAATTACAGTTACTTGTCATAATTTGTAACGAAGTTACAGTTACTTGCCATAATTAATATAGAAATTACAGTTACTTGTCATAATTAGTAACGAAGTTGCAGTTACCTGTCATAATTAGTATCGAAGTTACTGTTACCTGTCATAATTAGTATCGAAGTTAGAGTTACCTGCCATAATTTGTATCGAAATTACAGTTACTTGTCATAATTAGTAACGAAGTTACAGATACCTGTAATAATTAGTATCGAAGTTACAGTTACTTGTCATAATTAGTATCGAAGTTACAGTTACCTGTCATATTTAGTATCGAAGTTACAGTTACTTGTCATAATAAGTATCGAAGTTACTGTTACCTGTCAGAATTAGTATCGAAGTTACAGTTACCTGCCATAATTAGTATCGAAGTTACTGTTACCTGTCATAATTAGTATCGAAGTTAGAGTTATCTGCCATAATTTGTATCGAAATTACAGTTACTTGTCATAATAAGTTACGAAGTTACAGTTACCTGCCATAATTTGTATCGAAATTACAGTTACTTGTCATAATTAGTAACGAAGTTACAGTTACTTGCCATAATTAGTATAGAAATTACAGTTACTTGTCATAATTAGTAACGAAGTTGCAGTTACCTGTCATAATTAGTATCGATGTTACTGTTACCTGTCATAATTAGTATCGAATTTACTGTTACCTGCCATAATTTGTATCGAAATTACAGTTACTTGTCATAATTAGTAACGAAGTTACAGTTACCTGTCATAATTAGTATCGAAGTTACAGTTACTTGTCATAATTAGTATTGAAGTTACTGTTACCTGTCATAATTAGTATCGAAGTTACAGTTACCTGCCATAATTTGTATCGAAATTACAGTTACTTGTCATAATTAGTAACGAAGTTGCAGTTAACTGTCATAATTAGTATCGAAGTTACAGTTACCTGCCATAATTATTATCGAAGTAACTGTTACCTGTCATAATTAGTATCGAAGTAACTCTTTTCTGTCATAATTAGTATCGAAGTTACTGTTACCTGTCATAATTAGTATCGAAGTTACAGTTACCTGCCATAATTTGTATCGAAATTACAGTTAATTGTCATAATTAGTAACGAAGTTACAGTTACTTGCCATATTTAATATAGAAATTACATTTACTTGTCATAATTAGTAACGAAGTTGCAGTTACCTGTCATAATTAGTATCGAAGTTACTGTTACCTGTCATAATTAGTATCGAAGTTACAGTTACCTGCCATAATTTGTATCGAAATTACAGTTAGTTGTCATAATTAGTAACGAAGTTACAGATACCTGTCATAATTAGTATCGTAGTTACTGTTACCTGTCATAATTAGTATCGAAGTTACAGTGACCTGCCAAAATCTGTATCGAAATTACAGTTACTTGTCATAATTAGTATCGAGGTTACTGTTGTCATAATTAATAACGAAGATTCTGTTACCTGTCATAATTAGTATCGAAGTTACAGTTACTTGTCATAATTAGTATCGAAGTTACAGTTACTTGTCATAATTAGTATCGAAATTACAGTTACCTGTCATAATTAGTATCGAAGTTACAGTTTCTTGTCATAATTAGTAATGAAGTTACAGTTACCTGTCATAATAAGTTTCGAGGTTACTGTTACTTGTCATAATTAGTATCGAAGTTACAGTTACTTGACATAATTAGTAACGATGTTACAGTAACCTGTCATAATTAGTGTCGAAGTTATTGTTACCTGTATTAATTAGTATCGAAGTTACTGTTACCTGACATAATTAGTATCGAAGTTACAGTTACCTGCCATAATTTGTATCGAAATTACAGGGACTTGTCATAATTAGTAACGAAGTTACAGTTACCTGTCATAATTAGTATCCAAGTTACTGTTACCTGTCATAATTAGTATTGAAGTTACAGTTACCTACCATAATTTTTTATCAAAATTACTGTTACTTGTCATAATTAGTAACGAAGTTACAGTTTCCTGTCATAATTAATATCGAAGTTACTGTTACCTGTCATAATTAGTATCGAAGGTACAGTTACCTGCCAAAATTTGTATCGAAATTACAGTTACTTGTCATAATTAGTAACGAAGTTACAGTTACCTGTCATAATTAGTATCGAAGTTACAGTTACTTGTCATAATAAGTATCGAAGTTACTGTTACCTGTCATAATTAGTATCGAAATTACAATAACCTGCCATAATTTGTAACGAAATTACAGTTACTTGTCATAATTAGTATCGAAGTTACTGTTACCTGTCATAATTAGTATCGAAGTTACAGTTACCTGCCATAATTAGTATCGAAGTTACTGTTACCTGTCATAATTAGTATCGAAATTAGAGTTACCTGCCATAATTTGTATCGAAAAATCAGTTACTTGTCATAATTAATATCGAAGTTACAGTTATTGTCATAATTAGTATCGAAGTTACTGTTACCTGTCGTAATTAGTATCGAAGTTACAGTTACCTGCCAAAATTTGTATCGAAATTACAGTTACTTGTCATAATTAGTATCGAAGTTACTGTTACTTGTCATAATTAATATCGAAGTTACTGTTACCTCTCATAATTAGTATCGAAGTTACAGTTACTTGTCATAATTAGTATCGAAGTTACAGTTACTTGTCATAATTAGTATCGAAGTTAGAGTTTCCTGTCATAATTAGTATCGAAGTTACAGTTTCTTGTCATAATTAGTAATGAAGTTACAGTTACCTGTCATAATAAGTATCGAAGTTACAGTTACTTGTCATAATTAGTATCGAAGTTACAGTTACTTGTCATAATTAGTATCGAAGTTACTGTTACCTGTCATAATTAGTATCGAAGTTACAGTGATCTGCAAAAATTTGAATCGAAATTACAGTTACTTGTCATAATTAGTATCGAGGTTACTGTTGTCATAATTAATATCGAAGTTACTGTTACCTCTCATAATTAGTATCGAAGTTACAGTTACTTGTCATAATTAGTATCGAAGTTACAGTTACTTGTCATAATTAGTATCGAAGTTACAGTTACTTGTCATAATTAGTATCGAAGTTACTGTTACCTGTCGTAATTAGTATCGAAGTTACAGTTACCTGCCAAAATTTGTATCGAAATTACAGTTACTTGTCATAATTAGTATCGAAGTTACTGTTACTTGTCATAATTAATATCGAAGTTACTGTTACCTCTCATAATTAGTATCGAAGTTACAGTTACTTGTCATAATTAGTATCGAAGTTACAGTTACTTGTCATAATTAGTATCGAAGTTAGAGTTTCCTGTCATAATTAGTATCGAAGTTACAGTTTCTTGTCATAATTAGTAATGAAGTTACAGTTACCTGTCATAATAAGTATCGAAGTTACAGTTACTTGTCATAATTAGTATCGAAGTTACAGTTACTTGTCATAATTAGTATCGAAGTTACAGTTACCTGTCATAATAAGTATCGAAGTTACAGTTACTTGTCATAATTAGTATCGAAGTTACAGTTACTTGTCATAATTAGTATCGAAGTTACAGTTACTTGTCATAATTAGTATCGAAGTTAGAGTTTCCTGTCATAATTAGTATCGAAGTTACAGTTTCTTGTCATAATTAGTAATGAAGTTACAGTTACCTGTCATAATAAGTATCGAAGTTACAGTTACTTGTCATAATTAGTATCGAAGTTACAGTTACTTGTCATTTTTAGTATCGAAGTTACAGTTACCTGTCATAATTAGTATCGAAGTTACAGTTTCTTGTCATAATTAGTAATTAAGTTACAGTTACCTGTCATAATAACTATCGAAGTTACAGTTACTTGTCATAATTAGTATCTAAGTTACAGTAACTTGACATAATTAGTAACGATGTTACAGTAACCTGTCATAATTAGTATCGAAGTTACTGTTACCTGTATTAATTAGTATCGAAGTTACTGTTACCTGACATAATTAGTATCGAAGTTACAGTTACCTGCCATAATTTGTATCGAAATTACAGGGACTTGTCATAATTAGTAACGAAGTTACAGTTACCTGTCATAATTAGTATCGAAGTTACTGTTACCTGTCATAATTAGTATTGAAGTTAAAGTTACCTACCATAATTTTTTATCAAAATTACTGTTACTTGTCATAATTAGTAACGAAGTTAGAGTTTCTTGTCATAATTAGTATCGAAGTTACAGTTACCTGTCATAATTTGATTCGAAGTTATAGTTACTTGTCAAAATTAGTATCGAAGTTTAAGTTACCTGTCATAATTAGTATCGAAGTTACAGTTACCTGCCATAATTTGTATCGAAATTACAGTTCCTTGTCATAATTAGTATCGAAGTTACAGTTACCTGTCATAATTAGTATCGAAGGTACTGTTACCTGCCATAATTTGTATCGAAATTACAGTTACTTGTCATAATTAGTTACGAAGTTACAGTTACCTGTCATAATTTGTATCGAAATTACAGTTACTTGTCATAATTAGTAACGAAGTTACAGTTTCCTGTCATAATTAATATCGAAGTTACTGTTACCTGTCATAATTAGTATCGAAGGTACAGTTACCTGCCAAAATTTGCATCGAAATTACAGTTACTTGTCATAATTAGTAACGAAGTTACAGTTCCCTGTCATAATTAGTATCGAAGTTACAGTTACTTGTCATAATAAGTATCGAAGTTACTGTAACCAGTCATAATTAGTATCGAAATTACAATTACCTGCCATAATTTGTAACGAAATTACTGTTACTTGTCATAATTAGTAACGAAGTTACAGTTACCTGTCATAATTAGTATCGAAGTTACAGTTACTTGTCATAATTAGTATCGAAGTTACTGTTACCTGTCAGAATTAGTATCGAAGTTACAGTTACCTGCCATAATTAGTATCGAAGTTACTGTTACCTGTCATAATTAGTATCGAAGTTAGAGTTATCTGCCATAATTTGTATCGAAATTACAGTTACTTGTCATAATAAGTTACGAAGTTACAGTTACCTGCCATAATTTGTATCGAAATTACAGTTACTTGTCATAATTAGTAACGAAGTTACAGTTACTTGCCATAATTAGTATAGAAATTACAGTTACTTGTCATAATTAGTAACGAAGTTGCAGTTACCTGTCATAATTAGTATCGAAGTTACTGTTACCTGTCATAATTAGTATCGAATGTACTGTTACCTGCCATAATTTGTATCGAAATTACAGTTACTTGTCATAATTAGTAACGAAGTTACAGTTACCTGTCACAATTAGTATCGAAGTTACAGCTACTTGTCATAATTAGTATCGAAGTTACTGTTACCTGTCATAATTAGTATCGAAGTTACAGTTACCTGCCATAATTTGTATCGAAATTACAGTTACTTGTCATAATTAGTAACGAAGTTGCAGTTAACTGTCATAATTAGTATCGAAGTTACAGTTACCTGCCATAATTATTACCGAAGTAACTGTTACCTGTCATAATTAGTATCGAAGTAACTGTTTTCTGTCATAATTAGTATCGAAGTTACTGTTACCTGCCATAATTTGTATCGAAATTACAGTTACTTGTCATAATAAGTAAAGAAGTTGCAGTTAACTGTCATAATTAGTATCGAAGTTATAGTTACCTGTATTAATTAGTATCGAAGTTACTGTTACCTGACATAATTAGTATGAAATTACAGTTACCTGCCATAATTTGTATCGAAATTACAGGGACTTGTCATAATTAGTAACGAAGTTACAGTTACCTGTCATAATTAGTATCGAAGTTACAGATACTTGTCATAATAAGTATCGAAGTTACTGTTACCTGTCATAATTAGTATCGAAATTACAATAACCTGCCATAATTTGTAACGAAATTACAGTTACTTGTCATTATTAGTATCGAAGTTACTGTTACCTGTCATAATTAGTATCGAAGTTACTGTTACCTGCCATAATTAGTATCGAAGTTACTGTTACCTGTCATAATTAGTATCGAAGTTAGAGTTACCTGCCATAATTTGTATCGAAATATCAGTTACTTGTCATAATTAGAATCGAAGTTACAGTTATTGTCATAATTAGTATCGAGGTTACTGTTGTCATAATTAATATCGTAGTTACTGTTACCTGTCATAATTAGTATCGAAGATACAGTTACTTGTCATAATTAGTATCGAAGTTACAGTTACTTGTCATAATTATTATCGAAGTTACAGTTACCTGTCATAATTACTATCGAAGTTACAGTTTCTTGTCATAATTAGTAATGAAGTTACAGTTACCTGTCATAATAACTATCGAAGTTACAGTTACTTGTCATAATTAGTATCTAAGTTACAGTAACTTGACATAATTAGTAACGATGTTACAGTAACCTGTCATAATTAGTATCGAAGTTACTGTTACCTGTATTAATAAGTATCGAAGTTACTGTTACCTGACATAATTAGTATCGAAGTTACAGTTACCTGCCATAATTAGTATCGAAGTTACTGTTACCTGTCATAATTAGTATCGAAGTTAGAGTTACCTGCCATAATTTGTATCGAAATATCAGTTACTTGTCATAATTAGTATCGAAGTTACAGTTATTGTCATAATTAGTAACCAAGTTACTGTTACCTGTCGTAATTAGTATCGAAGTTACAGCTACCTGCCAAAATTTGTATCGAAATTACAGTTACTTGTCATAATTAGTATCGAAGTTTCTGTTACTTGTCATAATTAATATCGAAGTTACTGTTACCTCTCATAATTTGTATCGAAGTTACAGTTACTTGTCATAATTAGTATCGAAGTTACAGTTACTTGTCATAATTAGTATCGAAGTTACAGTTTCCTGTCATAATTAGAATCGAAGTTACAGTTTCTTGTCATAATTAGTAATGAAGTTACAGTTACCTGTCATAATAAGTATCGAAGTTACAGTTACTTGTCATAATTAGTATCGAAGTGACTGTTACCTGTCATAATTAGTATCGAAGTTATAGTTACCTGCCAAAATTTGTATCGAAATCACAGTTACTAGTCATAATTAGTAACGAAGTTACAGTTACCTGTCATAATTAGTATCGAAGTTACAGTTACTTGTCATAATTAGTATCGAAGTGACTGTTACTTGTCATAATTAGTATCGAAGTTACTCTTACCTGTCATAATTATTATCGAAATTACAATAACCTGCCATAATTTGTATCGAAATTACAGTTACTTGTCATAATTAGTAACGAAGTTTCAGTTACCTGTCATAATTAGTATCGAAGTTACAGTTACTTGTCATAATTAGTAAAGACGTTACAGTTACCTGTGATAATTAGTATCAAAGTTACAGTTACTTGTCATTATTAGTATCGAAGTTACTGTTTCCTGTCATAATTAGTATCGAAGTTACAGTTACATGCCATTATATGTATCGAAATTATAGTTACTTGTCATAATTAGTAACGAAGTTACAGTTAACTGTCATAATTAGTATCGAAGTTACAGTTACCTGCCATAATTATTATCGAAGTTTTTGTTACCTGTCATAATTAGTATCGAAGTTACTGTTTTCTGTCATAATTAGTATCGAAGTTACTGTTACCTGTCATAATTAGTATGGAAGTTACTGTTACCTGCCATAATTTGTATCGAAATTACAGTTACTTGTCATAATTAGTAACGAAGTTACTGTTACTTGTCATAATAAATATCGAAGTTACTGTTACCTGTCATAATTAGTATCGAAATTACAGTTACCTGCCATAATTTGTATCGAAATTACAGTTACTTGTCATAATTAGTAACGAAGTTACAGTTACTTGCCATAATTAGTATCGAAGTTACAGTTACTTGTCATAATTAGTATCGAAGTGACCGTTACCTGTCATAATTAGTATCGAAGTTACAGTTACCTGTCATAATTAGTATCGAAGTTACAGTTACTTGTCATAATTAGTATCGAAGTTAATGTTACCTGTCATAATTAGTATCGAAGTTACAGTTACCTGCCATAATTTGTATCGAAATTACAGTTACTTGTCATAATTAGAAACGAAGTTACAGTTAACTGTCAAGATTAGTATCGAAGTTACAGTTACCTGCCATAATTATAATCGAAGTTACTGTTACCTGTCATAATTAGTATCGAAGTTACTGTTACCTGTCATAATTAGTATCGAAGTTACAGTTACCTGCCATAATTTGTATCGAAATTACAGTTACTTGTCATAATTTGTAACGAAGTTACAGTTACTTGCCATAATTAATATAGAAATTACAGTTACTTGTCATAATTAGTAACGAAGTTGCAGTTACCTGTCATAATTAGTATCGAAGTTACTGTTACCTGTCATAATTAGTATCGAAGTTAGAGTTACCTGCCATAATTTGTATCGAAATTACAGTTACTTGTCATAATTAGTAACGAAGTTACAGATACCTGTAATAATTAGTATCGAAGTTACAGTTACTTGTCATAATTAGTATCGAAGTTACAGTTACCTGTCATATTTAGTATCGAAGTTACAGTTACTTGTCATAATAAGTATCGAAGTTACTGTTACCTGTCAGAATTAGTATCGAAGTTACAGTTACCTGCCATAATTAGTATCGAAGTTACTGTTACCTGTCATAATTAGTATCGAAGTTAGAGTTATCTGCCATAATTTGTATCGAAATTACAGTTACTTGTCATAATAAGTTACGAAGTTACAGTTACCTGCCATAATTTGTATCGAAATTACAGTTACTTGTCATAATTAGTAACGAAGTTACAGTTACTTGCCATAATTAGTATAGAAATTACAGTTACTTGTCATAATTAGTAACGAAGTTGCAGTTACCTGTCATAATTAGTATCGATGTTACTGTTACCTGTCATAATTAGTATCGAATTTACTGTTACCTGCCATAATTTGTATCGAAATTACAGTTACTTGTCATAATTAGTAACGAAGTTACAGTTACCTGTCATAATTAGTATCGAAGTTACAGTTACTTGTCATAATTAGTATTGAAGTTACTGTTACCTGTCATAATTAGTATCGAAGTTACAGTTACCTGCCATAATTTGTATCGAAATTACAGTTACTTGTCATAATTAGTAACGAAGTTGCAGTTAACTGTCATAATTAGTATCGAAGTTACAGTTACCTGCCATAATTATTATCGAAGTAACTGTTACCTGTCATAATTAGTATCGAAGTAACTCTTTTCTGTCATAATTAGTATCGAAGTTACTGTTACCTGTCATAATTAGTATCGAAGTTACAGTTACCTGCCATAATTTGTATCGAAATTACAGTTAATTGTCATAATTAGTAACGAAGTTACAGTTACTTGCCATATTTAATATAGAAATTACATTTACTTGTCATAATTAGTAACGAAGTTGCAGTTACCTGTCATAATTAGTATCGAAGTTACTGTTACCTGTCATAATTAGTATCGAAGTTACAGTTACCTGCCATAATTTGTATCGAAATTACAGTTAGTTGTCATAATTAGTAACGAAGTTACAGATACCTGTCATAATTAGTATCGTAGTTACTGTTACCTGTCATAATTAGTATCGAAGTTACAGTGACCTGCCAAAATCTGTATCGAAATTACAGTTACTTGTCATAATTAGTATCGAGGTTACTGTTGTCATAATTAATAACGAAGATTCTGTTACCTGTCATAATTAGTATCGAAGTTACAGTTACTTGTCATAATTAGTATCGAAGTTACAGTTACTTGTCATAATTAGTATCGAAATTACAGTTACCTGTCATAATTAGTATCGAAGTTACAGTTTCTTGTCATAATTAGTAATGAAGTTACAGTTACCTGTCATAATAAGTTTCGAGGTTACTGTTACTTGTCATAATTAGTATCGAAGTTACAGTTACTTGACATAATTAGTAACGATGTTACAGTAACCTGTCATAATTAGTGTCGAAGTTATTGTTACCTGTATTAATTAGTATCGAAGTTACTGTTACCTGACATAATTAGTATCGAAGTTACAGTTACCTGCCATAATTTGTATCGAAATTACAGGGACTTGTCATAATTAGTAACGAAGTTACAGTTACCTGTCATAATTAGTATCGAAGTTACTGTTACCTGTCATAATTAGTATTGAAGTTACAGTTACCTACCATAATTTTTTATCAAAATTACTGTTACTTGTCATAATTAGTAACGAAGTTACAGTTTCCTGTCATAATTAATATCGAAGTTACTGTTACCTGTCATAATTAGTATCGAAGGTACAGTTACCTGCCAAAATTTGTATCGAAATTACAGTTACTTGTCATAATTAGTAACGAAGTTACAGTTACCTGTCATAATTAGTATCGAAGTTACAGTTACTTGTCATAATAAGTATCGAAGTTACTGTTACCTGTCATAATTAGTATCGAAATTACAATAACCTGCCATAATTTGTAACGAAATTACAGTTACTTGTCATAATTAGTATCGAAGTTACTGTTACCTGTCATAATTAGTATCGAAGTTACAGTTACCTGCCATAATTAGTATCGAAGTTACTGTTACCTGTCATAATTAGTATCGAAATTAGAGTTACCTGCCATAATTTGTATCGAAAAAACAGTTACTTGTCATAATTAATATCGAAGTTACAGTTATTGTCATAATTAGTATCGAAGTTACTGTTACCTGTCGTAATTAGTATCGAAGTTACAGTTACCTGCCAAAATTTGTATCGAAATTACAGTTACTTGTCATAATTAGTATCGAAGTTACTGTTACTTGTCATAATTAATATCGAAGTTACTGTTACCTCTCATAATTAGTATCGAAGTTACAGTTACTTGTCATAATTAGTATCGAAGTTACAGTTACTTGTCATAATTAGTATCGAAGTTAGAGTTTCCTGTCATAATTAGTATCGAAGTTACAGTTTCTTGTCATAATTAGTAATGAAGTTACAGTTACCTGTCATAATAAGTATCGAAGTTACAGTTACTTGTCATAATTAGTATCGAAGTTACAGTTACTTGTCATAATTAGTATCGAAGTTACTGTTACCTGTCATAATTAGTATCGAAGTTACAGTGATCTGCAAAAATTTGAATCGAAATTACAGTTACTTGTCATAATTAGTATCGAGGTTACTGTTGTCATAATTAATATCGAAGTTACTGTTACCTCTCATAATTAGTATCGAAGTTACAGTTACTTGTCATAATTAGTATCGAAGTTACAGTTACTTGTCATAATTAGTATCGAAGTTACAGTTACTTGTCATAATTAGTATCGAAGTTACTGTTACCTGTCGTAATTAGTATCGAAGTTACAGTTACCTGCCAAAATTTGTATCGAAATTACAGTTACTTGTCATAATTAGTATCGAAGTTACTGTTACTTGTCATAATTAATATCGAAGTTACTGTTACCTCTCATAATTAGTATCGAAGTTACAGTTACTTGTCATAATTAGTATCGAAGTTACAGTTACTTGTCATAATTAGTATCGAAGTTAGAGTTTCCTGTCATAATTAGTATCGAAGTTACAGTTTCTTGTCATAATTAGTAATGAAGTTACAGTTACCTGTCATAATAAGTATCGAAGTTACAGTTACTTGTCATAATTAGTATCGAAGTTACAGTTACTTGTCATAATTAGTATCGAAGTTACAGTTACCTGTCATAATAAGTATCGAAGTTACAGTTACTTGTCATAATTAGTATCGAAGTTACAGTTACTTGTCATAATTAGTATCGAAGTTACAGTTACTTGTCATAATTAGTATCGAAGTTAGAGTTTCCTGTCATAATTAGTATCGAAGTTACAGTTTCTTGTCATAATTAGTAATGAAGTTACAGTTACCTGTCATAATAAGTATCGAAGTTACAGTTACTTGTCATAATTAGTATCGAAGTTACAGTTACTTGTCATATTTAGTATCGAAGTTACAGTTACCTGTCATAATTAGTATCGAAGTTACAGTTTCTTGTCATAATTAGTAATTAAGTTACAGTTACCTGTCATAATAACTATCGAAGTTACAGTTACTTGTCATAATTAGTATCTAAGTTACAGTAACTTGACATAATTAGTAACGATGTTACAGTAACCTGTCATAATTAGTATCGAAGTTACTGTTACCTGTATTAATTAGTATCGAAGTTACTGTTACCTGACATAATTAGTATCGAAGTTACAGTTACCTGCCATAATTTGTATCGAAATTACAGGGACTTGTCATAATTAGTAACGAAGTTACAGTTACCTGTCATAATTAGTATCGAAGTTACTGTTACCTGTCATAATTAGTATTGAAGTTACAGTTACCTACCATAATTTTTTATCAAAATTACTGTTACTTGTCATAATTAGTAACGAAGTTAGAGTTTCTTGTCATAATTAGTATCGAAGTTACAGTTACCTGTCATAATTTGATTCGAAGTTATAGTTACTTGTCAAAATTAGTATCGAAGTTTAAGTTACCTGTCATAATTAGTATCGAAGTTACAGTTACCTGCCATAATTTGTATCGAAATTACAGTTCCTTGTCATAATTAGTATCGAAGTTACAGTTACCTGTCATAATTAGTATCGAAGGTACTGTTACCTGCCATAATTTGTATCGAAATTACAGTTACTTGTCATAATTAGTTACGAAGTTACAGTTACCTGTCATAATTTGTATCGAAATTACAGTTACTTGTCATAATTAGTAACGAAGTTACAGTTTCCTGTCATAATTAATATCGAAGTTACTGTTACCTGTCATAATTAGTATCGAAGGTACAGTTACCTGCCAAAATTTGCATCGAAATTACAGTTACTTGTCATAATTAGTAACGAAGTTACAGTTCCCTGTCATAATTAGTATCGAAGTTACAGTTACTTGTCATAATAAGTATCGAAGTTACTGTAACCAGTCATAATTAGTATCGAAATTACAATTACCTGCCATAATTTGTAACGAAATTACTGTTACTTGTCATAATTAGTAACGAAGTTACAGTTACCTGTCATAATTAGTATCGAAGTTACAGTTACTTGTCATAATTAGTATCGAAGTTACTGTTACCTGTCAGAATTAGTATCGAAGTTACAGTTACCTGCCATAATTAGTATCGAAGTTACTGTTACCTGTCATAATTAGTATCGAAGTTAGAGTTATCTGCCATAATTTGTATCGAAATTACAGTTACTTGTCATAATAAGTTACGAAGTTACAGTTACCTGCCATAATTTGTATCGAAATTACAGTTACTTGTCATAATTAGTAACGAAGTTACAGTTACTTGCCATAATTAGTATAGAAATTACAGTTACTTGTCATAATTAGTAACGAAGTTGCAGTTACCTGTCATAATTAGTATCGAAGTTACTGTTACCTGTCATAATTAGTATCGAATGTACTGTTACCTGCCATAATTTGTATCGAAATTACAGTTACTTGTCATAATTAGTAACGAAGTTACAGTTACCTGTCACAATTAGTATCGAAGTTACAGCTACTTGTCATAATTAGTATCGAAGTTACTGTTACCTGTCATAATTAGTATCGAAGTTACAGTTACCTGCCATAATTTGTATCGAAATTACAGTTACTTGTCATAATTAGTAACGAAGTTGCAGTTAACTGTCATAATTAGTATCGAAGTTACAGTTACCTGCCATAATTATTACCGAAGTAACTGTTACCTGTCATAATTAGTATCGAAGTAACTGTTTTCTGTCATAATTAGTATCGAAGTTACTGTTACCTGCCATAATTTGTATCGAAATTACAGTTACTTGTCATAATAAGTAACGAAGTTGCAGTTAACTGTCATAATTAGTATCGAAGTTACTGTTACCTGCCATAATTTGTATCGAAATTACAGTTACTTGTCATAATTAGTAACGAAGTTACAGTTACCTGTCATAATTAGTATCGAAGTTACAGTTACTTGTCATAATTAGTATCGAAGTTACTGTTACCTGTCATAATTAGTATCGAAATTACAGTTACCTGCCATAATTTGTATCGAAATTACAGTTACTTGTCATAATTAGTAACGAAGTTGCAGTTAACTGTCATAATTAGTATCGAAGTTACAGTTACCTGCCATAATTTGTTTCGAAATTACAGTTACTTGTCATAATTAGTAACGAAGTTACTGTTACTTGCCATATTTAATATAGAAATTACAGTTACCTGTCATAATTAGTATCGAAGTTACTGTTACCTGTCATAATTAGTATCGAAGTTACAGTTACCTGCCATAATTTATATCGAAATTACAGTTACTTGTCATAATTAGTAACGATGTTACAGTAACCTGTCATAATTAGTATCGAAGTTACTGTTACCTGTATTAATTAGTATCGAAGTTACTGTTACCTGACATAATTAGTATCGAAGTTCCAGTTACCTGCCATAATTTGTATCGAAATTACAGGGACTTGTCATAATTAGTAACGAAGTTACAGTTACCTGTCATAATTAGTATCGAAGTTACTGTTACCTGTCATAATTAGTATTGAAGTTACAGTTACCTACCATAATATTTTATCAAAATTACTGTTACTTGTCATAATTAGTAACGAAGTTACAGTTTCCTGTCATAATTAATATCGAAGTTACTGTTACCTGTCATAATTAGTATCGAAGGTACAGTTACCTGCCAAAATTTGTATCGAAATTACAGTTACTTGTCATAATTAGTAACGAAGTTACAGTTACCTGGCATAATTAGTATCGAAGTTACAGTTACTTGTCATAATAAGTATCGAAGTTACTGTTACCTGTCATAATTAGTATCGAAATTACAATAACCTGCCATAATTTGTAACGAAATTACAGTTATTTGTCATAATTAGTATCGAAGTTACTGTTACCTGTCATAATTAGTATCGAATTTACTGTTACCTGACATAATTTGTATCGAAATTACAGTTACTTGTCATAATTAGTAACGAAGTTACAGTTACCTGTCATAATTAGTATCGAAGTTACAGTTACTTGTCATAATTAGTATCGAAGTTACAGTTACTTGACATAATTATTAACGATGTTACAGTTTCCTGTCCTAATTAGTATCGAAGTTACTGTTACCTGACATAATTAGTATCGAAGTTACAGTTACCTGCCATAATTTGTATCGAAATTACAGGGACTTGTCATAATTAGTAACGAAGTTACAGTTACCTGCCATAATTAGTATCGAAATTAAAGTTACTTGTCATTATTAGTAACGAAGTTACAGTTACCTGTCATAATTAGTATCGAAGTTACTGTTACCTGTCATAATTAGTATTGAAGTTACAGTTACCTACCATAATTTTTTATCAAAATTACTGTTACTTGTCATAATTAGTAACGAAGTTAGAGTTTCTTGACATAATTAGTATCGAAGTTACAGTTACCTGTCATAATTTGTACCGAAGTTAGAGTTACCTGCCATAATCTGTATCGAAATAACAGTTACTTGTCATAATTAGTAACGAAGTTACAGTTACCTGGCATAATTAGTATCGAAGTTACAGTTACTTGTCATAATTAGTATCGAAGTTAAAGTTACTTGACATAATTAGTAACGATGTTACAGTTTCCTGTCCTAATTAGTATCGAAGTTACTGTTACCTGACATAATTAGTATCGAAGTTACAGTTACCTGCCATAATTTGTATTGAAATTACAGGGACTTGTCATAATTAGTAACGAAGTTACAGTTACCTGTCATAATTAGTATCGAAGTCACTGTTACCTGTCATAATTAGTATTGAAGTTACAGTTACCTACCATAATTTTTTATCAAAATTGCTGTTACTTGTCATAATTAGTAACGAAGTTAGAGTTTCTTGTCATAATTAGTATCGAAGTTTCAGTTACCTGTCATAA